>CM076578.1:1676345256-1676945256 GCA_034641835.2 Pinus albicaulis
TAAACTTGAAAAACAAAGCTAGCTTGGTAGAAAGAGGTTACCTTGCAGCAAGATTAAAGATTGAGATGAAGATTAAAGTCAAAGGCCAAAATTAGAAGACTTAATCCACTGCCCGGTTTAAAGGTTTAAAGCAATGTATAAAGGGAAAAGACTACAATGTTGCATTATGAAGGCCAAAAGGCATCATCAGGCCTTAAAACACAGTTTAATGATGAAATAAAGGAAAATTATGCCTAAAGAGCAGTTTTATAATTAAATAAAGAAAACTTAGGCATAAAAAAAGCCTCGAATACATCAACAGAAGTAGTTATTCCCTTAATAAATATAACTGCCACCTATAGCCTACCTTTGTCTCAAAGGGAAAATTGACAGTTATTACACTAAAGAAGATATTTTAAACTGTCAAAACAGTTAATATAAGGACAGAAAAAGGCCTCAAAGTCAATCTTTTCAACTATTTCATCCTCATGAAGTAAAAGTAGATTTATTACATAGAGAAGTAGTTGAGAGACAGTCCTACCTTATGCCTTGCATGGTTTTTAAGGATAGGAGTGCATTTACTATGTCATTAATAACATTTTGAACCCTAGATGGTTCCACCTTCTCATTTTTAGCATAAATACTGCATTCGAACTCATTGTATGTGGGCATTTGATAACTCTTTGAAGTAATACATAGTTCTGCTGAAGTTGAAAAAAATTTGATGCTCTGGAACCTATGGATGTTTTGACCTGTTTGTTGAAGGAGAAAGCTCTATCATTGGATCCCTGAGCTTAGCTGTTGGTGAAGTATTCTAAATTGTTAATTTTTTTCCTGTTTTTCCATTCTATTTTCATCATTTCTTGCTTGCAGTAGAGTAAAAAGTTTAGGCTAAGAAATGTCTCCTAGAAGCACCTTAGACCTGTTTACTCTTCACTGTCTTTATGTTTTCATCTGCTGAAGGTTTTATTGAGTAGTTTGACTACTTTTCAACCATTATGCTTGTTTAATTCCTAAATAGTTCAATACAGTGGCCTCAAGAATGATTTATGGTTCTCCCTGCTACTTGCTGCCACTTGAAAACTATTTTTGAAGTCTCCCTTCAAAGTACCATTGTCCAAAGTCTACCAAAGAGGTCTGTTTTGATAATACCCTTTGTACTTGCTCAAATAATTGTTTTAAAGGTCTTTATAGCTGTAATCACAGATGTTTAGTAGTTCCCTCTTCTATGAATGTAGTTATTTGTGAATCTTGAATGTTTTCTTATCCTTGAAAGTGAAATATTTGATGAAATAGAGCATTCCTCGACTCCTAGATTTCATTTTCAAAGTTTGTCTTGAAATTGTTATTTTCTGAAGTGTGATTTTAGAATTCATGGTTAGCCCTATCTATAAAATGATTTTTCATGTTCAAATGATGTTTTAAGTCCCTTTGTTGAGAAGTACATATAATTAAGTATTCTTAATTTCCCTTAGTTCTGATTTTCATTCTAAACCCTTAATGTTCATTTCATTTCACTTGAAAGACCTTGTAGATCCAACAGCCAAGTTAGATTTTCCCTTTGATACCCCTGATTCATCTACAAACTTTTTACAAACTTCTACTTGAATCCATTTCCCAATGACTTAGAGATTTCCCTTTTCTATATATGCTGCCTAGATCATAATGTCCCATCAAAAAATTAAACAAATTCATGCTCAATAACTAGCCTAAAATCAACCTTTTACAAGCAAACAAGTCATATCTTTGCAAACAATTGAGAGATCCCTCTCTAAGACTAGGAGGGCTAGATCCTAGAGCTCTAAAGACTGGTTTATGTTGCCTTGTCATTTAGTATGCCAATCTGCTAAATCATAGGATCCCAACACCTCCCAGCCCATTGGCCTATTCTGCAATTGTCTTATTACTCTTGTGGGCAAGAATGTTTGCGTTGACGTAAAAGTCATTGATTCCCCCTTAGATTACAACATTCTATTGGGTCGTAGCTACACCTGTGCAATGTCTGTTGTCCCATCTACAATTCACCGCAAGATGTCCTCCCCTCATAACGAAAAGATAGTCACCATTGACCAGTTGACATATTATGAACTGAAGTCTCAGACCTCCCCTGAGTCCATCATCTCTTCGGTGGCCAATAAGCAAACCATCAATGCTTTGACCAGTGTCTCACCTAGAGTCTACACAGACTCCTCTTTTCTTGGTACATTCCCTGGTCTTCCTCCTCCTGTCTCTGATCCCAGCTCATCAAATGTTTGCATGATGCAATCGTCTCGGGCATCCCTTAAATGGCTCGCTTTGGCTAGTTAGCAGCCTCTCCCTTCGCAGCCAACTCCTAGCCCTTCAATTCAGCCTTCTGGACCTCCTCCTTCTGGACCTTCACCTACAGCTGGTATCCATGAGCCTATTTATCCTCCTAGAACAGCTCCTTCAGGCCTCAACCATCTTGGAGCCGTCCCGCCTGGCCATTACCCTACAGTCGGTCCGTTCTAGCTCCCCCTCCTAGAGTGTACTTGGTACCTGTCATGGCTATTCTATCTCTTCCCAACCTGACCCTAGGGATTCCCGTCTGGTACCTTGATCCCCCAGCCACTACCCTGCCTGGTCAACCAAAACCTTATCTTGCTTTGACCCCAGTTCAACCGGTTCCCATGACTTCTGCCGCTATGACAGTGGCTCAACCACCTCAACAGAAACCCACTGTTGTTGCGACCAGTTTGGGTAAGAAGGGAAAATGTCACAAGAGGGCATAAAAAGACAAGGCTTCCCTGACTAACCCTGCTCCTCCTTTGCCTCCAAAGCCTTGCGCTTTGTGTGATGTCATCAGTCATGCCACCCATACCTATCGTGAGTTGCCCCGTATCAAGCCCATGGTTAATGTTGTGTTCCCTGATTATATGGTCCCTGAAGCCTCTGTTTCTTCCTCGACTACAGCCAATAACCCTAAGACTATTCAAACCAACCAAACTTGTGCTTTGTGTGATCTCCATGGCCATTATTCCAACCATTTTCCCCGCCTTACGCATTACCACGCCTCTTTAGAGGTAGTTCAGGAGTACGAGGTTGAAAATAACCAATCCGCCTCTCTCGTACTTGCACAGTATGCTGCGGGCCAGCTTGAGGATTTACCTACTGCCATTGACATTCCCCCTCTTGATGTCAAGATGATAGAGCCTGCGGCCACCATCCTGTACCTATCATCATCCATGAGACCCTTGGTGGAAGCTCCCTCTGAATCTTCCCCTCTTGTTTTGCTCGACCTTCCATCATCCCCTGTGACGATGCACATGTGAACCTCTCTTCTCATGATGATGAGTCAGGTAGCTTCACTGTGTCATATGGTCTCCCTTCCTCTAGTCACTCCATCTTCTATTGTGATGTTGACATCATTGAAGCCTTGTCCACCCCTGACTTCATCTTTCCCACCCATAAGCGGGATGAAACCATTCATGTCTATGGTGACTTTCAGGGCCTGAGCACAAGCAACACTTTCGGTAGCTCCCACACTCCACCTAACCGTCGACATGTGGGTAGTAGACATCCTACCCAGATCACTCCCTCTCGCAGTATTTGTTCGGTCTCTACTTTGTGCTCAGGTTGCCAGCGTTGTTCATCATCCTCCCATTTTTTGTCTTGTGGCACCTTTCATATGGACCTCCCATCCACACCTTATATCGGTTATGTTGATGGTGCAAGTCACTATTCCCAAAATCTAGACTCGGCAAGTTGGGCCATCTTTACCCCCTTGCATTCGCTTGTTCTCTTAAACGGTGTGTGCTTCCATACTTCCACCAATAATTAGGCCGAATATGATGCAGTGAAAGGTTGATTAGCTGATGCCCTTTCCCATCGCATCCTCCACCTTAATGCTCGTTTAGATTCCCTGATTCTTTTCATGCAATTGAATGGTGTCTATCGTGTGCATAATCATATCATTTTTAGAAGATATTTATGAGTGAAGCTTTTGATGCGTGAATTTGAAATCATTAAATTCAGTCATGTACCTAGAGCATAAAATCACTATGTAGATAGAATTGCAAACAATATTCTAGATTGGCATTTAGAACACGCATTTAACACAAGAGAATAACATAAAACCATCAAAATGATGCATATCCATAATATGTGTTGTATAAAATGTTTTAGAGTCCATCAACTCTGATACATATGACATGCCCATCACATGTTACAAAAACTAAAAACAGGGGGCACCACCTGCCCCTACACCTAATCACTATCTGGAGGATCCCGAGCCAATGGCTCTGCTCCCGCAGCTCGTAGATCACACATCCCCTGTCCAGCCATCGCCATGCACCGCATTACCCCTCACCACTCCAAGGGTAGACCAATACATGGCTCTATGTACTGGTCCTCTAAGTCTTTCCAGCCACGCTCTAAAACACTGGTCAGAAGCCTCTCACATCTATGACGGATGTCCTCCAGGAAGGCTGCTTCATCCTCATTTTGTGGTGCCCTCGATCCACTAGGTCCTGCAGCTCCTAATACTGTAGGCTGTCCCATATACCCGACTGGTTTTACCGACATTGTATCTGCATACCAAAAGTGAAAGAATCAGTACCATATACAATATTTTGAAACTTTACAATGCACATAAAATATTAGCAATTTTCCACTTACCATCGGGCCCCCATACTCGACCAGGCGGCAGTGGCAAGTCTGGGTCCCCACGATAACTCATCCCACTATAGGGATAGTCGTCTATGTACAATGGCATCTGATCCCAATGAGAAAATAACTTGGGTCGGAACACCCGTCTAACCACCCCACCTCCTCCTTTGCATAGTAGTCGCCCCCACCGGTGCATCCTGGGATCTCTCGGGCCCCCATCTTGGAGTTGTATGCGAGGTTGAAGTGTCGGGATCTTCTCGAAGAAGAGCGAGCACAAAAATGTACCATATGCACAGTCATGGTTCACTTGTCGCTTGCATAGCGACAACTAACATTTCAATGACGACAACATCATCTGGGGCCACCCATAGTAGGTCCCACTCAACACACTCTCCACAAGCATCATCTACCCTCCAGTGATGTGGTGGAGTGCCTGGTTGCCCAGGATCTGCAACACGGGTCTCTAACCTCTCTAGATCCCTGATGGGTATTCGTGTCCCTTTAACATGGAGACTTGGTCGACAATGGCACTCTAAAAACTCCATGATGTTCTGCCCTCGAGGTAACACTAAATGAGTATTCCCAACCATCCCAAGTGGTGGGAGACCAGTCAAAAAATATATGTCCTAGACCGTCAACTCGATTCGGTGCCCAGGCACTATAAAGACCTCCTGGTCTGGATCCCAATAACTGACAATTCGGGCCAATAAGGGCTCTCCTACTCTCATAAGAGGGTTCTCCACAAAATTCAAAACCCCAAACCTGGCCAATGCACTGCGGACACCCTGATCCTCCCGGATCTCCGACCATAATGTGCCCAGATCTCTCTCTCTCTCCAGTTGATCCGTAATTCTACCATATCTGCACAAAATCTTCATATTTGTCAGTGTATAGATAGGAAATATTGTATCCACACATAAAAAACCAGTTCTCAACCAAAAAACGGCATAGAAAAACCCCTCCCTTTCAGGTCGCACTTTTCAGGCCCATTCCTGGGACAGGTCACAGTTTTCTGCCCAAAACCTGCTACCTAGGTCACATTTTTTGCCCCAAAAAGTGCGACCCAGCTGTGAAGAGGTGCATGGATCTATTCCTAAGCTCTGGGGACCTAAATTGAAATTTCAATCCACTGAAATGAAAGAGTAGGGTTAGGCCTCTTACCTGCAACTGACAAATCTCGATTCCAACGGTCAGTTTGTCTGCTACGATCACCGTAAGAGTTAGGGCCTTCTCTCCTCTCTACATTCACCATAGCTCCACATGAAAATGAGTGAATTTGGAGGGAAAATGCCTTATTAAAAGAGAAACCCCTGATTTTTCTTTCGCCTGCTGCAGCCAAACCGTAGCTCAATTTGACAAACCATATGTACCGTTGGAAAGCTCTCACCGAGTCCTCAAATGGGTATCTGTTAGTTTTTCATGATTTGATACTTCACCACAACACATTTTTTCCACGATGTGTCACTTCACCACTCCAAAAAATCGAATTTCTTCACTTACAACACTTGTACTTGGGGCACCTCTTTGCCTGGTTACTTATCCATGCTCGTGTCGATTTTCGTCATGAGTAACCATCTTGTACTCACATTCTTATGGTCCCCATTGGACCTTTATTGTGTGGCAGCATCATCAAGTCACCCTTATTTAGAGCATTTGAGTTGAGTCATCATCGCATTTATGGAGTCTATATCGAGTCCCTTTGTATCCCACTATAGTATTCCATCATTCATTGCTTGGTTCCTCTCTCGTGTCACACATTATGGCCTCCAGCCCTTCTGTCCCCTATCCCTCATGATATTGTGTCAGTCGCTGCTAGTTCATCCATGCCCTTTATGCTATAACAAGGGAAGTCCTCCATCTGCTACTGAGTACCCCCCCCATTTCATCATCATCCCTGGTGTCGATCTCGAAAAATAACTTAGTAAACCACCTTTATTAAGTTGTTTATGGTCTAAACAGCAAACCCCATGAGGAAATATTAAATAAATCTACATTTTTTTGATTTTCCTCAAGGAATAATTAGTTAAACAATAGTTTAATTAATATTCTTGGTTATATTTAACCCAAAACAGGGAAATTAATTAGATAAATCATTATTTATCTTATTATTTCCTAAGAATAATTATTTAAACCTTATTTAAATAATATTATTTGTTGAATATGACTAAATCACCCTTAAATAATTAAATAAATCATTATTTATTTGATTATTATTCAACCACATCCTTAAAATGATAAATAAATGATTTATTTATTTATTATTTACAAATAAAGGGATTTGACCCAAGTCAAATTCCTTTTCCCTCCAACAAATATAATAAAATATTCCATAAAAGTTGGATCTTGATTTGGTTGATAATATTTTAACTATGCACCAATATCTAGACTAACTCAATATTTTGTTATAAATAGAAGGATTTTTCCATTCATTCACTACCTTTTGTTGCCTAAAGATCACTCTGGATCTATACTTTTGGTCTGACTTTGATCCACCATCATTGTCATATTTTGCTATCATTTTATTGTGAGCTCCCTTTGAGTTCCATTTTTGTCTGGGTTTTCTACACCATCAAGAGAGAGGGATTTTCGATATGAAGTGATGAGGACTTACAAGAACCCATCCCATTGAGGAGAACTAGTAACATCCTTCTATGTTTTCCTCCCAAGTGCCATTAATACAAACTTCATTCAACATATTCTTGTCTTGTCTATTGGATGAATGGAGTAAATATTGCTTTTATTTACTGCTTAATGTCTTTTAATGCATAGATCTTGATTTTTGCAGCATTAATCTTGATCACCTAATTATAGATCTAAGGATATTGGCAGCCATATTTTTTGTTAGGGCTGTTTTTTATGCACAGCTAAAGTGGTCTTTTTTCGTACACTTACGATTAAGATTCATACTAACAATGTGCTTCCTAGAGTCCACGTTTGGTTGCTATCAAACCCCTCAATCTCTAGTCACCCAAGACGTCTGGTCAGAGCTGCTACTAGCCACTGCTATCCACCCTGCCACACTGTAAGAACTGCTAGAAGCCGCTGCCCCGAGTACATCTCCTACATACTCATGCGGTCTTACGAAATCAAAAGATGAGGTTTGGGCCTTGTACTATGATGATTCCAAGACCCATGACGGGGCTGGTGCGGACTGTATTTTATTAGACCCCCAGAAGAATAAGTTCCTAATCCCTTTCCGGCTAGTGTTCCAGTGTACCAATAATATAGCCAAGTATGAAGCACTGATCCTTGGGCTCAAGAAAGCGATCAATCTCAAAGTCAGTGGTTTGAAGGCAATTGGAGACTCTAATATTATCACCTGGTAGGTACATAACACCATTCACTGCTTATCTCCGCATTTGAAAGGTTACCAGCAAGAGGTATGGCATTTGATTTCTGTTTTTGACGCTTTTGGTATTAAATCCGTACTTATAATGCACAATGCAACTACTGATACACTCGCCAATTATATCGCTAGATTTACCCCACTAAGAGATGGGTTCTCTATTGAAATTGTTTACAAGCCTGCCGTGCCAGAAAATGTAACTAATCTGCGTGTTTTTAATGATGATCAGCAGGTACTGGATTTCATGCTTAATGTAGACATGTTGAAGGACACAATTATCTAAGAAGAGGATCATGACCTGGCCTTGCAAAAGGAATGATAGGAGCATAAAGGCAATCCCATACCCAAAGGGGTCATGTCGCTTGAAAATTTATTTGACTTACAGAACCGTTTTCTAGGACCCCCCAACACAACGGTGTAGCGTTCCACTTTAGTGCACCAGCAAATAAATCTCAGGACGAAGAAGGAACCCAAATTCATCAACCTTGGTACAGAATGCACCCCTCAGGAGAGGAAATCCTTCACTGAATTATTCAAGAAATACTGAGATGTTTTCGCCTGGACATATCATGAGCTACGAACCTATCAAACATGAATCATCTAACACGTAATACCCATGAAAGAAGGAGTGAAACCATTCTAGCAAAAGCTGAGGAAGGTACACTCTACTTTGGAGCCGATGATCCAAAAGGAACTGAAGAAAATCTTGGATGCACGTATAATCTTCAAAGTCCGACATTCAACCTATGTGTCAAATTTGGTTCCCGTTCATAAAAATTCTGGTGAAATTTGTTTATGCGTGGATTTTCAAAATTTGAACCGTTCGTCTGAAGAGGACAACTACCCGGTACCCCCCATGGTGCAGATCCTGCAAAAAATATCCAAGTCAGGAATGTTCTCATTACTGGATGGTTTTTTAGGTTACAACCAAGCACTAGTGGCTGAACCCGACCATCTGAAAACCACTTTCAGAACTAAATGGGAAACATTCACATTCAAACACATGCACTTTGGCCTGATCAATGCTAGGGCAACCTTCTAGAGAGCCATGGACATCACCTTCTAGGGTCTAATGGGGAAAGCGTGGTGGTATACCTTGACGACATCACCGTGTTTTCCAAACATAGGTGTGACCATTTACACCACCTCAAATAGATTTTTGAAAGGTGTCGAAAATACAGGATCTCACTTAACCCCAAGAAGAGCATTTTCGCAGTTTTCGAAGGAAATTTTTTGGGGCACATCATAACCCGAGACGGCATAGTGGTGGACCCAGAATGTGAAAAATCCATTGCCCAGATTCCTCCCCCGAGTGGAAAGAAGGCCATGCAGTTTTTTCTTGGACAAATCAACTTCCTGCAAAAATTTAGATCAGACTTCGCCCAAATAGTGAAGCCTCTACAAGGTATGATCTTCTTCAAATGGAATTCTCCCGAGAAAGAAGCATTCGATAATATCAAAGAGACCATCACAGAAGCACATGCCCTTCATAGCCCAGATTTTAGCAAAGGCTTTATTTTTTACACCTTCGCCTCAGACTCATCTCTTGCAGTCGTCCTCACTCAGAAAGACGACAACAATGATGAGCGGCCCATATCATTCATGAGCACAGGATTGCAAGGTGCTGAGTTGAATTATCTAGATATTGAAAAGCAAGCTTATGCAGTGTATAAGGTAGTCAAACATTTCAGGCCATATATTTTGAAGAATCACATCACAGTGTTTGTACTTCACCCAGCAGTTCGCTCACTATTCATGCAGCAAGAACTGGGCGAGAGACGAGGAAACTGGATGGCATGCCTTCAAGAGTATGACTTGGAATTTAAGCCTGAACATACTATCAAGGGCTAGGGGCTATGCCAAATGGCTGTTGAAGCCACATAATTGTGAGGCAATGAAGAGGAGTGTTGGGATCACGAAATCGACATGTAACAGACTGACAGTACACCTCAACAGAGCAACCCCTCATGGTACGTTGATCTTTAGAAATATCTTGGCTGCGGTATCATGGACCCCAATTTAACTGCCCAACAAAAATGTGTAATACGAATGAAGGCTGCATCCTACCAACTAGTGTAGGGTAAGCTATTCCGCAAGCACCACAGTGGAGTTTTGCTATGCTGCTTGGAACATGATGAGGCACAAGAGGTTTTGAAGGAACTACATGATGGTCAAATGGGTGGGCACTATGCAGGGGATACCATAGCTCACAAAATTATGTGTGTCAGTTTCTATTGGCCCACTCTGTTCAAAGATGCACATCCTTATGTTTGGAGGTGTCCGCCATGTCAAAAGTTTGCCAACAGGGAGACACAATCATCTGTTGGAAATAAAAAGAGGGGGGGTGAATCAGTATTCCTTTCAATTAGAGAATTAGTTAATCTTCAAATATTATCAGTGTTTGTACAATGATGACAGAAAATAAGAAGGAACACAAATGCACATAGTTTTAAGGTGGAAACCACTCCAGGACAAAAACCACCTAACAGTTGTCTAACCATTATTTAATATTCAACTCCAATTGAAAATAAAGCTCCAACTTCCTAGAATCTAGAAAATCATTCTTCTCCAGCTCCCATTGGATGGATGCTCCAATGCCCGAGATTATTCAGTAGTCAATTGAACGGATGCCCCAACACCCAATGAGCTACAACTCACCCTAGCACCACCCTACCACCCTATAGAAGAATAAAAGAAGAATGGACTCCTGTACCAGGGAAAATGGTCCCAACTATGACACAACCGCCTAATGATGATCCTATACCACCCGACACTACCTCTTCAACTCTTGGCAGATAGATACTAGTACAATTTGTACAATAATGTATTTACAATGACTAAGTACAATGATACCTTTATAATGATTGTATGCAGTGATGCCCACTTAAAGACTTCATAGGATGAAATTATTGATGCTGTTATGCACCTTGGTTGATGCTCTCTTCATGCTACCCTCTGCTACACCTTGCTTTGCTTTTCTTCCCTAGAAAGTCTGGTCCTTTCCAACCCTTGACAACACATGATCTAGCTTTTTCTTTGCCTTCTAGGAGCTCGATATTGAATCTGGTGTATATCTGTTATTTTAGATCCCCAATATCTAATTTCCAGTCCTCTAGTATTCCTCTGAGTTTCCTTTCCAATGCCACAAGTCTGACCCAATTTGGATTCTTCAAGAGAGAGTTATACTCAATCTCTCACAATGCCATAATTATGGACTGTTTCAACATAGCGAAGTTGTACGACGTGCCACGTGTCACTGTTTCTTCATTCGGCTCTAAAATTGATAGAGAGAAAAATATAGTATGTGCACTATCTTTCTCTTTTGATGGAATTCCAATCTGATACTCAAAGAGAGAGTTATGATGATTTTACCAAGGTCACTTCTTTGAGATGAATTTCAGGAGACTGCAAAAACCCTGAATTCCACAGATCATATCTCCAAAAATATTGCACACCTTGCTCTGAAATTTTTATAGCAGCTTCCGCAGGATTTCAGATTTGCCTCATAAAAATATAAGATTCTGAACCTTTGTAGAAAAAAATTTAGAGCGAAAATTCCACGATGACCTGTTTCAGATGGCGAAATCCCTTGCATAAGGAGGAAATGAGGATCACAATTTATATAAATGCTTAGGTTGAGAGGGGCTTCAACAAGTGAGCATGGGAGGGATTTTAAGAGCTTAAAAAATATTAATTATGACTTTTCAATGACCCATGCCCCAACCCCATGGGGTTTTAGCCCACTAATTGGGGGTACAAATTTCAAACATGAATATCTCTCAAACCGTGAAGAATTACATGGCATTCCATATATCAACAGAAACATATCAACAAGTAGAAACCATCAAAAGCATTATTGACCCATAATATATTAATTTGGTAGGTCAAAATTCCCATGAAATATTGGGTTAGCCCCTGGTGCTGCTTGGGTTGACATCAATGACAACCGCTGATCAACAAGCTCCCCCTTTGGCATTGATGGCAACACAAGTACTCCCCCTGTGATCATGAAACCTCTTCCTACAACATTCTCTCCCCCTTTGACATCAATGGAAAAGGGTAACTCCCCCTGAAACACAACCATCCTGTAGACCTGTATACACTTCCACTCCCGCTGACACACAACCGTCCTGCAGACCTGTAATCTAATGAGAACTTGGGAAAATCCCAAGCTTTTGACGAAGATATTCAAATGCTTCACGAGGTAAAGGTTTAGTGAAGATATCAGCAATTTGTTCTTTTGTACAAACATACTCAAGTTTGATATTCTTTTCAGGGACTTGTTCTCTAACAAAATGATATTTGATCAGAATGTGTTTTTTTTTTTTAATGCATGATAGGATTCTTGGAGATGTTGATGGCACTAGTGATGTCACAGAATATGGGAATAGTCTCACTGAATTGTACTTGAAGATCTTGCAATGTTTGTTTCATCCAAAGGACTTGAGTACAACATGATGTTGCTACAATGTATTCTGCTTCCGCTGTAGATAACGAGATTGAAGTTTGATTTTTTCTCAACCATGATGCGAGGCAACCACCTAGATAGAATGCTGCTCCACTAGTACTCTTACGATCATCAACGCTTCCTGCTGTTGTATCCGCTACAACACCACCCAAAATTTTGGGTATATTTAAAATTTCGGGTCCCCCTCTGCTCGCTTAGTCGTTAAGGTCTTTCACCGAACCTACAGTCAGTGACATCCCAATGACCTATCCCTAACCCCTCATGAGTTGTCTCGCCATCATGATCAGATGTTGTTGTTGCAATCACGCCATGTGCGAAGGATCGCCATGCATACATTCGAATGGAAACTTGTGTGTATTTGCATTAAGAGCGCTTGCATCATGGATTGTCCAGGCACTCTGTTTCAGCACTTCTCCGAGCTCATAGTCTAATATTTATTATTTGGGGGGCAATGTTCTCTAAAAGGTAATTGTAAAATAATTAGTGTTATAATGTTACGTGCAGGAGATCCCACAGATGATATACCAAAGAATATCACCATCGTGTTGGGAGGAAGAGATTGGAACCCAACTAATAAGAGCGCAATGGTTAGGGAAGTTGTCAATTGTGAGGAAGAAGACTCTCTTACAAGAATACAAACAAAGTGGCAAAGATAATGTTTTCTTGGACATGCGGTCTGGGGAAAATGATGACGCTCTTGACGATGCAGATAAGGCTATCATTAGATTCCAGAGTGAGCGACAGTCACGGATGCTTAAGAAGGACAAATACACTTTATCAGATGGAGAAGATGACATTATTACTCATCATGGTGTTGCTTTATCAACTCTTGACGACCTTGAGGATGAGATTGTTTGAAGATGAAAATGATGATGACACAATTACCAAGAAGCTGCATTTTGGTGGGGGTGTTGATCAAGAAACAATCCCAATGTTGCTATTTTAGTAGGAGACAAAATAAGCATAAATTCAAAAAGGAAGTTTTGGAGATCCTGCATAATACCATCTAAATGTCGATGGGTGCACACAAAGGAACATATTTCACCACTTCGACAATCCTAGCGCGAAGTATAGCCTGGGCGAACAAAGTGGACTCAAAATATTTACATAGAGAATGACAATCTCATTCGAGGCGTTGGCACACCTTTGGGAAATAATATCTCGTAACCCCGAGCTACATGGTGGGCGCAAATATGTGGACCAAGGTGATGGTTTTAAATATGATGTGATTAAACCAAGGCAAAGAAATCATATGGTTTCAAAACCATAGGAGATCGTGGAACAAAAAAATATGTGAAAACATTATAAGGGGCGCACATTTGATGGGACAAAGTTACGTTGTATATTTAATGCCAAGGCGCCAACACATATGATTTCAAAACCATATAAGACCGCTGAGCAAAAGCTTACATGCCGAAGTTTTAATCTATGCTAAAGAATTTGAGGCAGATATATAAGGTGGTCAACTTTACGATTAAAATGGTGGAATGAAACCACACATGCACGTTGCATGGAGCCAAAGGTTCGATGGCGGTTTTCAAATTATGGTAAAAGTTTGGAGCAAAAAAATATATAAAGCGGTCAAACATTATGGTTAAAACATGGATCAGAGCTATAAGGAAATACATTGCATTTCTATGACAGAGTTTTATTCTTTGGGGCAATTATATAATATTTGGTCAAAACGCGTGTTCAAACATGGAGTCAAACCTTTTAGCACACCTACGACAGCAACGCTATAACAACCATCGAGCGGTTATGATCAAAAGAATTGCAGGACTATATGAAAACATCAGCGTGATTTTCTACCTGTGGTAAATGTTTGGAGCAGACATATAAATATAGCGTTCAAAACCTTACGATTAAAATATGGAACAGACTTATATATGGGCGCAAATATTTCTATACCGAAGTCTAGTCTTGGGACAGACATGCACGGTGGTCGTGTTTTATAATAAAATTTGGAGCATATATTTTACGGTCAAACGTATGTTTGAAATACGAGCAGAAGGTCCTGAAAAGGCCACGATGGCAATAACAACCCAACCAAAGACACAGCCACAAAGTCATGATTATCCATACCCATTGTGTTAAACGGCGAAAATTTCTGGTTCAAAACCATATCGGCCGAGACTGATATCGCAGGATAACGCATCCACCATCTAATGAAACAGGAAAAACCAGGCATCATAAAATATTATATGATGGCGCCGTTAATATAAACAAAGATGTCAATATTGGAGCGCCACGTTTCAATACGATTTGTTTTTGTAGATGCAGTCACAATGAAGCAAGCCATTTTGTTAACGTTAAAGCTCCAACAGAGACATGATATTCTTTCATAACGTTCAAAGGGTCGTTCGTCCACATTCTGACACTGCACGAGACGTTCATCGAATGCATGTTAGCTGTGCAATCTGCATGGGGAAGTATTTTTTTCTGATGGGTAACCGCAAAAGATGCTGCAGCCATGAATATGATTCATTTTACGTTGCAAGTAACAGATTCGCTAACCCTTTGGAGGCTCGTTGGCATGGCATAACAGTTCACCTCAACGCTAATGGAAAATGCATGCATGCAATGCACGATGGAGACACAGCGTGGTGGTAGTGGCAGCTTGAGGTCGAAGGGTGAACACAGATGAGGATAGTCGAGTCGCAGATCAACTTCCCATGCATCCATGCGACTAAGACAAAGTGCGACTATGCGACTGTGGGGAGGTCGCAGAACAGCCAGGTCGCTGAGTCGCAGCACACCCAAAGTCCAATAAGGCGTGACTTGCCTGAATCTGTGACTTTGCGACCCTGTGAGGTCACAAATTCAGCCGAGGTCGCTGAGTCACATATCCATGAAACCAGTATGAAGTGCGACTTGGTAGTCTTTGCGACCTTGTGACCTTTTAAAGATTAAGTCGCGCGACCCCTCCAGGTCGCTGAGTCGCTAATATGTGGGGCAAACAAAAGCTGTGACTTGTAATAGAAAAGGCACGTAATGGTTCAATAATCTAATCAGGTCCAACAACCTGTCTTTTAACATCCCCACCTGATCGAGAGAAGATGAGAAATTGTCCATGCGTCGTATGCAAGAGAGCGAGTGAGTAAATATAGTGCTGCTGAATTGATAGTTGCTTCCTGTATGTATAAAGTGCTATGGGAAAAGGTAGCACGTCTCAGATTGGGCAAAGTTGAGCCTTTTGGTTGTCTCTGACTAAAAATCCATAAAGTAACAAAAAAAAAACGAAAAGAAAATTTTAAAGGGTCATGTTGGAAAACGACCAAAGAAATTTAAAGTGGAAGATGAAGGAAGTAATGCTGTCCACCCATTCATGTGGGAAATTATTGTCTGCACCAAAATAGTGTCCAAGGCAGCGCCGTGTGAACACCATGAGCTTCCATGAAAACTTCTTGTTATGGGTTGCGCAAGATTTATTTGGGGTTTCTGAGGTCTATGCATACCTCCCTCATGAGAGCTATATGGTACAGTTCTAGCCTGCTACCAAAATACCAAAATGGGAACCAAAAATGCATCAAATGCAGTGGGAGATGGCACAAGTAGAAGATCTTTTATCTTGTCAAGGGTTTCCGCTACAAACATTCAGAGCTTAGTGAAGGCCATGCTGCGGCACAATACCTGACCACACAGGGGTCTAAAGTTATCGTTTTCGCTTGTGAAAATTAATCAATTTTGCCCCTATCATTATTATTCGTCAATGAAGATGTGTAACCTAAGCTATGTGACTACAGGTAGAAGCTGTTGGGATGCGTGATGAGCCAAAGTTTTCCAGCAAGCGAGAGGCCCCTTTTTCAAAGCAAAGGATGCGGCACAAAGAAAATTGTTTTAAAATCCAACGATAGCCCAAAGAAGGCCACAAGTCGCTGATTTGCCCAAGGTCGCCGGTCGCATATCTGCCGAGGTCACAAGTCACGGATGATCTGAGGTCGCAGGTCGTGAAATGCTTGAGGTCGCAGGTCACGGATGGCCCGAGGTCGCAGGTTGCGGATCACTTGAGGTCGCAGGTCAAAAATTCCCAAAGGTCGCAAGTCGTTGAAGTCACCAGGTCACTAAGGCTCATCCCCTATTAAATGCCCGACGACGTGACCCAGCGACCCAACAACTAGGTCGCAAGGTCGCAAAACCCAGTCAGGTCGCAGGTCGCAACAGTGGCTCAGGTCGCAGGTCGCAGAACAGACCAGGTCGCAAGGCAACCCAACAGTCGAGAAAGCGAAAAGTTAGGGAGCCCAACGGGAAAGCCTTGCTCTATAAATGCTTCCTTCGAGAACTTGTAAAGGACCTTTTGTTTGGGACTCAAGCTGAGTATATTGTATTACCAGAGGATTATACATTTAAGCATTAATACAAGCATTTTGAAAAATCCCTTTGTGGATCTGGTGTTGTCTTATGTATGAGCACTGTTGAGTATTACGTTTTCAGTTTCTGAACATCTTTAGATTAAGGGAATTGTACCTTCAATTCACATCACAGTTGCATAACAGTTTGCTGAGTATGTTAATGGTGGTTGAGTTTATTTCACTTTCTTAACGAACGCTGATGGCTTTGTTTATTGGCATTTGTGTTATCATTTAAACTTTTAGGAAGTGAAAGGCGTCCTTGCCATGAGGAATTGTTTCCTTTGTGGTCAGAACAGTTTACAAGCTTGACCCTAATGAAGTGTTGTTAACAACACTTCCTTTGATTGTTATGCTTTATTATTTCCTCTTGCTACTCATAATGTCGTATGTACATTTAATGCATCAATTATATGTCTTGTATCAGTTGATTAGGTGTGTATCCACTATTTTATAGAGTTTAAGCGAGACCCAAAGCAAAGGAGAAACCAGTGGTAGTCGGACCCACACCTCGGACGGGATCCCTATTCCAAACGGTTCAAGGTCTAATTGGGACTTTTTACCGGGGAGATCCCCTTGCTGTTGGCTGGACAGATTTTCCCGTCAATACCTGCCCAATATGCATCTGTAAAGGCTTGAATAATGAGATTGTTACCCTTAGGATACCACAAGCCATATACTTATGTGCCCTTTAGATATCGAAGAATTCTTTTGACGACAATAATATGTGATTCTTTTGGTTATGCTTGGAATCTTGCTACTTGTCCAACTGCTTGCATAACATCTGGCTGAGAGGCTGTTACATATAGAATACTACCAATCATAGATCTGTACAACCTCTGATCCACATCCTTATATGAGTCCTCTATGCTCAATTTGCAACCTGTTACCATCGGAGTAAGGACGGGTTTGCAATCTTCCATTTTGAATTTCTTGAGCATTTCCTTGATGTACTTGGCTTGACATATAAATATTCCTTTCTCTTGCTGAGATATTTGAAGCCCTAAGAAGTATGTCATCTCACCAAGTAAAGACATCTCGAACTCACTTTGCATATTTGTAGAAAAGTTCTTACTTAGTCGATCATCATTGCTACCAAATATTATATCATCCACATATACCTCAACGATTGTTAAATTATCTTTATCTATTTGTACATAAATATTGCTATCAACAGTACCTTTCTTGAACCCTTGTTGATGTAGATATCCATCAAGACAAGCATACCATGCTCAGGGAGCCTGCTTGAGACCATATAGAGCCTTCTTTAACCTGCATACATAGTCTTCTTTTTGTAATAGTAGAAAACCTTTAGGTTGTTCGATGTAAACTTCTTCTTCTAATTCTCCATTCAGAAATGCTTACTTAACATCCATTTGGTAGACTTTGATTTTTCTTGAACATGCATAGGCGAGAAACATTCGGATGGCTTCCATTCTAGAAACTGGTGCAAATGTTTCGTCGAAATCAATTCCTTCCACTTGTGCATAGCCTTTGCAAACCAATCTTGCTTTGTTTCTGGTAACCTACCCATCTTCATTCAATTTGTTCCTGAACACCCATTTAGTCCCAATGACATTTTTATATTTTGGTCGTGGAACTAATTCCCAGGTGTTATTCTTCTCAATTTGATCCAATTCTTCATTCATAGTTGCTACCCAATGTTCATTTTGGTTGGCTTCCTCAAAACTACTAGGCTCAAAGGTTGCTAGAAAAGCAACGTGAGCTTGTTGTGATGAACGAAGCTGTCGACCTTCATTTATGTCACCAATGATTTGATTTGATGGATGGTTCTTTTGAATCCACTCTTTTTTTCTCCTTGGAGGAGCTTCTTGTTGTTGTTCTGGTATATCTTGATGATCATTGTTTACTTCTTCCTCGTTGATAGTTTCTTCTTGTTCTACAATTTTATCTGTGTCTTTTTCAACCTCTGTCTCAAGTTTCAAAGATTCTAGATCCTCATCATTACTCGCTAGAACACCATCTTCGTCAAATGTAACATTTATGCTCTCCACTATCTGTTTTCGTCTTAGATTATAGAATTTATAGGCCTTTCTTTTGCGTGAGTAACCAACAAATATACCTTCATCAACACGTGATTCAAACTTACCCAAATTTTGATCTTCTCTTTTGATATAACATTTGCTTCTGAAGATTCTAAAATATTTTACATTAGCTGGTTTTCCTTTCCATAATTCATATGGAGTCTTGTTGCAATTATTTCTGAGAAGACTTCGGTTGATAATGAAGACTTCCATATCAATTGCTTGAACCCAAAATTTTTCATCCAATTTTGAGTCCTTCAACATTGTTCTACCCATTTCCTGTACGGTTCTGTTCTTTCTTTCAGCAACTCCATTTTGCTGAGGTGTTCGTGCTGTTGAAAATTTCCTTTTTATTCCATTTTCGTCACAGTATTGCTGAAATAATTTGGAAGTGAATTCTCCACCATTATATGATATTAAACACTTTATTTTCAAATCAATTTCATTTTCAACCAACTCCTTGTAGATCTTAAAGCACTCAAATGCTTCAGATTTTTTCTTTAGGAAACTAACGACTATCATCCTTGTATAGTCATCTATCATTAACATGAAATATAATTCTCCATCTAAGCCTTTTGTTTTCACATGACCACATAGATCAATATGTGTCAATTCCAATGGATGTGATGCAAAGTGTTATTTTGTTTTAAATTGGACTTTTGTCTGCTTGCCATGCCGACATGCCTCACATAGTGTGTTGGAAGGTTTTGAGATTTTCGGTATTTCTTGTACTACTTCATCTTTTTTAGCTAGTAGACATGCTTTAGTTGCTTCATCCAGAACATATATGTCGTTTTGATCTCGACTTGCTGTAGCCACAATTTTACCATACCTGCCTTTCCTGATTTCACATTCTGTGGAGTTGAATAGCATTGTGTGTCCTTGATCACACATTTGTACAACACTGAGCAGATTGTGATTCATTTTTTCGACCAATAGAACATTCTTGGATATAACATCTTTGCTTCCGAGAGTGACGGTACCTGATCCTATAACATTTGAAGATCCATCATTTCCAAAGGATACAGTTGCATCCTTCTTCTCTTTTAGAGATACAAATTTCCTTCTATCTCTAGTCATATGCGTTGAGCAACCGCTGTCAACATACCACACATCTTTATTGTTTTGAACCTTGAGAGTGAGAGCACAATTATCAGACTTATTCTTCCATGTTCGTTCATTCTATGGCTTCGAATATTCTTTTGGAGGATTTTCAAGTCTACAGTCTTTAGCTATGTGTCCAAAGTTTTGACATTTGTAAAATTCCATATTATTTCTTAAATGTTCAAATCTATTGGTGTTTCGTTGAGCCTTGGGAGGTTCATATTTGAAGAATATCCTGGAATTGTATTGGTTCCTAGGGTACGTGCAGCATTCTACAGCTTTATGACCAAATTTTCCACATGAATAACAATATCCATGAAAAATATGTTGGTACCTAGATGAAAATCTTCGTTGAGGAATCATCTTCCAAGGATGTTCTTTTGAATCTTGTTTAATGAAGTATACATGTATGTCAGATCTCATAGGTTGTTGTTCCTTGAGAAACAATTCTTGGCTGTGTACAAGAATCCGTGCTCAAGACATTAAATAGCCAGCCTCTATTGCGTATTTAATGCTAGGTGATGGCCTCCTTATATAGATAAACCACCAGCCTTGACTGCGCAATCATCATGGGTTTACTCCTCCTATCTATGTGTTGCAAATAGCAACAGTATAGTTACAACTGATAGCTAACTCTACCCTTTCATCTATCTCTTTCACTGGTCTTCACTGAACTGATCATGCACTGTAGTGAACTGAAGTGTTCTTGAGTTGACTAATGAGTTAATATTTAATGAATTAAATAATATTTAATTCACTCCACTCATATCTAATTGATTAGTTAGTTTAACTAATCCCAACTAGTTCAACTAAAACAAACAGAACATAACTCCACTACTTGTCCCGTTAACTCCTCCAAAACTTCTGCCACTGAAGTCTAACTGAAACCAACCATGCAAGATGCCATCAAACCCTAGGAACCACGTGATTCCTTGTGTCGGTTGCATGAGTCACCTCCATGACTCAAACTGAAGTGCGCCAAGAGAGTAAACTGCTGTTTATAGTCAAAATATTATTAAGGGTAAATAATATTTGACTTCCATATTTTTAGGAGATCAGTCTAAAAATAGACTGGGTCCTAAAAATTAGGGTCTCATCTATTTTTACCGACATGTCGCATACTCCAAGAATCTCCAAGTAGAATTCCCAAATTATGCTCCGTATGTCTAAAAATAAACATAGTCTAAAAATAGACTTTGCGCCAGAATTTGCCTGCGGGCCCACTTAGTGAAGGCGACTTCATTTCACTAAGCTCCATCATCTTGCTGCATTCTCAACACTCCCTCTCAGCAAGATATGGATTATCTGCAATCCCTATCCTGCCTCTGTGGAATTCGAACTTGCTCCTGGTGAGCGCCTTCGTCGGGATGTCGGCATCCTGATCCTCCGTGGGAACATATGAAAGCATCATGATCCTCCGCTGAACACAATCTCTGATGTGATGGTACCTGATGTCGATATGTTTGGACCTATCATGCAATACTGGATTAGCCGAGAGCTTGATGCAGCTCTGGTTATCACAGTAGATCACTGTAGGCTCCAAATGCAACCTGAACAAACCTGCGAGGATCTTCCTCATCCAAATAGCCTCGCATGCAGCCAAGCTAGCTGCCATGTACTCGGCCTCTGCTGAACTGAGTGCCACGGATCTCTGCTTCTTGCTGTACCAGGAAACTGCTGTCGACCCAATGCTGAAAACTCCTCCAGAAGTGCTCTTCCGGTCCGTTGGACTCCCTGCCCAATCTGCATCAGTGAAGCCAGAAAGCTTCACTCCATCCTCCTGTCTGTACCATAGACCATATCCCGATGTGCCTCCGATATAGCGCAATACATGCTTGCCCGCCTTCCAAAAGAGCTTGGTAGGCTTAACCATAGCTTGCGAAAGCTGGTTAACTGCATAGCATATATCGGGTCGAGTATTGACCAGATACATCAACGACCCCACCAACTGTCGATAGACAGTGGCATCCACTACCTCCTCAGAAGTAGCATCTCCCTTCCTCCAACCTCCAGGAAGAGGGGTATCAACAGGCTTGCAGCCTTGCATGTTGAACCTCTCCAGAATCTCCCGGGCATACTTTCCCTGAGAAACAAACAGTCCTCCACTGCGCTGCCAAATCTCCAATCCCAGGAAATAATGAAGGATGCCCAGGTCCTTCATCTCAAACTCTCGTGCAAGATCCTCCTTGCATGAAAGTATCAACTGCTCGTCGCCAGTCAAAATCAGATCATCTACATACAGTACGATGATCAACAGCTTCCCCTCCACCACAATCTGGTACAGGTTTGGATCCGCCTCACTCTTGGAGAATCCAGGCCCGGTGAAGTAGCTGTCTATCCGAGTGTACCAAGCACGAGGTGCTTGCTTCAGCCCGTACAGTGCTCTCTTGAGTCGGCACACATGCGACTCACTGCTGAAGATCTCAAAACCTTCAGGCTGCTCTATGTACACCTCTTCCTCAATAACTCCATTGAGGAACGCAGTCTTCACATCCATCTGATGAATGTGCCACCCCATCTGCGATGAGAGAGCAAGGATCGTCCGTATGGAAGAGTACCTTGCGACAGGTGCAAAAGTCTCCTCATAGTCAATCCCCTCGATCTGTGAGAAGCCACGGGCGACAAATCTCGCCTTGTACTTCTCCACACTCCCATCAGCTGCCTGCTTCACCTTGTAGATCCATCGTGAACCCACCACTGATTTCCCAACCGGTCTTGGGACAATCTCCCATGCACTGTTCCTGACGATCGAATCATATTCTTCGATCATGGCATCAACCCATGCGGGTTCCTCCACAGCTTCCTCCAAAGAGGATGGCTCCGTCACAACACATTGACTCACAAGAGCCATGTATCCAGTGTACCGATCCGGTGGCTGCCTCTGTCTGCGCTGTGCTGTAGGTGGTCCTACAACCTTCTCTGCATCCCGAGCCAGTCGCTCAGCTTCTGTAGTGCGCATGTGCCCTCTGATGGTTGGCGCTGCATGGGTGGTTTCTTCCACCTCCTGAACCTCCTCTTGTGGCTGATCCACATCCGGAAGTTCCTCCTTAGGAACTAACAGCTCCTCATCTGCATGCAAGTGTAGCTCCCTCTCAAGCGAACACTGCATGGCTTTCTCCTCCTGAAATTTTATATCCCGTCGCACAACAGTCTTGCGACTGTCTGGCACATACACTCGATAGTTATGAGGTGTATCGGTGTACCCCACAAATATTCCAACTTCAGCAGTTGGATCCAGCTTCCTTCTTGCATCCTTCGTCACATGCATGTAGACAGGAGATCCGAAAATCCGCAAATGGGAAATATCGGGCCTCTTGCCAGAATAAGCCTCCTCTGGTGTACTCATGCCAAGAACCTTGTGAGGACAACGGTTCTGCACATACACTGCTGTATTGCATGCCTCAGCCCACAAGTGAAGGGGTAGGCCCTGATCATGCAACATCGCCGTGCAACACCCACGATCGTTCTGTTCTTCCGCTCAGCCACCCCGTTCTGCTGTGGGTTATGGGGTGCGATGAGCTCTCTCCGAATCCCTTCTGCGCTGAAGAACTCCTTGAATTCAGCCGAGATGAATTCACCACCGTTATCACTCCTTAGAGCAATCACCTTCTTCCCCGACTCCTTCTCGACCAGTGCTTTAAACTCACAGAACTTAGCGAATGTATCGCTCTTCTTCTGCATGAAGAAGATCCAGCACTTTCGAGAGAAATCATCAACAAAGATCACATAATACCTGTGCTTTGCTGTCGAAGCAACAAAGAAAGGACCACACACGTCTGTGTGAACTCTCTCAAGGATCGTCGTGGCGCGACTATCCTTCTCGTGAAAGGTGGCTTTCACATACTTCCCTAAAGTACACCTCTTGCACTGATCTGACTGCGCAAGAGTGCCCTTAGGAAGTCCAGTAGAAATCTGCTGCAGAATCTTCAAAGCTCCATGGTGAAGATGGCCCAATCTCCTGTGCCATAGTTCGCCCTCATCATCCCGGCTCACCACATCTCCAGCCTTGCATGCCATAGCTGCGCAGTCATCTACATGCAACTGATAAAGGTTCTGAGTTCGAACCCCTATCTTCCGGGTCTCTCCAGTAGTCTTACTGCGCAGGAAAGCTTTTCCTTCGCTGAAGACCACATCATAACCCTTATCCTCCAACATCGCTACTGAAATCAGGTTCTTCTTCAATCCCGGTACATGCATGACATCCTTTAAGACAAAGGGTTTACCAGACTCCCTCTGAAAGGATACGGTACCGATACCAGTCGCACTGTATCTACCGTCATCGCCCATCTCGATGTGCATACCCAAATCCTTGTCCTCCAGATCTGAGAACAACTCCCGATCTCCCGTCATATGAAATGATGCACCGCTGTCCAAGAACCACACCGATCCCAGCACACTTGAAACTAAGCATGCAATCAGTGAAACTTTGACAGCCACCCCCACACTTCCCAGCTCATCTCTGCACTGAGTGAACTTCGTGAGGTATTCGGCGATGTTGTCGCCCTTCTCCATCTTGATGTTCCTGAGCTTATCTTTGAGCACCAGCTTCCTTTGGTTGCTCTTACTCTGGAATAGATCCGTCAAAGCTTTCCACATTAAATATGGAGTAGCCTTTCCATGCAGGCTGGATACAATATGATCCTTGACGCCCTCCAACAGGATCCTTCGACATTTCGTGATCTTCTTTTGCCATGCATCGACCAGAGCTGCATCAGTGGGCTTTGGGACATCCGCATCCACGAACTCCTTCAGACCATTATCTTCTAACACTGCTTCCATTCGATCTTTCCATGCAACATAGTTCGAACCGCCTTCAAGAGCATATTCGAGTCGCAAACCATTGAAAGAAGACATCTTTCAACACCGGCACCAAGAAGAACAACCTTCTGCAAAATTCGAATTCCAAACTCCAAGCTCTATCGCTTTCGATCTACACTTGAAAACAAATTATTTCCAAATCAGAGATTGACTGCAAAGGGCATTCACCAGATCTTTCACCTTACAAAGAAGGATGAATATTCCGGAGGCTACCTGGCCCGCATGCAGACTCTGTCCGAGGAAATAAGTTTGCAATCAACGTAATAGACTTCGACAATTAACTTCGCTCCGATACCATGTAGAAATTAGCTGAATAAATCACTTATTCAATGAAGATTAACCCGATCATACATCAATTTCGAATTGCATGCATAACACATAACCTTCTTCCACAATTAATTGTCACATGCGGAAATAATATATAGAAGCAATCGCACATCAAATCAATCACACATTAACTCAGTATGTATGGGAAAGCCTATAGCTGAAAACCCCGCAGCTATTGTGTATATTATAATGGAGAAATCATGTAACAATCATAGTACAAAAACTCTTTACAAGCTCTCATGCACTACCTCCCATGCTACACACTATCAAGCTGGATCTAGCAAATCACTTGCTCCAATCCTTAGCCACTTGATAGCCAACCTTGATTGCGTATTTTAATGCTAGGTGATGGCCTCCTTATATAGATAAACCACCGGCCTAAACTTTGCAATACTCATAGCTTACTCCACCTATCTATGTGTTGCAAATAGCAACAGTATAGTTACAACTGATAGCTAACTCTACCCTTTCATCTATCTCTTTCAGTCTTCCTTAGGCGATCATGCAACATGGTGACCAGAAGTGTTCTTGAGTTATTAATGAGTCAATATTTAATGAATTAAATATTATTTAATTCACTCCACTCATATCTAGTTGATTAGCTAGTTAACTAATCCCAACTAGTTCAACTAAAACAAACAGAACACAACTCCACTAGCTGTCCCGTTAACTCCTCCAAAACTTCTGCCACTGAAGTCTAACTGAAGCCAACCATGCAAGATGCCATCAAACCCTAGGAACCACGTGATTCCTTGTGTCAGGTGCATGAGCCACCTCCATGACTCAAACTGAAGTGCGCCAAGAGAGTAAACTGCTGTTTATAGTCAAAATATTATTAAGGGTAAATAATATTTGACTTCCATATTTTTAGGAGATCACTCTAAAAATAGCCCGGGTCCTAAAAATAAGGGTCTCATCTATTTTTACTGACATGTCGCATACTTTAAGAATCTCCAAGTAGAATTCCCAAATTATGCTCAGTATGTCTAAAAATAGACATAGTCTAAAAATAGACTTTGCGCCAGAATTTGCCTGCGGGCCCACTTAGTGAAGGCGACTTCATTTCACTAAGCTCCATCATCTTCCTGCATTCGCCATCAAACCCTAGGAACCACGTGATTCCTTGTGTCAGTTGCATGAGCCACCTCCATGACTCAAACTGAAGTGCGCCAAGAGAGTGAACTGCTGTTTATAGTCAAAATATTATTAAGGGTAAATAATATTTGACTTCCATATTTTTAGGAGATCAGTCTAAAAATAGCCCGGGTCCTAAAAATAAGGGTCTCATCTATTTTTACCGACATGTCGCATACTTCAAGAATCTCCAAGTAGAATTCCCAAATTATGCTCCGTATGTCTAAAAATAGACATAGTCTAAAAATAGACTTTGCGCCAGAATTTGCCTGCGGGCCCACTTAGTGAAGGCGACTTCATTTCACTAAGCTCCATCATCTTGCTGCATTCTCAACATTGTTGGCATAGTTTTGGACAATTTTTCCCTTCTTTACTTCCTTACGCAACGAGACTACTTCGGCTTCTAATGCTTCCCTTTCTTGGTTGCTTTCTTCCAACTTCTTTTGAAGTGACTCTTCAATACATTTGTGTTCTTCAACTTCAATTTTGAGACCTTGAACTTGTTCTTCAAGAGTATTGGAACGGATTTTCTCAGCCTTGAGCTCTTTTATAAGCCTGATTGCCTCCTTAGAAAATTCTTCTATGATCAACCCTTCTTCTTCATTGTTTGATACCTCTTGTTTATTGTGCTTGGACATAAACAATACTCTCTCATTGGCTTCTTCTTCACTATTACTGTATTTATCGAATGATGAGCTATCTTCTTTAGAGAGAAAGTTACTTTTGGATCCTTTCCTTTTTTCTTGTTTGTTGAATTTCTTAAAGCCTTTATTTCCTTTTGAGTTGCCATCACTTCTGTTCGGACATTTTGCTGCAAAATGCCCAACGTCACCACAGCCGAAACATATCAATGGATGTTCACCTTTGAATTTTCCCTTACCAATTTTTAGTTTTCTCGTAAAGTAAGCATATTCTTCATCTAAAGGACCTTCTCCATCATCTCCCTTTTCTTCACACTTGCAGGTGCATGTCTTTTCAATTGAAGGTTGTTTGTCCTTATTGGTTTTCTTAGATGCAACGAACGCAGTTTCTAGATGCGAAGTACCCTCTTCTTCATCAAGTCTCATTTCATATGCCATGAAAACTCCATGTAATTCCTCTTTGCTGAGATTTTCCAGATTTGCACTATATTCTAAGACTGATACCTTTGGGTTGAATCTCCCTGGTAACGTTCTAAGAATCTTTCGTATAATAGTCTTCTCGTCAACTGGCTCTCCCAATTCTTCTAGAGTATTGGTTATTTCATCAACGTATTGGAAGTATGCAACAATGTTGAAATCTTCTTTCATTCTGAGTTGCTCAAATTTTTCTCTATAGATTTAAAGCTTTGCTTCTTTGACATTTGAGTCACCTGCATATATATTCTCAAGCTTGTCCCATACATGTTTGGCGGTTTTACAACCCATCACCTTATGATAAGAAGATTTAATAAGTCCACTGATAATAATATTCTTTGCTTTTGAATCATTTACCAAATTCTTCTTACCCTATTCATTCGCGGTTGATGTAAATCCATTTTGAACAATGTCCCATACTTCGTAACCTTGCGCCAAGAGATAGACCTCCATTCTTCCTTTCCAGAGTGCATAATTATTTTCATTGAACAGAGGTAAACTATTCTTGGTATGCTCCATGACCTCCTTCCAGTTGTTAAACTGCTATTGAAGGAACCAAGCTCTGATACCAATTGTTGGAAATACTGAGAGGGGCGGTGAATCAGTATTCCTTTCAATTAGAGCATTAGTTAATCTTAAATTATTATCAGTGTTTGTACAATGATAGAAGTAAACAAAAGGAACACAAATGCACACAGATTTTAAGGTGGAAACCCACTCCGGGACAAAATCCACCTAATGCTTTTCTAATAATTCTTTAATATTGAACTCCAATTGAAAATAAAGCTCCAACTTCCTAGAATCTAGAAAAGCATTCTTCTCCAGCTCCCACTGGATGGATGCTCCAATGCCTGAGATTCTTCAATAGTCAACTGAACGGATGCCCCAACACCCAATGAGCTACAACTCACCCTAGCACCACCCTACCACCCTATAGAAGAATAAAAGAAGAATGGACTCCCGTCCCAGGGAAAATGGTCCACTTTACAATGATATAGAATGATGTAGAAGAAGAAGACACACTAGACCATAACCCCAGCTTATGACACAAACACCTAATGATTATCCTAGACACTGCCTCTTCAACTCTTGGCAGATAGACACTAGAATTTTTTTTACAATAATGTATTTACAAGACTTAGTACAATGATACCTTCACAGTGACTGTATGCAGTGTTGTCCACTTGAAGACTTCATGTGATGAACTTATTGCTGCTGTTCTACACCTTGGTTGCTACTCTTTTCATGCTACCCTCTACTACACCTTGCTTTTCTTTGCTGCTCTAGAAAGTCTGGTCCTTTGTAGCCCTTGACAACACATGATCTAGTTTTTCTTGCCTTCTAGCAGCTCGATATTGAATCTGGTGTATCTCTGTTATTTCAGATCCCCAATATGTGATTTTTGGTTCTATAGTAGTTCTCTGAGTCTTCTTTCCAATGCCACAGGTGTGACCCAATTTGGATTCTTCAAGAGAGAGTTATGCCCAATCTCTCACAATGCCCTAATTATGGACTGTTTTAGTAGAGCGAAATTGTACGGCTTGCCACATGTCACTGTTTCTTCATTCAGCTCTGAAATTGATACATAGAAAAAAAAATTACGTGCACTATCTGCCACTTTTTACAGAATTCCAATCCGATACTCAGAGAGAGATTTATGATAATTTTCTCAAGGTCACTTCTTTGAGATGAATTTCAGGAGCCTGCAAAAAGACTGACTTCCACAGATCATATCTCCAAAAATGTTGTGCACCTTGATCTGAAATATTTATAGGAGCTTCCACAGGATTTCGCCTTCACCTCATAAAAATTTCATCTTCTGAAACTTCGTAGAAAAAAATTTAGAGCGAAAATGCCACGATGACCTGTTTCAAACGGTGAAATCCCTTGCATAAGGAGGATATGAGGATCACAATTTATATAAATTCTTAGGTTTAGAGGGGCTTCAACAAGTGAACGTGGGAGGGATTTTAGGAGCTTAAAAAATATTAATTATGACTTTTCAATGACCCATGCCACAACTCCATGGGGTTTTAGCCCACTACCTGGGGGTACAAACTTCAAACATGAATATCTCTCAAACCGTGAAGAATTACGTGGCGTGCCATATATAAATAGAAACATCTCGACAAGTAGAAACCATCAAAATAATTCTTGACCCAAAATATATTAATTTTGTAGGTAAAAATTCCCATGCAATATTGGGGTAGGCCCTGGTGCTGCTTGGGTTGACATCAATGACAACCGCTGATCAACAAAATCACCCCTAATCAGACTAGATTATTAACTGCTATTGATTTAGAGAAAGATCAGCTAAAGTTTTTTTTTTTGGACCCATCTGAAATGAAAGTAGGGTCATCAAGAAATTTCAAGACTGTTAATTTGACTGTTGATGCTAGGAATATTCTCTTACCTGATAAAATTAATTTACTTATGAAAACTAGTTTATTAATTGTTAATGATTTGACTAAAACCAGTGCAACTGCAAGTAAAGCTGAAAACAAGTTGGGAAAGGTAATCAAGCATTTGAAGCTGGAGAAGGATAATTCCATAGCTCTCTCCACCCAAAATGATGAATTAAAGAAGATAATTTTCAATATTGTAGTAGACCCCAAATGACAGGTCAGCTGTGCAGAATTTGTTGTAGAGTGAAGAATCATATATTAATGTGTTAAGAAAGAGGCTTAAGATCCCCACTACAGAAAACCCAATGGCATTTGAAGTGTCCTAAGTGGAATATGAGAAGGATAAATAGTTACAACAAATGTTGCTGAGGGATGAAGATATTTCCAGATTGAAAGAGACAGTAGCTAAGTTACAGGGGCAGATTGATTCACATGTCTGCATAATAGTTTTTTCATCTGAAACTGATGACCCGACAACTAAACTATCACAATTAAGTATTGAGTTGAAGATGGAAACGATTGATATGAAGAAATCCCAAAGTGATCTTGAGACATCCATTAAAGTTGTATGTGCTAAGGATAACGAAATTCTAATGTCAAAGGAAAATACAGACAAGTACAAAGTAGATTATCAATTAGCCTGTGAAGAAATCAAGAATCTCAGAGAGAAGGTAAATGGGAACATGTCCCTAATTGAAGCTAAACATATTGTTTGGAATGAGATTATAGGAGTAATGAAAATAATATGGGAATCACTAGTTATTATTTCAGAAGAAAAGAGTATAATCAGAGATCTTCAAGAGCTTGTATTAGCTGACCAAAAAAAAAAACATGATAGAGCTATATGGGCTAAGAAGTTAATAAATTTTTTCAACTCCAAATCAGATCAAGAACTGGGTGAACATGAGATTAAAGATAGAAAATTATGTGTTCTATAAATTAACAAGGTGATAGTTAATAATGCATACAGGAAGTCAGCAGAGAAGAAGTTGACAGAGATCAAGCAAGCAATAGATAAGTTCAACACCATGTTTGATAAAAGACCCAGGGAAGGACTGCCATCTTGCTGGGACCTGCAAGGTAATTTATTGTCCCAGGAAACATATGAAACTCTGTTGGTGGAAGCAAAAGGTAAAATTGAAAATACTCATGAGAAGACTGCAGTTCTAAAAGGAACAACAATTATCAATTTCCTGCATAAATATTTTCAATTGTTATGGATGGCTAAGACTCTGTTTCAGGATAAGCCCACTTACACCAGGATCACTGCTTTTAGATTGGAAAATCATAAGCTAGTTAATGCTCTGAAGACAAATGTTGAACTATGGAAAAAGTGAAGAAGATGGATGACCAATCTTCCTGAAGACACATCAGCAACAAATGATACTCAGAAAACCACATCAGCAACGAAGGGAACCACATCAACATCAAAGGATACTCAAAAGACATCATAATATTTGTATCTGTTATTGTATTTTATTTTTGTTTTTCTTATAAAACAAGCTTTTAATGTTACCCTCGATTGTAATGAAAGTAGTTGATAGAAGAAAGAAGTAGGTTAGGTAGTTTTAAGAAGTTTTGGCAGTTAAAAACTGATTTTGAATGTATTTAAGAAAGACAAAAATGAAGAATAGGGATTAGGAGTTTTGGAGCCTCTGGAAGACTATATTTTTGTACTTATTTCTCTGAAGAATTAATGAAAGAAGTCTCAAGTTTCCTACAATTGTTGATGGTGGTTTGTTTTTCCTGTGTCATCTTGAGTTATTTCTTCTAATGAATGATGTGAAGTAATAAAGTTGTAGGTCTCTGAATTACATTTGTAAGTAAGATTTAAATATCCTTAAATGCGCTCCTTCACTCCAACCCTTTCTATTCATAAATTATTTCTGAAACTTAAGTTAATAGATCTTGTGTTTACAACATATTATCTTAAGCTTTGTTATAGTTCTTCTTATTCATTCACATTTCAGAAACTAAAGGCATTGTGTAATATTTTATTAATCAAGAGCTTTAAGGGTTTATAAAAACAGATTTCCAAAGGAATAGAACAAAGAACAAATGATAAAGATTGTTTCTATAAAATATTGTTAAAATGTCTTAAGCACTGATTCCTTTTCACAACCAAGGGATTGTCTCCTAAGAACCAACAATGTCCTCATGTGTTGTTGTGTTGCTAATGTGTGATGGTTTATTCTGCTCCTACTACTCATGGTTATTGTTTAATTAATGTATAATGAAGTAATGATGCACTGGTTCAAGTTGAACAAATGGTGAACTAAATGAAAAGTTAGCTAATTGTATATAAACTATTTGTATTCATCACAATCATGTACATGTGTTGGTTTACTTAATGACAATAGCGTACAGAATATGAATAAGAAATGAAAGTTGAACTAAGTTTACAATACTAATTTACCCGCCCCACTCTCATATTTTTACTAACAATTGGAATCAAAGTAGGTGACTCCAGCTGAAGCTTGATCGCTTGAAGTGGATCAAGAACGATGGGAAAGAATCAAAAGAAGAAAGCATCTCAAAGAAAGAAACCATTCAAGCGAGCAGTGATAGTGATGCATATATTTTTGTGGAAATATCTTCATTTATAGGCCAAGAACAATTTGCTGCAGAAGGTCAAGGAAAGTCAGAAACAATGGACGATAAAGGTACATTTATGCTAAGTGATGATAACTATGAAGAGTGGAAAGAAAATATGGAATCTAAGTTAATGAATTTGGGTTATGATGTTTGGAATATAGTATGTAATGGTTGCACTAATACACCTCCAACAAGTGAAGAATTACGAAAGGATAATGCATCTTTAAATGAAATCTTTGGTGAAATACATGATTCATCTTTAGGAAATATTATGCATTATGAAACTGCAAGATAAGTTTGAGATAATTTGCAGGTAATTCACGTTCAAGGAAAAACACAGGAATATTGTTCATCAAAACCAATATGTAATCATGTTTCTAAACAAAATAATGATATACCAAAAAATGAGTATGTTATGTCAGATGGAGTCACTGATTCAGAAGAAGATAGGTTAGAGGAAGTTCTTAACCGTAGAAGAAAACTTGATTTTTCCTAGAAAAGGATTAACAATCTTAAGGATAAGTTGCAGAAATATGATAGTAGGGATCATGTTAAATTGGTAAATGTTGTCGTAGAATCTAAACAATATTGTGAAGGTCTTGAAGTGGAGATTGTCTCTCTAAAAGTAGATCTTGAAAAGTCAAACAAGCGAAATGGAGAGTTACTTCAAGCATTTGAAGAACAAGAGAATGGGATGAAGGAAGAGATTATCAAATTAAAGGAGCATGTTAGTCTCTTGTATTCACAGTATCACTAGGTGACTATGGATTTTCTACAATCTACTGAAAATAAACATTCCTTGACTATCATTTTATTTTCAGAAATCTCACTACCTTCATTATCTTCATTTTTACCTATCCACTATTTCTCATTTTGCCTCTCAATACACTCTTACTCTGAAATTCCATGGTTTAACCTCAAAACCCTCATTTTTACCCCTTCCCCTACCCAAAACCCCACTCCATTTGCTAAAAAACTCTCCTCTTCATAATTTTCACCTTCTACCATCAAACAATGTAAAAAATCCGTTTTTTGCATTGTTTTCAGAGGAATTAATTGTATTCGGGCCCCACCTTTTTAATAAAACTTTGTTTTGTTTAAAAACCCAACTCCCCTTTATATTTGTAAACCCGCTCTAAGCCCTTTATTCTCCGCTCTTAATAATATCCGAACCTCACCTTATTTTCAAAACCCCCCGCACTACGTTAACCCTGCCACTTCATAAAAACCCCAAACCCAATGCACACTTTAACCCATTGTTTCATTAACCCCGACCACCGTTGGATCAAATCCCCCTTGATCCAACAGCCCACGCACCATATCGCAGCTCCAAAGGTGCAAAGGTTAAAACCCTTCAAACCTTGCGATATTGGCAGTATGTTCCCTTGTCCTCCCTGCCACGCATCGCGCACCCTATGGTATCGCATCCCCACAATCTATATCGCCTCGCCACTCTCATCCCGTGCGAAAACCACTTAACCCTCCAGCGATAAACCCAAAACTGCTAACCCCTGTTCAAATGTGTCAAACCCTGAATCTCTGCGATACACCTCGTCTTCCATATGCGCCCTTGCAACACTCCAAAAGGCCCAAAAGCCCAAACCAACGCAGGAAAGCCGCAAGCCCCCATATTTCGGACTTTATCCACAGCAGGTTTTAATTAAAAATTGTTCTAGTGTGCAGGTGATTATACATGGAAAAAATGCATATATCGTGTTTCTAAGGTCCAAGAATTGTTTTAAAGAGGTCCTCTGGGTGACGATCTGGAATGACTTGTTTCATCTAAGGGAACAGGAGTGCAAGATCAGTATAAATCACCAATGGATCATGACCATTAGTGGTTATTCAAACACTCCAAAGGCAGCTAGAGTTCTCCACAGCACAGGGCAAAGAAATAAAATAATTTACAATGGTTGCGCAGAGATACAGACAAATAAAGAACACAGTCACCAAGCATTCAAAGATAAAAAGGGTTAAGATATTAATCAAAGGTTAAAGGCAGGAAAACAGAATTAGAAGGCAGAGTGAAGATAGAAATCAGATTAAAAGAATTAAACACATAAAGAAAAATTAAGGAAAAGGAAAATCCAAGTTTAAAGGCAGATCATAGGTTTAAAGGACAAATCAAAAGCAAATCAGCAAAGAAGACATATCTGAATGACAAGGAAAAACAACAATTACTTCTTCCAAACCTCATTTGGCCACCTACAGCCTATTTCTGCTAAAAGCAGCTACCTCACTTAATGTCCCAATCAGAGATATTTCTCAGCTACTCGAAATTTATTATAGAGTTAATATTAAAGCCAAAAAGTCAAAAATATCTCAAAAGTTAGCTCAGCAGTTAAGTTAAAAGTTATTATCATAGTGAATCAATCAGAAATACCTTGCCTTGGGCCTTGCATGGTCTCAAAGGTCAAGACTACATTTACTCTGTAATAACTACAGTCTGCAACCCTAGAATAGGATCACCTCCTCATTTTGCAGATAAATACTGCATTTATTATTTATTTTTAGTGTTGGTTGCTTGCTTGCTTAATTAGAGGATTGGCTGCTAGGTTGGGTTTGATCAGACTATGAGCTGCAAAGGTTATTTCATTGGAGTAATGTAACTATTTTGGACATTAGTAATACAAGCATGTTCACGAGATTCTTGAGCTATGTTAATGGTGATGTTATCCTTCTTTGTCATTGTTATTCTTCTGTTTTCCTTATTGTCCATCATTTCTTTGATAAAAGAACAAAAAATTTAGATTAAGATATGTTGTCTTGGCACCTTAATTCCATTTGATTCTTTCATCTTAATGTTTTCTTCTGCAAGGTCTGATCAGAGAATTTAGGGGTGTCCTGCTCTTTAGTTCCACCTAGCTTGTTACCTTGAAGTTTACTCAGCAAAGTCTAGCCAAAGAAGTTTATGGTTTTCCCTATCCTTTGGTTTTTCTTGAAATGTTATTTTCAAGGCCTTCTTTGAAGTTTACTTAGTAGAGTCTAGCCAAAGAAGTTTATGGTTTTCCCTGTCCTTTGGTTTTTTTTAAATTGTTGCTTTAAAGGCCTTCTTTGAATTTTGATTAAAGAATTCAGGGGTGTCCTGCTCTTTAATTTCACTGACTGTTATCTTAAATGTTTTCTTTGTTTGAAAGTAATAGTTAGAGAATTCAGGGGTGTCCTTCTCTCTAGGATTGCTAGATTTTTGTCTTAAGGTTTACTTAGTAGATTCTAGCCAAAGAAGTTTATGGTTTTACCTGTCCTTTGGTTTTTCTTAAAAAATTACCTAAAAGGCTTTTCTTGTTGAAGTATGGTTAAAGGACTCTTAATTACCCTTTAGTTCTACTAAATTCACAACTTGTTGTCATTTCGTATTCCATCTAATCTAAAGGATCCACTTGATATAGTTAGCTTTCCCTATGAAAACCCTTGCAGAGTTGATGTACAATTAAAGCATCTTATGACTCCATAGCCCAATGGGTTAATGCTTCTCACAGTCTATCTATTCAACTGAAACAATTAATAAATTAATCAAACAATCTATCAACCAATCAAAACAAAACAAACAAGCCCTAGAAACTTCATGACTAGCCTAAAATCAGAAAACATAAGCATAAAGATAAATCACTTACAAAAACAAAAATAGAGAGAGCCATCTTTGAGTCCAGGAAGGCTAGGTCCTTGGACTCCAAAGTGGTTTGATGTGGTTCCCTGCAGAGTTGTTCTTGCCAATATTGCAAATCATGAGGAGCCAACATAGTGGCAACCATACTGGGGATCTGAGTTATTAAAAAGCTTAATATTTCCTCAAGAACTGAGAAACCCCATTCAAACTTAGATGATTCAAGTATTAGCCAAGACTGGTATTTGGTTGCTGATAGTGGACAACAGCTAGCCACAAGAAAGTTGAAAATCATCCACCTGGTGATTCCAATTCAGATCAGTTCTATGCAAAGACTCCACTAGAGGAAGAACCTGAAAACATGACTAGTCATCCTAGGAAGAGAGAGTATTCAAGCCCAAATTGGATTCAAGAAATTATTGTTTTTATCTATAACTATGTTCTATCCTACTTTAAGCCTGATCAAGAATACACTGATGAGGTCTACATTGATCATTGGAAAGATCTCAAGCCTCAAATTGCAGACCATGAACATACTTATACACCTGTGCATTGTTGGGTTGTATTAATCACTATCAAATGACTAAACAATACACATTAATTATCAATCCATGGACGTATTTTTATTCCAATGAAAGTTGCACTGTCTGTGCCGATACACCAACCAGAAGCAATTCCAAAGAAAAGAAATTGTTGCTAAAGTAAATGCTGGAAGTAAATCACTCATGCATGAATAAAAGGATCTACAAAACTGGAATCACACTTCAATTAATCTGTTCTAGCGTGCCACACAACAAGTATCCAGCTGGTGTCTCTAATATCATATGTGTAACATCATACAAAGTATTGAAATTGAAGCGGATATATTCACAGATGAATAGTAGCAACAACTCTCTAATGATATATAAACTGAAATACAAATACATACACACAACTACTTTAATCATTGCAATCCCTCCTAAGAAGGAGGGCCCTTCCTCCCTAGCAGGGCACAGGTAGAGGAAGAAATTAACAAAAACTAAATTGAATAACCCATGTAACAAAAATAACGAGATAATCTGTATTAATCTTAGCACAATTATAGAGCCAAAATAATGTTGTTCTCCACTAACCTTTTGACCTCTAGGGTCGAGAACTATATAGTGGTTACATCTCAGAAAATTAAGGGATAGATCAGTCATGAGAATCTTATGATTCTCATGCTGATCGAAATAGAACTCATATAGTTATAACCACTTCCTAATAAAGTTCTGACTAGAAAATTATAGATTACGATCAAAACCGCCCTTAGGTTGTTATCCAAAAATACAATGCTAAACTAATTCTATATCTATCGTAATATAACCACAGTTGTAGTGTAATAGCTAAAGGACAGATTAGCAACAGGTGTTGACGAGATCTAGTCAGTGGTACAACTGTATCAGTAATTCGCCAGCGGGTCTGTAACAGTAGAGTGTAACAACACTTTGTCGGTGGGTCTGTAACAACAGGGTGTAACAACATCTCTACGTTGTAACAACACCCCCTTAACTACTCATGTGGACCTCATGCTCGGGATCTTTGGTGCTATAAATGACATTTGGAAAGACAACACAAAGACAATAGATCTTCTCCTAACATTCATCCTCAATTAATCATAAAAAGGATCAATATATCATAATAATTGATGAATTGGCAGAGTAATAAAAACAAGGTGAAATAACACATGTTAGGATAGAAAGGTAGGAAAAAGAGGCAAAGATACTCCCATTGGTTATAGTTATGAGGCAAAATAGGGAAAACAAGTGTAGGAAAAGTGTACAAAACTAGCACCCAACATGCATATCCCAGATACATCTGTGAAAAACCTAGTCAAACATGAGCCTCATGCTACTTCTCCTGCCCTCGCTGAAATCTCAAACAGTCATAAACCTCCTTTTGCACTACATATACCCATAAAGGTCCCAGACAGATACAAGCCTCTTGTTTTACCTTCTATCCTCCAAGCCCTCCCTACAAATCTTGCAAATAATCTGCCCAGATTTGAGGGAGAAAATACAAGGATCACTGCTGAAAAACACATTCAAAGTCTGTAGGATTTCCTTGACCTATTTGAGGTAAGAGAAGATGATGTGTGTATCAGAATGTTTTCCTTATCATTAGAAGGAAAGGTTAATAGTTGGTTTAAAGATCTTCTAGCTGTAAGCATTAGAAATTTTCATAAATTCACTTAAGTTTTCCTAGATAGGTGGGTAGTCATGGGAAATGTTTTCCTCATCATAGAGGAATACAACCATTTAAAGAGACAGCCAGGGGAGACAGTACAACACTTTTCGGCTAGGTTCAACAAGGTATATCATTCCATACCTACTAAGATAAAGCCACCCCCAGGATGGGCTCTCTTGCACTACCCAGATGCCTTTGATCCATAGATGGCATTCCAGTCAAGAGAAAGGGACCCTACAAACCTAGCAAAAATGCAAAATATGGCAATTATGTGGAATCCAACATGCTGGAAAGAGAGGCAAAGTTAAAAGCAATAAATAAGGGTGAATTAGATCAAGAGAAACCGATATCTTCAGAGGTAAAGCTAGAGATGTTGACAGACGCAATCAGTAAAACGATGCATATGATTGACAGGAAAGAGGAAGAGTACAAGGTTGAGGTTGGAGCTGATTATTCAAAACAACCAGTACTATTTTCTTGGGAAGAACAAACTCAGTCATTACAATGCAAAAATAACAATCAAAATATGCATGTTGAGCAAGATTGCAAATAAGAAAATGTAGGAAGTTGTCAAGTAAGTACTAGATGCCTTCCTACATCTTGTGCTTCACTATTAAGAGAGCATTATAGGCAGGTTGCAAATAGAAACAAGGAGAAATGCTCTAAAGAATTAGTCAGGGAAGAAATGGAAGATACAAACCCTTTTTCAAATCCAGAAGTTCTCCCCCTAACCAGCTTGAAATCACAGAATCTGAAAAAGAGGAGGAGGCAACACATTTTGAGTCTCTACCCTTATGCTTTAATTCATTTCAGATTATGAAAATAAATTGGCATTCAGAGGATCTATCAGAGGCAATTCATGAATTTCATGCTTAAATTAACTATCATGACAATCAAGAGAAGTTGGTTGAGGATGAAAACAATCAGGAAAAAAAAAAAAAAGCCACAACATCCCTCTGAAGAGACCAAGGATAATTCATCTGCCCTTTTGTGTGAGGCTCAAGAAGACATTCAGCCTCATGATCAATCACAAGAGGAAGAGAACCATTGTAGTTATACACAAGGAAAAAGGAAAATGCCTCCTACTTTAACCAATGAAGAAATCAATCAGATTCTAAACATACAACCAGCCTCTAAACTTGTGTGTAAAGAAATTATTTCTATTTGTTCTACTGTTGATTTATGTATTGCAGCCTTACCTCACGAAGAAACAAAAGAATAGATTCATACTAGCATTGTACTACCTGCACAAGAAGACCTATTACTAGAAAATGCACCTATTAAGGGCCTGTAGACAGAATCCATTCCACTCAATCAAGGCATATCAGGTTTGCTTAAAAACAACATAGCAATACATTATGAGGCTGCCAGGTCAAATGATCATGAAGAAGAGGTGGAGTTTCTTTCTCAAAAGAATCCCAAGCACACCAAAGTGGAGCAAGGAATAGTCCTGGATGAAACTTAATGTTTGAACCCTTAGGGCCAGGTATTATTCAAATATCCTTTTGCTAGTTTCTTAGAGACATCTAAAGAGGGAGTAAAATATGCTAGTAACAATTTTTTGCAGAGCTTAAAGAAAATTTTGAGCACTTCAATTCAGAAGCAAACAAAATGGGAGTGGCCTTTTTGTTTTTTTAGCATACCTAAAAAGTTGAATGAAAATCAATCATGTAGTCATTTACTTGATTGGCTGCATTGGAGAAGGGAGTTCACTTAGTAAAATATGCCTCCAAAGATTAGATTAGGAGAGATAGGTGTGAAAATAAGCTTAGAACTCTGAGCATTTTTCAGATCTCAGTTTAAAGTTTTTCATTGTATATAAAATTGTCTAAACAAAAAAAAAATAAATAAATAATTTAAAAAAAATTGTTAAAAAAAAATTGTTAAAAAAAGAAAGAAAGAGAAGAAGAAAAGAGGGCAGATAAAAAGAGAAAAGGTAAAGCCCGATGCAGAGGCATTAGACACTAGCCAGCAATGTAGGAGTTTTGTCCACATGTTGTGGCTGGGAGGGTTTGAAAACAGTCGAATTATCACAGCTAGGTGTCAATACCTTAGCTGATTGTATTATTAGATCAGTTAGAGTCGTAGAAGTTGAATAGCTCAGATATTCTAGCTGTCATATTTCAGTTAGTTGAATCGTTTTAATTAGACTGTTGATTTCCTGAAACGGTCCTCCCAAAGGAACAGAAGAGTCATAGGTTTCTGTATATAATTGTAAAACCTCGGATGTATGGAGAGGACAAGAAGAAGAGAGGAGATTCTACAGTAAACTCGGTGTGTTACAATTGCTTCCAATTAAATAGTTTCTGTGCACATTTACCCTAGAATCGTGTTGAATCCTTAATTGTCAAGAGGTTGTTTAATTGCGAAGTGATGAAATCTGTGCATATGTATCTACTGGAACAAACCGTTGTATAGATTCTGCATGTCCCTGTCTATTGTTTCCCTCAATTTGCTCGAGTAGAGAAGCCTGTGAAACCGTGGTCATTTAAAGCTGGTTAATGGTAATAGAATCCCGCTTAACACAGTAAGTTACAATTGTTTGTCGACCGGAGTCCGAACTTGAGTTAACAACTAGATTACACAAAGGCGAACGCAAACCCCGACGCGAACCCTGGTTAGCCACTATTCAAAAACCGCTAGCGGATTTGTGAAAGTGGATTTCCCATATCGCACCGCTTTTGGGGCGAAGGCGGTATTTCTGGGTCGAGGAGTGATTCCATAGAGAGTTTGACGTGTGGCAAGGTGGACCCCTGGAAAACCACCGTCCAAGCGTGCCATCGCGCGTTAAACTTCGACGTTGGATGCCGAGCGACATGCGTATGAGCCGTCGATCTGGGCAAAGGTCATCGGACAGTGTTCGTTCGACGGAGATGCACGAAGATTAAACAAGGTATGACGCGCGCATTTGATTGGGCCATTGACATATATGTGGGGCTGGCCGAAGGTCTATTGTAACGCCGGTTAGTTATAAGGTGTCAGGATATTATATAAGGCGCAGAGAATTATTTAAATTACAAAGGTTCGTTATAAAGCCAATGTTAATATATAACGCGTGAAGGTATAAAATTTGATTATAAAGTTGGAAATAAGATATAAGCCGGGAGATACTGTTTGATAGTCAAAGCTATTGAATATAATTCTTTATCAATTTTCTCCAAAATTGATAAATAAAATTTCCACGAAATTGCAAGTTGACCACGTGCAGCCAAAGAATGAGGGTAGAGGGAAAGGGAGCTGACTTTCAGTTGTGTGACTGCGTCATTTGTGGTATCAGAGCAAGTCTGAAGTTGTTTTTCTGACATGGCAATCCGAGTTGGTAGAGGTGCTGGCAGAAGAAGACATGTTGCCAACACAGAGGTGTTGGAAATGTTGCAGAGGGTCGAAGCCAGGATGGATGCCATGGAGCAAAGACAGCCCAGAGATCCTTAAGACATCAGTGAACCTAAGACAGAAGAAGCAGAAGAAAATGTTGAAATTCCTCCTGACATTAGGCTCCTTAGAACTATTCTAGGGTCTACAGTTAAGCCCAGAATTGAAGTGTCAAGCTATGCAGGGGGACTGAAACCAGAGGATATGGTGGATTGGGTTAATGAAATGAACAAGTGCTTCGATTATGAAGAAATAAGTGAAGATAAGAAGGTCAAGTTTGCAGTAACAAAGCTGAAAGGACATGCTGCACTTTGGTTGGATGGAGTGCAGGAAGAAAGGAGGAGAGTTGGCAAGCAACTTATCAAGAGCTGGACCAGAATGATGGCTAAATTAAAAGGTAAATTCTTGCCTAGTGATTACCAGCTAACATTATATAAGCAAATGCAGAACATGATACAGAGGTTGCTGACAGTAAAGGAATACACAGAGGAATTCTATAGAGTAAGCATAAGGGTTGGGCAATTCCAAGACACACCAGAGAAGACTGCCAGATATGTGAATGGTCTCAAGCTGGAGATCCAAGATGAGATTGGTCTCCTGTATCCTAAGAAATTGGAAGAGGCCGATCAGATGGCCTTGAAATCGTAGGAGAAACTCCTGAGGAAAAAATCTGCCAAAGAAGAGAGGTACTTTCCGAGGAAAAAGAACGCAGGGTGGTAGAGGAAAGCCTGCTACACCCAGGGATGGAGCTAACAGTAGCTCACCTCAGAATGCATCTGCATAGGATGATGCAAGGGGCAGAAGGGGTTCTTACAAAGGAAAAGGAAGAGGAGGCAGAGACAGAGGCAGAGGTAGAGAGTTGAGGTGTTATGGATGTCAGCAAGTGGGACATAAGCACTATGAATGTCTAGAGAATGTGGGTGCTGGTCCAAGGAATGTTGTTGTTGCCCAGACTGGAGAAGAGGCAGAGATTGAAGAAGAAATTCTTCCAGAGAGGGGAGAATACTTGGTGGTGAATAAGGTCCTGTTGAAGCAAGCCAAAGAGGTCACTGAGCCTGCACAAAGAAAGATTTTGTTTAGGAGCATATGCAAAGTCTAAGGGAAATGTTGCCAGCTAGTCATTGATAGTGGCAGCACAGACAATCTGGTTTCCACTGAGGTAATAGAAAAGTTGAAGTTGAAGACAAGGGAGCATCCAACTCCCTACAGGGTGTCCTGGCTGCATAAAGGGCACCAACTGGTTGTGAAAGAATAGTGTGAGATAGAGCTGCAAATGGGAAAATATAAAGATAAGGTCCTGTGTGATGTAATTCCCATGGATGTGTGTCATATACTGCTGGGTAGACCTTGGCAGTTTGACAGAGCAACAGTGCATGATGGCAAGAAGAACACTTACAAGTTCTTCAAGGATGGGATACATCATACATTGATTCCCATGGAGGAAGGAGAGCCATCCAGCAGAGTGACTGATCCAAAGACCTTGTTGCTGAGCGGGAAGGAATACCTGTAGCAGATAGAAGAAGAAGAGGTAAGATTTGCTTTAGTTTGCAAGCCTAAAGTAGTTCTTACTTCTACAAAGATTTCTGATTTTCCAGTAGAGATACAAGAGATGTTAGATGATTACTGTGACATTGTTGTGGATGATTTACCTGATGAGTTGCCACCTGTAAGGAAGATCAACCATCAGATAGATTTTATCCCTGGTTCAAATCTGCAAAATAAGGCAGCCTATAGAATGACTCCCAAGGAAAATGAGGAAATCAGGAGACAAGTACAGGAGTTGGTGGATAAAGGACTGATCAGAGAAAGTCTGAGTCCATGTGCAGTACCAGCAGTTTTGAGCCCAAAGAAAGATGGAGGCTGGAGGATGTGTACTGATTCCAGAGCAATTAATAAGATTACAATTAGGTACAGATTCCCTTTACCCAGAATTGAGGATTTAATGGACTGTTTGAGTGGTGCTAAATATTTCTCAAAGATAGATTTAAAGAGTGGATATCATCATATTAGAATAAGAGAGGGTGATGAGTGGAAAAATGCCTTTAAAACAAATGAAGGGTTATATGAATGGATGGCAATGCCTTTTGGGTTGTCAAATGCACCAAGCAATTTTATGAGACTTATGAATGAAGTATTGAAAGAATTCATTGGTAAATTTGTGATAGTATATCTGGATGATATATTAGTTTTCAGCAGAACTAGAGAAGAACATTTAATGCATCTTAATCATGTTTTGAAGAAGCTGCACCAAGAGAAACTACTAATAAATTTGAAGAAATTCTCATTCATGAAGGGAGAGTTGGTGTATTTGGGGTTTGTTGTTTCTGCAGAAGAATTGAAGATGGACCCAGAAAAGGTTAAGGCCATTGTGGAGTGGCCTTCACCCAGGAATGTTTTTGAGGTAAGAAGTTTCCATGGACTTGCTAGTTTTTACAGAAAGTTTATAAGAAACTTCAGTAAGATTAAAGCACCCATAATAGAAACAATAAAGAAGAACAAACAGCCATCTAAGTGGACTGTTGAAGCAGAAAGGAATTTCAAGCTGCTGAAGCAAAAGATAACAGAGAAGCCTGTTTTGATCCTGCCTGATTTTACAAAACCATTTCAAGTAAAATGTGATGCCAGTGGAGAGGCCATTGGAGCTGTGTTGAGTTAGGATGATAGGCCTATGGCATATTTCAGTGAGAAGCTGAATGACACCAGAAGAAAGTATTCCTCCTATGAGAAGGAATTTTATGCAATTGTTCAGGCACTGAAGAAGTGGAGACATTATCTGATGTCCAGGGAATTTGTATTATATTCTGACAATCATGCTTTGCAGTATATTGTACAGCAGCCCAAGTTGAAACATAAACATGCTAAATGGGTTGAGTATCTCCAAAGTTTTAATTTTGTTTTGAAACATATAAGTGGCCAAGCCAATAAAGTAGCTGATGCTTTGAGTAGGAGGCACATGCTTGTTCAGGAAACTAATTTTGAAGTTGTAGGGTTTGATTTTCTGAAAGAATTGTATAAAACAGATCCAGATTTTAAAGAAGCATTTGAGGCATGTAGTAACCCTGTTTTAATAGATAGAAGCCAATGGTTGGATTACTTCTTGCAGGAGGACTTGCTATTCAGAAGAAGCCAACTGTGTGTACCAAAATGTTCCATGAGGGAAAATTTGATCAAAGAGAAGCATAGTGGTGGACTTGCTGGACACTTTGGTACTGATAAGACTTATGAGCAGCTGAGTCACTTTTATTTCTAGCCCAAGATGAGAGCAGAAGTGGAAAAGTTTGTGAAGAATTGCAAGATTTGTCAATATTCCAAAGGAAGGAGCCAGAATGCAGGATTGTACACTCCCTTACCTATTCCAGACAGGCCTTGGGACATGGTGAGTATGGATTTTGTTCTAGGATTGCCCAAGACTCAGAGAGGGAATGATGCGGTCTTTGTTGTGGTGGACAGATTCTCCAAAATGGCACATTTTATTCCATGTTACAAAACTAGTGATGCCACCCATGTTGCTAACTTGTTCTTCAAGGAAGTTGTTAGATTGCATGGGTTTCCCAAGAGTATTGTTTCAGACAGAGATACCAGATTTGTGGGTCATTTTTTGAGGACACTATGGAAGAAACTTGGTACCAACCTAAGTTTCAGCTCAGCTTATCATCCTCAGACTGATGGACAAACTGAGGTAGTGAATAGGAGTCTGGGAAATTTGTTGAGATGTCTTGCAGGAGAGCATCCCAAGCAGTGGGATCATATTTTTCCCCAGGCAGAATATGCATACAATGATTCACCAAACAGAAGCACAAGGCAGAGTCCATTTCATATTGTTTATGGAATGCACCCCAGAGGAATATCAGAATTGAGAAATATGGGGAAGACAAAACTGAGAAGTGCAGATGGTGAGGAATTTGCTTCAGAGATCCAGGCCATACATGAACAAGTGAAACAGTAACTACAAGGCAGCAACATCAAGTACAAAAGCATAGCAGACTTAAGCAGAAAAGAAGTTCATTTTGAAGTAGGAGATCAGGTTTTGGCACACTTGAGAAAGGAGAGATTCCCAAAGGCAGCAGCATCAAATACAAAAGTAGAGAAGACTTGAGCAGAAAATAAGTTCCTTTTGAAGTAGGAGATCAGGTTTTGGCACACTTGAGAAAGGAGAGATTCCCAAAGAAGCAGTACAACAAATTAAAGTTCAAGAAAATTGGGCCATGCAAGATACTTAGGAAGTTTTCTAAAAATGCTTATGAGATTGAATTACCTCCTGATGTTGGAATATCTCCTATTTTTAATGTTGCATATTTGTACAAGTATGAAGATGATGGTGCAGAAGAAGCGATAGAGGAGGCAGAGAGCAGTTGATTGGAGAAGCCGGCTACCGACGCGGCCATTGCAACCAGAGAAGATATTAGATAAAAGACCATTCAGAAAGACCAGAGGACGAGAATACTATCAGTATTTGATCAAATGGAGGGATAAAACAGAGGAAGATGCCACTTGGATGACTGAAGAAATGTTGCAGAAGATAGGCAGATCAGTGGAGGAGCTCATGGACAGGAGCCCATGAAGAAAATTGCCCTCGGGAGTCTGATGCTAGGGGCATTAGACACTAGCCAACAATGTATGAGTTTTTTCCACATGTTGTGGCTAGGAGGGTTTGAAAACAGTCGAATTGTTACAGCTAGGTGTCAATACCTTAGCTGATTATATTATTATTTCAGTTAGAGTCGTAGAAGTTGAATAGCTCAGTTAGTCTAGCTGTCATATTCCAGTTACTTGAATTGTTTTAATTAGACTGTTGATTTCCTGAAACGGTCCTCTCAGAGGAACCGAAGAGTCATAGGTTTATGTATATAATTGTAAACCCTTGGATGTATGAAAAAAAGGACAAGAAGAAGAGAGGAGATTCTGCAATAAACTTTGTGTGTTACAATTGCTTCCAATTAAATGGTTTCTGTGCGCATTTACCCTAGAATTGTGTTGAATCATTAATTTTCAAGAGTTTGTTTAATTGTGAAGTGATGAACTCTGTGCATATGTATCTACTGGAACAAACCATTGTATAGATTCTGCCTGTCTCTATCTATTGTTTCCCTCAATTTGCTCGAGTAGAGAAGCCTGTGAAACCGTGGTTATTTAAATCTGGTTAATGGTAATAGAATCCCGCTTAACACAGTAAGTTACAATTGTTTGTCAATCGGAGTTCGAACCTGAGTTAACAACCGGAGTACACAAAGGCGAACGCAAACCCCAACGCGAACCCTGGTTAGCCACTATTCAAAACCGCTAGCGGATTTGGGAAAGCGGATTTCCCATATCGCACGGCTTTTGGTGCGAAGGCGGTATTTCTGGGTTGAGGAGCGATTCCATAGAGAATTTGACGCGTGGCAAGGTGGACCCCCAGAAAACCACCATTCAAGCGCGCCATCGCGCGTTAAACTTCGACGTTGGATGCCGAGCGATATGCGTATGAGCCGTCGATTCGGGCAGAGGCCATCGGACGGTGTTCGTTCGACGGAGATGCACGAAGATTAAACAAGGTAGGACGTGCGCATTTGATTGGGCCATTGACATATATGTGGGGCTGGCCGAAGGTCTATTATAACGCCGATTAGTTATAAGGTGTCGGGATATTATATAAGGCGCGGAGAATTATTTAAATTACAAAGGTTCGTTATAAAGCCCATATTAATATATAACGCGCGAAGGTATAAAATTTGATTATAAAGTTGGAAATAAGATATAAGCCGGGAGATACCATTTGATATTCAAAGATGTTGAATATAGTTATTTATCAATTTTCTCCAAAATTAATAAATAAAATTGCCACGGAATTGTAAGTAGATCATGTGGAGCCAAAGAACGAGGGTTTTGAGAAAGGGAGCCGACTTTCAGCTGTGTGACTGCAATCGAAAGCCCCATACCAAAAAATGAAAATTTCTAAAAGTGTGCAATTCCAAATGTCACTACTTTTGAAAAGGAAGTCTTTCTCAACCATACAACCTAATCATGATTGAAATTTTTTTGAATTTTTCTTGATAAGATAGAAAATGAGGATTTTACAAACTGTTTAAACTTGGATTATCAGTAGGTCAGATAGGAAAAGACATTGGTTCCAAAGCATAATCTAAACCAACAAGAGAAGAAAGGGATAAATGCCAAATTCCAGATCAAATCCCTCAGTTCTAGTTTTACTTTTTGCAAAATAAAATTTGTGCGCAGCTTGTCCAAAATGCCACAATTAATGACAATCAAACTGCTTAATCTTGATTCAGTCATGATTTAAATTTCATGTTAATAGTTAGTGAATTAAAATCTATCAAACTGTTTAATATTGACATATAAGTAGATTAGGTAGAGAATAAAAGATTTGATCTGTCTAATCTGAGCCTTTGTAAGTTATAAGGGTAGATTTAGATAGTTTTTTCTTCTAAAAGAAAAATGATGTCAAGGGTTTGCCAATCCAAATGCACCCAAATGAAGGAAAAATGCTAGAATAGAATGATGGGTAGGTAGAATTGATTTGCAGGAAGCATGTTTTTCAAAATTTTGAAGATTACAGTTACAAAGAATGGCAGTAGGTCAGCAATTGCATAATGAAAAATTAGCCAAGTACAAATAAGGCACTGATCTACGAAGGCCAGAGATCTAAAATCTAAGGTTCTTGACACCTCCCAAGAGAGATTCCCTCCCTAGCTGGAGCCACTGTTAGTCTCCTGTATTCACAATATCACTAGGTGACTATGGATTTTCTACAATCCGCTGAAAATAAACATTCTCTGACTATCATTTTATTTTAAGAAATCTCACTTCCTTCATTATTTTCATTTTTACCTAGCTACTATTTCTCATTTTGCCTCTCTCAATACCCTCTTACTATGAAATTCCATGGTTTAACCTCAGAACCCTCATTTTTACCCCTTCCCCTACCCAAAACCCCACTCCATTTTCTAAAAAACTCCCCCCTTCATAATTTTTACCTTCTACCATCAAACAATGTAAAAAATCCATTTTTTACATTGTTTTAAGAGGAATTAATCATGAGGGGAATTTTGAGCTCTAAAATGGGCCTCCTAAGGAAAATGTACAATCAAAATTCACTTTATAAGAACCAATCACATTTTAGGGGATGACATCATCCCTAATGCTTGAAGTGGCATTGCTTTAGTTAAATGTACTTACTTGTCACATTCTCAATGGTGGATAAACACTCATGGTTAACCATGTGGTAGCTCTAACTACTTTTTAAAGAGTCAAAGTAAAAGAAGTACTCATAATAAATGTCATTTCACACTTTTTGAATAAAAATATATTATTGTCATTTCATATTTCTTGAAAGAAACAATGCATATCCCTATACATTTATTATATTATATTATATTATATTATTTTTATATAGTATATTAATTACATGTTATTATACAATTTAAATAATATAAATTTTAATTAATAACATATAATATAATTAAGAATTTATAAACTTATATTTATATTTATATTTTAAGTTATTTAAGTACAAAGGACAGATGCATTAGTTGTCCAATGATAATGACTTTTTCTTGAAAAGTTCATTCTTATTTATAGTCACATCAATACAATTTTTATATTAATTTTATTTTGGTACAACTTTTGAATTGAATTTAACTATGGTTACATGGATTGTGGTGCAAAAAGTGAATTGAAAATTTATAAATATTATTTTATTGGTTTAGCTATTATTTTATTATTTCCTTAGTAGGCCCATTTTAGACCTCAAAATTCTCTTAATGTGTATTTGGGCTCCATCTTTTCAATAAAAAATTGTTTTGTTTAAAAACCCGACTCCCCTTTACATTTGTAAACCCGCTCTAAGCCCTTTATTCTCCGCTCTTAATAATATCCGGGCCCCACCTTCTTTTCAAAACCCCCCGCACTACGTTAAACCTGCCACTTCATAAAAACCCTGGCCCCACCGCACACTTTAACCCATCGTTTCATTAACCCTGACCACCGTTGGATCAACTCCCCCCCGATCCAGCGACCCACGCACCGTATCGCACCTCCAAAGGTGCAAAGGTTAAAACCCTTCAAACCTTGTGATATGGGCGGTATGTGCCCTTGTCCTCCCTGCCATGCATCGCGTACCCTATGGTATTGCATCCTCGCGATCTATACCGCCTCACCACTCTCATCCCGTGCGAAACCACTTACCACCCTCCCGCCATAAACCCAAAACCGCTGACCCCTGTTCAAACGTGTCAAACCCTGAATCTCTGTGATAAGCCTCTTTCGCCATATGCGCCCCTGCAACACTCCAAAAGGCCCAAAATCCCAAACCAACGTAGGAAACCCGCAAGCCCCCATCTTCTAGACTCTTTCCACAACAGGTTTTAATTAACAATTATTCTAGTGTGTAGGTGATTATACATGGCGAAAATGCATAAATCCCGTTTCTAAGGTCCAATAATTGTTTTAAACACGTCCTTTGGGTGACGATCCGAAGAGACTTGTTTCATCTAAGGGACCAGGGGCGCAAGATCAATATAAATCACCAATGCATCATGACCATTGGTGGTTATTCAAACATTCCAAAGGCAACAAGAGTTCTCCACAACACATGGCAAAGAAATAAAAGAATTTACAGTGGCTGCATAGAGATACATACAAACAAAGAACACAGTCACCAAGCAGTCAAAGATAAAAAGGGTTAAGAGATTAATCATAGGTTAAAGGCAGGCAAATAGAATTAGAAGGCAGAGTGAAGACATAAAGAAGATTAAAAGAATTAAACACAAAAAGTAGAATAAAGGAAAAGGCAAATCCAAGTTTAAAGGTAGAGCAAAGGTTTAAAGGACAAATCAGAAGCAAATCAGCAAAGAAGACATATCCGAATGACAAGGAAAAACAACAATTACTTCTTCCAGCCCTCATTTGGCCACCTACAGCCTATTTCTGCTAAAAGCAGCTACCTCACTTAATGTCCCAATCAGAGATATTTCTCAGCTACTCGAAAGTTATTGTAGAGTTAATATTAAAGCCAAAAAGTCAAAAATATCTTAGAAGTTAGCTCAACAATTAAGTTAAAAGTTATTATCACAGTGAATCAGTTAGAGATACCTTGCCTTGGGCCTTACCTGGTCTCAAAGGTCAAGACTACATTTACTCTGTAATAACTACAGTCTGCAACCCTAGAATAGGATCACCTCCTCATTTTGCAGATAAATACTGCATGTATTGTTCATTTTTAGTGTTGGTTGGTTGCTTGCTTGATTAGAGGATTGGTTGCTAGGTTGGGTTTGATCAAAGTCAGAGCTGCAAAGGTTATTGCACTGGAGTAATGTAACTGTTTTGGACATCAATAATACAAGCACGTTCACAGGATTCTTGAGCTATGTTAATGGTGATGTTATCCTTCTTTGTCATTGTTACTCTTCTGTTTTCCATATTGTCCATAATTTCTCTGATAAAAGACCATAAATTTTAGATTAAGATATGCTGTCTTGGAACCTTAATTCTATCTGCTTCTTTCATCTTAATGTTTTCTTTTGCAATGTCTGATTAGAGAATTTAGGGGTTTCCTGCTCTTTAGTTCCACTTAGCTTGTTTCCTTGAAGTTTACTCAGTAGAGTCTAGCCAAAGAAGTTTATGGTTTGCCCTGTCCTTTGGTTTTTCTTGAAATTTTATTTTCAAGGCCTTCTTTGAAGTTTATTTAGTAGAGTCTAGCCAAAGAAGTTTATGGTTTGCCCTATCCTTTGGGTTTTCTTAAATTGTTGCTTTAAAGACATTCTTTGAAGTTTGATTAAAGAATTCAGGGGCTCTTTAATTTCACTGACTGTTATCTTAAATGTTTTCTTTGTCTGAAAGTAATAGCTAGATAATTCAGGGGTGTCCTGCTCTCTAGGATTGCTAGATTTTTGTCTTAAGGTTTACTTAGTAGAGTCTATCCAAAAAAGTTTATGGTTTTCCCTGTCCTTTGGTTTTTCTTAAACAGTTACCTAAAAGGCTTTTCTTGTTGAAGTATGGTTAAATGATTCTTAATTGCCCTTTAGTTTTAATGAATTCACAACTTGCTGTCATTTCATATTTCATATAATCTAAAAGATTCACTTGATATAGTTAGCTTTCCCTATGAAAACCCTTGCAGAGTTGATGTACAATTAAAGACTCTTATGACTCCATAGCCCAATGGATTAATGCTTCTCACAGTCTATCTATTCAACTAAAACAATCAATAAATTAATCAAACAATCTATCAACCAATCAAAACAAAACAAACAATTCCTAGAAACTTCATAACTAGCCTAAATCAGAAAACATAAGCATAAAGATAAATCATTTACAAACACAAAAACAGAGAGAGCCCTCTCTGAGTCAAGGAAGGCAAGGTCCTTGGACTCCAAAGTGGTTTGATGTGGTTCCCTGTAGAGTTGTTCATGCCAATCTTGCAAATCACGGGGAGCCAATAGAGCAAATGGAAGATGGAAAAAGGATTGAAGAAGGAATGGGAAAGCAATATATAGAAAAGGAAGAGCAATACCAAAGAATGGAGATTGAGGTAAACATTATAAAAGGTAAATTAAAAGAAAAGAATAAACATTTGAGATTTCAAAATAGCACTAATATTTTGGGTAACATTCTTAGCAATCAAAGGTCTCCTTCCATTAAATATGGTCTTGGTTTTCATGAAACCGAAGAAGGAGAATCTAGTTCACAGGCTTGTGCAAAGATCTCAAAGGATACAAAATATTAAATCCTTGTTAAAGAGATAAGAAGTCAACTAGATCTACATCCAAGAAAGATTATTTTTCAAAAGAAATCATATGCTCCAAATAATAGAAACATTAATCGATTCTATCCTCTCATCAATAATGTTGAATGATTTATACGTCATAATTATGGACACATTGCAGCCAATTGCATAAGCATTTTGTTTCAATCTCAAGCAAGTAGTCATCTCACAAGCAATTATTGTTCATCTTCTTATGTATTTCCATTATTTATTGTTTCATTCTAGATTATGATTTACACAGTTCTATCTCATGTTAGTATCAATATTGTGAACCTTCATGATAAATTAATTTGTTTTTGTAAGTCTTGTTATCAAGCTTTCCAAATTTAGTATTAACCGAAGATAGTTCATAACCATTTCTTGAGGTTGAATTGAATCCTATTTCATATTCTTGTAAGTCTTTTGAACTAGCATTTATGATTAATTTGTTTTTGTCAGTCTTGATTTATCAATCATTCCTAATTGATTAGGTCATGTTAGTTGGAAGCATTCTATGTAATGGGATCCTTTAAATGTAGAGTGGGACTCTTGTAAGTCTTTTTAAAGCTTTCTTTCACTATACATTTTAAGTCTATAATTCGTGTCATTATTTCCTCTTAACAGTGGACCTCTGTTTTACACATCTACTGTTATCTTCCATTTTTCTAACCATTAAGCTACAAACCTAATCTTGCTACCACATTATGCACCAATGCCCTCATATGTGTGAGAGATTCTTATTTGTTCAAAACCTCTTTCAATGTGTGTTATTTCCAACCACTTTCCAATAAACTCAATCAAGTCATAAGAAAAGCCATTGAGCTTAAGATGTGTCTGGTCAGGTGCTTGTCACAATCCAAGTGTTGATTCCAGTGCTAATATCTTTTGGTGCGTCTGCCGGGAGATGAAGATTCTGAACTCAGTATTCTCCTGAAGTTTTTGCATGAAGGCCTAGTACTAGTTTTTAAAGGTGAATAAAGACTAGTCACTCTTTGTGATTGTAATTGGTTCACCTGGCGACTCCACAAAGAGGACGAGGGGTTTCAAGACTGCCTACCACAAGAAGAAGAAAGCAGAGATCACTTCCTGTGATTCCAGTTTCTGACCCAGAGAAGATCATAAAGGATGCAAGAGGGAAACATAAATCAGCTGAAGCTACATCACATTCAGTGAAAATTCTACATTCAAATTACATTCCAAAAGAAAAGGTACCATCATTTGTCTCACAACCTAAAGAAATTTATGTTTCAACGCAATCTCCTAAAATATTTCAAGTTGAAATTGCTTCCATAAAAGGCAAAGTAGATGATGTTAGCCTAGATTTAGCTAAAAGTATCTCTCAGTCATCACTTAGTAAATCAGAAACAAGTATTATTCCAATGAAAGAAGATAAATCAGAGGTTTTAGGTGTTAGTGAAGAAAACCAAAAATCATAAAACTTTGTGCTGACAGGATGGGAACTAGAACAAGTGTTGGAAATTGCACCCTTCCTAGATAGGGCTATTTTAACTAAAGAAGACATTAAAATAATTCTGAGTTTTCTTCAAAAGCATCTTGAATATTAGTCCTCTTTTAGCCCACAACATGAGTATTTTCCTTTGTCTCAAAACCGAGCTATTGGCTCATCTTCTTCTCATCAAGGAGGAGGCAACCTTCCTGAAAATTCGACCTTTAATCTCTCTGACTTTTTAGCTCAGCAAAACAAAGTTGAAGCTGCCCCAATCCTTCAAGAATCTACATCTGAAACTGATTCTCTTGGAGAGGTTGAAATAAAGTCTTATGTTGTCCATTTCTTTGAAAATCCATTGTTTTCAGCTCCCAAGCCTGAAAAGCGACCCAATAATTTAAATCTTCTGCAATTACAAAACAAGTACAAACTCCACAAACTGAAATTTCCAGCCTTCAAACTTCTGCATCAGCAAATTTTCCATTATTTGTACCTCAGCAAGTCATGGCTCATCCTGCTCCTACAAGGATGCAACAGATTGTTTTTGAAAGATATGCACCACTCGCTCTTTCTCAACCTTTGAATCCTCTTCCTCAAGGGGATTATCTGAAATATTTTCCCAAATACACAAGGGAGGGAGAAGGAGTATTTGTTGAAGAACACTTAGTTTCCTTTTACAATTATACTGATTACCAAAACATTGAACATGAAGATGTCTGGTCAAGACTATTTGTTCAAAGCTTAGATGGAGAAGCTCGTAAGTGGTTCAGAAGTTTTCCACCATATTCAATAATAGGAATATATGCTTTGGATGAAGTATTTGTAAAACAATGGGGTGACCGTAAGGATTACCTGTATTACCTCACAGAGTTTGGAGCCTTAAAGAATAAAAGTGATATGTCATTGGCAGAATTTACAAAGAGATTCAATAAAGTCTATCAAAATATTCTTGTAGAAGTCAAACCTCCTGAAACCACAACCATGATAATCTTTTCCAATGCCTTAGACTCCAAGTTTGCATTGTGGTTGAGAGCTAAGAAGCCAAAAACATTTGCGGGTATAAAAGAGGTTGCTATTGGAGTGTAGTCCAATGTTATGGCCTTAAACAAGCTGAAACTTGAAGAGGGGAAGGGGGCAAAGGATAAAAATAAAATGCAAGAGGAGAAACCATCTTCCTCTAAAACTTTCACAACCAAAGAAAAGCTTGATCAAATGTCTAATTTGATTAAAGATCTTGCCTCCAAAATGACAAAACAGGAGTTAGAAAACATGCCTACTGCTAGACCCATCCAAAATGAAGGAAATAGAAATCAAGCTCCTTTTAGGAGACCCTTTCAGCCTCAACAAATTTTACAACGCCCAAGAAGAAATCCTGATGATCAAAATGTGCAACCTCCATTGAATAATGTCGCTGAAGCAAATCAGCAAGAACAAGAAGAGGAGGATGAAGATATAAATCTTGTTGGGGAGACATCATAGTCAAATTGTTTTACTTTGCAAAAGTATGAAGACCACTCTAGGATAAATCTATTTTCAGATGATGAAGAGGCTCATATTCATGTTCAAAATGAGAAAAAGCAGCCTACAAATCAGATAAGAAATTATCCTTTGAGGTTAAAAGGGGTTGTCCAACAGCCTCAACAAAAACAAGATGCTAAAAAAACTGCTGCCAAATAAAAGGCAAAGGTTAATGATGTTCCTCCATCACCTAACCTTGCCCCAATCATCAAAACAACTACAGAAAATAAATATTTGACTCCACTTAATTTCAGTTACAAGTTAGAATTGAATAAAATCAAGATTCTGGTTCCACTCCTTGAATTGTTGAAAAATCCAACCTCCAGACAGTCATTTAAAAGTCCGTTACAACCATTTATTTCTCTTGATTCTGTCAACCTTGAGGATTAACATCCTACTATCTTCTTAGGCAGTCATGTCCAAGATCAGAATGATGATAAGTCTCCACCTTTCTATCTTTCACTCAACATTCATAACAAATTGTTGCACAACTGCCTATTATATTTTGTGGCCTCTCACAATCTGATGCCTAAGTGATAGATGAATTAGGATTGGAAATCACTAAACAATACCATGACCTCTACAATTTTGACTCCAAAAGGGTCAAGTGTTTAGGAGTGATCAAAGACTTGCTAATTTCTCTTAACCAGATTCCCATGAAGAGTCTAGTGATAGACATAGTGGTTGCAAGCATACCTTCTAGATTTGGAATGCTTCTTTCCAGATCTTGGACCAAAAAGCTAGGAGGCAATTTTAAAGTGGATATGACATGCACCACTATCCCAGTCTTTGGAGGAGAATTTAGGAGCTTGTATAGGGAAACACAAATGGCTTATATCATAAGTGATCAACAAAATCCCTCAAATCATCCTATATATGCAGAGGAGAAGGAGGCAGGGTCATCTATTTTACACCTTGCTGCCAATGACAACAATTTTCAGCCTGAAATCAGTGAAAAACAACAACTACTAGTCATAAAAGAGAAAAATTTAGAAGCAGGATAGATATGGAAATTGTATCTTGATGGAGCCTCATCAAGAGAGGGATTAGGGGCTGGTGTAGTTCTTATTTCTCCCACTCAGAAGGTAGTGACTTTATCATATAAATTACAATTTGTCACTATTAATAACATTGCTGAGTATGCAACACTAATTTTTGGAATGAAGGCAACAAAATATTTGGGAGTTGAACAATTGATTGTTTTTGGTGATTCAGATTTGGTGGTACAATAGGTGAGAAATAACTATAAAGAAAAAAATCAAAATTGAAGAATTACATAAACAAAGTCTGGGATTTGATTGAACATTATTTTTCAGCATTCAATTTGAATTTTGTTTCCAGAGAAGAAAATGAAATCGTAGATTCATTGGTCATTGCTACTAGTAGTTTTAAGGTTCCTCTTGATGTTAAAGCAACCTATGATATTCAAATTAAAAACAAACCTTCCATTCCTGACAATATCAAATACTGGAAAGTGTTTGAAGATGATAAATAAATTTAAAAATTCTTGGAAAGTGTGGAGGAGTTTTCAGACATTCAGGTTGGCAATGAACATGACACAACTGAAAGTCAGAACAACAAGCCATTCAAAAATATTATAGCTGGAAAAGACATTATTGATCTGAAAACAAACTTCATTCCTAAAGGCTTGATTCCTTTAGAGAGGTTGTTCAACAATAATGATGTCTTTTTAAAGTCTGATAGTAAGAAATATGAAGAGAGTATAGTTGATTGCAATATTGGTATTGAAAATCAGCCTAGATATGTTAAAGTTTCTAAATTTCTTCCTCAAGAAACTAGAACTAAATATGTCAAGTTGTTGAAGAAGTATGCAAACATTTTTGCTTGGTCCTACAGTGATTTGAAGACATATGACAGAAGTATAATGGAGCATAAAATCCCTCTTAAATCAGAAGAAAAACATGTGGCATAGAAGATAAGACATATTAATCCTATGTTGCTCCCTATTATTGAGAAAGAAATCAGAAAAATGTGGGAAGCCAAAATAATTTTTCCTTTCAGATTTTCCAATTGGGTAGCTAATATAGTCCCAGTTCGAAAGAAGAATGGCAAAATCAGAATTTGTGTTGATTTTCGCAATTTGAATCGGTGTTCGCTGAAGGATAACTATCCCTTACCCAAAATGGACCATATTTTGCAGAAGGTTGTAGGCTCAAAGAGGTTGTCAATGATAGATGGTTTTTAAGTATATAATGAAATTTCATTTGACAAACAAGACAGGGAGAAAACAACCTTTATTACACCCTGGGGAACTTTTATGTACAATAAGATGCCTTTCGGTTTAATGAATGCAGGTGAAACATTTCAGCAGACAATGGAAATTGCCTTTGCAGGAGAAAATGACAAATTTGTTGCCATTTATTTGGATTACATAACAATCTTTTCAAAATCTGATCATGATCATTTAAAACATTTGCAGCAAGTGTTTGATAAGTGCAGAAAATTTGGTTTGTCTTTAAACCTAAAGAAATCATGCTTTGTTGTTCAAGAAGGAAAACTATTAGGGCATATAGTAACATAAAATGGTACTTGCATTGACCCAGGGAGAGTTGAAGCTATACAAAAAATTGGTTTACGCAGAGATAAGAAAGAGTTACAGTCATTTTTAGGTAAGATTAATTTTCTGAGGCGTTTTCTTCAAAAGTTTGCAAAATTAATTTAACATATAAATGTCTTGTTGAAGAAAGATGAAGAGTTCAGGTGGCAAGATGAAGCAAAAAACTCTTTCTTAGCAATCAAATTTGCCTTGACTGAAGCCGCAATGTTAATCATCCCTGATTTTGAGAAGGATTTTTTGAATTTTTCATATGCTTTCGAGGAAACTATTGCAACAGTTTTACTTCAAAAGAACAAGGAACACTTAGAGCAGCCAATTTCTTTTTTCAGTCGTGCATTAAGGGATGCTGAGTTAAAGTACATCTTGGTTGAAAAACAAGCATATTCACTAGTGAAGGCTTTGAAATCCTTTCGAATTCATGATCTGCATTTTAGAGTCATTGCTTTTGTGCCAAATATTGCTGTCAAGGATGTATTGTTGCAGCCAGACACAGATGTCAGGAGGGGAAGATGGTTGACAAAGATTCAGGAATTTGACATTGAAATTAGACCTACTAAGTTGATAAAGGGACAAGGTTTAGCCCGCTTGATGGCAGAATCAAGTTGCAAAGCTCTAAACCTGAACATGGAGATAGCTAAAGAAACAGATAAAGAAGGTATAACTAATTATCCTGAAATATTTTATTCCAATTGTTACAAGGATATAGTTTACTTTTGTTAAATTTTAGTTGTCCTCCAGAAATGGAAAAATCAAAGAGAAGAGATTTTAAACTGAAGGCTGTTAAGTATTGCATAACGGAAAATCATCTTTATTGGAAAGTCCCTGTAGGAGTTTTGTTGAGATGTGTAGATGAAGCTGAGTCACAGGAAGTTATGGTAGAGATACATGCAGGGGTATGTGGTGGTCATTTATACTAGAAAGTTACCGCAAATAAAATTCTAAGAGTTGGCTAATATTGGCCAAATATTTTTTCTCTAATGTTTTTGCTAAAGTCAGAGCTTGCACTGAGTGTCAAAAGTTTTCCGGTAAGAAAAAACTGCTCCCACTACCTCTCATTTCCATTTTGGCAGATACTCCTTTCCAGCAGTGGGGGTTAGACTTCATTGGTGAGATTCACCCACCATCATTAGGACAACACAGGCGGATTCTTACAGCCACAGATTATTTCACCAAGTGGATTGAGGACATTCCAAACAAAAACACCACTAACATGGTAATAATTATATTTATGTTGGAAAATATTATGTCTAGATTTGGCTTCCCTTAAATGTTGGTGACTGAAAATGCAATGGATTTTAAATTTTCTAGGATGAACAATTTTTGTCAGAAGTATAAAATTTATTTGACTCATTCTACACCTTATTACCCCCAAGGCAATGGGTTAGCTGAGTCATCGAACAAAAGTCTGGTAAGAATTATAAAAAAGATGATGACAGGAAAAAAAAATAAAAAAATTGGGATACTCAGCTAGTTCATGCTCTTTGGGCGGATAGGGTGAGTAGTAAAATATCAATTGGAGTTTCTCCCTTTCAGATTTTTTATGGTGTTGATGTTGTGATGCCATTACAATTGGCCCTTCCTGTTATGAATTTTTTACAAGATGAAACTGATAATTCAAATCCCATTCAGAGAAGAATGTTGCAACTGATAGAAGCTCATAAAATCTGGGAATCCCTGATGGAAAAAACACAAAAGTACAAAGCCAAAGTAAAAGTTGTCTTTGACAAAAGAAGAAAACAACAGATATTCCAGGAAGATGATTTGGTGTTGCGTTGGGATGCAAGAAGAGAAGACCATGGAAATCGTGGTAAGTTTGATAAGTTGTGGTTTGGGCCATTTAAAATTTCTCCAATTCTAAAAAATAATACATTTCTGCTGAAACATTTTGATGATGATCAATTAACTGGAGGTCCAGTCAATGGTCATTATCTCAAAAAGTTCTTTGTTTGTTGAGTCAGTCGGTCTTTCCATTGTAAATATCCAGAGTGTTGTTTCAATAAGACTCCATGCCCAATGGTAGTTGTGTTTGTAAATAAAGTCAGTTTTAGTTCAATCAATCAAAGTCAGTTTATGTCATTAGCTTCTAGAACTTAAAAGTCCTGAGAGTTTAAGGCACTGGATCTACAGTCCTTGAAGCTTCACAAGGAGGAATTCATCCCCAATAGGAGCCACTGTTAGCACTGCAAATTTTCAAAAAAAAAATCAGAGTCTAGTCATCATTGTAAGTTGTAAGATATGTTTGACCATCATTGACCTGGGCGAGATTGCTTCTCTTTGATCAAATTCTTTGACTATTTTGGAGGCTAAATACTTCACTTATTCTTTGACCTAGTTTGATTGAAATAAGTCCTATTTTTGGGCTATTTATCGTAAGTCAACCCTAATATTTGACCAAGAATTGTAGAGGTTCGTTTGAATGAGCTTTGACTGAATTTTTGCCCTCCTATTAAAGGCTATCTGAGGTCGAAATATAGCCCTACTATTGAAGACTTGAAATTTGACTACAATTGACTATTTCTCTCTTTGTTGACTAGTTTGACTTGTATAAATTGAGGTCAAAATTTGGAATTTTGTTTGGGAATATTCTGATATACTTTTGATTAATTGAATTCTCTCTCTCTCTCTCTCTCTGAAATACTTGTTGGGTTTTCCCCTTATGGGTTTCACCTTGGCTGCTAGCCTAAATATTGATATCTCTTATCTCTAGTTTTACCATTTACTGTGATCTCTATTTCTCTATTGAAGAAAATGAATGGTTGAAGTTTTTCATGTATAATTGCTTAATGATTGGAATGTTATAAGAATATTAATTGTATCATTGGAAGTAGTTATCAATTTGAAAAACTCTACTAGCCTTGATTACACTAGAAAATCAATAGAAGGCTCTAGAAGATTCCACATTGTAACTATGGTTAACAATTGAGGTAGTCAACCCTAACCGTTAGTAGGTTATAGGGTTGTGTTATAACTGAGCCACTAGGAGGAAAAGGGGTTCCATTATTTTCGAGTTTATTTGTTCCATAGATGAGAAAAAATAGCCAAGAGAGATATGAGATATAACACACAGAGATGATTTTAGCATCATAGTATCCCACAGGCCATAGGCCATACTTATTTTCACTCAACCATTTTCTATTAAGAGAAAGAGAGCAGAGTGATCTCACCTTCCAGTCGGGTTTTCTCTCAAAAGGGTTTCCCATGTCATATATTATGTCAAATTGTGGTTTGTGAGTTTTTATTTCATTGTTCTATATTTTCTGCACAATTTTAATTTGCATGCATATACAATTAACAATAATCTCCAGATCCAAACATCTAAAGAGAAATAAATTTTCAATTTTTTGAATATAGTATTATCAAATCTATTGTGATGAATTTTCCAGTGGAATATCCACAACAATTTACGGATCATTGGTATCATACTAGGTTTCTTTGGGTATATTGTTGATATTTGCAGGGAATCTATATCTGCTAGGCCAAAATTCATAAAACCCTAATCATAGTTGATTTATCTGTGAATGACCCTTGTGATCATATAGAGGAGAGGTTTGCGTAGATGGACGCAAAAGTTGCAAATATAAGCCATAATATGAATCTCCTCATGTCAACCCTAAGCAATAATCTCGAGATATTTGGAGAAGATGGAGGTTCTAATGAAAATACAGATCAGAGGGTAGATCAGGAGATCAGGAAGAGACAAAGAACCAACTGAAGAAAGGACCTGAAAAATATCAACCTAGTTTGAGCGTTGTGAATCTTTCACAGTCCCTATTCAAAATGGAAGCAAAGGTCAATATCAAGTCGTACAAGGGTGAGATCAACGTTCTAAAGCTAAATCATTGGTTACAACAATTAGAAATGTATTTCAATGTCCATCATATTGAGGAAGAACAAAATATTTCATTTTCATAGCTAAAATTAGAGGGCCATGCCCTAACTTGGTGGCAAAGCCACACGAAGACCTTGAGGTTGGAAGGAGATCCTCTAGTGACTAAGTGGGAGGACTTCAAAAACATCATAAAGTCATATCTTTTTCCTATAGGGCATGTAGAAGACAAGTGGATCTGGTGGCATTACTTTAGGTAGAAGCAAGGGCAGAGTGTACATGAGTACACCACAAAGTTCAGTAAGATGTGTGCTCTAATTCCCTATAGAAATACCATCAGTGGGTAAGAGGCAACACACTTATTCTATGGATAGTTTTGGGTTCATTTTGGGATGGCAAAGAGTATCATTTCAGACAAGGACACGAGATTTCTCAATGCATTTTGGACTACATTTTGGGAGAATATCGACACGCAGTTAAAAATGTATACAACATTCCATCCTCAGACATATGGGCAAACAAAAGTAGTCAATAGGACTTTGGTGCAACTTTTGAGGGGTTATAATCAAAAGCATCTAATGACTTGGGATGGAAATCTGGTATATGTACAACACTCTTATCATAGAGCAATCGACACTATACTAGTAAGTCCCCATTTGAAACCTATTTTGGATATTTTCCACCTTCACCTTTGGATATTGCATCTAGGCAGCATGGAGGAGTAAGGGAGGATGTTATGGTAGATGCCTTGAGGGTTGAAAATTTTGTTGAAAAGATCAAGTAGATCCACATATGGGTATAAGAGGCACTGCAAAAGTCCCAGGAAAAATATAAGGTCAAGCATGATCAACACAAAATAGAGAAGTCATTCAAGGTGGGAGACAAAGTATGGCTCTTGTTGAACAAGGAGAGGATATAGGTTCCTAGTAAGAAAATCAAGGCTCTGCGGTATGGCCCCTTCGAGATATTGGAAAAGTGGGTGATAATACCTATTGACTCATTCTACCACCATACATGCACATTTACTCAGTTATGAATGTAGAGGATATAAAACTCTATGAGCCGTTAGATCGAGAAGAGGAACATGTACTACCTTATGTGGAGGATTTGGCACTAGGTTATCAAGAAAACTTGATAGAAGATACCATTTTTCAAAAGAGGTCTAGAACTATAAGATAGGGGCAACATTAACTTTGGAAGATTAGGTTGAAAGGACAACTTCTAGGCAAAGCTAAATAGTACACCCGAGAGAAGGTGCATGAAAAATCTCCTCACCTCATTTAGTAGAAGCTTTTGGGGACCAAAAGCCTTCCAAAATGGTGAGGAGTGATCTAGATTGGATCACAATATTGTTTGTCATCCATCTCGATACTTTTAGAGTGGAAAATGTGGAGGAATCAACTTACAAGACCATTTTTTACCACCGAGACCGATTTTGGTAAATTGGGGTCTGAACCTTTCGAGAAAATTTTGAGGCATTAAACAATTTTTTTGGGGGGTAAAAATTTATTGTTTTAATTCAAAACCTTTGTCTCATATTCTACACATAAGTACCTTTCCAATGACGTAAGAATCACCTCAATCAGAGTTCGTATTCAAAATCTATTCCACTCAAAATTTGACCTACCTATTTTCACCATCATAATTTGATAAGATGCCACGTCAGCCCCCATTATTCATGGAAAAGGGGCTAGACACATGCTTATGATGAATACAAATATAGAAAATTCCATATTGTAACTTTGGTCAATAGCTGAGCTAGTCAAACCTAACCACTAGTAGGTTATCAAGTTGTGCTATAATCGAGCCACTAGGAGGAAAAGGGGTTCCATTCTTTTCGAGAGTATTTATTTGATAGATGAGCAAAAGTAACCGAGAGGGATAGGAGATAAAACACACAAAAAGGATTTGTACATTGTAGTATGCCATGGGCCAAAGGCCATACTTCTTTGTACTCACAACCATTTTCTATTCAAAGAAAGGTAGTAGAACAACCTCATCTTCCAGTTAGTTTTTCTCCCAAAACGGTTTCTAAGGTCATATCTTGTGTCAAATCATGGTTTGTGAGTTTTATTTCATCATTCTCTATTTTATGCATAATTTTAATTTGTATACATACACAATTAACAATAATCTAAATGTCCATAAATCTAAAGAGAAATAAAACCCTAATAGTCTAGATTTCAAAATTTTAAATATAGCGTTATCAAATCTGTTATGTTGAATTTTCTAATGGAATATCCACGATAGGTTACAAATTAATTTTTTTCTACAAATAGATCATTTCGACCTTATCACACATAAGAAAAATATCACCCCCTTCCTCATTAGTGCCACTTCATGCCTAATCAACGCATGTTAAGAACCCATGTGACATGTCAACATGGGCATGCTAGTACTATATTAAGACATTATGTCACCCTCACTTTTGACACCAAATCTATTCAGCTTATTGTTAAAACAAGAATCAATTATCATAATTTTATAGCACAAGAAGATCTTCATCATTTCTTTCTCAAGACATGCTCTCACATGCTACTTTCATTTCTAATGTGTCAAATTCCTTTAACCTACCACATCATGTAACATTTCAACACCCACATAACTTCTTTGATTACTTCAAATCATCATTGTTTTCTTCCATCCCCTTCCATTGCAATTGCTTATCAACATTTTCTCATCTAGTTATATCTCCCTCCATATCAACCTTACATGCAACATCTTACACCAACGATATTGTATAAGACTCTATTAACCAATAATGACAATGAAAATGAAATAGATATTGATAGGAGTCTCTAGTATGGCTTTTGAGATATTTCATAGAGTTACCTTAAGAGTTGAACTTCTGGTTGTCTCGAGTTTTGAGTGTTCAAAATCTACACCAAATGATTAAGTTACAATGGCATTTATTTCTTTAAAGTTTTAGCCATGTTCTAGTGTATGATTATTATAAAACAATGTCAAGAGTGTGATTTTTTCTCGAGATAATTTAGAGTGACATGAAAAATGGAGAATGTTCTAGCCAAAATCCACATTAGTTTCATTGAGGAAACTATCAAGCAAATTGCTATAATGAGTTGGTAGGAAATTATAACACCAAGCTTCAATGTGTGTTATTATATAGATTATCAAAACAATTTAAATGACTCTCACTACTAACAACTATTTGCAAATACTTATGATCTTAACAAATATATATACATCCTCAAGGCATAAAGAAAAAGAGGAAGTAGTAATAACATTTCCATTCTTATCTTTGGTACATCCATCATCCCCTCTGTGTTTTTGTTTTTTGTAACTAATGTTAATTCCAGTGAAATTCAGATATGTCACACCCATGTCAAGCTCATGTTTATTTGTTTCCCACTACAATATTGTTTCCTCCATATTAAACTTCCAAGTGAATTAATGCGCTTCTTTAGGTCCCAAAGTTAGAGACAACGAAGCTCGAGATGTAAGAATAATTTTTATTAATTGTCATATTCTAGTTCTTTCATTGTATTTATATCTTAATCATTCTAATGCATTAGCATTTGTTTATAAATTAATTAAATATGGGATATTATTACCATATCTATGCCTTTGAACATTTTGGAGGATATGGGTTTTTTTTATCTCATGTGAACTTTTCTTTAACTTTTCAAACTTGAGCGTAAGGGGAATTTTGAGATCTAAAATGGACCTCCTAAGGAACCTAATAAAATAATAGTTATGATTTTTTAAAGGGCAATAACAAAAAAAAAAAAATAGACACTTTTTTTTATTGTGTTTTTGGCTCATCTCCTTATAGGTTTACTCGTATGCCAAGTGTAGACACCAATTGGATGCATAATTAAGTTTCACATTCAATGAGTACCCACTCTATATACTTTTAAGTAGACCCATATTGAAAAAATTGAAAAGATATAAAAAGAAAATTGAACACATTTTTTCCTACTTTTTTTTGTTTGTTTTAATTTTGGTCTACAAAGAAGTATGTAGAGTGGGTACTCGTTGGATGTGAAATTTTATTCTACATTCAAAGGGTGTCTACATTTTATATTTGAGTAAATCTATAAAGAGACAAGAAAAAAAATACAATTAAAAAAAATAGGTTACGACTTTTCCACCCAAAATATTTTCCCATAGGGATGGCATCATCATCTTGAATTTTATTGTTTCTTATAAAGTTAAATTTTATATTACATTTTTTGTTTTGGAGCCCATTATGTACCTAAAAATTTCCCTAATAAAATCTACCTTATTTAGACATTATTAAATCTATCTAAATATATATTTACATTTTGTGTACCTTTTTTTCTTTTCAAACTACATAATGACATGATTAATTTTTTTGATGAGTTTCCTTGCTTCCATAAAGGAGAAGATTTGCTTTCTTTGACATATTAATTTTTTCTTTGGTGCAAGAGCTCTCTTTAATATTTCCATGTTTATCATAATGTCTTTGATCTTGTGTTCCCAAGAAAAAGACCCCACTCTACATATTTAAAGTGGATTTAAATTGTTGTAATTATTGGTATAATCCATTAAGCATACAGTCACATATTTTGATAAACACTAAAATAACAAAGTAACATCTACACCTTTTAGGACTTGAGCAAAATTAAAAAGGCCAATTTTCTAGCACAGATGAAGCTAATAAGGTTAACACAAAAACAACTCTTTCATGGGTTGTCTTTCCTTTAAGATTAGCCCATTATTAGAAGGGTTAAATATGACCTTAATGTGTTGAGCAAGGAAGGGAGATAAATAAGACATAGGTATTGTCAAAACATAGCCTTTTTTACTCTCTCTCGTGATCATGATGTTTGATGCTTTAGGTGGATGACAGGTTTGTTCTATGTCATCATGATGAATCATGGTTGACCCTTTTACTTTCTCTCCTCCCTTTTACGCATGTAAGATACTAGAAAATATAATATTCATCATCACCACTTATTTGCGCTTTACGGTAAAGGAACATAATTATCTTACCTACCTAAGCTAGCTAAAATGTAAGGTTATAATCGTACATTTATATAACTTAGGTAAGACTTTCCATGACCAAGTTTAACCTATGAGGTAAGGTGTTCTTGTTTTTTTAGAATAGTTTTACATTGTTTAAGGGTTAAAGTAGCTATTATAGGACTTAACAAAGAAAACAAAAACATGACAATACTAAAATTCAACCTTATACTCCAAGTCCTTATTACAAATAGATCTCTATGAAATTAATATTGAATTTCAACTTCTAGGAATAAAAATGAAAACCAAAAATGATAAGTTTAACATTCATAAATATTGGAAACTAAGCTTCATCTCAAACCAATATCTATAATCAACCATGTTTTGTGTCATGTTAAAATGCAATAAACCTTTTAGATGGATTTCTTAACTTTCTTGAATATCTAAAGAATTAACAAATTAGCCAATTTCTATGCTAGCACTTGTCTAAAAGAGCAATTTGATTAAATTACTACTAGCAATCTAAGTCTAATATGGTATAAAGAATCAAACTCTTAGTTCATAACAAAGATTGTCAAAGGTTTTGATGATGTTGAAGCTCATTTAATTAGAAATATTCATTTGATTATTTTTTTAATAATTACAAGTTATAGTACAAAATTTAAAATAATAACTTAACTATATTTTGTTTGCTTCATAATTTAATTAATATATGGTTATTGATATAACTATGTAATGTCTTCATTACTACCTTCCAACCTCAATGACAAACAATATTTCACCCATTCTTTCTTTTCTTTTCTTTTTTTATTAATAAAATTTTGAAAATTAAACTACATGGATAACAACAATTTGAATATGAAAGCTTTCTAAAAATGAACATTGTATTCAACTAACTTTATGTATCTTGATGAAAATTTAGCTTTGGACCTATGTAAGTAAATATGGTTAACAATAAATTAAAAAACAAGTATTTTATGATGTTTTATTTTATTTTAGCCAATACTAGTTAATAACTATATAAAATTAACAATGGCGTTAAAGAGTTATAAGTGAGATTTTTTTTTTAAACTGCAACACTTGAAATTCATTAACATACCAAAATTAGATATCTATCACTTTTAGATTCACAAAGAAGCTAGCAATCCATACATCAACAAATAGGGAAGCTGAGCAGTAAAGAAACTCCACAAGATGGTAAGATACAAAAAAAATGAGAGTCGAGACCCATCTCATGAACACTCAAAAAGACAACAAAGTACATATTTCCAAAGTGACAGAAACTCCAAATGTCTACACGAACCAGACACCACAAAGGAATGAACCAACAATACATAAGTAATCACAAGTGTGTTGAAAGCCTATAGAGAAAAGCACACAGGGAATGTTTTGCGTAGCAACTGTAGGTCCAAGCCCCGCCTGCCATAAGCACTGTGATCGAATGGTCATCAACATGTTCAAATACTCGCCCAAGGAACCAAAGAGAACAATACCAATACCCAAATCATTACAACAAATTTCATGAATGGCATGGACATGATAGTGAAAATATGAAGCCATAGGCAGACATAATAATGAAAATATTGAGCGCCCCAATCCTACAGATAGTCCTGAGAGACTATAAGACCATCTTGCATCTGCCAGAGCCATGATTGAACAAAAAGGAACAACACTGAAGATACCATAAATTTAGAGAAAGATAAATCAAACTTTTCCATGACAGTGTAATCCCCAAAACACGCACCAATAACCTTCACACTAAGCTTATGATTCGAAATAAGTTGAAATCACCATAATGAAGCCATATATGTAGATGGATTACCAAAATAAAAGCAAAAAGTAGAAGACCAACGAATGCTAGTCATGGTCAGAGGAGATTATTGTCAAATCCTGGGCATTGTCCACCGATGGGTCAGTGGGTTCACTACGCGGTTAGTGAGGTCACCTGAAGCTGAATCTAAGGCCAATCACGAATCCACATTGTCTAAACAAAACCTTTGATTCTTGAGCATATGTTTGATATGTTTTTCTAAACAAGACCTTTGATTCTTGAGCATATGTTTTGACCTACTTATCCTTAAATATTAAATGTGTCAAGGTATCGATTTGTTGATGAAGAGCCAACAAATTCAAGAAATGAAGCCTTCTTTTCTTAAATCTACCAAGATCAGGGACCCTAGCCATATATTCTCCAATGATATCTGAATCTGAGTGATACGAGCGTTCACCAAACTCCTTAGACTCCAACAAGAGGATTTCCTTCCTCACTTCGAAGGGAACCACATCGAAAAAAGTCCCAACTGAATCACAAGTAAAAGGACGGATACATTTCTGCCCTACATTACTAGATTCAGCCCTTCTGCTCATCATTCTTTGGCGAGGAGGCATGCGTATAATGAAAAAGGAACAAACATGTGAACCACTAAGAGACCCTCTACCAGCGAAGCAAGATGAAGAACGATGCACTAGTCCTTGAAACCCTAACCTAAAGATCAACAATTCATCACCCACTTGCCACACCAAAGGACCAAACCCCATCAAATTATTGGATTTGCCACAACAAAGAGGCATAACATAATAAAAACCCCAATACCATATTAGGCATATAGAATTATGTAGACATAGGGAAAGAGAAAAATCAACACTCAAACCTAGAGCAAGGGTGAAACCAATGCTCGAAATACTCAACAACAATAGCAAGGCGAAATATGAATTAAAAGAAAAGGAGAAACCAAGCACTGTCGTATAGATACTCCACTTCACATAGTCAAAGGACCACAATAGAGTAATACATATGCAACCAAAGGAAACAACCTGGATCAGACATGCCCTAATTGACCAAACTATGACCCACACAGAGAGATTAAGCTCCCGTAAAACAACAAAGCAACCGTTGACACAATTCAAACCCAAAAAGGGAAATTATGTACCTCCAAACTTGCTACTAGAGGCCTGGACTCAAATCGAAGTGGGATCCCAGACTTTGCATCCGCCAACCAAGAAACAAAACACAACAACCAAAAATGAATCCAGAGGAAGGAGGTCAAGTATAACTCCTCACTTCTAGTCTCACGCTTCACGTGCCTTGCCCACCCCAGCACCATAAACATGCATTTAAAACAACGAGATTGGCATTGTGAGAGCCCAAATCCCTCAGCGGGCAACCACCACGTCTCCCACAAATTGTGACACTTGTTACCCAATTTGTACAACTTCCAACGAGACTCCCTCTTCGCTTATGTTAACACCCCCATTGAGGAAGTTATAAGTGGGAATTTACCTTCTTTAAGAATTTTATATGTGAACAATTTAATTAGATAATTAAAAAAAATCAAATTGTTTTATGGACATATTCTTTAATGAAAAAATAAATTCTAAATTTTCTATTATTTGTTTATGTCTAATTTAGAACCAAAATATATATTTTGGCATATTTTTAAACATTTTAATATATATCAATATATAATACCAATGATATGTTTTTGACAATTTTTTTTACCATTAACTTGCAAAAATCATTATATCTTTACAATATTGAAAAGTAAAAAACTCTGAATTAAACTAAGTACAATTCTTAAAAAAACATTACATCTTTACAATATTGGAAATAAAAAAAAAATTGAATTATAATAACTACAATTTATCCATATTGATTACACTGAATATGAAGACCACAAAATTGAATTATAATGAAGAAAACTAAGTTAGCCAACATAACACACAATAAACATGAGAACAAAGTTCCTTCGTAATTAAGAAAACTATGTTAGCCAATATAATACACAAGAAATTTGAAATACATGTATCGCCACTCTTCAAAGCACTTATTTTATAATAAAAAATGAATAAAAACATATTTTATCTTTTTTATCGCTTTCCCATTTCACAGTGTCTCATGAAAATACATTCAGGCTTTCAAGGTCAAGGACCGCTTCCCCTGCCAAACAAACAATTCAATTTCAATAAACTTCTCAACAAGTGAAATGTAATTTAAAAAATCTATATTCGCAATTCACTCATATCCCGTTCCATACACTAGGTTGAAGTTATTACTCCTGATTGGACACTAAATACATATATGGAACCTTATTCACTTTTATCGACGGTATAAATTACCCATCCTTAATGTTGGGATATGACATAAATAATGAGGGTGTAATTTTTAAACATGCTTTCATCTCACGCTTGTTTTTCTTTTTCCATTTGTACTCTTTACAAGCTTTTCTCATGATGGAAGAAATATGAGTTTTGAAGCCAGGGAAGAAAGGCTTTGGCTGGAGTGGATGAGAATGGAGATTAGATTTGTAGTTTCTATCACGATGGAAGAAATATGAGTTTTGAGGCCAAGGAAGAGAGAATTGAGATTAGTACTTGTACTATAAAGTGAATTTATATTAATTCATAGCTCTGATGTCAAAATGTTGTAAAATTTCTCCATGTAGATAGCGCGTGAATTAATCTCCTTAAAGGTCTTTTGAAGTCAATATGTTGTAGAATATTTTCATATAGATAGTGAGTGAATATAATATTCCTAATTAGAATTTAACAGCTAATACTATGCAATGGACTAGGAACAATAAATAAACTGGAACTCATACACAATAATTAAAACACCAAAATGTCTAACAACACAATCTGAGCCATTTTAATTTTATGATAAAAAAGTACATAAAATGAGCTGAAGTTTTGGAACCTGAGTTTGTTATGTAAGTTATGAAGACTCCATGTTTTGGAACTTGGGCTTGTTATGCAAGTTATGAAGACCCCATGTAGTACAACTCTGATCTAGAGTAAACACTAACCCAAACTGGTACTGCACACTACACAGAAAATTACTACTAGTATTGTTGGAATGGGACTGAAGATTCTACCTCGAAAAATGCACAGATAACCTTGAAATTGCAACCACAAACTCCCCTCCAAAACTCCAAAAAAACCCAGAAAGAGTTTAGCCCAACTCCAAGCCAAAACTGAGCCCACCAAGGGATGCAGATTCCTCAGCTAACTAGCAATTTACCCTGCTATAAGAATGAGGATTTCAGGCTTGAATATTGCCCGAAAAATTCTATAAAATTAGTTGGAGACTCCTCTCAATAATCCCACAAAAACCAAGAAAGAGTTTGGGTTAAATCCAACGTGCCCAGGTGACCCCAATAAATGTGTATGGTTCTAACTCGCTGAAAACCCGCCCTGTAGAAAGAATTTTGTTGTAGAATGCCAATCAATTACTGAAAAAATGTCCTCCAACCCCAGCTAATCACTCCTTCGAGCCTCTTTATTTTTCCTCAGCCCAAACCCCCCAAATATCCCTATCAAAAAGCCTGCGTAGTAGCTGTCTAGAAACCCCTGAAATAGATAAATTCGGCCTTCCAAAATGCAACACTCTTGGCCCTGCAAATCACCAAGGAAAAAATTGCCCTCCTTATGGATAAATCTTTGCAAATTCTTCGGCCAAAACTCCACTGTTTCTAGCTTCTCTTAGCCCCTTCAAATTTCCTTTTGTGCCCTAAGAGAAGCACGCTCCAGCTGGAAATGGTCTATAATGTAGTTCCTAGAGAAGCCCTGAGATGGACTCCTTACTCCCCTATGGTGACACTCAAAGTTCACCGAAGGTAGATGTGGAATTCCTGCTCGAAAATTCCTTGTGCTGAACAACATGATTGTCTTGGCTATGCAACTCAAGAGAACTAATGTTGAAATTGTAAAATGACCAAAGATAATCCACAAAATGAGTCCATCCTCCTTTTATAATTTCTCCTCATGCTTCTAGACTCCTTTTTTTAAAATTATTTTATTGGTGGGGGCCATTTTCCACTAAGTCACTTTTGCCACCATTTAATAAAATAATAATTTGCCACTATTCTCCGATAAAATAATACTAAGCCACCTTTCTCCAATAATATTTGTCCCTTTTTAATAATATTACTAAAATTGGGCAAAATTTCTTAGTGACTCTCATGCTTACAAAATTGTGGATATTACAGTGCTCCACGCAAAAAATTGCTTGTCCTCAAGTAATGCTCGAACAAGCGCTCTCTCTCTCTGCTGACCAAATTGTCACTGCAAATAATATCGGGGTCTCAAATGACAAACTAAGTCACCCTGAATCCTTGCACCATCCTGTCATAAATGAATCCCTCGATACCAAGGTCCCATGCTAATCTCAAAAAGATGCCACCATGTCAACACTACACCACTCTGATTACAACTAACTTCCCATCATGTGCAAACCGTATCCTCCTCTCTTACCACTCAGTGGTGAAACACTAACAAATGCCAAATACATCCCGCCCAGACATCTCCATGATTCCAAAGCCTACCCATCCAAAGCTAACCCCAAACCGATGCACCAACAGGGAAATACTGCCTTGCCATACGATGAAGGCCTCCGCGAACCCCCATGTGTCAAGCCAAGAGTGAACTAGATCACTCTATACCATGACTCTGCTCATCATAAGACGAAGTGATCTATCAACCAACTGAATCCTCGGATCCCATAGCCAGACTTGCTACGACATAGCTTTGACAACTATTGGAATCCATCCGTGCCTCATCTCTAGTCCCTGCATGCAATCAATATATATGCTCCATATATCATGAACTAATCTGATGCATGCTAAATTGGCATGTGCTTGCCACTGCATAGTACTGATGATCGCTGGAAACCGCATGTTCCAAGTAGATACCCCTTGAATGCTACGTTGCACGGGTTCCCGCACCCAAGGGTAGGGTTCCCGAACTCGTACTAGGTTCCCATCCCCAAGTACCAGGTGCTTGATAGGTTCTTCTCAGAAGCACCCTAAAGAACTCAGTTCTTCATGGAAGAACTCGAGACTTCCCACACAAAATCAGAGTTCTTTTGCTGATTTGGGGACGGAGAACCCCAAAAACGGGTTCTTTTCAAGTTCTTCGGCGACAAGTTTGGTTAAATTTTTATTTTATTTTATTAAATTAGACTATTACTAATCGCTATTAAAATTAAATTTAAGATTTTTTTATTAAAATTAAAATTAAATATGACTCGACTATTCTTATGGTGATTTTTTTTTGTGTTAAAACTTACCCACTCGGACTCCACAACCCACAACAATCGTTACCTCACCTCACCGCACAGCAACTCACCCTCACCACACAACAACTCACCCTCAGCACAGCAAGCAGCAACCTCACCCTCGGTACAGCAAGCATCAACCTCACCCACTTATTAAGTGAGCAACTTGAATTCATTAATAGAGATGAAGGAGGAACTTGACAAATTCATGAAATCAGAGAAGGGAATGAAAGAATACGAAATCTCGAGGAAACTGGAAGACTGCACACATTTCTAGTAAGTGTAGTTGCAAAGTTACAGGTGCAACTAAAAGTGGGTTCAACATGGAAAATTTTAGTTGAACAGACAGTGTTTACTAACAACCAATACCCCATATGCTTAGGTATTCCCGAAAGAAAAGAAGACACAATATTAATGCACCCAAATACCAACGTTGTTGATTCGAGATTAGACTACTGGATACATGCACAGGGAACAAGGCAAAAGGGGTGTGTTTAATTAATCTTCCTTCTATATCTAAAGTGTTATAAGTGAAAATAATTGCTGACACTGTAGTCTTTAAAATTGATGAAATTGTAGATGCTCATGTTCAATTGATTCTAATTGCATGGGAAAGTCCTGCAAAGGAAGTTTTCAGAATGTTGTCATTTGTTACTTGTATAGTAGCTTCACTTGGATGGCATTACCATGATGCAAGTATCATCTTCTGATGGGTATGTTGTGACAAAGACATTCTTACTATGATTGTAGTGTTTTCAACAGTAATTTTCTATATCATTAGGGCATACATTGCTGTTAGTAGTGACAGTGGGAACTCATATAATCATTGCACTCTTCAATCTATCTTAAATTTAATCTATTAAGAAATTTTGAAATTTTGAAATTTCAATGTATTATCAATTTTAATTTATCTGAAGAGTCAAGACTGATATGATATATCATTATGTGAATGTTGAATGTTCAATGATGTGCATGTTTAAATCTTTGAAGTTTAAACTTTAATTTTTAAATAAAAAATATTTTATTTTTCTTGTTTTATACAAATTCACACATATATATATATATATACCCCCGATGAACCCATGCCCCCTGTTTCAAAAAGTGTCGTCCTCGTCCCCGTCCCTGTCCCCGCATCCGCACCCATGTTTCCTGGCAACATAGCTTGAATGCATTCAATAGATGGGTTTCCGATACTCGCAATCGACTCAATGTATGTGGATCCATCCTGCTCCTACCAACCATCACCAATAAGTCTGTCATCCACCCTCTCGATAATGTGCCAATACAATGTCTGGAGCCCAGACACCCACTAGAAAACTACCTCAATCATAAACGGTATCCTCTACTCATGCAGGATCCTGACATGCCCTATGGAAAGAGTGGCACATATCTCCCTCGTGACCAACTCCCCAGGTGTAGGCTCTGTGATGAACGATATGCCACCCCTGCAGAAGATCACCTCATCTCCCAGCCTGTGGCTGTCAACTCGCACACCAACCCTTCTCCTCCACTGGAGAATATCTATCATTCCCTTGAGGCACTGAATCTCATAATGTCGTCTCAGGAAAATACCCCAAGTCCTGCTATCCACACTATGGATCTGTATCGAACACAAAAAGGCTCCCCTCAACTGCACGTGGTACAAAGAGTGGAAGATGCGTGGGTTCTGATGGGTATGATCAAGAACCTGTGTGGATGCTCCTGACCGGTCCCATGACTGATCTGCTCTCCCAACTTGGTTATGTCCACCCTAATGACATGTTTGACATACTCGTCAAGGAATCTCCCTGCTAGTAGCACTCCCTTTGTCTGTAGTGCAACCCCACAAACTATTGCATATAACCATGTACCCTCGTGTCTCCTGGCATACAACTGCATCTAATCGCACATCTTTGTGCACCGCCAGACCTTGCTACATGTTGCTGCATCATCCTGGATCAACTGGTATCCCTCATGTATCGATGTGTCCATCACTCTATGAGGGAATGCACTAAGATATGAACCGCTCCTACTACACCACGATGCAACCTTGCACACCACTGTACACCTTCGTGTCTCCTGGCATACAACTGCATCTAATTGCACATCTTTGTGCACCGCCGGACCTTGCTACATGTTGTTGCATCATCTTGGATCAACTGGTATCCCTCATGTATTGATGTGTCCATTACTCTATGAGGGAATGCACTACGATGTGAACCGCTCCTACTACACCACGATGCAACCTTGCACACCACTGTACACCTTCGTGCTCCTCTGCACACTGTTGTGCATCGTTGCATACTCCTATACACTCCTGGATATCAAAATCTAAGACTGAGTCCATAGGCATCATCCTGCATGCTGTCAGGGTCGCTATCTCTATAAACACTGTGCTTGTAAGCCCTCCACAATGTGAGTTGCATCTCCTCATCTGCCCAAACAGACCTAAGCGACCTAACTCCTCACATGCTAACGTGAATAACACTATTGAGCATATCCTCAGTAGCTCTTGTGTCCAATATACTAGTGAGAGAGCACCATCTCCATACAATACCCTGTTTAGTGGCCTAACGATGCCACCTCCTCCTACCAACTCCTGCCAAAGTAGGACAATCATCCTACAATCCCATGTACGCCCAACATGCCATGACAACTCATGAAATCTGACTGCTCCCCTGTCATTCCATCCTATCAATAGTGTTTTCAGGAACTCTGCAGGGGATATGAAATGATGTGTGTGCCCAACCACCGAGTCCATCATGCAGCTACTACCATCACCTATCGACTCCACGATGTGATGAAGAGTCCCACTCGGATCCCAACAACAGTATGGCCCTCTAGCCCTCTGGTAATCCACAACCTCTGTTGAACTGTCGCCATGGATGCATCTTGTGATAATTCTACTGCAGTGTATTGGTTTATTTCCTCCTACTTGGTTTAATTAATACAAGTTATTTTCAAAAATTAGATTCAGAAAATATCGAAAATAAACACAACTACAACCTACACATGCAGATCATTTACTGAATAATTCACTCATGCAACAAAGTGACACATGGATTTTTGGACATAAGTCCCCGGAAAAACCCAAAGCGGGAAAACTAGTTCAACAGATATGAGGGTTTTATTATTAAGTAGTTATGAGTAGAGCAAATCTGGGTTCCAACCTTGGAAAACCCGACAGAGAATAAAAGATATAAAAACTGCAGCTAACCTGAAGATCTAGTGCTAAATATCTGACTGATCCACATCCTCAAATAGGATTTATAGGACTCAACCCGGATCTGACCCTAGAAACCCTCAGCGCTGCTTCTGAAGCCCTAGCGTTGCCCTGGAGGGACTGCGTCAGCCTATGCGTGGCTCTAGGAGGGCCTACGTCACCCTAGGAGGGTCTATGCTGCCCTTGCACTGCCTCTACTTAGCCAGTGTCAGCCCAGCGTGGCCCTAGCTGCCTCCGCATTGTCCCTGCTCCTCTGCGTGGCTTTGAAGCCTCTCTCTGTTGTCATTGTGGTTGCTCCTCTTGCCTCTTGCTGTCTCTTGGCTCTTGGAATTAGATCATTCCCTCAGCCAATACTACGCCTCACTGCAGGAAATTCCACTGGAATTCTTAGCAAACCCGCTCTAGAATTCCAGATCTATTCCTCAGTTCTACAAAAATTGTGTTTCTTCAACTGACCCTCAAGCCTTTCACTTATACTTTTTCGTTGAACCCTTCAACGACCAGGATTAAATCATCCATCAACGACTGAGATTAAAAGATTGCTTGATCCATGTGACTTAAGACAATTTCAGCACGTGTTAATTAATTCACTTTAATTATTTTATTTTCCTAAGTTAGACTTAGGAAATCCATTAAAAATAGTTAATTATTTGAATAACTTGAACACAGCTTGAAATTTCTCAAATCCATTTCTGGGTCTTGTAGATTAGGTGTACTCTAGTCCCTCCACAAAATTTGGGAGCTAGAGCACCACTGATGCTACCCCAAATACACAAAATCTCAACTCTCCCTCATAGCATCAGAAGTGTTCTCTAGCAATACATCACACCATGCATTACAATATCTTGAGTACTTGGTTTGTGTTGTTGATGCTTGGCTTGCTTCCCTTCATCTATTGCACTGCTACTCTCTGTATTGTTGCCCATGCCACTGCCACTGACACTACTACATCTATACTGCAGCTCCCTCTCAAATTGCTGCATCATGCTGCCCATAGCACTACCACTGTTAACTGTTGCACTGCAACTCAGTTGTTGAGAAGTAAGCAACTGAAAGACTCTGTGCAACTATTTGACAGATAAGTCAAGTTACCCTCCACCATTGAAGCTCCCTGGACGCTGAATCATGCTGTCCCCTTGGAGACACTGTCATACTGCAACACTGCACTGCGTGAGCCCAGCTTCTCTGCGCTGCTGAAGTCCCATCAGCCTCTCTGCGCTGCTGCCTCCACGTTGCTGCTGCCTCTGCATCACGCTACTCCCTCTTCAGCTCTACAGCTCCCTCTTGCTCTTTAATGTGGTCATCTACAACCATCTCCCGACTCATCCCGCTACCGTCTTAAGGCTCCCGTAGCTTGTATGTGATCCAAGAGTAGGCCTAACTCAAGGATCTCGCCATCCGTCTATGGATACTCTATATATCCATGTCACCCCACCTCTTCTCTCGAGGTGCATGAGCGCTCATGGCTGCATCATCATCAGAGCCATCTTCATTTGCTGCTGCAACCTTGGAATTAGAAGCTCCTTTGTCCTTCTTCTTAGGACAGTTGCTGGTGAAATGACCAAGATCACCACAGTTAAAGCACCAGACCTTGGAGAGGTCCTTCTTCTTCTTCCCTTGCTTCTTTTCCTTTGATGCAAGGGCTGCATACTCCTCTTCCTTCTTCACTCTGGCTGATCCGATTCCTTCTTCCCTTGCCTCCGCTTGGTAGAACAAGTGTCTACTCTGCATGATCTTTGAGACCATACTCATCCATAACTGAGAGGATTTTGGCCTTCCAGATGACATAGTTGGACATGCCGTCCAGTCTATCTTGATCCCTCAATCCATATCGAGCCATTTTTGCTTAGATCTGAATAAAATGACTTCCCTCTTGGAAGTCTTCCACCAAATTTCAAACGGACAGTATTCTCCGGTCCTCCTGATCGAATCTCAGATCTATTTGGCTCAAATCTGCTGAATAACTGTCTTCCTCCCGCCTTTGTTGCCTTAGCTAGGTACAATTCTACACCTGCAGAATCTCTACCCCACCAGAACTGCTAAAGATCTAAAGCACTGCTTCCAGAACTTGGCTGAATTCTTCTGCAACAAGAGAAGTGACTGGACAATGTCCTCTTGGCTGGCCCAGCGCAGTCTCAACGTGGCTCAGAAGTGGACTGCGTAACCCTAGACTGGGTGACGCAGTCCTTACGCTGCCTTGGGAAGGGTCTGCGTAAGCCCAGAGGCCTTCTGCAGCTTCAACACTGTCTTCTGGATCTGCTTTCTCTTGCTATCATTATGCCCTTTTTGGATCTGATGTTTCTTCTGCCACCCTGCAGAAAAAATAATTCTTCAGACGATTTGCTGGAGATTCAGCTTGATTTGCTATCGCTCTGATACCATGTGATAATTCTACTGCAGTGTATTGGTTTATTTCCTCCTACTTGGTTTAATTAATACAAGTTATTTTCAAAAATTAGATTCAGAAAATACCAAAAATAAACACAACTACAGGCTACATATGCAGATCATTTACTGAATAATTCACTCATGCAACAAAATGACACATCAATTTTTGGACATAAGTCCCCGGAAAAACCCAAAGCGGGAAAACTGATTCAACAGATATGAGGGTTTTATTATTAAGTAGTTCTAAGTACAACAAATTTGGGTTCCAACCTTGGAAAACTCGACAGAGAATAAAAGATATAAAATCTGCAGCTAACATAAAGATCTAGTGCCAAATATCTCACTGATCCACACCCTCAAACGGGATTTACAGGACTCGGCCTGGATTTGACCCTAGAAACCCTCAGCGCCGCTTCTGAAGCCCTAGCATTGCCCTGGAGGGACTGCGTCAGCCTCTACGTGGCTCTAGGAGGGCCTACGTCACCCTAGGAGGTTTTACATTGCCCCTGCGCTGCCTCTACTTGGCCAGCGTCAGCCCAGTGTGGCCCTAGCTGCCTCTGCGTTGTCCCTGCTGCTCTGCGTGGCTCTGAAGCCTCTCTGCGCTGTCCTTGTGGCTGCTCCTCTTACCTCTTGCTGTCTCTTGGCTCTTGGAATCAGATCATTCCCTCAACCAATACTACCCCTCACTGTAGGAAATTCCACTGGAATTCTTAGCAAACCTGCCCTAGAATTCCAGATCTATTCCTTAGTTCTATAGAAATTGTGTTTCTTCAACTGACCCTCAAGCCTTTCTCTTATACTTTTTCACTGAACCCTTCAACGGCCAGGATTAAATCATCCATCAACGGCTGAGATTAAAAGATTGCTTGATCCATGTGACTTAAGACAATTTCAGCACATGTGTTAATTAATTCACTTTAATTATTTTATTTTCCTAAGTTAGACTTAGGAAATCCATTAAAAATAATTAATTATTTGAATAACTTGAATACAACTTGAAACTTCTCAAATCCATTTCTGGGTCTTGTAGATCAGGTGTACTCTAGTCCCTCCACAAAATTTGGGAGCTAGAGCACAACTAATGCTACCACAAATACACAAGATCTCAACACATCTAATGTCCTAACTAGCTCCAGGGATACCAACTCAATATCTCTCGCCGTCCAACCTCGAGAGAGGGATCGAATCCGCGAACAACCATACATGAAGCCAGTCGCCCATCCTGCGAATGTTGCTCCCTGCGTAGCTCATGTCGCCTCATCACACTGACCTGGTTGGTACATAAAAACTATCGGGGTAATTCTGCACCTCCCTCTCCATTGTATAGAGGTATCCTAGCAATGTTGCAAGTCCCATCTATATAAGCCCGAAGATAGCTGCTGTCTGGAGGTATTGTGGCTCTAGTGACGGTCTGTGCATCTGTATGCTCTAAATCAGTGGCTGGCCCAAAAGATGATTGCTCGTCCTCCTCCACCATGGGCTCATCACAAGTCACAACTCGCCCTTCCACTACTAGTTCACGTCCCTGTGTGTGTTCTCCATGCTACTGTAGGAGGTTGCTATCTGGGAACTTAGTCAAGGCTCTGGGGACCTCTGTGTCTCCTAGCACCTTAGCTAGGAATGACACCAAATCAACAAATGGCTATATTGGTGTATGCTCTACTCTCTCCATCAAGGTGTCAACTAACGCTATCAAAGAGGTCTCTAACAATGGTGACTCCTACGCCACATTGGGCATGTCAATGTGCCCCTCACCATCCTGCATGTCCTCCTTATCAACCTCTAGCTCAAGCTCTTGACATCTAAAGCCCGATCTCCACCAATAGAAATGCCTCCTGGTTTCACCCTCTAACTGCCCTCCTCTACATAATTATCCAACCCTTGAACCATACTTCCCCTTCTCCTATTCATCCAAGAAATGAGGCATGGTAGGACGGTCAGACTGGCCATACGTATGGGTGTTTTACCACTGGGATGTGTATGCATGTGGTTGGCTTCTCCGCTAATTATGTATCATTTGTTGCATCCCCTCTAAGATCTGCAGGTTTTGCCTCACCAATTGTTGGCTCTGCTTGATCAACTCCTCCATGATCTTGCTAGCCTCCCCACAACTAGCCAAGATCATGCTCTGATACCACTGTAATATTCCTAATTGGAATTTAACAACTAATACCAAGAAATGGACTAGAAATATTAAATAAACTGGAACTCATACATAATAATTAAAACACCAAAATGTCTAGCAACACAATCTGAGTCATTTTATTAAATTTATGATAAAAAAGTACATAAAATGAGTTGAAGTTTTGGAACCCGGGCTTGCTATGCAAGCTATGTAGACCCCATGTAGTACAAATCTGATTAGAGGAAATATTGACCCAAACTGGTACTGCGAACTGCCTAGAAAATTACTACTACTACTACTGTTGAAATGGGACTGAAGATTTTTCCCTGAAGAATGCTTGGATCACCCTGAAATTGCAGCCACAGACTCCCCTCCAAAACCCCAGAAAAACCCAGAAAGGGTTTGGCCCAACTCCAAGCCAAAACTGAGCCCACCAAGGGATACAAATTCCACAGCGAACTAGCAATTCGCCCTGTTATAAGAATGAGAATTTCAAGCCCAAATATTGCCCAAAAAATTCTATAAAATTAGTTGGAGACTCCTCTCAATAAACCCACAAAAACCCAGAAAGGGTTTGAGAAGAATCCAACATGCCCCGGTGACCCCAAGAAATGTGTATGATTCTAACTAGCTGGAAAAACGCCCTGTAGAAAGAATTCTGTTATAGAATGCCAATTATTATTGGAAAAATTTCCTCCAACCCTTGCAAATCACTCCTTCAAGCCTCTTTATTTCTCCTTAGCCCGAACCCCCCAGATCTCCCTGTCAAAAAGTCTACGCAGTAGCTGTCTAGAAACCCTTGAAATAGATAAATTCGGCCCTCCAAAATGCAACACTCTCGGCCCTGCAAATTACCAAGGAAAAACTCGCCCTCCCTATGGATAAATCTCTGCAAATTCTTTGGCCAAAACTCCATTGTTTGCTAGCTTCTCTCAGCCCCTTCGAATTTCCTTCTGCACCCTAAGAGAAGCACACTCTAGCTGGAAATGGTCTGTAATATAGCTCCTAGAGAAGCCCTTGGATGGACTCTTTCTTACTCCCCTAGGGTGACACTTGAAGTTCACCGAAGATAGAGGTGGAATTACCACTCGGAAATTCCTTGTGTTGAACAAAATGGTTGTCCTAGCTAAGCAACTCAAGAGAACTAATGTTGAAATTGTAAAATGACCAAAGATAATCCACAAAATGAATCCATCCTCCTTTTATCATTTCTCCTCATGCCTCTAGACTCCTTTTTTTAATATTATTTTATTGGTGGGGGCCATTTTCCACTAAGTCACTTTTGCCACCATTTAATAAAATAATAATTGGCCATTATCCTTCCATAAAATAATACTAGCCACCTTTCTTCAATAATATTTTCCCCATTTTAATTAATATTACTAAAATTGGGCAAAATTCCTTTGTGACTCTCATGCTCACAAAATTGGGGATATTATAGTGAAATAATCTACACATCATTAATTTTAGTAGCATCCATTTACTAGAGTGGATTTTAATGACATTATTCTCATGATGGAATAAATTGGAGCTTTGAAGCCAAGAAAGGCTTTGGGTGAAGCGGGTGAGAATGGAGATTGGATTACACTTGTTCTATGAAGTCAATGTCCATTAACTCACAGTCTTTAAAGTCAATATGTTGTAGTTCTCTTTCCATGTGCATAGCGGGTGAGCTAAATTCTAGTTAGTTCATTAATTTCAGTGATATTTGCAGTGATAGTATAGTGGATTTTTAAGAAATAAGAGAAAAGAGGAAATTATCCCATTCAAGGAAGCATTTTGTTTGATTTCGGTTATTTATAAGTGTTTTCATCTAACCAAACATGCAAATAAAAAAAAAGAGAAAAAAGTAACTCCACACTTTGGGAATGAGAGAGAAAAATGAATGAGAAGCCTCTTCGGAGAGAGAAATCTCCTTTCACAATATAGCAAACGTACAAGAAGAGATGATCTCTAAAACTAGGTCTCCTTGGTATATATAGAAAACAAAGTACACTTACAATTAAAGGGTCTAGCAAACCAATAAGAACAACACTATTATAACAATAACTCAATATCTAAGACTTAACACGCCCCACATATTTAGACAAGTGTTTCCCTCCAAACTAGATTAGTTGTGGATGTGTTGTAGCCTACAACAACCCCCCATTCTTTTTATTTAGGTATTAATAAATAATGGGGACCCTTCTTTAATGTTAATAAATTTTCCTAGATTTTAAATAAAGTTAGGACATTTTTAGAATCATATAAGCTTGAAGACTTCCTTTATTGAAACTCACACAACGAAGGTTCACCTTTACAAATGAATGATAATCATTAACCTTTAAAAGCCACATTTTATTTGAATTAAAGGTTTATATCGGAAAGTTTCCTTATCAGACTCCTTTTATGTCGTAACTTTCCTTTCGTGAAAGTTATGATAAAGCCATCGACGATATTTCTTCCCCAACGATTTGTTTCCAAAAGGGGTTTATCTATTAAAGTTTCATCATAAAATAAGCACGCGTAGATATAAACTGAATATTACACCTAGTCGCTGGCCCCACAAACAATATTTTATTAACACTGACACTTGTTATATCATAACTTCTGAAAAGTGACACCTCTGATGCCTCTCCCCTCCGATATCTACCACCTCCGATATGATTTCCCCGATATCCTTTCCCGCCTTTCTTCGTAGTCATTACCTTATGGAGATGTTCATGTATCAAACCTCTCCAATATCGTAATTTTTTTAACTCGCCCTATTTCATTGCTCCGATACTTTTTCTCTGATATGCTGATGTGTCAAGCCCATGTGAAATCACGTTCCCGCATTTAAAACTCATGAAGTGGAGAAGAAATGTTTTTCGAAATTATAAGCATTTGCATTCATTTCAACTCGATTTCATCAAGATTTTTCGTTAAAAGAAAGATTATAGTTGTGATATTTCAGTATTCGCGCTAAGTCTTGACAGTTAAAAAATTATTGCTTATTCTTGTGTTCTTTTGCTACAGACTAATCCCGACTGTCACAACAATCAAGAAATGTCTAAAGCAAGAAAAGGGAACAAAAAGAATACAACACAGCAGTTATCAACCCATCCTCCCACCGAAACTGCTGAAGACAAGAAATCCATGACAGGGTTGTTTTTCAACATAGTTTGCACCAGAGATGTTGGGCATTCCTCATGGGAAGCCACGAACAAGTTCTTTGAAGATGAAAAACCTAGAATTACAAAAAGGATAGTGACTTCCAATGATTCTACCCCAGTCTCTGGTGCTACCTGTTGATTTGTGTAGCTTGGGATGTACTCCAATCTCGAGAGTTTAGGGTTTAGAAGGCAAAGCACCACAAGGGTAGCTTGTGGGCTTGGAACCCAAGTGAGGGGTTTTGCACCCATCGTGATTTGGGCCAAAACCGTGATGCAGATACAACATGTGATGTGTTAGTGTTAGAATATGCATTCTGCCATCAGTGATCAAAATCACTCTTTTCATTCTCATTTTAGGTGTCCCACTCTGAAATTTTTATTTCATTCCATTAGGTCATGCTAAAAATTGTTTCACTGATGGTAGCCCTAGTCATAAAATCTCACTCTCCCTCAAGATTTCACATTTGCTAGCCCACCTTCATGTTTTGCTGAGCATAAAAACACTTTTGAAAAGCTCATTTCACTATGTCTTATGTCAGTCAAAGTCAATCATGTAAGTCAGGTCATTCAAGGTCCCATTAGGTCATTAGGTTTCAATGTTCAAGGTACAAAAATGCACCATTTCATCTCAATAAGGCCAGCAAAAGGTGTGACAGTGACTCAATAAACATTTCGTTTTCATCTGCAGAAGATTATCAGCATGTAAGATATTTTTAAATTTGTAATTTTGATTTTTATGATTTTCATATCAAAATGTAATTTTGATATGAAAATAGAGATGTAATTTATTTTTAATTTTTCATGTAATTTTATGCTTCCTATATGTAATAAGTTCGATCCCTAGCTGCCAACTCAAAACACACATGCCAAACTGAAAGAGAAAAGTGTCAAACTCTAGCAACACCATCCTGTAAGAAAGAAAAATTAGATGAAAGGATAATCAACAAAAGTCTTCAAAAGGTGAAAAAAGACATTAGAAAAGTGGGTTTTTAAATTCAAATTCAAATTCACTTAGCTATTTATGACTAATAGACATCAATTCAAATTCATTTGCCTCCTCCAAATATCAATTCAGCATTCCAAGGGACCAAAATTTCAAAATTTTGAGCGAAATTGGCAAAAGAGCAGAATCGAGGGCACAAATCCTGAAGTGAGTGTGCAAATACATTCAGGAGGGCGCAAATATGTTGAGAAGGGCGCAAATCTGTTGTTGATGGCACAAATGTGCTGAAGAGGGCGCAAATACGTTGTTGATGGCGCAAATACATAAAGAAAAGCGCAAATAGCTTGTCAAGGGCGCAAATGACCAGCAAGCTCTACAAAGCATCCAAGTGATCAAAAATTGCCTTCAAAGCTCCTCCAGTTAGTGATTGACCTCCAGCGAATCGGTAAGAGGCACATGCCATGACAAATCACCTTCTTAAGTTTATGTGTTGAAGTTTTGCAAGTTGAAGTTGTAATTTGGTGTCTTCTTGAATGTGAAACCCTATTTTTCTCCCTTGCACTCATAATTCACAAAATCCCATTTTCCTTGCACTCAATACCATCTCTACATTGTTAAAATTCATTCCCTAATCCCTGTTATCATAATCCCTATCCCTAAGCTACTAATTCCTAAAACCCTAAGCCCTAGGTGTTATCTTAACCTAGGCTCATAAATCCCAATTCCCATCACTCTTTCATTCCTTTCCCCTTCCCCATTCCTCATATCCCTAAACATTACTCCCTATCCCCTCCCCATACCACATATCCGTAAGAAACATCTCCCTCATCTTTCCTTTCCCATCTCCCTTTCCCATTTCCCTTCCCTAATCTCTAGCGTTTTAACAAAAACACCATGGCAACAGAAGAGGAAAACACATCATTCAGTGAAGGGGAGGAAATAGAGATAAGGAGGCCACATAAAGGAGGAAGAGTGCTCAGACTTGACCCTGCCAACACTAAGGAACTCTTAGCTTCTCCATTAACTGTCACATGCTTCAAACATGTTGGCTGTTATGATTTTTGTGAGAAAATTCAGAGGGTTAAACACCACCCCATGCTAACTAGACTTTTCATATCTGGACTCCATGACAAACAAGTTAAATTAGCTGGGGTCACTTTTACCTTACTTACTACTGTCATTTCAGATGCTACAGGGATCCCAAATGTTGGGGAGAAATGGTTCAAGAAAGGTAGGTTGAAGAAACAGGATTTTGACTTCTTCCTAAAACCAACACACCAAAATCAAACAAAGATGTTCTTCCGTTTTTCACACCTCTTGGACAGATATGCACCAATGATGAAGATTAACATGAAATATTTTTCATGTGAAGGCAGATTTTCAAGGCTCTATTCCTATCACATCCAACTCTTGATGAATTTCACTAGGGTAAGGATGCTTAACATGCCCTATTATCTTTTCCGGAGTATAGAGAAGATGGCATACATTGCCCAGAAGAAGGAATATGAACAACAAATGAGAAGCCTATTCCATCATTCCCTCATAAAAATCACAGCCTCCATCTCAATCAACTGAACATTGCATGGAGCACCTTCATAGCCAACGATATATTCATTGAGCCATCCATTCAGCATGCACAAAATGTCCCTTCATCATCTTGGCCCATGAGTCACTCATCATCATCAGATCAATCCCCTTCACCTTCTTCATCTCCATCTCATCATGATTTTGGGTCACCTAGCAAGATAGATGACATTGAGCCTAAGTGGGCTAGTATGGTTGAGGTTGAGCCATTGCCAAAAACCTACTAGAGAGGCTATAGGCATGTGTTTGCTTCACTTGGAGTGAAAGGGGCCATGCCTTCTACATCAATACAACAGGTGGATAAAGGTAAAGAGAAGGTCATTGAGCCAGTCATTCATGATGAGGAGGACAATCATGAAACTGAGCAAGAATTTCATCTGGTTGACCTAGATGAGGATGATAATGACAAAATCACAAATGTTGCTATCAAAGGTAAGGATGCCAAGATTAGTGAGCTTCAGACTAATCTTGACAGGGCTAGATATGTTATACACTTCCTTGAACAAGAAAATGAGCAGTTGAAGACCAAACAGGTCATTGATGAGCTTAAGTACTTCACTGCTCAAACGGACGCTCAAAAGGCCAAAGCCATGCCAGATGAAACAGTGGAGAAGTATGGCTTGCTTGATGATGAGAAGAACATGTACCAATACAGAGGCCTATAACTAGAGGGCTGAAAATAGCTCTAACTCTAGAGAGACAAAGGGAAGCTGAGCTCGCTGATCAGCTAACCCTAAATGAGCAGCTTGCTATAGAGATCAATAAGAATAGGGAGCCATGGCTTGATAGAGCCAATCAACACTTGGAGAAGCTGCTAGAAAAGGCAAATAAAGATAATGACTTGTTGAGGAGGAAGGTCAAACTCCATGCCCAAAAAGAGAAAATTGCATTGGCCAAGCTCAAAAGAGCCAATGCCAAAATTGAAGAGTTGACCATGGAGGTGAAGAAAAAGTTGGACATTCTTGCTGAGGCTTCCCTCCAAGCTTAGATACATCACCATCAACCATTCCAACACTTTTGAGGCATTTTCTAACTTTTTGTCAAAATTTGGAAATCTCTGTGTTTTTTGGGAAAATTATTTAGCAGAAAATTGGGCATTTGCGCATCGCCCTAGGCGCTACGCAAATAATTGGCACACTTTTTGAGGAGAAGGAAGGCATCATTGGATTCCTAATGATCCATGCATCTCAGAAAACAATGTTTCTAGCCTTGGTTTGCAATTTTGATGGGTGAAAAGCTCAAAAAACCATCAAAAAACACTTTTTTGCCCCTTTTTTGACCTAGGTGCTGTGTAGATACCAGTCTTGGGAGAATGACTTTTTCAGGGGGCAATGACCTCCATTTTCAGAACTTGAGGCATATTCAGAAAGAGGACAGGTAGGGCTTTCCAACAAGCCATCTTAGGCCTGATTTTGACACCGGAAAGGCCTCCAAAAGTGGCCCTGAACACAGAGGGTGCAAATGACTAGTGGAGGGCGCAAATGACCAGTGGAGGACGCAAATGTCCAATTTGCTGATTTTTTCAAATTTTCTCTGAAATTTTCACTTTGCCTCAAGAAATTATGTTTCTACTCGTGTAATTAATGATGGTAAAAAGTAATTATGTTTGAGATTACTTACCTAGGGTAGATTCATCGAGTAAAAGTCATTAATGAGTCATAATGAATCAGTTGAATGTAATGAGGAGTGAGTCACTTGGACCATCCTACACTTCGGTTTTCAATTCAGCAATTAGTGGATCTCTTCCTCACCTCATGGATTCGGCCCCTGAGGATAAGTGAATGATGTTATGATGTCTATTTAGCCCCTTTCTTCACACTAGTGAAGGGTTGGAATTAGTTTGTATGTTTTCTTATTGATCAAGGAACTATTGTACTCAGTTTGGTCAGCTAATAAAGAGGAGTTGCAGCGATTTTTTTGGATACTTGTGGTATGATGTTTATCATTGTCTTTTCTTCAGTTTCATATGTTAGAATGTATTGTATTCATGTTCACTTCATCTCTATGGTATGATCTCTTTCAAGTTTGATAATCAGAACACATGCTTGCTCATGCTCTATTTTGGGGAATTGATCATAGTTTGTCCATTTTCCTTTGTCTAGGAAGAATACAACTCCCATGCTCTTCCTAGCTTCTCTTCAGTCTCAAAACCATTCCATTATAATCATCTTTAAATGATAAGCCTTGTGCCTCCTTTGCTCCATTGATCCCTGCAACCCTATCTCATTTGCCCTGACCTAGCTCTCTTACCCTAATTTCTTCATCCAGTGATAACCCAACCAAAATCAAATCAAAACAACCCCTGCACTCATTATCTAGCCTAAAACCCTAAAATCCTCCAGCCCTCTTCGCTGTGACCTTTTCGAGAGAGACCTCTCCAACTTGATAGGGCTAGCTATCAAGTCAAAAGCTTGGTCTGTGGTTACCTCTGTTGGGATTCCTTCTTTAGCCTTGGGAATCTAGCGGAGTGCTAACATGATGGATGAGGATGATAGTGCTCGGCGATACGATTCCAACACATCGACAATAGTCCGAATTCGGGTTGTCGTTAGAGATCAATGAACTTTTGAAGTTGACAATGTAATTATTGGTTACCAAGTCATTTAGGCTTGGTGTAAAAGGGTGCCAATATATGTCTCACTTCAATCAAATTCGTGGAGACTTAAGGCCTATAAATTAAAGATGTTTGATCCTTGTTTAGACATCCATTTGTGAGCAATACACTCAAGGAGTAACTCTGAAATTTTCGTGGAAGAAGTTGTAGCTAGAAGAGTCAAAAAAGCAGTGTGAGGAGGCCTAAAGATCAACGTGGGTTTATGTGATTGATGTAGGTGACATCGTGGGAAATTCTGGGTTGTTTGGGCGTATTATAGTGTTGTTCTTGGGCTCGGTGGGCTGGGCAGAAGAGGTCACAACAAGAAGGAGTGTTGTTGTTTGGAGGAGACAACAACCCTAGTCCACTGTTGGGCTAGGTCGTAGGCCATAGCCAGCAAGTGGAGGTTGTTGAGTTGTGTTCCGGGTGGATAGCAGCCCTATAAGGCAGGAGGAGTCTCCTAAGGGTGGACCACAATCAGATTGGAGACTAGTAACAAAGCTGTGTGGAGGTTGAGGGCATCGTTGTGTGCCCTAACTAGTGGTGCAGTGTTCAACATTACAGGAAGGAGGGGAAACAACACTTGGAGGTTTATTGGGTCGAGTTGATGACTAGTTTTGGATCACTAGTGTAGCATCATGTTGAAGCTGTGTAATGGAGTTGACGTGGGTGTCAGGGAGACTTCAATTAGAAGAAGATTTCGTAGTGACGAGATTGGGTGCCATAGGTCTGTTGGAGGGCAACGTGTTGGCTACCCAAAGTAACCCTAAACGAGTTATCTTGAAGGATGAAGAGCATCTGAAGGTTGGGTGAAGGTTGGTGCCGAAGTGCACCACTTTGATGGAAAAAGGTTGTTGCTAGCCTGGCAGATTGGAGCTCAAGAATTAGGCCTACTCATAGAGAAAATTTAATCAGCCCAGGTACACTCTACAGAAGGGCATGCAACAGTGTTAGTTGGCAACCCTCTTGGAGTCTCGATGTGTGGTGGCCTTGATGGACTTAGGCACTACTAGTGACTAGTACGAGTGCGAAGGACCGACAGGACAAGATACGAAAGAGAAGAGTTGCAACCAATTCAGATTTGGCTTAATATAACGAAGATTGGTGGTTGTACATTATTGTACAATTTTGTTTAAAACTATGTATATAGTGCATATGTGATTCACTGCTTTATATTTTCCACTGTCCAAAGTAGTTCATGGTTGATATTCTTGGTTTGGTAGCGTCAGTGATTTAAGACTCTAACCTAGACCCAAGGTCGTGGAAATTCAACATGGTATCAAAGCATGTCTGAGCTACTTTGGAAGTCAATAAATCAAAGTTTGCGCAACGAAGTACAGCATGAAAGGGATTTGGTCACATTGTGAGTGAAGGAGTCACTACAATGTTGAAGTTGTTGATTTTTGGTATCATCGGATGTGCTCTAAGCCCCAAATTTTGTGGAGAGGCTTAGGCAGATCCATTCCACCTAGAGACAATTTTATAAGAAAAATTAATTATTTTTAATAAGGACCCTAAGTCTAGCTTAGGAAATTAAAATAATTAATCAATATTAATGTAAATTGTGGGTGAAACTTTCAGAAAAATAAGATCAAGTCTAATTTAATCTTAGACGTTGATTGGAGATCTAACCTTATCGTTGATTTGTCAACGAGAAGACTACAAAGGAAGGCTTGAGGGTCATTTGTAAGATACACACCGAGAGGATCTAGAGATCGAATTTTTCTGAAAGAGCAGTCCTTGAACGAAAATCAAATCTAAGTGATTCTTGATTTCAGTGAGGGGTAGTAATTCCAGTTGGAGATTTTCCTGAGCCAAAGATTACAAAGCAGAGAAGGCAGAGAGCAGATCCGCATAGGCAGCGTACAAGCTACGCAGCGCCAGCGCAATCCCACAGAAAGGCAGCTCTGCAGCCTCAAGGGAATTCGAGATTCAGCTAAGAATCAGCTAGATCCAGTGGCGAAGAGACAGGGTGTTAGACCGAAAGAGGCCAAAAAGGCAAATCCAACCATCAGAAGACCAGTGACGCAAAAGCAACGTAGAGTGACACAGAGACTGTGCAGTGTACGGCTTGCAGATCAATGGTCGTTGTTTGTCGGGCTTCCAGACCAGTGTGAGATTTCTCTCACGAACTTTTTGTCAGTGATATTCTCTGCAGGGATTGCCAAAAAGGCATCCCAGATTTGTATTCAGAAATTTACTGCATAATTTGTTTAAACCCTCAAATCTGCTACACCAGTTTTCCCACATTGGGTTTTTCCGGGGACATTTGTCCAAAAATAACGGTGTCATGTGTTTGCATTATTCTTTCTTGCTCAGTTTCCTTTTCACAAAATGTATTTTAATGAGTGAAGGTTGCTTCAGTAACTACTTCAGTATTTCCAAAAGTAATCTATTAATAAATTGTTAAATCTGAATTTACAAGTAGGAGAAGTAGTTCAGTTGTAGCAGTAGGGATTCTTCGTCTAGGGATCTAGGAATTTTCATGGTTTCGAGCTTGCATTGTGAAACAAGAAGAAGCGAGATCCAACCCACGTGACAAAGGCCGGAAAGCTACGAGAAATGCTTGAAGATCAAATCCCCGGAAGGGTTTCGTAGTCCCGTGTCAGGAGGGTAAGATAGTTTCGACGAGATCTCTCTTTGAGTGAGTCGACAGAGAGGTAAGATATCCAAATCAAAATTTTGCCGAGCCAGAGGGGGTAGCATAGAGCTGGAGGGACACAGTTTCTGCAGGCAGATCTTGATTTTGTCGAGCGGAAAGTCGTCAGAAGAAAAATAATCAACACAGTGAGGGAATTTTCTCTCGGGAAGTTCCTAGTCGAGAGAACTTCGGTTTTCCAAGCTACGAGGTAGTAGATTCGGAGCGTGATCTACGAGATCCTGGGGCTTGCGTGAGGCGCTAGTGTTGCGCAGTGGGGGAAGAAGAGCAGATTTGACATTTTTGACGGCCATTGCAGCTTGCGGGCTTCGTGATCAGGATCGGTTAGAGGGAGCCTAAACTACATGATCTTGAAGGAAAGAATCTCTTGTCTTCTAGACGAGTACTATCTGAAGCTCTTCGTGGATAACGCAGTAGCTGTCCCTGCAGATTCAGATCCATTGAAAAAGTACAAGGCCGATATGGTGAAGGAAAAAAGGCTACTCCTGGAGGGAGTCAAGGACCATGTTGTGTCCCACATTGCGAGCAAAGGAATTACCAGAGAAATGTGGGAAGCCTTGAGCACACTATATGAGGGATCTTCTGAGCAACAGAATATGTACTTAGAGAAACAGATGAGGATGGCGCAGATGCGGAGAGGGGAACACATGATTGCATTCCTGACTAGGCTTCAGGAGATTTGAGACCAACTTGCAGTCTTGGGATCAACCCCTTCTTCTTCAGTGATGGTGAGTCTAGCATTGAATGCAGTCATCGAGGATTGGCAAGTCTTTGTCCAGAGTATCTTGGGCATAGAAGTTTTGGCAAGTTGGGAGGAGATGTGGGCAACTCTTCAACAAGAAAATGTGAGGAGAGATTTGGTCAAGTGCAAACTTGACAGTAGCAGTGGCAGCGGAACGAAGGGGAAGCATGAGGAGGAAGATGCAGCCCTTGCATCCAAGGGACAACAGGAGCAACGGAGACGTAATAGAGACGTCTCGCAGGTCAAATGCTTGAAGTGTGGTGAACTTGGTCACTATGCTTCCTAGTGTCCTTTGAAGCATAAGGGCAAGGACGAGAAGCATTGATCCGAAGGTTGCAACAACGAAGATCGAGGATGATGAGTACACCATGAGTGCTCATGCATCTCTAGGAGGGAGATGGGGTGACATTGAGCTGTAAGTTCGCAAGAACTTCAGCTGGGCAGGATCTTGGAGTTCTCCACCTCTCGGATCACAACCTTGCTACGAGTGCCCATAATCAGCAGTAGCATGCTAGAGGAGTTTTCAATCGGTGCAGAGGGGTGTAGAGACGACAATTACAATGGGTAGTAGCGCAGAGCAGAGCAGCAACAACGCAGTCCAAAGCAGCAGCAACATAGTGCATAATAGTTCATAGCAACAGCGCAGTGCATAGCAGCAGCAACGCAGTGCATCGGAGAGACAACGTAGTAGCTATTAGCAGTCAATGTCTTTAGCACCGAGATGCATCATTGAACACTTGTTTAGATTTTTGGACGTTTTCAGTTGCTTCTCTCAACAGCTGAGTTGCAGTGCAGAGGTAGCAGTGGCAGTGCTAGCAGCAGATGCATCATTTGAGAGGGAGTTGCAGTACGGATGTAGTGTTGATCGTGGCAGGTTCAGCCATAGTACAATGCAACCGCAATGCAGTTGTTGATGGGTAGCATCAACAATGCAAAGGGAGATGCTCTAGAGTCAGAGCAGCATGCAACAGGGCATATTTGTTAGAGCACATTCCTCGCTAAGAGGGAGTGTTTCTTTTTGGTAGCATTGGATGTGCTCTAAGCCCCAAATTTTGTGGAGAGGCTTAAACACATGCATTACAAATAACGCAGAAATCGTTTTGGGAAATTCCGCCCAAAGACAGTTTTATAAGAAAAATTAATTATTTTTAATAAGGACCCTAAGTCTAACTTAGGAAATTAAAATAGTTAATCAGCATTAATGTAAACTGTGAGTGAAACTTCCAGAAAAAAGCAAATCAAGTCTAATTTAATCTTAGTCGTTGATTAAAGATCTAATCTCGGTCGTTGATTTGTCAACGAGAAGACTATAAAGGAAGGCTTGAGGGTCATTTGTAAAGTAAACAGAGAGGATCTAGAGATCAAACGTTTCTGACAGAACAAGTGCTCGGACGAAAATCAGATCTAAGTGATTCCTGATTGATGAGGAGCAGTAACTCTAGTTGGAAGATTTTCCTAAGCCGGAGAATACATAACAGAGAAGACAAAGAGCATATCAACGGAGAGGAGTGGCGCTTATTCCTCACGTGAGGGTAGCATTGCAACTAGTGGCAGTAGATTGAGTGAGGGTTTGTCAAATCCAGTGCACGAGCCAGGGTGTGAATCCGGAAGAGGCTAGAAGGGCAGATCCAGCCAATAGAAGACTAGTGGCACAGATGCCACGCAGTCCCCACGCATAGTGACGTAGAGACTGCGCGGAGCAATGGAGGGCTTACAGATCCGGGGTTGTTGGTCAGTTGGGCTTCCAGATCAGTAAGAGATTTCTCTCACTAACTTTCTTTGCATCGGTCATATTCTGCGGAGATGCCAGAAAGGCATCCCGATTTGTATTCAGAAATTTATTGCATAATATATAAACCCTTAGATACGACACGGTTTTCCCGCATTGCGTATTTAAAGGATGTTTGTCCAAAAATAACGGTGTACTGTGTTTGCATTATTCTTTCTTGCTCAGTTTTTGTTTTCACAAATGTATTTTAATTGGTGAAGGTTGCTTCAGTAACTGCATCGATATTTTAAGAAGTAATCTTATAATAACTTGTTAAATCAGGTTTGCATGTAGGAGAAGTAGTTCAACTTGTTGCAGTAGGGATTCCAAATCTAGGATCTTGGAATTTTCCTGAAAGTTGCGGCCAGGGTCTCGGTATGAGGACAGGTTGGAAGGGTTGTCCAACTATACTCCTTGGAAGGAAAGGATCAAGTTGGTCTTGCAGGTCAATGGGATTTGGGATTTTTCTGTGAAAGAGATCAAGATGCCAACCGACCCTAAGGAGCTGGAAATATGTGAAGATTTGGATACAAAGGCGAGGTTAATCATCCTTGATTTTGTGAAGGATTCCTTGATACCTCATTTGTCCAGGAAGAACAATGCACATGAGATGTGGATGGCTCTTCAGAATTTTTTCCAGAATAAGAAGGAGAACTGGGTATTGGTATTGTAGGATAAGTTGAAGTCCACCAAAATGTTAAAGAGTGAAGAAACAATTTCGTATCTAACGAGGTTGTCTCAAGTTGAGCTTGTTGTCGTCGATGTTAAAGTTTCAGATGCAGAGATGGTAACGATTGCCTTGAAAGGGTACACCGAGGAATGGAAGCCCTTCATCAAAGGAACTGTTGCCAGGGAGAGGCTGCCAGACTGGAATAGACTATGGGATGACTTCATTCAGGAAGATTTGTGGGACGAGGATCTTCATCCATCGAGGAAGGCAGATGAGGACATGGCTCTTGCATCGAGAATGAAGGGTAAGCCAAAGAAGGACTTGAGTAAAATCAAGTGTTTCAACTGTGGCGAGATGGGTCATTTTTCGTCGAGATGTTCGTTGAAGAAAGGAGATAATGAAAAGAGGAGGAGAGGAAAGCAAGTCATCGGAGTTGCCACTTCAGCAGAGGTGAATGATCTCTCCAAGAGATTGGAAGAGGAGGACTTTGCTATGATTTCTCATTTCTCACGGGGTACTATTCGAGAGGATGGATGGTATGTGGACAGTGGCGCGACGAAGCACATGACAGGGTCACAGGAGGTTTTTGAGACTCTAGCTGAATGGGACTCGAAGTTGCACATGGTGTTGGGCAACAAGTGTAAGAACCTAAATGATGGATTTCTAAATTCATCACTATTCTTCAATTAGTTTCAGAAAATTTCAGAGTTTAGCTAAATCAATTGACAGAGAATTACCGCTGTTTCTAAAGATTAATCCAAGTTTGTGTAATTTAATTCAGGCAACAGTTACAATTTATCATCTTTCCCTTTTGTACAGTTTAAGAGATCATTTTCATATATCCAAGCATATACAAACAGAAATCAAATAGAAGTACGATTTCATGCAGTTCAGAAATAAAAATTCAATTTATGCTATATGGGAAATACTTGGGATGCAGTAGGCGAATATGGACAGATCACCAAAACAACAATCCTCCCAGCCGATCTAGGAACAATCTTAGACCCAGAAGATTACTCTTCTGCCCCCGTGCCCAAAATCCCAGAACGGTGAAACTCTCTTTTCAAAACTCTGCGTATCCTTCAATCCATTTGCTCTAGAATATAGGATTTTTCTTCTCCTCCAACCGACCCCTTACTCCTGCACATCCTCCCCCTTATATCTATCTCCCCACCGCCTTTCACTCCCGAAGATCTTTTATTATATTTATGAGGGTCTGCCACCATTTAAGGCGACCTTATCTTCATTTAAGGGTACATTAATGTCGAGATAAGCTTGATTAAATTATTTTATTTAAAAATGAGGAATGGGTGTGATGACTTTATGTTTGTTTATAATATTAATTAATTTTGCCTTAATTAACTTTATATTATTATTTGATTGGTTCATCCAAACATAATTGTATCGGTTATCCTACTTGTCACTTAGGTATGGGTCATTACAACAAGAGTCAGTTGGAGATCTGAGGATCAGGATTGGTGCCATTCAAAATGGAGACAAAACGTATGATGCTGGTCTAGGATGTACTGTTTGTACCAGGACTCAGTTATAGTGTGATTTCTGTCTCGATGATGGAGAGGAAGGGGTTTGAGGTCTTATTCCAGGATGGGAAGGCAAGACTCAGGCCTAGAGGCTCTAATTCCGACGGGATTGTTCTTGGAGTCATAGATCATGGTCTCCACAGGCTGATGGACAAGCCTGAGCATCATGGAAAGAAGCGGGGGCGGGTGCAAGTTTCAGAGAAGTGGGAGCAGGTGCAGGTGCAGGTGTAGGCTTCAGAAGAGGAGTTGCAGGTTCCTGAGAAGAAAGTACACTTTTCAGAGAAGGTACAGGTTCCAGAGGCTCAGAGGGAGTTTGCATAATCATAGGGAGACTCTGCAACCCAAGAAGAGCGCTTGGTCAATGGGGAGCACGGGTGCTTCTACATCTGGCAAGAAGGAGTCATGGCGACATTGGAAAGCTCTACAAGAGAAGAAAAACAAGCAGGAGGCTTCTAGTGACAGCGACGCTTCCGAGAGAGGCATAGTTCATGCTTCAGGGATTGCTGCAATTATAAGCAGAAGGAGTTGGGTAAGTGTTGTGATTAGTGATGACGAAGATGAAGTACTTCCTAGTCGTGGAGGTACATCCCTCGCTAAGAGGGAGTGTTGATTTGTGTAGCTTGGGAGGTACTCCAAGCTCGAGGGTTCAGGGTTTGGAGGGAAATCACCACAAGGGCAGCTTGTGGGCTTGGAACCGAAGTGAGGGGTTTTGCACCCATCGTGATTTGGGCCAAAATCGTGATGAAGATACGACATGTGATGGATGAGGATGATAGTGCTCGGCGATACGATTCCAACACATCGAGAATAGTCCAAATCTGGGTTGTCGTTAGAGAGATGAACTTTTGAAGTTGACAAGGTAATATTGGTTACCAAGTCATGTAGGCTTGGTGTAAAAGGGTGCCGATAGATCTGTCACTTTAATCAAATTCGTGCAAACTTAAGGTCGATAAATTAAAGGTGTTTGATCCTTGTTTAGACATCCATTTGTGAGCAATACACTCAAGGAGTAGCTCTGAAATTTTCGTGGAAGAAGCTGCAGCTAGAAGAGTCAAAGGAGCGGTGTGAGGAGGCTTGAAGATCAACGTGGGTTTCTGTGATTGTTGTAGGTGCCAACGTGCGAAATTTTGGGCTGTTTGGGTGTATTATAGTGTTGTTCTTGGGCTCGGTGTGCTGGGCAGAAAAGGCCACATCAAGGAGTGTTGTTGTTGTTTGGAGGAGACAACAACTACAATCCACTGCTGGGCTAGGCTGCAGGCCATAGCCAGCAAGTGGAGCCTATACGAGCTGCGTCGAGGGTGGATAGCAACCCTATAAGGCAGGAGGAGTCTCCCAAGGATGGACCGCAGTCAGATTGGAGGACAATAAGAGAGTTGCGGGGAGGTTGAGGGCAGTGTTGTGTGCCCTAACCAGGGATGCAACGTTCAGCATTACAGCGAGGGACAACAACTCTTGGAGGTGTATTGGGTCGAGTTGATGACTAGTTTTGGATTAGTTGTGTAGCAGCCAGTGGGAGCCGTGTATTGGAGTTAACATGGGTGTTGGGAAGACTTCAATTAGGAATAGACTCCACAGTGACGAGATTGGGTGACATAGGTCTGTTGGAGGGTAGTGTGTTGGCTACCCAAAGTAGCCCTAAAAAAGCTATCTTGAAGGATGAAGAGCAGCTTAAGGTTGGGTGAAGGTTGGTGCTGAAGTGCAACACTTTGATGGACAAACGTTGTTGCTAGCCTGATAGATTGGAGCACGAGCGTTGGCCAGCCTAGAGAGCAGATTGGATCAGCGCAAGTGCACTCTACAGAAGGGCGTGCAGCAGTGTTAGGTGGCAGCCCTCCTAGAGTCATGATGTGCAGTGGTCTTGATGGACTAAGGCACTACTAGTCAGTAGTACGGGTGTGAAGGACTGGAAAGACAAGATACGACAGAGATGAGCTGCAACCAAGTTTGTCATTATATCTTGTATTGATTCAGAATTATGCAGGAACGCAATAAAATACATAAATAAACATAAACACAGAGATGCAACAAGAATAACACTTCACTTCATTAATACTAAATACTGAAAAATGCTTACAAACAGAATGGAAAATAAACTAGCTCGGGCGATGGTAGCTTATCTCTGAGAAGAGATGTGGCGGCTACATGCCTCTGGAGTCTGAATTGTGTTACAATGAGGCTCAAGGGCCTTTTTATTATTAAACAATAAGAGAAATACCTAAACAACCAAAACCCTAACCCAAGGTGATGTAACAACAAGAGTTCATAGGCCCCATTGGGGTTAGTTAGGCAACCAACTTCTCGAGATCGTAATTTGGTCATATTATCTCTGTTTGGCGCGTATGATACCTCGTTGGAAAGATCTCTTTGAGAACTACAACTGCTGATGTGATTTATTTCAAATCGTCAGAGCAATCATGTCTAAAAACGTTTAGGTGCTCAAAACAGCTCCAGAAGTTCAAGACCCGAAAAACTGCTAAAAATAGTAAATAAGAAAACTAATGAAACTGGCTAGGTGGAATAGGCGAGTGGCCACCAATATCCACTTGGATCATTCCTCTCCCCTTAGGAAGAAATGGTCCCCATTGCGTGAAGAGCCTCCATGAGGTGGGGAAATTTCTGTTGAGCCTGGTCCCTAGTGAACCACTTTCCCTGGCGAAGGAGTTGGCCTGCTTTGACAACTCAGTATAGTAGGATCCTCTGTTGGCAGGTGTTCTTGATATGTGTGTCCATGATCCGATCAGTTGTGGCTTGTTCCATGCAATCTAGGTTTAACTCTGTTGGTGTGAGTTGTTTTGCCATGTCAGATGTGTCCAGTAGAGGTGGAAAGTAGGTCGAAGGTGGTACACATTGAACACTGGATGCAGACCAAGGAATCTGGAATACTGAGCTCGAAGGCATTATCCCCTATAGCCTTGGTGATGGTGGATGGCCCATATAGAAGCGAGCGAAGCTTGTGATGGGGTCCAACGAGGCGCTCCTTCTACAAATGTAGCCACACTTTGTCGCCCACCTGGAAGTTGTGTGGCACCCGATGTTGATCATGTTGTTGCTTGTACTTAACATTGGCTCTGTCCAATATGTCATGAACCTGTTGGTGGATGTGCTGAATCCACTTGAAGTTGTTCGCCTTGTCAACTTCAGATTGGACATAAACCGAATCTACATGAGTACCCGCAAATGGCATGGCTATGTCAATGGGACATAGTGGTTGGAACCCCAAGCCCACCTGAAAGGGGTTGTGGCCAGTTGAGCTGTGGAGAGCACGATTATACCTATGTTGTACATAGGGGAGGCTCTCATCCCATGTGGGTGGATGCTTTGAGTTGTACATGCGCAGAATGTGTACGATCATCCTGTTGATGACCTTTGTCTGTGTTGAGATTTTGGGATAGCATCGGATGTGCTCTAGCTCCGAAACTTTGTGGAGGGGCTAGAACACATGAGATCTCCAAGACCCAGAAATCGTTTGGAGAAATTCCACCTGGTGTTAAAGTTCTTCAAATAATTAAGTTTTTTAATGGGGACTAAGTCTAACTTAGGGAAATTGAAAAATTAAAGTGAATTAATTTACATGTGGGTGAGAATGTTCTAAGTGACGAGGATCAAGCTTTCCCTAATCTTAGCCGTTGATTAGTGATTAGATCACTGATGTTGATTTCTCAATGAGAAAAGTATTAAAGGAAGGCTTGGGGTCAGTTGGAGTACACACACACAGAGTTTAAGAGATCGAATTCTTCTGATGGAGCAGTGCTCGGACAAAGATCAAATCTGAGTGATTCAGAGAAGCAGTAAGGGGTAGATGTAGTGATTGGTCAGAGGACCAAGAGTACAAAGCAGAGCAAGGGCAACAGAGACGCAGAGGAGGCGGTGTAGCCACCAGAGGGTGTGACACGGACCCTAGAGAGGGTGTCGCAAGCCCACGCAGGGGCAGCGCAGAGCCTCCAAGGGATAGTCTAAAATTAGCTAGAGATCGAGGTTTCTAAGCCAGCAGGGCTGAAACTCGATTTTGGGAGAAGCTGCTCAGCGCAAAGGAAGGGTGACGCAGTCCTTCAGCCAGGGCCACGCAAGCTTACGTAGTGGCAATGTAGAGACTGCGCAGAGTTAGCTGGGGTTTCACCAGTGACTCATCCGGATCAGCCGGGGCTTGCAGAGTGAGGTAAAACTCACATTTATCTCTGATTGTCGCGTTTTTCTCTGTTGGGTGAGCCAAATTATGGCACCCTAGATGTACTCAGAACTATTGCTTAATAATAATAAACCCTCGGAACTGTTGCACCGGTTTTCCCGCATTGGGTTTTTCCAGGGACATTTTTCTGAAAAATCATGTGTGCCCTTTGTCATATGTGCGTTATACTTCAGTAAATGCTCTGTATTTGTGTAGGCTGCTAGTTGTGTTTACTTTGATATTTTTTGAATATTTTTTCTGAAAATAACTTGTATAATTAAATCACAAGTAGGAGAAGTAAATCAAGATACTGCAATAACGTTTCTGTAATTTTGTATTCAGAAATTTTCACATAGTATCAGAGCAATTGCAGATCAAGTTGAAGCCATCAGCAAGAGGCTGAAAATTTTTGCTGCAAGAAGGGCAGCGGAAACAACACAGATCCATGAGAAAGCAGCGCAGCAGCAGGAGGGACGTAGACCCAATAGAAGGAATGCAGAGCTAACGCAAAGGTTGGCGCAGGCCCTAGTGGGTGATGCAGAGCCTGTCATGCTCACGTTGGGTTGACGCAGTCGCTGATGGAAGCCCTAAAAAGTGACGTAGTTTGAGTTGGAGAGACACTGTGCCAGTTGTCAGGGCTGGAAGTGCAGCTTCTGATCTTCGAAGTTGTTGGTGGGGCACCGGTTCTGTCGGTGCAAAACAATGCCTAGCAAAGGTGATAAAGTAAGGGGAAAAAATCCCTCAACATATTTGTGCCAAGAAATCTGAGATTCAATCAGGAGGGTGATCGTAGAGGGCTGATTCGACATAATTGGCACAGGATTTCCGAGAGGGAAATCAGTTGTCAGAGGGAGCAATTTCTCTAAAGGGTTTCTATCGCCAAGAAACCCAAATCCGATCTTCTGTTCAGTGCATCAGTAGTAGAAGGGAGAAGAAGACCTGTTTTGATTGTTTGAGCAGAGATGGCCCCGTACGAACTGAGAGATCAAGATAGGTTAGACGGTGTGTCTAACTTTGCGATCTAGAAGCCAGAATCCTGACAGTCCTGGAGGAGTATGGTATCAGAGACCACGCAAAAAATGTCCTAGCTGTGCCAACCGATGCGGATGCTCTGAAGAAGTTCAACGAAAATCAGGCACGGGCTAAGCGCTTGATCGTGGATGGAGTGAAGGATCACGTGGTCCCACACATTGTCGTGAAAAAGAAGGAAAATGAGGTGTGGACAGCTCTGACCACGCTATATCAAGGAATTTTCGTCCAACAAAAGATGCTTCAAGAGAACCAGATGCGGATGTTCCAAATGCACAAGAGAGAGGAGATCGATCCCTTCCTCTTCAAATTGCAGACTATCCGAGATCAGTTGATTTCCATGGGGGCAACTCCGGATGATGGGCTCATGGTGAGGATTGCCCTGAATGCAGTCACCAGTGAGTGGGAGACCTTTGTCCAAAATATCTTGGGCAGAGCACAACTCCCAAATTGGGGAGACATGTGGGAAATCCTTCGATAGGAGGAGATCAGAAGGGTGACCAAGAGGGAATTCAGCAGCGAAGGAGTCAAGATAAAGGAGGAGGAGGAGGAAGATGCAACCCTAGCATCTAAGGGACAACAACAACAAGGGAAGAAGAAGGACCTATCCAAGGTCTGGTGCTTCAGATGTGGCGAACTTAAACACTTCGCCAGTACTTGTCCTAAGAGGAAGGACAAGGAAGCTTCAGATTCCAAGGCAACAACAGCGAAAGGGGACAATGGCAGTGATGATGATGTGGCCATGAGTGCTCATCTACCTCGAGAGAAGAGGTGGGGCGATATAGATCTGTAGAGCAACTACAGATGGTGGCAGCAGGATCCTTGAGGTGCCCAAACTCTTGGATCACATACGAGCTACGAGAGCCTTAAGACAGTAGCAGGATGACTGGAGTCAGTGGGTGCAGAAGATTATGGAGAAGCAAAGGCAAAGCTGGGATGTTTAAGACTGGAGCAGCGCAGAGGAGAGGCAGCAGTAGCGTGGAAGCAACAGCGCAAAGGTTGATGGGATTTCAGCAGCGCAAAGGCAGTGCTTACGCAGTGCAGAGCAGCAAACATTACAGTGCTTCAAAGAGACAGCGCAGAGCAGCAACAGAGGATGCTTCAATGATGACATGCAGCCAGACTGACTTATCTGTCGGTTGTTGGGTGATTGTCCTTCAGTTGCTTACTTCTTAGCAACTGAGTTGCAGTGTAGCAGTTAGCAGTGGCAGTGGTATAGGCAACATGATGCCACAACTTGAGAGGGAGCTACAGTACAGATGTCGCAGTGTCAATGGCAGTGACATGGGCAGCAGTGCAGAAAGCAGCAACGCAATGGATGGAGCGCAACAGGCCAAGCATCAGCAGCACAGGGATCGATGCCAGAGATCAGGGTGATGCTTCAGTGGTGAAGTGTTGCTAAAGCACATTCCTCGCTAAGAGGGAGTGTTGAGATTTTGCGGTAGCATCGGATGTGCTCTAGCTCCGAAACTTTGTGGAGGGGCTAGAACACATGAGATCTCCAAGACCCAGAAATTGTTTGGAGAAATTCTACCTGGTGTAAAAGTTATTCAAATAATTCATTTTTTTAATGGGGACCCTAAGTCTAACTTAGGGAAATTGAAAAATTAAAGTGAATTAATTTACACATGTGGGTGAGAATGTTCTAAGTGACGAGGATCAAGCTTTCTCTAATCTTAGTCGTTGATTAGTGATTAGATCACGACTGTTGATTTCTCAACGAGAAAAGTATTAAAGGAAGGCTTGGGGTCAGTTGGAGGATACACACACAAAGTCTAAGAGATCGAATTCTTCTGACGGAGCAGTGCTCGGACAAAGATCAAATCTGAGTGATTCAAAGAAGCAGAGAGGGGCAGATGCAGTGATTGGTCGGAGGACCAAGATTACAAAGCAGAGCAAGGGCAGCAGAGACGTAGAGGAAGCAGTGCAACCACCACAAGGTGTGACGCAGACTCTAGAGAGGGTGACTCAAACCCACGCAGGGGCAGCACAGAGCCTCCAAGGGACAATCTAAAATTAGCTGGAGATCTCGATTTCTAAACTGGCAGGGCTGAAACTTGATTCCGAGAGAAGCTGGTCAGCAGAGAGGAAGGGTGACGCAATCCTTCAACCAGTGCCATGCAGGCTTACGCAGTTGCAGCATAGAGACTGCGCAGAGCTAGTTGGGGTTTCACCAACGACTCATCCAGATCAGCTAGGACTTGTAGAGTGAGGTAAAAATCACATTTATCTTTGATTGCCGAGGTTTTTCTCTATTGGGTGAGACTGATTATGGCACCCTAGATGTACTCAGAACTGCAGCTTAATAATAATAAACCCTCAGAACTGCTACATCGGTTTTACCGCATTGGGTTTTTCCGGGGACATTTGTCTGAAAAATCATGTGTCCTTTGCCATATGTGCATTATGCTTCAGTAAATGATTTGTATTTGTGTAGGCTACTAGTTGTGTTTACTTCGATAATTTCTGAATATTTTATGAAAATAACTTGTATAATTAAATTGCAAGTAGAAATAAATCAAGATACTACAGTAGGGTTTCTGTAATTTTGTATTTATAAATTTTCACAGCCTGTCCATCAGTTTGGGGATGGAAAGTTGTGGACTTGGTGAGCTTGGTGTCTAACATTGACCAGAGGTTGGACCAAAATGTATTGAGGAACCTATTATCCCGATCTGAGATGATAGACTGTGGGATCCCAAAGTGTACCCGCACTCGTTCAAAGAAGAGTTTAGCAGTGGCTTCTACTGTGATATTCTTCTTGCAGGCCACCATAATGGCCATCTTCAAGAATCTGTTGACGACCAAAAAAACACATTCATTGCCATGCTTAGTAGACGAAAGGCCCGACATGTAATCCATGGAGATGGATTCCCAAGGTCGACTAGGGATAGGAAATGAAGTATAGAGGTCTTGCTTCTTGATGGTCGATTTGGAAATGGCATAGGAAGTGTAGGATCTGATGTACTTCCTGACATCCTATCGTAGGTTCGGCCAATAGAAATACTTTTGCAGTACTACCATTGTTTTCTTGACCCCGAAATGTCCAGCGACCCAACTGTATTGCGCCTCCCAAACCATCTTGGCATGCTCGCTTGAAGGAACACAAAGGTGTGCCAGGTGACATAGCAGTGCATCCTGGAGGTTAAAATTTGGAACCTGCTTAAGCTCCAAGAGCGTCTTGTATATGTGGTTGAATTCTGTATCGCTTCTGTAGAGAAACGGCTAATTGGAAGTCTCATGCCCACAAGAGTTGATCACGGTGGTTAGCGCCACGATCGATGGTTCGTTGAGGCAGCCTGCAACATTATTGGTGCTTCCCTTCTTGTACTTGATGTTCAAATGAAACTGTTGCAGGTATGTGGACCACTTCTGATGGCGATCGTTCCACAACTTACCTTGTGTCTGTATGAACTGCAGGGGTCGGTGGTCTGTGTGGATGACCATTTCCTTCCCCAAAATGTAATGCTTCCATTGTCGGCAAGCCTAAGTGGGATACTTTCAGACTGTGTCGGAAAGTGTCTCACTGTGATATGCCACTAGATGCCCCTGTTGAGTAAGAACTGCCCCAATAGTATATTCAGAGGCATTTGTCTCGATCTCAAATGGTTGTTGGTCTGGTAATGTGAGCACTGGTGCAGAGCAGAGGCAATGTTTCAACTCTACGAACACCTTCTATTAAGATTTAGACCAAAAGAATTTTGCTTTCACTCCTCCCTTAGTGACTTGACTTAAGGGCCAAGTGATACGAGAGAAACCCAACACGAACCTGCAGTAGAAATTGGCAAGACCCAGAAAGCTGCAGAGCTCTATTAGAGTGGTTGGGGTTGGCCAATCCTGAATGACTTGGATCTTGGCTGGATCCACATGCACCCCCCGCTCATCAATAATGTATCCCAGATATTGAACCTAGGTCATGCCAAAAGCGCACTTCTCCAAATTGGTACACAACTTGTGTTGTCGTAGTGTTTGCAGGACCTGTCAAATGTGGTGGAAGTGCTCTTCCTAAGGCTGGCTGAAGATTAGGATGTCATCCAAGTACACCACCACAAATGAGTTGGTAAATGGCCACAAGATGTCGTCCATCAGCCACATGAACGTTGCGGGAGCATTCGTCAACCCGAAAGGCATGACTAGCCATTCGAAGAGGCCCTCCTTGGCTTTGAAGGAAGTCTTCCAAACATCGAAAGGTTCGATTGGTACCTAGTGATACCCATACTTCAAGTCGATCTTGTTGAAATATTTGGCCCCCCTGAGCTGGTCCAGGAGGTCATCGATCCGTGCGATTGGATACCTATTCTGGACTATGATCTTGTTCAGCACCCAATAGTCAATACAAAGTCTCCACGTATCATCCTTCTTCTACACCAACACGATCGGGCTTCCACATGGCGAGGAGCTTGGCCTGATGTGCCCTTTCTGTAATAGCTCTTGGATCTACCTCTTGATTTCATCATTCTCCAGAACAAAGTGTCGATATATCGGCCCATTAGGCAGCGACGCGCCTGGGGTCAGATCAATGGAGTGTTTGACCTGAAAGTGTAGAGGAACCCCTGTGGGTGAGGAGAAAATGTCTTGGTATTCCTCCACGACTTTATCCATCTGTTGTTGTCGCGCAGGGGCACCCTGTTTGGAGGCTACGACCACAATCTTCTTCATGCCCTGTGGGCGAATCGTAATGAAAACAATTTCCTGGTTTGGTAAATTATCTTACTGCATTGCTTGGCAGTAATCAAAGAGATGGTGGCAGGCGATACCGCCTCTGGTATCCTGTACAACTTATTTCCCCAAAAAATAATAACAGAACGAGGCTTAGACTCATACACAACATGTCGCTTCCACAAGTATGGTTGGCCTAATAATACATTAGAAACTTCAACAGGAGTAATATCACACAGTACCTCATCCGTAAAGGGCTTGATGTTGTAGGGAAGGCGACACTGTTGGTTGACGCGAAGATCTCTTCCTTGGTGAAGCCACCCAATGGTATACGATTGTGTGTGTGTTGTGGTCGGTAGGTCGAGTCGCTTCACGACCTCTACTGAAATGAGGTTCTTTTGGCTTTCGCTATCAACAATGAATTGCAATGGAGAACCCTTCACCCACATCTGGGAATGAAATAGGTGCTCCCCCTCCTCGGGATATTCGAATTCCTCCTTCTGGATCTTGGTGGTGGAAACGGTGGCATTGGGTTCCGCATCAATGATTTGCTTCCATTTATCATTCCCCTTGTTTCGTTCTGACTCAGAATCAGAACATGCATCTGATTCAGATGCCTTCAGCTCAGCCACCAGCGACTGTTTGCCCCGACACTCACTTGTGTTGTGAGTGGAGCTTTTATGAAATTCACACCACTTCCCTGTGTCCTTCTTTGGCTTTGTGTTGTTGTTCTTCCCTTGCTGCTTCGGCGGGTTGTCCTGAGATGCCCTGCTTTGGCTTTGCCCCTTGTTTTGCGGTTTGGGGGCACCTTTCCCTGGCTTCAGATTCTCGGATCCAAAGTCTCACTTCTTCAGCTTAAATTTCTACTCGATCTTGGCGACATATCGATATGTCGTACCAAGCGAGGTAACGTCGAGGAATTCCATTTCCTCCTGAATGTATCTGTGCAAACAACTGCGGTACTTGAGCACCAAGTGTTTCTCTGAATCTTTAATACCCAACTTTGTGAGCAGGGTATGGAACAAATTCGTCAACTCATGCACATCTTTATCCCTTTGTTGCCGTCCATTGGATGTACTTGTCTTTATAGCTCCCCACGGGGTAATATTGTTCCTTGATGTCATCTCGGAACGAATTCCAAGTGGGTGCGGCTGAAAAAATTGAGGGTCCTTCCTCATCCCTCTGTTCACAGTAGGTTTCCCACCAATCTTTGACATGGGAGACGGATTTGAGGAGCGCAAAGGTAATCTTTTCTCGATCGGAGAAATCATGGACCGAAAAATACCCTTCCAGCAAATTCAACCATCTATCTACGACGTTTGTAACTATTTGGCCCTAAAATATGGGAATGTCAAAGTTTACTTGTAACTTAAAAGGAGTGACGCTTCTAGAGTGGTTGCTGGATGAAGATGCGCTGCCGGTGGGTAGTTGTTGGAGGATCTGGGCAAAGTTATCCATCATCGAGTTCCTTTGTTTCTCTAGAGCCTCCTCGAGCAATATTTTGATACGATCTCCTACTCTCTCGTCTTTCTTTTCTTCCGCCATGGGAGGTCGTCGAGGTTTGCGAGGCTGATCTTGCAAAGGTTCAACCAGATCGAGGCCTAACTCCTTATACCTTGACCTCATTCGGTACATGCAAAAAAAGATCGAGAAAGAGCAGACCGCTCTGATACCACTGATCCAGACTTATGCAGGAATGCAATAAAATACAGAAATAAACATAAATGCAGAGATGCAGTAGGAATAACACTTCACTTCATTAATATCAAATACTGAAAATGCTTACAAACAGAATGGATGGTAGCTTATCTCTAAGAAGAGATGTGGCGGCCAAATGCCTCTGAACTGTGTAACAATGAGGCTCAAGGACCTTTTTATTATTGAACAATAAGAGAAAAACCTAAAAAACCAAAACCCTAACCTGAGGAGATATAACACCAAGAGTTTATGGGCCCCGTTGGGGTTAGTTGGGCAGCCAATTTCCCGTGGTCGTAACTTGGTCATATTATCTTCATTTGGCACGTTTGATACCTCGTTGGAAATATCTCTCCGAGGACTACAACTACTGACGCGATTTGTTTCAAATCACAAGAGCAATCATGCCCAAAAAACGTCATTTAGGGCCTCAAAACTGTTAGGATATTCCGACACATAGGAAATAGTTAAGTATAACTTGGTCTAGCGTAGAGTTAGGTAAATTGTGCTTCTTTACTATGTACATTTGTAACTTATAATCCGACGGTCACGATATGTAGTGATCCAACAATTCATTCTCTCATCGGTGTTACCGACACTTGATCCGTGGCTTAACACCTGATTGGTCCATGATGTCCATTTACAGGATCAAACACAACACTTGATATTTTATTGATATTTATGCAGCGGAATTATACATAGGATTCAATCTTCACTGAGATAGACTGCTGTGGCATTTAACCAATATATCCTTGCATGGCAAGAATAATCAGTAGGCTACCTGGCACACAAAGCAGACTCAGTCTAAAGATCAGAATACATAGCAAACACTTACAGATTGGAATTTTAATCTCGTGATGCAAGCAGTTCACGGAAATCCACGCAGATGCAGAGCAGGAGATAACGAATTCCAATACCCTAACGAATTCAAACACTCTAAGACTCGATAACAACTACACTTCTAAGACTCAATCCTTCTCCTCATGAATGAGCCTTACCTTCTTATATAGATCTGAAGGGGAACAAGCATCCGTGAAGAGTAAGATTTACAATCCATGATTCGTCCGGATAACAGGAACAATTATTTCACATATGATGACTCAAAAGACGAAGAGTACACTTTGATTCGGGTATGAGTGGACTGCTCATATTATCTCGTCCCTATTCCATACGAAAAGCCAAAGGGCATATGGGACTGAATCAAAGGACTGTGATAAGATCTGTACAAAAGATTTACATAGTGGAGATTCCGGATCAGGGGAACCCACGAAAGCCTGTCCAATGCCAACGTCGATTGGAAAGACAACACCTTTACATGACATAATATGCTATTTGAAAGTGGGAATAGTGTTGATATCGATATCTCTCAATCAGATAGTTCGAAAAATATTGTACATGAACTTCTTTCTCAGATTCCCATATCTGTGATGAATTATTGTCTGGTGGTTCCAAGAAATTTATGTACTCAAAAGGATTTGATTCGGGATCCACTTGATGATGAAAATCTTCGTAGCTGCTGCTAGTGCCGGTACTAATGATTCGTGCCTTGTAGTGATTTGTGACAAACCACCGTACATGTCCACATCTTTTGGTTCCATGGAAGAAATGAAGATCTTCAATATCTGCAATATTTCGGACCGACTTATACGCAATCCCTGATTGATGTGCCCTTGGTTCACTGAATCCTTGAATTCTTAAAAGATGAAGAGAATATGGTTTCATAATTAGTGCTGATAAACCATAGATCTTCCACCAATCAAGAAACCATTCTGGAGTGGGGTCAAGTTCTTCAATCCTTTCAACGGACCATCCTTCATACAAAAAGGAGAACTGCAAAGAGTAAAACAAGTTAGATGAATAATTCTGTAGGTTCATACATGCGTAGAAAGCTTCTCTTTGACGGTCTCTGTCAAAGTTATCTCTCTGATGATAATTTGTGAAACCTCTTAATGTGATATGGCAACTTTGTATCAATTCATCATCATCTTCACTCCTTTCGAGCACATAGGTGATGTTCCCATTGTATGCTAAATAATCCAGAGCTTCTATGGCTTCTTCATTCATTTCATTTTGCAACCTTTCACTCCATAAATAAGGAATACCCGTTCTGAACCTGATTTCTTTGAATGGAAACCAACTTTCATCGTGAACTAAAAGAGGAATAGTGAGGTTATAAGTAACCCATCCTGTTGGTGTTTCTATCTGGATTCTTTCTTCAGTCCTTCTGAGAAAATTACAAGACAGAGAAAGAATAGAATTGTATATTAGAAATTCTCTGCTCAACATGTCAGCAAAGCTATTCTTTTCTCCATGAACGAATTCTACATCAAAATTATATTGACTTAATTGCATAACCCATCGAACCATCGCTGCATCTTCAAACTCACACTTCTGGATAGCATATTGCAAAGCCTTGCAATTTGTTTTGACTGTGAATTTAGTATAGATAATGAAGTCTTTGAACTTAGCTATACCTAAGCATACAACCCTAAGTTCTTTCTTCAGACTTGCCCAATTTAATTGATTCTTTGCCCAAAGGCCAGATGCATATTGACAGATTTCAACTTCTCTTTTGTTACATGGGTTTACCTGGCAGAGAACTGCACCCCATCCAATATTACTTGCATCTGTCATTATTATTTTCTCCCAGGCTTCTTGAATTGGAGACAGCGGTTGAATTTTTCTGACTCTTTCTTTAATTCTCTTTACTGCCTCAGTACATTCCTTATTCCAGGGAATAGGAATCTTTTGTAGTCTCTGATTAAGGAGCTTCCTATCTTGAGCACAATGTTTCAAGGACTTAGAAATATAATTCAGGCTGCCAAGAAATCTTTGAAGCTGGGTCTTATCAAGAATTTCATCTGGGAAATGATCAACAAAATTGAGGCTTCTTTGAATTACATTGTAAGATCCATACTGAATGTTATAGCCCAGAAAATCTATCATGGATCTGAAAAGCTTCATTTTTGTTTCAGATAAAACTATTCCCATTTCTTTGACTCTTTTTAAGAAAATTCTTAAATGCTTGATGTGCTCGGGAATATTATCTGAGTGTATTAGCAGATCATCAATATATTTTTTCATAAAATCATCCATCCCTTCAAATGTCTCATCCATAATTCTTTGAAATGCAGAGGGGGCATTTATAAGGCCAAAAGGCATGATGTTCCATTCATAATGACCCTGTGGGACTGAAAAGGTAGTCTTCCACTTATCTGCTTCTTTAATACATACTTGCCAAAATCCCGACTTAAGATCAAACTTTGAGAAAATCTTGGATTTTGAAATCTGAGCAAGTATCATTGATGGCTTGGGTAGAGGATAAGCATCATAATCTCAAATGTTATTTAAAGGTTTGTAGTTTACTACTAACCTCGGCTTTCCTCTTGCAATTTCAAAATGTTTATTGACATAAAAAGCAAAACAAGCAATTGGGATTTTGCTTTTCCTGATCAAACCTTTTTGCAGCAATTCTTTGATTTCTACCCTGCATAGTTTCATTTGTTCAGCATTCATAGGGATTGCTGCTGATCTTCTTAGTTTACCACTGAAATCTTTCTTGAGTGGCAATTCAACTTCTTGCTTCTTGATATGCCAGAAAGGATCATCTGAGCAACATTCTTTAAATTTAGCAATGATTTCTGCTATTTCCCTGGCATACTTACCATTATCTAGTAACTCTTCAGTTTTCAGAATCTCCTTCTTTAATTCCATTTTAGCCAAGAGATTCTCCATTCTTTCAACCCTTTTCAATCTATTAGGGGAATTTGAATTTATAAACAGGGAAGAAAACTTCTTTGCCATTCAGGCTGACGAAATATCCATACCTTTGTGTAGCCTGATCCATCTTAGCGCCATGCCTGTCAAAATTCTGGAAGAAAGGAGTACCCAAGTACATAGCACAATCCATACCAGGTACTATTGGACAGACTAGATGAACTCCAATTTCGTCTGTCAAGAAAACATCTACTTCTACTTCAGACACTGTCATAATGTCTCCGCTGGCAGTTGTCACTCTGAAACAAGAGGTTGGCCTTCGAAGATGTGTACTGACAACAATGTTACTTACAATATTTAATCTAGAACCAGTTTGCATCAAAACTTTCCAAAATTCATACTGTGCTCCAATTTTTACCTTCATTTTTACGCAGTACATAACATCTTTGTTTACTATGTTACAGCCCAAACCCATTCTTTCTGATTCATCATCAGAATCTTCTCTCTGTAGTGATTTGTCTGGTTTACTTATCTATTCAGATATTGGACTGCCATGAAAAGTCCAATTTTCTACTTTACCAGACACTGGAGGGTTTTGAGAGGAAGAAGCTTGATTAATTCCTATCAACTTACCACTCAATTCTCTATGATTCTCTAGGCATAATCTTTTTTTTTCCTTGACAGTTTTTCTGAGATCTTTAATTGCCTGGTGAATACTTGGTAGAGTCTGAGGTAGATCTTCACCAAAGTCTTCAGTTCTAAACTGTCTAGTCAAGGCTTCTACTGAAAATAATGAGGCAGGAGGAACATACCCTTTGTTAGGTGATTCTTTTGAGCCTGCTAGTGATTGCTTCAGATGATTCATCAACAATGTCTTGTACATGTCTCTGATCTGTGGATCAGTGGCTGCCATCATCTGCGTGAAGTAGTTCCTGCTAATTTCATCCTCATCAGACTTCATCATTCTTACTGCATTACATTTGCAGACATCAGGGTCACTGCAATCACAATCTTTACATTCAACACAATGTGGATCTCTGCATATTTCTTCATCAAAAGAGGAATCATCAGAATTAACATAATTCAATTCATTTTCTGATTCTGAATCAGAAGTTATCAACTCATCACAACTGCTAGGAAGGTCAAAGAAATTAACTTTCCCTTTTTTATTTCTATAAGTCATCTTCTTTTTTCCTTTGTCTTTTTTCTTCTTAGGGCAGTTATTAGAAGTGTGCCCTTTCTCATTACAGTTGTAGCATATGATCTCTTTCTCTTTGGAAAACATTTCAGTGTGTTTATATGGCTTTCGTTTGAAATGTTTCTTTTGGGAAGTCTGGGAATTCTTCTTGGCATGCTTATGTTTATATTTGCGATGCGGCCTACGCCCCTCTGAATTGCCAGCCTTGCCAAGGTGCCATTGCTTGCAGAGTTGCTGGTAACCATGTGGCTTTTTAGGATTAGTAGCAGCTCGTGCAATCTTCATTTGAGAACATAATTCAACAATGACTGTTTTGACAGCTTGTCGAATTACACCAAACTTGTAATCTCCCATTTTCCCAGGCAGTTTATTTACAATTGTTGAAGAGACCCAATGTGGAAGAGAAGAAACAAAGATTTCTTTCCATTTTGTTTCTAATATCAAATCAGGAGACAGAGTATGGAGTCGGTGAAGAAACTCATTAAAATACTCATCAAAATGTTGCATATTGTGCAACTTCATGGCCAATAAAGTAATAGTAGTGATTTCATTGGTAATTTGAGGAAAACCAATAAAATTCACTGTGATACCATAAAGGAGACTACCAATCATATTATTTACAAGAAGACTGGTAACTGGATCCATATATGTACTGCCGTCTGAATTTAAAATCACTGATTGTTCCCAAGAAGGAAGTAGATTGGGGTTTTTGAGAGTTTCAGCTTTTAACCAGGCATCCAACGTGCCTTCAAAACCACCAATAATTCTTCTTGTGGCATTGACCGGACCAATATCATCAGCTAGATAAGTGCGATAACAAACTAACATAGAATGTAATACAGACATGAATTCAGCTTCAGTACAATTGTCTATGTTCCAGGAGTAGGTAGAATTAGCGGACCAGTCTTTATGATATTCTGACTTCATTAAATCTCTGCGATCAGGTGCAGGATTCCAAGTGGTCTGCCATCTAGATCTAGAGGAAGTGGAATTAACATGAGTATCATCTAGATCTTCAGAAGAAGTTATACCAAACAATTCTTTGCCTTGAACAGAAAAATTATTTACACATTGTTCAAGATCTTCTAGTTCTGGAGCATATTCTATTTTATGGAGACTTGTCTCTGCTTCATCTTGTGTCTCAGGAGACTCATGAGTTTTGTCTCTAAGGAAATCTGAAAGACTAACTCTGGAAGTTTCCTTAGAAATCGTTGATTCTCTTTGTGCCTTGCCAAAGAAGCTAGGGTTAGCAAAAGGAGAATACTGGAAGGTAGCATCAGCGGGGGGAAAACTGATTGTACTTGGTGCCTTAATGAGACTTTCAACAGAGGAGGTAATAGAATATGGCAATGAGACCTTTGGTTCAGAAAACAAGGTTGAGGATTTGTAAGCTTCAGAGCTAGGCTTTTTCTTTAGTGATTCAATCACTGTAGAAACAACCCAAACGTGTTTCTTTATGACATCAAGGCTAGAATTAACCTTGACAAGTTCTTTCCCATGTGCGACTGCAGCTTCATGTACTTTCTTATCTGTCTGAATAGAGAGCTTATCAAGACTCTGAGCAATAGTCTGATCATTTTCAGCCAATGTTTTGATACTTTCATTGAGACAGACAGTATTATAGTCTTGTTTCTGCAAGACTCTTCCAAGCATAGTTTTAATTTCAGCACATGCAGTATCCAAAGAAGAAAATTTTTTTCTCAAGAATTTCTCCAAACTAGACAAAGCTAAATTTGTCCAATTAGTTGCTGCAATAGATTCTCTGGCAGTTATGGCAGCATCATCAAGATGGGAGGGTAGCAGTTTATACATTTTCCCATCTTGTTGTCGTAAAACAAAATTTTTCTAAGGTGGAAACTCAGTATCTGTTTCAAGCATTGAGCCATCAAGGAGTTCCCATTTGTGCTTGCTAGGGGTACAAGTTCTGATCATATTAACTTTAAACTGCAAGCATATTTCTCTAATCAGATTTTCTCCTTTAGTTCTAACGGCTATCAGTGTTTTTGGCAGATTAGGCTTAGATAGCATAGAATGGATCTTTGGAGAAAAGGCTGGGAGCTGTAGCGGAGAAGGAATAACAACATGACTTCCTTCTAGTTTTTCTGCTATGTAGTCATTTGATTTAGAAATTCTTTTATGCTTTGCTTCATTTCTAAATTGTTTAATCAGTGACTCTTTTACTTGGTTTAAGGAGAGATAATACCATTCATAAAATGTTATCCATTGATTCTGGGCTTTCATCCAAGCTTTCCATGCAGAGTCATTTTGCTGATTAAACTCTTTCCTATTTTGCTTTTCCAGAAGAAGAAGTTCTTGCATATACAAATGCTCTTTTTCATGTGTATAGATGTCCCAGTTGAACATCTTTTTCTTCCATTGATCTTTTGGGTCATATGGGCCTATTCCTTTGAATATTTTCAGAAAAGCAATTATTTCAGAATCAGAAGGGATCTCAACGAACTTAGGAATTTTGTCAATTGGATTTCTTCGATAAGCAGGAATGGCAGATTTGTCAACAAATCCCAAACCACGAGATGTGATTGGAGATACTGACTGTACAAGCAAATCTTCATGCACATTGAAAAATGTGACCTTTTTGTAGCTTTGCTCTGAGGATTCAGAGGACGGAACAAACTTGATCATATTTATTCTTCGAGGCTGATTAGAAGAATAAGATTCTCCATGAGGTTTTGGAGGATCTGATGAAAACTGACAGAAAGTTTTAGAACAGTGAGGGTGATCACGAACTGAAGCTAAAACAGGATTTGCAGGTGGTTGAGCAAACCATTTCTTCAATTTCTCATAAATGTTTGGATCAATTAATATTTGAGACTGTGGAGAAGAGGATGATGGTGACTGTATGGTGGGAAAAGTGGTGACAGAAGTGGAAGTGGAAGGTCCACCACGCTCAGCTGTGCGTACTCTGGGAAATCTAGTGACAACTTGGTCATCAGATTCCGAAACGATTGAATGGGCGACTGCAATAGGTTTACGGACAGTACGTTTCCAGTTGGTAACCCATTCATCTGGAGGAGTTAAATCTCTTTTAGATACAGAAAGTGGTGCAACGGGGTTACATGCAGAGTCATACTGGATTAAAGTAACTGTACCAGAACCTTGTTCAGGAGAATGTAAAACAGCTGGAATGGTTGTGTTGTAGAAACGAACACAAGTGATATAAAAAATTGTCAAATTTTTAGATTTTGTAGCAAAGTCTTCATAACCTTGAGTTTGAACACCCAAAGTAAGACATTTCAGAATATGCGGGTCATCAAGAGCAATAGAGAAATCAAGAAAAACATCATACTGTACAGGGCCATCTGACAAAGTAGTTTCAATTCCACCAATGAGGGCTTTAGTAAAGGATGTCTAGCGATTATCTAGTAAGGCCGAAAAGACAAAAGTGGGTTGACCTTTTCTATGGAGAGCATTGAAGCCTACTCTCACCATCCCCAGATGGACATACTTATAACCAGATTTGAGTGCAGCTTGTACTCTATTTAAAGAGCATGGAGCGTCATTTTTCCGGTAACCGTTTATGAGCTTGAAGTGGCTGCATTGGCTCAGGTCGTGGATTGTTTCCCTCTTTAAGGGTTTTAACCACTTCAAAAACTGGTGTACTGATCTGTGATGTATTTGTGAGCGGTGACCTTTGGTGTTTAATCTAAGGAACTCACTCTGTAAATTCCTACATGGTATCAAAGCTATTTTGAGGGCCCCACCCATTGTTGATCCAAATCTGAAGCCGATTTGACTGCATGCGACTGCTGCTTTCTAGATCTACTGTTTAAGACCACTTTCGGGATGGGAGAATTGCTCTGTTGTATCCAGAGGCTTTGTTATAGTGAGGAACCCCTTTCGTTTCATGCGAAAAGGTTTCGGTTGCCCAAGTTATGTCATTTTAGATCTAGAGATATAAAGCATTTTTTTTTTACAGTTATATTTATTAATCTCTTTGTTTATTTCGGTTTATAGCCTTTTTTTTATTGTCGGATCTATACCCTCTTATCTGCGTATGCTCTTTGCTCTGTGCTGTGTGCGATCTTGACAAATCAGAAACAGGAAGACGAGATTTTTCTACTACGTATGCTCTTTCCCCGCGACTTTGTGTGATCTCGGGAAATCAGAAATAGCGAGAAAAATAGATAGTTACCGGTAGGACTAACCGGAAATCTAAGGTTTTGCTGTAAGGCTTGTAATTTTTTGTTTGCACGGATTGTGTTTTTTTTTTGCAGGAAAAAACACACACATAAAAAGCTTTTTGTTAAGTTACATTTTCTTAAAAAGCCTTTTGGCAAGTTGTCGATTTTAAAAAGGGGGTTTAATTTAAAAGCACATGTAAAAGTAACATTGTAAAAGTGGCTCTCACTTATTTATAAAAGTGGGTCACATAAAGTAGTTTTTTTTAAGTGACCTTATTATATTAAGTTTGGAAAAGGGAGGGGATTTTTTTTATGGTACAACTTCATCATCAACTTTCAACCTATCACGTAACTATTTGACATCTCCTACAAATTTTTTTCAAAAAGGGATAACTTCTTCATCTGGAAGCCGTTTTCTTTTAACCGGCCTAATTTTTCGAGATCTTTCCATTGGAGCAGTTAGTTTCAGACTTTTCAGCTTCAGTTTTTTTTAAAAATGGAAAGTGCATACCCAGTTATTCTTAACATCACCAATTATTTCCAATGGCTATCCTACATGGTAGACTTACTTAAAAGTAAAGGGCTTTATAGAATAGCCACAGAAACTAAACCTACCGATGGAGATAAAGCCGCTAAATCGGAAAATAAACAAGATCAAGCACGAGGGTTGATAGGAATGTCCATTGCTCAAGATCTTAGATTTCATATCCAACAAATTGACTCCCCTGCTGAAGGTATGAAAAAGCTAAACACTGTTTTTGGCATTAAAAATGAAATCAGAGCCCACCAGTTTGAAAATGAGTTGCTTACTTTGGACTCTAATAATTTCTCCTCTATTAAAGATTTTTTGTCCAAATTCAAGACCCTTAGACTTCTTTTAGAAGGTTGTAAGGTCAAAAAGGAAGATGGTGGCCTTATCTATTCCATTCTTGCTAAGCTTGGCCCTGCATACTTTGTATTTGTTTCCACCTTCCATTCCACTAGAGAAGCCCTCATTTCTCAAGGAACAGCCTACAAGTCCTCCTCTTTTGATTCCTTTTGCGATTCTTTGATAAGAGAACAAGAAAAACTCTTACACCTTGGTCCTATTAATACTGTAAACTCTTCTAAGAAAGCCTTAGCAGCCCAGTAGCAACCATATCAAAAGAATCTTAAGAAGAAGCATCCTAAAAAGAATGGTCTTAAACCAAACAAGGGTCTTAAGCAATTTCAGCCGCAAACTAAAAAAGCAGCTCAACAAACTGATAAGGCAAATAAAAACAAAGGGAAGAAGACAGATAGACATTGCAACTTTTGTAATCGTGATGGCCACATAGAGTCAAAATATTTTAAGAAGATGGAAGCCTTGGAAGTAGCAATGAAGAAGCACAACATCAATTTGGAGGACTCTTCAAATTCATCTTCAGGAATGGCACTTTCTGCTTGTGGTTGTCAAGCATCAAGATTTGGTTATGCATTGAATGTATCTTCTTCTTCTCATTCTCATGAGTGGCCCATTGATTCTGGAGCCTCTCACCACATGGCCAAAAATAAAGCCATGTTTTCTTCTTTAAATGATTGTAACACCAAAAATATTTATGTTGGTGATGATAGATCTCTTAGTGTTGTAGGGTCTGGAACCATTCATCTAGATAATGGTCAGTTTAATGATGTATTATGTGTTCCTACCTTGTCCTGCAACCTTTTATCTATTTATTAGATAACTCATTCAGGTGAAGGGAAAACAGTAGAATTCTCACCTCATGATGTTGTAATTAAGGACCTAAGAGATCCAAGACATATTTTAGCTATTGGCATTGCTGATGATTCCACAAGGTTGTAGAAGTTTGACAACTTTGAGTCACCATGTCTTCCCTCCGTTTTTGTTGCTCATAATGATGAAGTGAGCAAACTTTGGCATGAGTGATTTGGTCACTTAAACTATCGCTCTCTTCAAACACTATGTAAAGAAAATATGGTGACAGGTTTTCTTATGGTGTCTTGCCGAGATGGTGTCTGTTTCAGATGTGTACTCGGAAAACATCATTGGGATAGTTTTGAGAAACGTGCCTCTTGGCACACTTCAACCCCTTTGCAGCTTGTGCATAGTGATTTATGTGGTCCACTTCCAGGTGTTTCTTTCTCTAGCTGCAAGTACTTCTTAACTTTCATTGATGATTTTTCTAGACGCACTTGGGTACACTTCTTAAAACTCAAGAGTGAAGTTTTTAGCATGTTCTTGGCCTTTAAGGCCTTTGTTGAGAAACAATCTGGACATCACATCCTTAAGTTAAGATCTGACAATGGAGGAGAGTGTGTTAACAACAAATTTATCCACTTTTGCATTGAGCATGACATTCAATTGCAACATACTGTTCCATATACTCCACAACAAAATGGTGTAGATGAAAGGAAGAATCACATTCTAAAAGATATGGCTAATTGTATGCTTCAATCTAAAGGACTTAGTCTTAATTTTTGGGCACAAGCAATTAACTGTGCAAATTACATAGTAAATCGCACTCCTACTAAGGTTTTAAGGAATATAACTCCGCACTCCTATTTTATGTCTCTGTGTGGAATTTCCCAAAACGATTTCTGGGTTATCTGGAATACATGTGTCTAAGCTTCTCCACAAAATTTGAGACTTAGAGCACATCTGATGCTACCACAAATCAACAAATAGGACCCAAATCAAATTGTCAAAAAGGTTACAACAACATCAAGTATTAGGCAATTTTCCCATGAACCTGATATATTTGATAATCTATTTGAGAAAGCTCCTACTTTTTCAGTTTTCATGAAGCTTGCAGAGAAACAACTGACTCCACAACAGATGATTCAGTTCACTTCCAAGAGCCTTGAACAAACTCCGATTACAACAAAGGCCTCTGAAAAGCCTTTAGAGGGCCAAGATATTGAGATTTTACCACCTTTCCCAACATCAGAGGTTGTATTAAGGGTTGAAGAAATTCCTCCACTTGAAATCTTTTATAGCCCTCAACACAACTCTGTGATCAAAAGGGAGATGAAGAAAAGAGAGATTGAACAGTCCCACGCTTTAATTCCTAGAGATGCATCATTTCAAGTGTTATGGAAAGGTTTTAAGGCTGCTCCTACAGAGGAGTTGGGTAAGCTCTCCCAATTCACCAGAGCTTATGCTTCAGCTAGAATAGATAAAGTCACTAAAGTACAATAGTTATTGCAGGAAAAAGAAGAAAGAATCGTGTATTTGGAACAAAGTATTGAGATTGAAAAGCAAAAGACTGTTGAACAATGGTAAGGATAAGTCACAGAGCTTCAAAACAGTTTTAACTCAGAGTTAAATATGACAGTGGTCTACAAGCTCGAGACTCTCAAATCCAGGAGCTACAGAGTAGGATTGAACAACTAAATGTTAATCCTAAATTGATTGAATTCAAGAAGGAAGCGAAAGAGTTAAACACTCTTCTTTCTTAGCAACAGGCTACTTTTTTCCATAAATTGCAAACAATTCATGATTTATGCAAAACTGCTAGTTCTCTTGTAAACCAACTATCAGAGGTTAAAACTTATTTTGATGACATAGAAGAGAAAATTGTCTATTTCATAATATGGCAAGACAACGCAGAGGGAAGATTAGCTAATCTTCTAAGGATTGAAGAATCACATAAGGAGATTGTTTTCAAAGAATGGGAAATTCGTCTCGAGCATACCGAAACAACAATGTTTCAAGCAAGAGATATTTCAAATAATCTTATTGAAGTAGTTAGTGATAATTTGTTTCAAGGCAACCTAATACAAAGTCTTCCCGAAGGGTCATTGTCGGATATTAAACCACTTACCAAAATGTGGCGAGACACCTCCAAGGAGCGGGCCAAAATTGTTGAACAACTAACAAAGGTCGACTTGGAGAGTCATTGGCAATTCTTAATCAAACCACATAGTCAGTGGTTAATGCTCCGTTGTCTATCTAATACGGCCACTCAAACGTCGTCAGTGTTAAGAGACACGATCTTCGCCAGCTAAATGCAAATGCAACCAATGACTTCACCCGAATTGAAGACTATGATAGATATCTATGAGTTGCAACAACGAATTGGAGAACAGTCTTCTTCCCAAGCTTAGATAATTTGTTTCAATAGATTCTAGATTTGTCCTTTTTATTTATTTCAGCTACATTGCTTGAAGTTGTTATGTTATTTTCTATATTTACATTTTACTATAAATCCCCTCCATTTGATGTGAGAAAGGGGTTTTGAATTTTTTATGAGAAGACTTAAGCTTGCACTATTGTAACTCAAGTTTTCTTAATATATAGTTGAACCATCGCCATTTTCCTCATGAGCAGAGTATTACTATATCGGGTACTATTATCCTTGTACTATTCTTTTGTTTAAGAGTGAAGTGGATTTTTGATTTTGTTCATTATATATGTGTTTTAACAATCGTTCATTATCATTATTGATATGTTGGATTGGATTCTTTAAATTATATGAATGAACAATGAGATCTCATATATGTGACAGTTTTATATGCTAGTTTAATTAACTATTTGATTAAATTAGCTATCTTTCTCAACTTTAACTTCATATTTACATGTTAATTTATATTGTCATGTGAGTTATGAAATATTTGCAATCACATATACAGATAGCATTCCCGAGATAAATATAAGTTTATTAATCTTTATTCTAATTTTAATTATATCACAGCTTTATACTTTCATTCAATTTATTTCTTATAATTTCATATATCGGGAAACTGGTCTCAATAATTTCCAGTCGAAGCCATCATCCCAAAAGGAAAGGATATGCTCTAAGGTCCCAACCGGATGGTTTTCCCCAATGTTGAGGCCGACATTGCGAGCCATCAACAAAAAGTTACTACATGAAGAACTCATCTTCCTACATTGCCTCTTCTATTGGTAGGCTCTTCCACTTGATGAGGCATTCAATAATTGCTTGATTTCTTAGTTGCTTGATCCATGTTGCAAGGATTGTTTTTTGTTCTAATATGATTTTCTTTTCATTTATCCTTGGTAAAATAGTCTAAACTAGGATCATGTTCTTCATTACCTTCTTTAAGAAAAAAACATGGGAAGATTGGATGTACACACATGTTGAAAGAAGTTGTCATTGATGTCAAAAGGTTCTCCAAATGAAAGAGAAAGCTACATATTCAAATAGCACATTTCGAAATATTGTTTTTGGATTTTTTATGCCCCATTTGGATACTCTATCTTTGAATGCATTTTTACTCCATTTACCTAGCTCAAATTGAAGCAGTTGAAAAGCTTATTCTAAGATATATCCAACGGTATATGGCACTCCCTCTAACTCCTCACTATTGAGGATAAATTTTTGGCTTATTTTGAAAGGATTTTTGTCACACTTTTTGAAGGTTTTTGGTATTGGTTAAAAGGATGATTGCAAACCTATGCTTGAGGGTCGAGTTATGTCCTGTTTGAAGGCTGAATTTTAGGTTTGTGTAGAGGGCCAAATTCTATTATGAAAGACTAAGTTTCGGGCTTTGTCTTGAGAGTAATGACTTGTCCCTATTGAGGCAAAATTTTAGGACCGAAGTTCTAGTACAAAGAAGGTCGAACTCAGGAATGTTTTTAAGGCTAAATTTTGTTGTGTTTGAAGGTGAGTTTCAAGTTTGTTTTTGGAGATCTCGCATTGTTCTTTGCTGAGGAGGTTGGACCCTGTGGAGGAAGTACAGTTCTAGAAGTCGAGTTTTAATTGATTGAAGGTCGGGCTAAGGTACATTAAATTCCAAGTTTCAGTCCCAATTTGGGGCTTGTTGAGGCCAAGTTTTGCTGATAAGGAGGCCAAGCTCAAGGATCATTTGTTAAGGGAAGTTATGTTGCCAATAAGGTTGTGTTTGGTAAACCGAGTGCTTGTGTAAAAGACAAGGAACAACTACTAGGAGGGCATACTTTCTTTGATTAATATTGACTCTTGTACAAGTTTTGATAAATCGGGGAGTTGGTGCTTCCTTTCAGTTAGTGCCGATCAATTTGAATGTACTCTTTATATATATTAAGAAAAGCATTTCATGGTTTTCTCTCGCTTTGGGCTTCCACATAAAAATACTTTTGCTCTATATATTTATGCGCTTTGCTTTATATCGGTGGATGCATTTACAATTTTTTTAAGTTAAAATTGTTAACACTCATTCACCCCTCCCCCCCTTCCTCCCATCCCCTCCACTCCCCTCCCCTTCTAGTGTCATTGAATATTCCAATAAATGGTATCATAGCAGGTTCCTTCAAAAACAGTTTGACCATTGGAAGACATATTTTAGTAAGACTCATGGACAAGCAAGAAAAATACACCAAACATGGTCAGCCATTGTTTGATGGACAAAATTATGCCTTTTCGAGCATAAGGATGAGACTTTTCTTACAAGCACAAGGAGTTTATGTTGGCAAAATGTTCTAAATGAATACAAGGTACCAACCTCTACTCCAACAAATTCAATTGGAAGAAGACTCTATGAAAGTAATTCAAAATCTATGTAGATCATTCTAGGAGGGCTAATAGGATCATAATTTGTCAAGGTTATGTTTTGTGGATTAGCAAAAGAAATTTGGGACAAGCTCAAGAATGTGTATGAAGGAGATGAAAAGGTCAAAGGGGCGAAGCTTCAAACTTATAGAGGACAATTGAACACATGAAGATGAAGAAAGATGAAGACATTGCAACTTATTTTCTCTAGGTTGATAAGATCATGAATATTATGAGAGGATTGGGAGAGAAGATCACAGATACATGCATTGTTCAAAAGATACTAAGGTCTCTCCTAATGAGATTTGATTCTAAAATCTTCACTTTAGAAGAATGTAATGTTCCTGTTTAAGGAAATTAAATAAACACAGCAAATGGTACAGCAATGGAATGCTCCTTGATGAGAAGATTCAACAACGCATAAACTAACAGAAACGGCCTATGCAATAGATACACATTAACAGAGAAATCGCTGAGCCATTTTATTATATCGGGAAGTTATAAGGAAATAAATACATGCGCAGGTGTTAGCGCCTGAAACTTGCCCACGGCAAATCAAAAGGTATTCAAGAAATAACAGGGGTGCGGCGGTGCATCGTTCTGCGTTCAAGCGGCTGGAATGAACTGCCGTATAGCTGCTGTCATGCTGCGGCTGAAACAGACTCCCCAAGGTGTTATCACAATCCGGTCCAATGCCCTCAATAGATACGGGCTGTCTCTGCTACAATCTCCAATCCCGAAACCTCCAAATGATAGCACTGTAGAGATCATACGAGTTGGACCGCGGTCTTTCCACACAGATAGCGCTGTCACTCCTGATACTGCTCTGCAATAAGTCCAACCCGATCCTCCTGCAAGATAATGATAGAACTGCCTCACCCGAGCAGGCACTCGAAGTCCCCCGGGGCTGAGGTTGAGATCTCCGCTCGGAGACACTCGGCGCACTGAACAGTGCTGCAGACCTGCTAAACAGCCGGCGTGCTCAAGTCTTAGCGACCAGTTTCAATATCATAAAATTCATCAATAATAAAAAACGAGGAAGTTGTCTCCCTTAAGTATGCGGCCTTCCTCTCGAACGCTGGACTCCCTCCTTTGCCGCGCAGCCGATATCCTTCTTTCCCGCGCAGCCCTTCTCGGCCCCACACTGCCAACTCAGCCGCGTGCTTGCCTCCGCGCGCTCAGTCGAGACCACAACCCGCTCACTGTTGTTTGCAATTCACTGGAGGCGGCAAAATTGATACAGACTGATATTCCAATTAGCTATTGCTAATTTGGGAATATTACAGTCTCCCCCGGCAAAAATGTTGCTTGCCCTCAAGCAACTACCTGAACATCTCTCCACCGATACTGCAAAATGTGCCTGGGTCCCAGAAGCGCTACTGAATCTTTTCTGACCTCTGCATCACCCCGATATGAAGGGATCTCTCAATGCCAGGGTCCCGGCCCGATCTCTCATGGTACCAGCCAACCAACAATCCTCCCGGATCCCATTGCCACCATGGCCAATCATCACTCAAGATCCACGACTCAGGCTGCGCACTGTCTCTGGCTAAGGTTGATGCTCTCAGAGGTGAAGACCACCAACAAGCATCAATGCTTCCGGGCTCCCGGTGCGCTGTACCTGTAACCACATTTGTTGCCCCACCAATGGCATACCAACTCATCACCTCTCTCCAGTCAAGTTCCGACTCAATCCCATGCTGACCCTGCTCTCCTGAAATCGAGAGGTCCTGAGGTAATGACAACTGGTGCCCTCCTGCCAACTGGAATATGTTACATCTAGTATGTCTAGGGGCTCCTGCTCTGCTGTGCTCCCCACGGAAAATACCGTACCATCGAGAGGGTACCTACTCATGATCTCCTGCCAATCCATCCTGGAGGGAGAATACGACGTAGCAACAACTGTATATGGAACATGCCTAGAGTGTTGCTGCCAGCCCGTGATCGACTCCCACTGCTCTGCCCTATCTGCCAATGGAAGCTGCCTATAGAAGAAAGCCCCTCCCTCTATAATGGGCCAAAGTGGGCAAGATATGCTGCAAACCTCATCGATGTACTTCTGGGGAGTGCTACTCACTGACAATACTGCAGCTCTGCTAACTGCGTGTACATCTATCTGCACCTCATCCCGGTGTCGACCCATCCATGGATGCTCTTCCATCTCCAACGGCTCATTTCCCTCCTGATTGGGGATGTAATGCTCCTGCTGCCTATTAGCCCCTTGCAAATCCATCTCATCAACCTCCAACATCTCCATAGGATATGGGTCTGTAGCCGCTGTTACCGTACTCGGTGTCTGCGCATCTAACTGCTCCCCCTCAAAGGCTGACCCCAATTTTAGTCGCATATTCATCGTAGGCTCAATGTGGGCACCCATCTGGACCTCTCCCAAGGAAATGTCATGCCTAATGTCCCTAGTATCCTCCCCTACTAACTCAGGCTCCGTCATATGCTGCTCTGGTTGAATCGTCACAAAGGAATCATCACCCAGAGTATCTCCTATACAATCCCCTGACTGCTTACCCTGTACGCTAAAACGCAGCTCTGGTCCACTGTCATCATCATCTCTACATGGCTGCTCTCGCTCCCCAGAAGCCTCCTCAAATGATCCCATGGACTCATTTGAAGAAGAGTCTTCATCCTGGCATACGGAAGGAATGCCTACCGACTCAACCTCTGCCACCTCATCCGCATCTCTCAAACATGAGTGATCAGGCCCCCAAGGTTCTTTGCAAATGAAGCAAAGTCCCTTCCTCCTCAGCTCCGGAAATGAAGGTGGGCTGAAAATTTGAACTTGGCAAGCACCATAGCTTACCCCATGCTGTCCTTCCCTCCACTCATGGCGAGTGAAGCGTGTATGCTGATCCCGGGATGCAAAATCATTTCCCTCCGATGGCAAGGTGAAGAACAATCCTCCAAGGAGGGCTCCTCCATCAATGAAGAACAGGATGGCCCAAAACAAACCATCCATGAAGACTAGGACATGGTCATCATGGATCATCCTAATGAGATGTCTGTTGAAGGTTTTACACGCTGATACATGATGCAAACAATCTCTCATGAGGATACAACGCAGTTTCATCCACTGCAACCTTCGAAAATTACATGGCAAGAAATGTACAAGATCCATCACATCTGCTAATGGATAGTAAATGGCTGAATGTAACAACAATAATACATGATCAAGCACTTGCCCACGGCTGTACAATGGATGAATATCAATCTGATGGCCCACCTCAAAAGAGAACACATATGTAGTAGTGGTGGCCATGCCTCCTCCCATGCTCCCATTAGAACAGGTAGTGCAGAAAATGTGAGAATCCTTCCCACTCACGGACACATCCCACTCATGTGTCTCCCTCATAATCAAGCCTCCCATACAAATCTGATCTATATCAGCAAATGGGGACATGATCAACAGTAAAATGAAGGAAGCGCCGAAGGTTACAAGTGATAAAAAGAGGTACCAACAGCTTCCTGAACAAGTACAGCGCAGTTTTACAAGTTGCTACTTGATGAAAGTACAAGACAAAATGTTTCTTCTTACATAGTTAATCATGCATGTCCTTATATGATATATGCTATAGTGTATAAAATGAACATGCAAGTGATGATAAAATATTTGCCCAAGGCCATAAAAGAGATGGCTGCCTTCATCATGTAGATTGGCCCAATACAGCTCATGGAGCAATGTGACATGCTCGCCCTCTTGTGAAGCAATGCACTGCATAGGAATGACAAGAGTGTGCAAGTCAATGAATGTATAAACAAATCCCTCACCATATGTTGGAAGTAAGATGGTACATGGGCCTAGGAATGAGTCCTCCATAGTGTGTTGGCAAGCTATGAAGGAGAATGACCCATATGCTGCAAGAAGATAATCCTCCTTATGCTTGGGAACCCAAGTCACGAAGAATATGCCATAGTGATAGATGTCTCTTCCACCATTACCTCCTCTTTGTTTATCAAGTGCAACACATATGAAGTGATCCTGGGACCTATGGGTTATAGATCCACTATATCTCTGCCGGGCACACTTCATCCATAAATCTCTGCTCCAAGGTGTCAACGCTGTGAGCTCATGCAAATAAGCTCCTGTCGATATAAAGCTCCGTTCTTTGACATGCTCCTTGTCAAAGACTCCTCTAACAATGCTGCCACAAATGTGGAACACCTCCCAAGTTGGAAGTGCTTCCAAGCCATCATCAAAGACCAAGGAGATATGGCATCTCCTCCTCCTGAAACATCATACAAAGTGTGAGAGCAAATCTTCCCTTGCTCTCCCAAGCAAAGCAACAAGACATTTTGCTGCCTCCCCATACTTCCATCATACAACTCATGTGATGAAGACATAATGAATGATATGAATATCATATCAACACCATGCATCCATACTCTCTGCTGCTCAATGATGCAAGTATCCAGCCATCTTCTCCCTGTCCTCCCACTCTTAGGCAGAGTGTTTGCCAAGTGATGGCCAAACTCTTTCAAGAGTAACCAGCGCAGCCAGGCGTCCTGCTGCCCGGTATCATCGATCTGCAAGTAGCTCCCTAGCTCCTTGCCCATCATCCACATCCACTCAATCACTTGTGGATGCCTCCTTCTTTTCCTCATCCTGGTACTCCTCCCATGAGGGTTACCATCCTCCCAAATCGAATTTCCGACTTTGCACTTCATGGGATTCTGAAATGTAAATTTCTCAAGGATCAATGAGACCCTATCAAGAACCAAATAGGTGGTAGGTAAAAACCTCCCATCATGATGTGTATGGCTCAAGGGATGTCCAAAACAAGCATGAGAAATGTTATCCCTCTTAAGATTTCCTCCATCTTCTGTCTGCTCTTGTGAGAAGTGAAGAAAAGCATCGCACCCCATCGTGTGTCGAAGCGCATCTCCAGTGAGATCTCCCCTTGAGACCTGCAAAAGTGAATCTCCACAATTTTCTAAAGAAGTTACCGCAACAATAGTTTGTGGGAATTCTTTTATACCTTGATGTGCAGTTGGAACTTCTTGTAGCGCTGCAAGAGTCCCATCCTCAAAAGCGTTGGCTGCCCCAACTATCGATGCACGTGGCTGCTCCTCCATGAGTGTGACAGCGTTTTCACAAGCCTCCTCAAGAGGTGATGTGATCTCTTCTTGATGAGAATTGGAGGCGCATGGTACTCCCTCTTGTTTCTCTTCAATCTTCTTGACCTCTTCTACGGTGGATGTATTTCCTCTGGATCTGAAAAGAGATGAGAATAAACTCACCTTTTTCACCGTTCCGGTCTTCTTGGGCTTAGACTCACAGGGACCAGTGGATCCCTCATGCATGGGGAAAGGTGATATCCCAGAGGTACGCTGCAACTCTGAGCTCCGTATGCTAGAAACTCCTCTGTCACCACTATACCTTCCTCCTTCATCCTGCCTAAGCTGACAGTAATCTTTGAAGGGCAAAGCTGCTTTGAAGTCTTCCCCCTTGGACTGCCATTCTCTGAAATAATCTCCCAAGGGTAAATGATCCTGCTGCCTCTCTTTCTCACTCGGCACTGGGGGTAAGAATGTAGGCATTGTGGTAATGTCCACAGGCTGAGCCAGAACCATGCTCTGATACCACTGTAATGTTCCTGTTTAAGGAAATTAAATAAACACAGCAAATGGTACAGCAATGGAATGCTCCTTGATGAGAAGATTCAACAACGCATAAACTAACAGAAACGGCCTATGCAATAGATACACATTAACAGAGAAATCGCTGAGCCATTTTATTATATCGGGAAGTTATAAGGAAATAAATACATGCGCAGGTGTTAGCGCCCGAAACTTGCCCACGGCAAATCAAAAGGTATTCAAGAAATAACAGGGGTGCGGCGGTGCACCGTTCTGCGTTCAAGCGGCTGGAATGAACTGCCGTATAGCTGCTGTCATGCTGCGGCTGAAACAGACTCCCCAAGGTGTTATCACAATCCGGTCCAATGCCCTCAATAGATACGGGCTGTCTCTGCTACAATCTCCAGTCCCGAAACCTCCAAATGATAGCACTGTAGAGATCATACGAGTTGGACTGCAGTCTTTCCACACAGATAGCGCTGTCACTCCTGATACTGCTCTGCAATAAGTCCAACCCGATCCTCCTGCAAGATAATGATAGAACTGCCTCACCCGAGCAGGCACTCGAAGTCCCCCGGGGCTGAGGTTGAGATCTCCGCTCGGAGACACTCGGCGCACTGAACAGTGCTGCAGACCTGCTAAACAGCCAGCGTGCTCAAGTCTTAGCGACCAGTTTCAATATCATAAAATTCATCAATAATCAAAAACGAGGAAGTTGTCTCCCTTAAGTATGCGACCTTCCTCTCGAACGCTGGACTCCCTCCTTTGCCGCGCAGCCGATATCCTTCTTTCCCGCGCAGCCCTTCTCGGCCCCACACTGCCAACTCAGCCGCGTGCTTGCCTCCGCGCGCTCAGTCGAGACCACAACCCGCTCACTGTTGTTTGCAATTCACTGGAGGCGGCAAAATTGATACAGAGTGATATTCCAATTAGCTATTGCTAATTTGGGAATATTACAAAGAAATACAAGATCTAGCTACATTGAGTATGGACGAGCTACATGGAATTCTTACAGCTTATGAAATGAGGATAGAACAAGAAATCCATTTAAAAGGGAAGCAACTTTCAAGGTCTCTAAGAAGACAAGAACAAGCAAAACTTGAAAATAGGAACTAACAAGTATAAAGGTAAGCTTCCTTTAAAATGTTTTGAATGTGGTACAGTTGGAAATTATGCTTCTAAATTCAATTTTGCAAAGGGGTCAAACAGTGATGAAGAAGAATGTAATAAGAAAGAAAATAAATATCAGAAAAGAAAAAATAAAAAAACAAGGGAGAATTCTTAAAGAAGAAAAGTCTCTATTCAAGAGAAGGTAGTAGCTCATCTGATGAAGATGGTGATAGTGACCATGATTCCGATAGAGTGCTCTGCATGGAATTATATACTAAGAATAAAACTTTAAAAAACTATGAAGTAAATCATGAAGAAGAAGGAGAAGTGGATCTTCAAGTAGAATTGATTAGTTCCTTAAGTGATCTTACAATAATAAGGAAGAAAAATATCATACTCAAGGAAGAGGTAAAAAAAAAAAAATAATGTTTATAAAGTCCCAGCAGGAACTCTGAAGAGACCAAACAAACTATCATAAATTTGAAAGTACAATTAGAAGCCAGAGTGATTGAGGAAACACTCAAGAGACAACTAGAAGAGAAGGAGAACATAATCATGAATCTCGAAATCAAGATAGTCTCCTCGAGGAAGGAACTATGGAAGAAGAATATCAAGTAGAACTTTGACAATAATACCAAAATACTAGATGAAATGATAAATTAGGAGCAACCAAAAACCATTCAATGATAGGCATGGACTAGGATATAAACAAAATAATATTAATAAAGGTTCAAGCTCTATGATGACAAGAAATGAAGCAAAGTAAGGAAACTACGTTGATATGTTCATGTTATAATTTCGCAGCTCAAGGATGAATTTCTCCCAGAAGAAACCATATCTTTCAGTTCTATTTGAACCACCTATAATATAATTTCATTTCTGACAATTCTAATATGACTTTCCAAAAATAGTAAGTCACATGATACATCTCAATTTGGAAGTGACTTTCCAAAAATAGAAAGTTATGTCTAAATGATCAAGGATGATCTCGACATATGGAATCCACTTTAAAATCAAATCAATCATGACTATACAAGTCAAGAATCAATATTTTTATCCTTACTAGTATTATTATTATTATGATACTATTATTTATAAAATTGTCTAAAATCATTCACCTTTAATGGATTAATAAAATTGAATTCTCTCACGGAATAAGTAAATTAAATTGAGAATCTCTTACATGGAAAATCAAACCTCTCTCTTGGAATAAAATAGTAACTCCACACTTAAGAGAATGTAACTCTCTCTCACTAATTCAATGTACGGAAAAAGTGTAACTCCTCATTAAATGCACTTGTAACTCCCTCATTCACTTCGATTTGTAACTCTCACCAAATATCCGTTCATGTCTAAGTGTAGCTCTCTCTCTCCCTAATTCAAATTGTAACTCCTCAAGATAAGTGTACCTCTCTTTCTATTCTTGGGATGAATTACACTTCTCCTCAAGTAACTCCTCCCTCATGGAATTCAATTATCCTATTATTGGCTCAAGGCGTGAATCATTTTGTAACTCCTCTCATTTCTCATCTATTTAAGCAAGAACAATTGAGATTTGAGTGTAGTTGGCATCAAGAGGGAGACCACAACTGTCTATACTTCTGAGCAGAATGGCGTTGCTAAAAGAAAGAACAGGATCATTGTGGACGCTGCCCATGCCATGCTATGTGACCAAGGTCTTCCGAAGTTTCTGTGGGGAGAAGCTGCGAACACTATTGTGTACATACAAAACCGATGCCCGCATTCTGCTTTGGACTCCAAAACTCCCGAAGAGGTTTTCTCTGGTAAGAAACTTGATGTCTCACATTTTAGATTTTTTGGATGTCCTGTTTATTTTCATGTATCGAAAGAGAAGAGGAGGAAACTGGATGCTTCTAGGAAGAAGGGAATGTTTGTGGGCTACAGCGAAACTTCAAAGGCCTATAGAGTCTATGTGCCTGGTAAAAGGGAAGTGGAGATATGCCATGATGTTACCTTTGACGAAGATGCTTCCCTGAGGAAAGTAATCAATCTTCCAAGATCTGAGGAAGATCATGAAGCAAGGCCTGGAAATCAAGAAGAACCAAAGGATGAGACGATGCCCGATGTTGAAGGACCGATGGACCCTATTGATCCACCTCCTTCAATGAGGAAAAGACCATCACGGCTCAGGGACACTCTCGAGGATGCCGAGAATCATATGGCCCCAAGGGGGGCATTCCATGAAAGTAAGAAGCCGAATAGATACCAAGGGTATCTAGCAGCCATGAGTACAATCGTACAATCTGAGCCTGGATATTTTGAGGAAGCCGTAAAGCATCAAGTCTGGAAGGATGCTATGCACAAAGAATATGAGTCCATTATGAAGAATGATGTTTGGGATGTGGTTCCAAGACCGGAGGACAAAGCAGTTGTCACCTCGAAATGGCTCTATAATATCAAGCATGGATCTGATGGTAGTGCTGAAAAGTTCAAGGCAAGATTCGTTGCCCGTGGCTTCTCTCAAAAAGAAGGCGTAAACTATAATGATATTGCACCTGTGGCCCGATATACCACCATCCAATCTATCATAGCCCTTGCTGCTACGCAAGGATGGAATCTTCATCAGATGGATGTGAAGACTGCATTTCTGCATGGTGCGATAAAGGAAGAGGTGTATGTGGAGCAACCTCTGGGGTTCGAAGTCCAGGATCGGGACACCCATGTTTGCAGGTTGAAGAAAGCCCTCTATGGGTTGAAGCAAGCACCCAGAGCTTGGTACGAGAGGATAGATAGCTACCTGATGAAGTTGGGCTTCACTCATAGTAATGTTGATCCGAACCTTTACTTCAAGGTTGATAGAGAAAAGCCTCTCATTCTGCTGTTGTATGTGGACGACCTCTTCCTGACAAGTGTTGACCCTCTCATTCATCAGTGTAAGAGGGAGCTCGCTGCTAAGTTTGAGATGTAGGACCTAGGACTGATGCATTACTTCCTAGGCCTGGAGGTCTGGTAGAGACCTAGCGAGATTTTCTTTTCTCAAGGAAAATATATTGTGAAGCTTCTGGAAAGATTTGGAATGGTGGATTGTAAGTCCGTGTCAACACCGATGGAGCTCAACTTTAAGAAGTTGAGTGGCAGCGCTGCTGGGCCCGTGTTAGCGAATCCTACTAAGTATCGTCAAATCGTAGGGGCCCTGATGTTCTTAGTGAACACCCGTCTGAACGTATGTTTTGCAGTGAACACTTTGAGTCAACATATGGTTGAACCTCATCACATTCACTGGGTTGGTGCCAAGAATTTGTTGAGATATCTTCGGGGCATGATAAACCATGGGCTGAGATACACTGTTGGGAGTGTGACACTCCATGGATATACTGATGTCGATTGGGCTGGCAGTGTGGTGGATCGTAAGAGCACATCGGGATGCTACTTCACACTTGGGTCTGCTTCGATATCATGGATGAGCAGGAAGCAGAAGTCAGTGGCTTTGAGCACTGCAGAGGCCGATAACATTGCAGCGAGTATGGCCTATTGTGAAGTAGTTTGGTTGCGAAAGCTCTTCAGTGAGTTGTTCGGGCATGTGCTAGATACCACCGTGATACTCTGTGATAACCAGAGTGGGATTTGGTTGTCCGAGAATCCCGTGTTCCACGATCGATCCAAGCATATTGATATCAGGTACCACCTTATCTGGGTTATGGTACAACGAGGCACCATAAGGCTCGATCATATAGGAACTGATGAGCAGGTCACGGATATTCTCACAAAGCCCTTGGGGAAGGTCAAGTTCCTAACCTTCTGTGAGAATCTTGGTATCGTGGAACGACCCTATGCTGAGAGTCTTGTTGGATGATGAGTTCTTGGAGCTCTGGGGGTCTTTGGGGATATCTTCTCGAAGCTATAAGCACACACAGGGCTAAGCTTGCCGAACCTTGTGGTGCTTCTGCCCCACCGTTATGATGTTGAGTTGGTTCACCTCTCATGATCTGTGCCCTGTATGCATCCTACCCATTGAGCCCCGGACTCATGGGAAGTACCTCTCATTTGGCCAGTGAGGTGGGAAAAGCTAGAGACTAGTAGCAAAGACTGATGGCGCATCAGAGATTGCCGTACTCTCTACGTCTAGGATGGCACGTGTCCAACCACTTGATCTGGGATCAAGTCTAGTGAGGTTTTGTTATGAACCTAATTCATAACTTAGGTGATAAATATAGTCATTAATAGAATAAATAGAAATAAATGTAATTGTTACATAATCAATTAGGATTATGTTAAATAGTCACTAGGTTAATGAAAAGGCATGTCTAAAAGACATGCCCATTCGTGAAAAGGTACCTGCATGGGTATAAAAGCGGGACCTCATTGTAATCATTCAATCATGTCTTATATCATATTAATAAAATATTTATTATTATAAATAACTTGTGTATTTTTATAATTAAAGCTGCTTTTGCTATCAAAGTCAACAAGCATACAAGTCTTACTGCTACAGTGGTATCGGAGCTATATACAGTGGTATCAAAGCCAGGTTAAGGACAAGTTGAAGCTATGGCACATAATATCGTCTTACAAGCCTATGAGCGTAGTGTACGAGCCCGGGAACATTGTTTACCGTATAATGTGCCATTACGTGAAGATCCCAAAAAAATTGAGCAAATTACAAAAATTCAAGAAAAGCTTCAGCAATTAGAGAGTTCATGTAAAAAAATTTCTGCAGGTCTTAAAAAAATTTCTGCAGTAATCCATAATAGAGAAGATGAAAAATGTTGTAAAAATGAGAAAGCAGTTAGTTATGCCAAGGGAAAATCAAGTAAATACATTCCCCCACCAATGCGTAATAAAGGAAAACAACCAACTAATATTGAAAGTAAAAAGGAAGAGAATTGTTGGAAGTGTGGAGACAAATATTTCACAGGACATAAGTGTGCAATCCAAAAACTTTATAATTGTGAAGCAGATTATAATGATGATGTAGATGTTAAATGTAAAAAAGATTCTGCTAGCCGGAAAACTATTAAAGAAGCTCGAAAAAGTAATGAACAGCAGAGTGTTTCATCCTCTGTTTTGAAGGAAACTTGTGAAGAAACAGAAAAAGATGAAGATGAAGCTGGTCTTAGAGGAGGATCCAAATAAATATGATTCTGCTAGTCGGAACACTGTTGAAGAATACATTAATGATTCTGAAGATGGCAAGCCTTTCAGTCATGAGTTGTCTATATCACCAAAAAAAGCTACAGAAAACACATTGGCCAGAGATTCAAAAAAAAATTGCGATTTGCTGCCTACTAAAAAATTTATTCATCCTACTCATTCAGATGATGAAAAGGAAGTTAAAATGGATAAATCTGATAATGGAAAAAAGGATATGAATTCACACAGTAAGAAAAATAAGGAGGCTATAGTCAAAATTTCTTACAGCATTAACGATAATTCATCGCTGGTTCTAAAGCAACTTGTTAGCCAAGTTGCTCCAGGGAGGAGCAAGAATCAGTTTCTGTGCTTCAAAATTGAACCTGTGAGAAATGGGAATAACGACCAGATGCTCAAAAAGACTGACAAGCAGTTACGTTGTCCTCGCTGTGGTAGTTCAGGCACCAAGTTCTGCTATTACAATAATTACAATATGAATCAGCCTAGGCATTTTTGCAAAGAGTGCCAGAGATACTGGACTGTTGGAGAGACAATGAGAAATGTTCCTGTAGGCGCTAGACGACGCAAGAACAAGAATTCAGATATTTGGGTTGGCGTTGATAAGTATTTTGAGATTATCAAGAAGCCCATGGATTTGGGAACAGTAAGGTCCAAGTTAAGAAATAATCAATATTTGAGTCCAGCGGAAATTGCAAATGATGTTAAATTGACATTTGACAATGCAATGACCTTCAATCCCCCTGATCATGAAGTGTACATCGTGGTTGAAGAGCTGTATGATATCTGCTTTTCTGAATGGAAGTCCATTGTATCAAAAATGTTGAAAGGACTTGAAACTTCAGGTCCAATGGAAGAGGAATCCATGCGCTTCAACAATGACAATGAAGCAGTGGTTGAGAAGCCTCGGCTAAAACCAAATACAACCAAAGTTAACAATATCAATATCAATCAGAAATATCGAGCTTCACTCGAGCAGAAGATAGAGGAATTGTTTGGGAAATTGCCCGAGGACATTCCGAAGATAATAGTAGAATTTATGAATAGACACTCTGAATTCTGCTCCATTGATGTCAAAAGTGGGTATGCTTATATGGATCTAAGCGTCTTAGGAATCGAACAACCATTGGAGCTTCGTGAGTTATTGAGTGATTATTTGGAAGGAAAGAGTGGCGAAATCCACCATGATAGTGACGCAGATCCTACTGTGCGATACACGCTTACAAAACGTCAAACACAAGAAGAAATTCAAGCAAAGACTGGTGCTGTTGTTATAACCAGGGGTGGATACCGTCCACCTTATGGGTCTGCTGAAAATGAAAAGCCTCTCTATCTTCATATATCTGCAGGAGCTCATGTGAAAGACACAGCGGAGAGCATCAAAGTTGTTGATCTAGCAGCTATCATGGTTGAGGAAATAATGAAACAAGGCCGGCAAATACAATCAGCCGCAAACCCATTCTCTGTACTTTCAGCACCTGGCGGACTGGCAGATCCACCGTTCAACGCAGCGGTTTTTGTGGGTCTTGAGACTGCTCCGACATTAAATCTTGTCAGCCGCATTCGTGGACCAAATGACCAGTATATAAATCGCCGTGGGTCCCCCGCTACCAGTCCGCTCCTCACACCTCTGCATATATTTTGTATGCAACCGGCAAAAAAAAAAAATCGTTGTCCACCTTTCCGTCTCCATAACCCGACTCTCAAGTCTTTTTCTAATGTCGTTGAACCGTCAACTGTGTTCTCTGGACAATTCAGGTATGTTATTACCGTCAATCATCAACCGTCGTATCCCCACTGTCAAGCGAGGTGCCCAGTCGAGGGTCAAATGTTGTGTTTCGGCGTCTTTTCAATCCTCGTTCGTGCATATAAATTGGACAAGACGCATCCCAAATTCAGTGCAGCCGCCCCTGCATTTCAAAGATGGCTGGGATTTTTACAATTCATGTCCAGTCTGCCGATTCCAACAGTGAAACGCGGGGCAATGTAACGAAGTTTCAGTTCGGTGGATATACATAACGTGTTAGTTATATAAACTTTATATAATTATCATTATATAATCTATAATTTGTAATTATATATTTAATTTTCTGTTGCCGCACGTAAATCCAAGTGGTGGGCACCTAGCTCTGTTATGAGTGCTACAACGCTGTTCGAAGTGTTTTGAAATAGCACCGTCTTTGTATACTATGGATGTGATTAAAACTGGAGAGGATACACCTGAAATATGAAAAGTTCAAGGACGAGCACGTCAGATCCTGTCTGCAAGACATTGTTTGTGCCTGGCAAGATACGGAAATTAATCCTTCACAATAGGACGCGTCCTCGTTTTCTGAAGTTCATATAATTGATTTAAAGGTGTAGATAAATTGTTTGGTGGGTTTAGTCTGGGCGGAAGGTAAAGCCATTTGATCAAATTAAAAAAATTAAAAAAAGTATTATTAATTTAATTAATTAATTTAAATATTAATTAATTAAATTAAATAAAAAATATAAATATTTATTATTATAAAAAAAAATAAAAAATAAAAAATAAAAAGAAAGAAAAAGAAAAAGGGAGTTATGAGTACGAATTATATGTTCAAGATGACAACATGAAGAAACTTGGAAGGCGATTAAAGTGAAGAAATTGTCGAATAGTCAAGCTTTGAGGACAAAGCTTTTCGAAGAAGGAGGCAATGTTATGAACCTAATTCATAACTTAGGTGATAAATATAGTCATTAATAGAATAAATAGAAATAAATGTAATTGTTACATAATCAATTAGGATTATGTTAAATAGTCACTAGGTTAATGAAAAGGCATGTCTAAAAGACATGCCCATTCGTGAAAAGGTACCTGCATGGGTATAAAAGCGGGACCTCATTGTAATCATTCAATCATGTCTTATATCATATTAATAAAATATTTATTATTATAAATACCTTGTGTATTTTTATAATTAAAGTTGCTTTTGCTATCAAAGTCAACAAGCATACAAGTCTTATTGCTACAGTATCCAAATCTACGAATTCCGCTGTTACAGGTTTCAGACCTCCTACTGACTTCCGGTCAGATAAACCAACTTCGGGTTGGTATGAGACTCTTTTTGAGTCCTATAGAGGTTTCAGACCTCTGGGCTGAATCTGTCAGCTAGGAATGATGTCTTTGTGACTGACCCACTTTTGTTCTAAAATAAAGAAGCCAGCAAAGCAAGTTATGGTGGGATGATGCACGATGTTTGGATGGCACAGATTGATGGAGTTCTCCCTAGTTGAGAGGGAGTGTTAATTTTGGACAACTAGGTCCAAACTCCATGTTGTGATGCTTAGATGGAGATGCCAATATTTTTATTGGATTCCTCTTTCGGAGAGGTGCAAGATCGATTTAAAGATCAACATGATCTGATAAGCAGAACATTTATTTTGATTATATTCAAAATATGTGCAGGTCGGCCTGAAATGAAATGTAGGATTGAAGCCCCAGCAGTTGTGTCACACACCCTCATTGATGGATATAAATAGGTCAATGTTGGAGGTCATTTTCACTCATCCATCACATCACATTCTCTCTCCTCATCAGATTGGTTCGATCATCTATTAGAGTCTCTTCTTCATCCACACGTGGGAAATTGCAGCAAGAAGAAGTTTATGTTTTCGACCAAGGGATTCAGTGCAGAGTTGACCAACATTGACTTTGGTCAACACATGGTCAAACTAACCCCAACTTTGGTCAAAATTCCGATTTCTGTAGTCCGAATTTTCTGGCACAGAAATCAAGGTTAACCATTGACTTTTGACTGGGTTGTGTTGACTTTTTGCTTCTACTGTTTGCGTTGACTATTGACTGTGACAACGTTGACTTTCGTTGACTTTGGGTTGACTAATCTGGTTGTCCGAGAGGGTTGTGTGACACTTTTGGTTGGCTGACCGTATTGAGACTTCGCTGGTTGAAGAATCTTGTTGATCGCCGTAATGCACCAACACACTTATATATTTTTGGCTTGTCTTTTGTTGATCTACTAGTATGTTCTATCAGCATTTTACTTTCTTGTTTATGTCATTGTTGTTTGATATTGGGGATAAAAAGTAAAGTTGCATCAAGCATAGAACATCTACAAAAATTTACATGTTCGAGCATGTGCTAGGTGCCACTGTTATCCCTTGTGATAACTAGAGGGGGATTCATTTGTCAGAGAATCCCGTGTTCCACAATCGATCCAAGCATGTTGATGTTTGGTAACACTTATCTGGGATATGGTACAACAAGGCATCGTAAAGCTCGATCATATAGGAACTGATGAGCATGTCGCAGATATTCTCACAAAGCCCTTGGGGAAGGTCATGTTCCTAAACCTTCCATGAGAATCTTGAAATCGTGGGACGACCCTATTTGGAAGGTCTTGTTGGACGATGAGCTCTGGGAGCTCCAGGGGGGCTTTAGGGATAGCTTCTTAGATCTATAAGCAACCACAGGGCTAGGCTTGCCGAATCTTGTTGATGTGCTTTCGCCCCACCGTGATGATATTGAGTTGGTTTACGTCTCCCTGATCTATGCCCCGTATGCATCCTACCCATGGAGTTTCGAACTCATGGGAAGTACCTCTCATTTGGCCAATGAGGAGGGAAATGTGAATAGAGACCATAGCAAGACCGATGGACGCATAGGAGATTGTCATACTCTCTATGTCTAGGATGGCACGTGTCCAACCACGTGATCTGGGATCAAGTTTAGTGAGGTTTCAGACCTCCAACTGACTTCGGGTGAGTTAAACCAACTTCGGGTTGTTATGTGACTCCGTTGAGTCCTATAGAGGTTTCAAACCTCTGAGATGACTTCGGGTTAGTCGGGAGTGATGTCTTTGTGACTCACCTTTTGTTTTGAAATAAAGAAGCCAGTGAAGCAAGTAACGGTTGTATGACGCACGATGTTTGGATGGCACTGGTGGATGGAGTTCTCCCTAGTTGAGAGGGAGTGTTAATTTTGGGCAACTAGGTCCAAACTCCATGTTGTGATGCTAAGATGACGATCCCAATATTTTTATTGGATTCCTCTTTTGGAGAGGTGCAAGATCGATCTAAAGATCATCTTGATCGGATGAGAAGAACATCTATTTTGAATTTATTCCACATGTGCAAGGTTGGCCTGATTTATCCCACATGCATAAGAGATGTGTCACACACCCCCACAGATGCCTATATATTGGAGAGACTTGGAGTTCATTTGATACACACATTTTTGTGGAGGCATTTTCCTCTCTCTTGGATAGTGATGGAGCAACGTTCTTGGTTCTGCGTTTAGGGCTTCTTGGTGCAGCGTCTTGGTGGAGTATTCTTGATAGGACGTCTTGGGGTTGTGTGACACATTGGGTTGGTCGACCTTATGAAGACTTTGTTGGTTGAAGCATCATGCTGACCACCATAACGCCACCATTATTTATCTCTGTTTTTGGCTTGTCTTCCATCGATCAATTGGTATGTTCTATATGCATCTTACTTTCATTGTGCCCTAGAAGTTTAAAGTATATTTGCATCTAGCATAGAACATCTTTAGAATTTCACAAATTTTATATTATTATTATTAAATGACTTATTAAAGCATGTGTTCCATGTTTGGGTTAGGTCAAAGTCCCTTTTGTGGACTTCTAGATTTTATTTTGAGTCTGTAGGATTATTGTAGATTTAAATTAATCCATATTGGGCTTTTGAATCATGCAAATAGGTCTAGTATTGAGTTAAATATGATTTATGAAGCCTTCACATCCAGTTGGCCTTAAAGTGATCAAGTCGGCCTCAAGCCCAGGAATTCGAGCTCATCTCAAGCCTATATATAAAGTGGAATCGAACTCACTTGGAACCATCTCACTGCAATACAGAAATTCGACCTTTTAGCTGCATCAAGGGAAATTTGCGAAGTGAAGGAGAAGGACTTTCTCGACTCGGTTTTGGGCTATCCTAAGGAGCTAAAGAAAATCGAAATTTTGGTGCTACTCTCTCTGCCTTTCGTGCCATATTTTGGGAAATCGAAGTCCTCAAAGATTTACTACATTAGTTGTTACATCAGGGGCTGCCAAGTTGTTGCTGCCAAGTCAAGAGGAAGTCGAAGTTGATTATGTTGGATGTTGTCGCTGTGAGAAGTTGTATTGGGCCTAAATCGAATTCTTTGAAGCAAGATCAAAGTCTCAAGAAGCAAGGTCAAAGTTCTAGGTTGAAGAAACTGCATCATAGTGTTGCTATTGTTGCCTCTGCCAGATTCAGGAAGGATCAAAAGGAAGGCTGACTTGGTGTGGAGAAAGTCCGGGTCAAGGTCTAGAGTCTCAAGAATCACTATTGAAGGAAGAATTAATTATTGGGTTTTCCCCAAGAGTGGGGTTTTGCCCTGGCTGCTGGCCTACATCTGGTATCCTTGATCTATGTGTATTTTCTTGATTAACTAATAAGAATAAAGATAATAAGAACATAACTAGAGCTAAAGAATATCACAAGTAAATAATCAAGAACAAGAGGATCTTTCTGCGTTTTTTATTCTCTAACATGGTATTAGAGGTTTGGTGAAAGAAGAAGGAAAAGGAAGTCTCAAGGACTTGATCAAGGAAGTCATAAGAAGTTCATTAGAAGAAAGAAGTCTTCACTACCTTCAAGAAAGATGTCTAACTCGATCAAGGGAGAAAACAAGCTTGAAGGAGCTTCAAATTATAGATCTTGGAAAAAGAGGATTGACATCATCCTTGAAAAGAACAAGGTCTTAGATTTGGTCAAGGGAAAAGTGAAGAAGCCTACAGAAGAAACAAGTGATGTTGATAAGGTGAAGTTCATAGAACTAGAATTAGTAGCTATGTCTTTGATGATTGAAGGCATAAAGGACAATCTTGTCCCCTTCATACCAAACATTGATCATGCCCAAGAAATGTATGAGGCATTGTCAAAACTATTCACGATCAAGAATATTGGAAAGGTGGCAAGCCTGAAAAATGAACTAAGAACTAATAAGATGACAAAAGAGGATAGTGTTTCCTCTTTCTTTGTGAAGATAGAAAGAATATGGGATGAGCTTCTTGCCATTGATGAAATAGTGACAGATAAAGAACTTGTGATTACAACCATTCTAGGGCTACCACCTACTTTGGGTGTTTTTGCTTAAGGTCTCAACAGCGAGAAAGAATCACCCACCTTTGAGGAGCTATGGGCAACTTGCAGTCAAGAAGAATTAGAATCTCCATGGTAGCCAACAATGAAGAAGTTTCAAATGCTTATATTGTTCATCATAAAGGAAGATTCAAGAAGAAAAGGCCAAAGAAGAAGGTTGATATTGTTGATTTATGGTAGCATTGGATGTTCTCTAGCCTTGTGATCTTGTATATAGGCTAAGACACATGCATTCCATAATACCCAAACAGGATTTTGGAAAATTCCACTTAGAGATGGTTTTATTAAAATAATTAATCGTTTTTTTAATGTTTTCCCAAGTCTAAACTTAGGGAAACTGATTAATTAAAGGGTATTAATTAAACTAAGTGTGAATCTTCTAGATAACGTCACGGATCAACTCTTAGTTAATCTTAGCCCTTGATTATGATTACTCTTGGCCATTGATGAGTCAGTGAAAGATTATAAAGCAGAGCTCGATGGGCATTTGGATAACACATCAAACGGAGAAAGAATGTAGAGATCGATTTCTTCAGCTGAAGGAAGAATCAAAGTGATTCTCGATTACAGAGAGGGGAAGGTGAAATCTCCAACAGGGAGAATTTCTAAAGGATAGAGAGTACAGGTAGAAGAGAGAGAAGGGAGCCAGAGCAGCAGCGCAGAGATAGCCCAGCAACAGTTACTCTAGGCCAGCACAGAGAAACAGAGGGAGTTTTGATTTCAGTGGGAGAGGCAGCTGAGGGTTCATCTAGTATCTGGAGGGCATTTCTGGAAGGGGAGAAAACTCTAGTCTCACACAGCAGTGACGCAGTGACAGCGTGGGGGACGTAGTCACTGTGCCAAAATTACGCAGAGATACTTAGTGTGGGTGCAAGTCAGTGTCGGAACTTCATGGTGAAGTGAGAATTGTCTCACTAAGCCTATTCTCATCAGATTTCTTTAGGTGATTGATTGATAATTACAATCACACATTTGTACTCAAAATTTCTGCATAATAAAGAAACCCTCATATCTGCTACACCGATTTTCCCGAATTGGGTTTTTCCGGGGACAATTGTCCAAAAATAGCGGTGTCTATGTGTGAATACTTGTGTTATTTCTTTTATGTTGTTTATTGATCGTGAAGTCTGCAACATATTTTATTCTGTTAATTATTAACACAGTGAAATGTTAAATAATTGTGTTTGAGAATGCAATAGAAGAAATATAATCAGTAGCTGCAGTAGAATTCTACATTATAGAATTTTCACATGGTATCAGAGCTGTCAGATCCAAAGGAAGCAGGGTCAGAGAGGAGACTACGCAAACCAGAAGCTTTAGAAGCGATAGAACACAGAGAAAAAAAAGCACAGATAAGTATGGGACTTAGATGTTTTATCCTCTAGAATAAAAGAGGATTGTGCAGGCTTGTCAAGTTCAGCATCTGCAGGAATCTGGTATATTGATAGTGGGGCTTCAACTCATATGACTGGAGTACGAGAATATTTCTCAAGCTATAGGGAGGACCAAATGAACTTCCAAATCACTATGGGGAATAGCACGAAATACACTCCAGTTGGGATAGGAGCCGTAGTGTTTCAGACGGAAGCCAGAACCAGTGTCAAGGTCATAGATGTACTACATGTGCCGGGGCTTGGGATGAATTTAATCTCAGTATCCCAGTTGCAGGACAAAGGGTATGACATACACTTTATTGGGAAGAAGGTATATGTCAAGCATCCAAGTTGGAAGCAAACAAGGCAGATTGGAGGTAGAAGCAACAAAATATACAGGTTGCAGCTTGAAACTCCGATGGCACTAATCAGTAGTAATATTGAAGACAAGAAAGGGTTGAACGAACTTTGGCATAGAAGAATGGGGCACTTGCACCATGGTGCATTGAAGATGCTAAGAGAAACAGTTGATGGTGCACCTGTTCTCAGCACGGAGCATGATGATATATGCCGAGGATGTGTACTTGGGAAGTACGCTAAGGCGGCCTTTCCCAGAAGTAAAAACAGGGCAGCAAGCATATTAGGATTGATACACTCAGATATTTGTGGACCAATGTCCACTAACGCTCTCAAGGGGGGAAAATATTTTGTCACATTCATTGATGATCACTCCAGGCAGACCTGGATCTACTTCCTAAAGACAAAAGATGAAGTCTTTGAAAAGTTCAAAGAATTCAAGGCTCTTGTTGAAAATATAATGGGGAAGAAAATCAAGACATTGCGTTCAGATAATGGTGGAGAATACATAGATGGAGACTTCACAAATTTCTGCGCAAAGGAGGGCATCAGGAGAGAGTGGACTGCACCATACAATCCCAAACAAAATGGTGTGGTAGAACGAAAAAATAGGACAATTGTAGGCGCAACCAAGGCCATGTTGTTCGACCTTGATTTGCCCAGATATCTATGGGCTGAAGCCTGCAATACGACAGTGTACATCCAGAACAGGACTCCTCGTAGAGAATTGAGGAAGAAGACTCCTGAAGAGGTTTTCACAGGGAAGAAACCGGAGGTAGGGCAACTTCGGATATTTGGTAGCATGGCTTACTGTCATGTACCAAGCGAGAAGAGAAGAAAGCTTGATCAAACTGCAGAAAAGGGGTTTCTTGTAGGATACAGTGAGTCTCCAAGGCATATAGGATTTATATTTCTAACAGCAAGAAAGTTGTGATAAGACGCGATGTTAAGTTCATGGAGGATAGAGCTTTTCAGAAATCGCGTGATATGCCGACAAAGGATCAAACTGTAGAAATTCCCTTGGTCCAAGAGCAGCAGAGGCACCAAGAAGAACAGACAGAAAGACAGACTTTGGTACCTAGTACAGGGACTAACGTTTTCATAGAAAAAGATCAGGAGGATACTCAGTCTAAGGATCAACTTGATCAGGAGGAAGAATTGAGAGAGCAACCTTCCACCAGTCGTCATATTAGCAGGGAAGCTCAGCAGATACTGAGGGGCGCAGAAAAATTTATTGGGACTCCCAGGAATGGGAAGAGGCAACGTAGAGCTCTTGACAGGTACCAGGCTTTGGTTGCTCAAGTAGAGGAACCCTTCAGCTTCCAGGAAGTTGTTCAGCACCAGGTATGGGTAGACGCCATGATAGAGGAGTATGCCTCTATCATGACAAATGATGTCTCGGAAGTTGTGCCCAAACCTCAGAGCAGATCAATTGTTGGATCACGATGGATCTACAAGATCAAATACGCTGCAGATGGTAGCGTAGAGAAATATAAGGCAAGGTTCGTGGCAAAAGGGTATGCTCAGAAGCAAGGCATTGACTATGAAGAGACCTTCACACCAGTTGCCAGATATACCTCCATCCGGACTGTCGTATCCTTAGCAGTGCAAATGGGATGGGTGATTCATCAAATGGATGTCAAGACAACATTCTTGAATGGAGAGATTGAGGAAGAAGTATATATCGAATAGCCAGAGGGTTTTGAGACTCATGAAAGGAAGTCTCATGTATGTCGATTGAAGAAGGCCCTGTACGGGCTCAAGTAGGCTCCGAGAGCATGGTATAGTCGAATAGATAGCTATTTGCAAAAAATGGTGTTTGTCAAGAGTGACGCAAATCCCAATATCTACTATTTACTGGTAGAGGATGAGCCATTGGTATTAGCACTATATGTAGATGATCTGTTTCTCACTGGATCATCTAGGCTCATCAAGGATTGCAAATGGAATCTAGAGGTTAAATTCGACATGAAGGATTTGGGGTTGATGCATTACTTCCTAGGATTGGAATTCTGTCAGAAGAATGGAGATATCTTCATGGGGCAAGAGGGGTATGCCTTGGAGATTCTAAAGAGGTTCAGAATGCAAGAGTGCAGGCCCATGGCCACACCCATGATCACAAATTGGAAGAAGATAGATGCATCAGAAGACGCAGAAGTAGACCCCACCTTATATAGACAGCTCATCGGGTCACTGATGTATCTGGTTAACACTAGACCATACATTTGCTTTGTTGTCAACACTCTTAGTCAGTTCATGGTGGAACCCAAAAGAGTGCACTGGGCAGCAACAAGGCACGTCCTGAGGTATGTATGAGGAACAGTCAGATTTGCTATAAGGTATGGCCGAGGAGAGGATGTCATACTCAGTGGATTCACAGACGCAGATTGGGCAGGAAGCTCAATGGACAGGAAAAGTACCTCTGGGTACTGTTTCAACGTTGGATCAGGAATGGTGTCCTGGTGCCGCAGGAAACAGAAGTCGGTATCATTGAGCACAGCTGAAATAGAGTACATGGCAGCTAGTACAGCTACATGCGAAGCCATCTGGCTTCAGAAACTTCTTGTGAGTCTATTCAGGAGCAGGATGGAGATGACAAGTGTTTACTGTGACAATTAGAGTCGTATCAAACTCTCTGAAAATCCAGTATTTCATGATCGGTCCAAACATATTGACATCAGGTGTCATTTTATCAGAGACTGTGTTCAGCGTGGGGTAGTACAACTCCAGTACATTCCCACAGGAGAACAGACAACATATATACTCACTAAATCTCTAGGGAGGACTATGTTCACTCAGTTCAGGGAACAGTTGGGTATCACTGAAAATCCATTTCAGTAGTTAATGGATCTTCAACACAGTTGGAGGGAGTTGTAGTATAGTAGCAGTTGGAAGCAGCATGCAAAGTCAGCAGCAGTACAGTTGCAACATTTGTGTAGTGTTGGTGGGCAGCATTAACAACACAGCAGTAGATGTTACAAAAGTCAGAGCAACACAAAGAGTTGTATTGCTAGAACACCTTCCTCACTAAGAGGGAGTGTTGATTTATGGTAGCATCGGATGTCCTCTAGCCTTGTGATCTTGTATATAGGCTAAGGCACATGCATTCCATAATACCCAGAAAGGATTTTGGAAAATTCCACTTAGAGATGGTTTTATTAAATTAATTAATCATTTTTTTAATGTTTTCCTAAGTCTAAACTTAGGGAAACAGATTAATTAAAGGGTATTAATTAAACTAAGTGTGAATCTTCTAGATAAAGTCACGGATCAACTCTCAGTTAATCTTAGCCCTTGATTATGATTTAATCTTGGCCATTGATGAGTCAGTGAAAGATTATAAAGGAGAGCTCGATGGGAATTTGGAAAACACATCAGACAAAGAAAGAATCTAGAGATCGATTTCTTCAGCGGAAGGAAGAATTGAAGTGATTCTCGATTGTAGAGAGGGGAAGGTGAAATCTCCAGGAGCGAGAATTTTTGAAGGATAGAGAGTATGTGAAAATTCTACTGTAGTATATTAGTCTATTTTCTCTTACTTGATTTAATTAATCCAAGTTATATCAAGAAATTAGATTCAGAAAATACTGAAAATAAACACAACTACAGCCTACACATGTAGATCATTTACTGAATAATTCACTCATGCAATAAAGTGACACATGGATTTTTGGACATAAGTCCCCAAAATAACCCAAAGCGGGAAAACCAGTTCAACAGATATGAGGGTTTATTATTAAGTAGTTCTGAGTACAATAAATCTGGGTTCCAACCTTGGAAAACCCGATAGAGAATAAAAGATATCAAATCTGGAGCTGACCTGAAGATCTAGTGCCAAATATCTGACTGATCTACACCCTCAAATGGGATTTACAGGACTCAGCCCGAATCTGACCCTAGAAACCCTCAGCGCTACTTCTGAAGCCCCAGCGTTGCCCTGGAGGGACTGTGTCAGCCTCTGCATGGCTTTAGGAGGGACTGTGTCACCCTTAGAGGGTCTACGATGCCCCTGCATTGCCTCTACTTTGCCAACATCAGCCCAGCGTGGCCCTAGCTGCCTCTGCGTTGTCTCTGCGCTGACCCTGTTGCTCTGCGTGGCTCTGAAGCCTCTCTGCGTTCTCCTTGTTGTTGCTCCTCTTGCCTCTTGTTGTCTCTTGGCCCTGGAATCAGAACATTCCCTTGGCCAATACTACCCCTCACTGTAGGAAATCCCTCCAAAAATTCTTAGCAAACCCGCCCTAGAATTCCAGATCTATTCCTCAGTTCTACAGAAATTGTGTGTCTTCAACTAACCCTCAAGCCTTTCTCTTATACTTTTTCGTTGAACCCTTCAACGGCCGAGATTAAATCATCCATCAATGGCTGAGATTAAAAGACTGCTTGATCCATGTGACTTAAGACTATTTCAGCACGTGTTAATTAATTCACTTTAATTATTTTATTTTCCTAAGTTAGACTTAGGAAATCCATTTAAAAATAATTAATTATTTGAATAACCCAAACCTCAACTTCTAATTTCTCAAAGGTGGGCTGCAGGACACGTGGAGCAAAACCTGTGCCTGGAGATGAGGCTGTGATGCCTGGATCATCATCATGGTGCTGTCATTTAAGCAACATAACAAACCACTAAGTACAAGTATTTGAATGCTGCCATGTCTGCCTTTGGCTGCAAAAATGCTCATATTTGTACTGCACTAGTGATGCACCTGCATCTGCCACCATGCCACTGCCACTGACACTGCCACATTTGTATTGCAGCTCCCTCTCAAATTGTTGCATCATGCTGCCCATAGCGCTGCTACTGCTAACTGCTGCACTGCAACTCAGTTGTTGAGAAGTAAGCAATTGAATGCTTCTGCCCAAATGTTTGACAAAGAAGTCAGGTTGCCCTCCACCACTGAAGCCTTCTGGATGCTGAATCACGATGTCCCCTTGGAGACACTGTCATGCTGCAACACTGCACTGCGTGAGCCTAGCTTCTCTACGTTGATGAAGTCCCTTCAGCCTCTGCATACGCTGCACCCTCTTCATCTCTACAACTCCCTCTTGCTTCCTCAATGTGGTCATCTGCAACCATCTCCTGACTCATCCCGCTACCGTCCTAAGGCTCCCGTAGCTCGTATGTGATCCAAGAGTAGGGCTGACTCAAGGATCCCGCCACTCAATCTGGATACTCTATATATCCATGTCACCCCACCTCTTCTCTCAAGGTGCATGAGCACTCATGGCTGCATCATCATCAGAGCCATCGTCATTTGCTACTATTGCCTTGGAATCAGAAGTTCCTTTGTCCTTCTTCTTAGGACAACTGCTGGCGAAATGACCAAGATCACAACAGTTAAAGCACCGGACCTTGCAGAGGTCCTTCTTCTTCTTCCCTTGCTTCTTTTCCCTTGATGCAAGGGTTGCATCCTCCTCTTCTTCTTTCTTCACTCTGGCTTATCTGCTTCCTCCATTGATAGACTGCTTCTTGGTGATCCTCTTGATCTCCTCTTGGGGAAGAATAGCCCATGTATCTTCCCATGATGGTAACGCTACCCTTCCCAGAATGCTCTCGACAAATGTTTCTGATTCTTCAGAGACAGCATTCAAGGTCGTTCTTACTAGGAGCCCTTCATCTGGATTAGCACCCATGCCAATCAGTTGGTCACGAAGAGCTTGAAACCTGAAGAGAAATGGATCTATCTCTTCACCCTTCACAATTTGGAACATCCGCATCTGATTCTCAAGAAGCATTCTTCTTTGCACAGAGCCTCCTTGGTACATCACTTCCAACGTTGACCACATGTCATGTGTGGTATTCTTACCAGTAACATGAGGATCACGTGGTCCTTGACTCCGTCTATGATCAACCTCTTCATTTGTGCTTGATTTTCTTAATACTTCTTGAGTGGATCTGCATCGGTTGGTACAGCAAGTGTCTTCTCAGCATGATCTTTGAGACCATTCTCATCTAGAACTAAGAGGATTCTTGTCCTCCATATAACATAGTTGGACATGCCATCCAATCTATCTTGATCCCTCAGTCGATATCGAGCCATCTTTGCTCAGATCCGAAGAAAACAATACTTCTCCCTCTAGCTCTGGGTTTCTTGGTGACTGAAACCCTCTAGTAACTGCTTCTTTCTACAAACTGACTTCCCTCCTGGAAATCTTCCACCAAAACTCAAACGGACCGTATTCTCCGATCCTCCTGATCGAATCCCAGATTTGTTTGGCTCAGATCTGTTGAATGACTGTCTTCCCCCCGCCTTTGTTGCCTTAGCTAGGCACAATTCTGCACCTGCTGAATCTCTACCACACCAGCATTGCTGAAGATCTGAAGCACTGCTTCCAGATCTTGGAAAAATTCTTTTGAAACAAGAGAAGTGACTGGACAACGTCCTCCTAGCCGGCCCAGTGCAGTCCCAGCGCTGCTCAGAAGTGGACTGCGTAACCCCAAACTGGGTGATGCAATCCTTACGCTGCCCTGGGAAGGGTCTGTGTATGCCTAGAGGCCTTCTGCAGCTTCAGCGCTGTCTCCTTAATCTGCTTTCTCTTGTTGTCAAGATGCCCTTTCCGGATCTACTGCGTCTTCTGCTACCCTGCAGAAAAAAATATTTCTTCAACCGATTGTTGGAGATTTAGCTTGATCTGTTATCGCTTCGATACCATGTCAAAATTCTACTGCAATGTATTGGTCTATTTCCTCCTACTTGATTTAATTAATCCAAGTTATTTCGAGAAATTAGATTCAGAAAATACCGAAAATAAACACAACTACAGCCTACACATGCAGATCATTTACTGAATAATTCACTCATGCAACAATGTGACACATGGATTTTTGGAATTAAGTCCCCGGAAAAACCCAAAGCGGGAAAATCGGTTCAACAGATATGAGGGTTTATTATTAAGTAGTTCTGAGTACAGCAAATATGGGTTTGAACCTTAGAAAACCCGACAGAGAATAAAAGATATCAAATCTGCAGCGAACCCGAAGATCTAGTGCCAAATATCTGACTGATCCACACCCTCAAACGAGATTTACAAGACTCAACCCAGATCTGACCCTAGAAACCCTCAACGCTGCTTCTGAAGCCCCAGCGTTGCCTTGGATGGATTGCATCAGCCTCTGCAAGGCTCTCGGAGGGCCTGCGTCACCCTTGGAGGGTCTACGCTGCCCTTGCGTTGCCTCTGCTTGGCCAGCGTCAGCCCAGCGTGGGCCTAGTTGCCTCTGCGCTGCCCCTATTACTCTGCGTGGCTCTGAAGCCTCTCTGCGTTGTCCTTGTTGCTGCTCCTCTTGCCTCTTGTTGTCTCTTGGCCCTGGAATCAGAACATTCCCTTGGCCAATACTACCCCTCACTGTAGGAAATCCCTCCAAAAATTCTTAGCAAACCCGCCCTAGAATTCCAGATCTATTCCTTAGTTCTACAGAAATTGTGTGTCTTCAACTGACCCTCAAGCCTTTCTCTTATACTTTTTCGTTGAACCCTTCAACGGTCGAGATTAAAACATCCATCAACGACTAAGATTAAAAGACTGCTTGATCCATGTGACTTAAGACAATTTCAGCACATGTGTTAATTAATTCACTTTAATTATTTTATTTTCCTAAGTTAGACTTAGGAAATCCATTTAAAAATAATTAATTATTTGAATAACTTGAACACAACTTGAAATTTCTCAAATCCATTTATGGGTCTTGTACATCGAGTGTATTCTAGTCCCTCCACAAAATTTGGGACCTAGAGCACAACTGACGCTACCCCAAATACAAAAAATCTCAACAGAGTACAAGGAGAGAAGAGAGAAGGGAGTCAGAGAGCAACGCAGAGATAGCCAAGCAGCAGTTACGTTGGGCCAGCGCAGAGCAATAGAGGGAGTTGTGATTTCAGTTGGAGAGGCAGCTGAGAGTTCATGCAGTATCCGGAGGGCATTTCTGGAAGGGGAGAAAACTCTAGTCTCACACAGCATTAAGCACTAAGGCAATCACAACGAGCAGCAGCAGCAGCAGTGATGCAGTGACAACGTGGGGGACACAGTCACTGCACAGAAATTACGCAGAGCTACTCAATGTGGGTGCAAGTCAGTGCCAGAACTTCATGGTGAAGTGAGAATTGTCTGACTAAGCCTATTCTCATCAGATTTCTTCAGGTGATTGATTGATAATTACAATCACACATTTGTACTCCGAATTTCTGCATAATAAAGAAATCCTCAGATCTGCTGCACCGGTTTTCCCGAATTGGGTTTTTCCGGGGACAATTGTCCACAAATAACGATGTCTATGTGTGAATACTTGTGCTATTTCTTTAATGTTGTTTATTGATCGTGAAGTCTGCAACATATTTTATTTTGTTATTTAACACAGTGAAATGTTAAATAATTGTGTTTGAGAATGCAATAGAAGAAATATAATCAGTAGTTGCAGTATAATTCTACATTATAGAATTTTCACAGATATGTCCAAGATCGAGTGTTATCATTGTCACGAGATGGGACACTATAGGAGTGATTTCCCTGACAATCCTAGGAGCAAGAAAAGAGACAGAGATCAAGAAATATGGCTGAAGAAACATCATCCCCCAAGAAAGCAAAGCCTGAAGATGACTTAAGAGATTTTTACTACTAAGCCCCTTCTCTCTTATATTCTATTTGTATGTTTTATGTAATATAGATTTAACATCTTTTGGAAATGTATTTCTTTGTTTTATAAGTTTCAGGTTTTCCCTCAAGCTTGGGAGGGAGCCCACAACAACTCCGCAATATAAGTATCACATTCCTTCTCTATTTGTCTTCATGTACTTATTTAGGATTTTTTATTATATTAAATACTAATCACTCGTCTACCTCTATTCCTTGTCTAGGAATCAATCTGATGAATGTTCAAGAATCTAAGAGAAGGCTTCAAGGATCAAATAAGAAGGCCACACAAGACAAAAGGATTGTCAAAGAATGAAAGGTATGTATTGAAATATATAATCTTGTTACTCTCTTTGAAATATCTATTTCTATGTTACTAACTGTTGATATGTCTAGTACTAATGAATCCTAAAAGGATTCTTGTTTGGGATGATTCATCACCTGATAAATCTACCCACCTTATACACGTCTAATTTCTTATAGAAATACAACCTTAAGGAGGTTCTCTAGAAAAGCCTAAGGGTATGCCGATAATGTGTGAAACCCTAAACCTATTCAGGGATATTTATGAAGAAATTGCTATTCTGATTAATGTATTGATAATGTCGTGTTTGGGATTTTGATATGATCATGGAAGCTCTAAACCTATTGGAGTTAAAATGATGTTGTTTGAAATCTCGAGCCTTTGAAGTTTGATATTATAAGGGTTTGCTTTGACAATGAACTGAAACCCTAGGTTTTGGTTACGTCTACATGCAAAATCCTTGTTATCGAAAGTCTTAGGAGTGAAACCCTAGGTATATGTTCTTTTGATTAAATCCCTAGCCTAGTCTAGGTCAATATATGTCCAATGTGTTGTCTAACATATGATATGTTGATATCCTAGATATATGTGTTGACCTAGTTTCTAATCATTCGGAGTTCTAAGGTTTGGAAACAAGCCTTAGTCAAAGTCTGAAAGTTCTAGGATGATAATTGTAAAGTCTAGGGTCTATAACTAAATCCTAGTAATGATTAAATTCTCTAGTATGTGTATTCATCTGAATCTATATAATATGTGTCGAGAATTTATAGATGAAAAATCTAGGGCTTACATCAAACCCTAGTAGAGGCTATTCATGATATGTTTTGATGATTGATTTAAAATCTAGGGTCTGCAACTAACTATAGTGAAAGCTAATCATCATCATGTCTGAGCTGTGATTAATCTTGATTGACTCCTTTGTATGAAATCTAGGATTTCTATGAATCCCTAGTGGAAAGTCTAACATGTGAATTCTAAAGGTTGTTAGATATCTTGTAGATCTATATTGATTCTAGGGTTTACTAAATGTTGTAGCAAGGTATATTATACACTTTGAAATAAACATTGAAACCCTAGATAGAACGAAAGACATTATGAACTAGTCTAGGGTTTATGATAAAAGTCCCTAGCAAAATGTTGAAGAAAATATGTCTCTTGTCTAGGTACTTGATATGTATAAAGTTAAAAATGCTTCTGTAATTCTGATATGGCTAACTTCATGCTTCTATAGATTTGGTTGTACTTGTTGTCTAAAGTTATGCATGTACATCATAAAGATAAGAAGTTGATAAGTATAATGAGAAGGATGGAAGCCGTGAGATATTCTCCAACACCTAAAAAGATAATCTCCCTACATTAAGAGGGAGCCTAGATAGAAGAACTCTCCCTAGCTAAGAGGGAGGGCATAACAAAGTTTTCGGTTGGAGAATATATTATGGAAAGATATGTTGCCACATGTGAAGTAGGAAGAATAATATTTTCTTAAAGGATTCTACTGATAGTCCTACAGAAATTATTTGAAGGGCAACATTGAAACATCGAAGATTTGTTTTGGTTATGCATTTAAAATTATTGATGATATGGGTTTGTGTTTGCACAGGTGAATCTCTCGAAGGATTTGATAGCATGTTGGTTACCAATCAATTTGATTGGGAGAGATTGGTTTTCCTTGATGTGTTGGATCAAGGTGTGTTGAGGCTTTGTGAATGAAGCATTGCCTGGAAAGACATTGGGTCGGCACTTTGTGTTGATGTATGGTTGGAAGGGTGGCATCGGGTGGATGTGCACCTAGTTCCTTGGGTTGATGGTTAGTAAGTAAGCCTGATGGTACTATTACGGGATGAAGTACCCTAGGGTTTGGGTTGGGAACCCCAACAGAGCAAGAAGCATACAGTAACAAGAAGCGTACAAATTTACAGTCCTAATGCTCAAACTAGTAAAATGGGAAGAAGGCGTAGTACCTGTAGGTCCTACATTTGAAGGCGATCCCGCAGGGTTCAAACCCTCTGCTTCTCCTAGTGCTCTAAAACCTGCAACTCACTCAAGAAAAGCACATATACTAGTAATAATTGAAAGCATGTTCAAGATGTTAGTGTTAGATCATATAGGCATATAAGCATAAAAACATGAAATCATTCATAATAGGATCATAACATGTATAAAGTATAAAGATCATGTGTAGAAATTTTATAACCAACCTTGGTTTTCAGTTTCTCCTTATTTCTCCCATAAAGTTAAATGCCCATTCCCATAGCCATACATTCAACAAGCTGGAAAAATAAATATTTTCTGAAAAACTAATTCTAGAAATTTCACAGTGCTGAAAATGTAGAAATAAAAACTCAGAAACATAAAACAGCCACAAACAGAAAATTGACACGCTGATTTTTTGTCAAGATGACCTTGGAAAAAACCCCTACAACTCTTGGGGAAAATCAGTTCGAAAGCTTCTCTTTATTTCTAAATATGCTTTTACAGTGAACAGTAAAACACAGTAAAAATTACAGCAAATACAAAACCCACATATCTCAATTTCCGTGTCAACCTCCAACCTTGAAAATCGTGCCAACAGCGAACAAAAATTTAATAGAAAAATTACAGAATTAAATGTTGTACTTGCAGCCTCGAAAAATGTGCCCGTACATTTCCCATACTTCTGTGATCGTATTAAGATCAAACTATATGGACAAGCATTAATGCAGCCCTTCCTCTGCTCTCCGTGCTCCGTAAAATCGCTCTAACACCGTGCCCGAACAGAATGAGGTCGCTCCCTCAAACAAAGATTGTACTGCAATGAAAAATGTGCTGATGGTATGTACGAATTTTCCGCTCTTGATAAACGGCCAATAAATGCCGCCGTATTGCAAATGTCAGCTGAAATGTGCCCTCTTGCTATACGAATTTTCTCGTGTAGAGCCAAGGTCGTCTCCCTCTCGGCTTCTAAATCCCTCTTTAGCATTCTCTCCTCTTCTCTCAATCTGCTCATGAAAGAATGGATGATCTTTTCTCTCATTTTCCTCCTTTAACCTAACCCTAGGTGACTTTTAAGGAATCCCTAAATCCAATGGCTGAGATAGCTTTAGATCTAGGGTTGAGATTAAATGTTCATTTGAATCTCACTTTTTTTTTTTTAATTCACCCCACTTTTATAAAGACCCTCTTAGTCATTTATTTCCAAAGTCACTTTTCATTTTTTAATTTCACATTGACTTTATTAAAGTCACTTTAAAATTAGACTTAGTAACTTTATCACTTAAAGTCACTTTTAAATTAGATTCGACTTTATAACTTATAAAGTCACTTTAGGAGAAAAATTAAATTCTTTTGAACACTTTTCCCTAGGCCAAAGATCAAAGCCTTAGGGAACCACCTGTCCTCCAGTAACCAAATTTCAACACTCCCTCTTACCGAGGAAGGTGTTCCTCACCACACCTATCTTGTCTCTGAAGTAGACATGTTTTCCCCGTGGTAACGCTTTGGTAAGAATATCTGCAACCTGCTCATCAGTGGGAATATACTCAAGCTTCACAGATCCCTTCTGAACATAGTCTCTGATAAAGTGATATTTGATGCCGATATGCTTTGACCTGTCATGAAATACTTGATTCTCCATGAGTTTAATGCAACTCTGATTATCACAGTAAATCACTGAAGGTCTCAACGACTGACCAAATAAACCAAACAACATCTTGCGAAGCCAGATGGCCTCACAACTAGCTAGACTGACTGCCATGTACTCTGCGTCCGCTGAACTCAATGCTACTGACTGCTGCTTTCGGCTAAACCACAACACCATTGCTGAACCCAACCCAAAACAAAGACTCCCAAGTGCTCTTCCTATCGAAGCACAACCTGCGCACGAATCGTTGCAACCACCAACCTCACTCCATCTCCTCGCCTATAGTCCAGACATACCCACTGTCTCTTGCAAGTACCGCAAAAATGTGTTTTGCACAACCCGGGGCACTCCTCCTGACTCCTGACATGAACTGATCATCGTGTTGGATCGCAGCATATATCTGGTCTAGTGTTGACCAACTACATCAAGGAACCAATCACCTGTCTGTACAATGTGGGATCCACCAACTCGGAATCCGAAGCATGAAGCTTCTTCCAGTTGGTGATCATCGGTGTCGACATGGGTCTACAATCCTCCATGTGGAATCTGCCAAGGATGTCCACAATATACTTCCCCTGTCCCAGGAAGAAATGCCCCTCCTCCTGCCATACCTCCAAACCCAAAAAGTAATGCATCAAGCCAATGTCCTTCATCTCAAACTCCGACGCAAGATCTCTCTTGCAGTGCTCTATGAGTCTCTCTGCACCCATAATGACTAAGTCATCCACATACAACAACAGAATGAAAGGCTCCTCACCTATCACAATAAAGTAAAGGTTCGGATCTGCATCACTCTTTGTGAAACCCATCTCATGCAAGTATGTATCTATCCTGGAGTACCAAGCTCTGGCAACTTGCTTCAGGCCATAGAGGGCCTTCTTCAGTCTGCTCACATGGGACTCCTTCCCATGCACCTCAAAGCCCTGTCGCTGCTCAATGTACACCTCCTCCTGTATGAAGCCATTGAGAAATGTGGTCTTCACATCCATCTGGTGGATCTTCCAACCCATCTCTGCTGCTATCGATATGATGGAGCGAATCAAAGTATATCGAGCCACGGGAGCGAAGGTCTCCTCATAATCAACTCCCTCTACATGGGAGAACCCTTTGGCCACAAACCTTGCTTTGAATTTCTCAATGCTGCCATCTGCAGCATGTTTTACCTTGTAAAGCCATCTGGAAGTAATCACGGATTTGCCCTCAGGCCCCGACACCACCTCCCAAACATCATTCTTCATGATAGAAGAATACTCCTCTTGCATGGCATCTCTCCAAACCTGCTGGCTAGCTGCCTCCTCATAGCTAGAAGGCTCTGAGTCAACGATGTTGGCAACCATTGCCATATAGCTACAAAACCTATCAGGTGGTCTGCTCTCTCTGACCGGCCTCTTGGGCCCAGCAACAGATGTGGCCTCTCTCAAGGTACCCTGAAGCCACTTGGGCTTCCTCTTCCCCGAGCACACTTCTCCCACTGGAGAATGAAACTCCTCCTCCTCATCAGGAGCCTGAACTCCTAACTGTCTGTCTACTGTCCTCCTGCCTGAACCTGAACCTGTAGACGTTGAAGTACCATGTGAACTATCCATCAGTGGACTCCCTAGTGAACTGCTCTGCGAACTGCTTTGCATGTTGCCCGAAGCACCACCCCTCTGACTTTATGAGCCACTGCTCACTGATGGACCTGACACCGTAATCGATGTACCTCCGGATCCTCCTGATCCCTGCCCACTGGATCCCTGTGACTGACTCAACTGCTCCTGAGGGTCTGGCTGATTCAGATACTCTAACTCCCGTGACCTCCTAAAGGCCCTGTCCTCCTCGAATTTCACATCCCGTCTGACAACAACTCTCCTCTGTGCGGGAATATAAATCCGAAAGGCCTTCGAGGTCTCACTATAGCCCACAAAGACACCCTTCTCTGCGGTGGGCTCTAGCTTGGTCCTCTTCTCCTTGGGTACGTAGGAGTATGCAATACACCCAAAGATACGAAGATAACCAACATCAGGCTTCTTCCCAGAAAAAGCCTCCTCCGGAGTCACATGCCCCAAGGCATGATGCAGACTCCTGTTCTGCAAATATACAACAGTGTTGCAGGCTTCTGCCCACAAAAACAATGGTAACCCCTGATCATGTAGCATGGCTTTGGCGGCCCGTCCAATGGATCTGTTCTTCCTCTCCGCAACCCCGTTCTGCTGAGGGTTGTGTTGTCACACAGATCATCAAGGCACCGCGACAACTGCTCAGATTGGGGGTTGTCACTTTTATCCCCAATCTCTTTATTTAAACTGTCTCCTTGCAAGCTAAGGGAGGTAGACCCTATTACAAATGAGGATGATAAATCCAGGAGACATAGCTAAAACATCAAATACTTGATAGAAATGAACGAGATTCTACAGATCTAAATTAGATTTCACGTTTAATGACCAGTGCCTTATGGAGTCAAACAGAATCCCGTTATGCAATTATAAACAAGTGACGATTAACTGCTGCTTATTAAAACACGATTGATCACAATGATATTCAATGAAAGACACTACAACCATGAAACAATACGATGAAAATGCCAGGATTTAAAATGTTTCACTTAATTTCTATCCAGACAAATCAACGATTTTATATAGTCACTCTTAAGATAAAATTTCAAAAGCTCATTTGACTAGAAAAGATATTTTTGAGAATTTTTATAATTTTTTTATTATTTTTATTTTTTTAATCTAAAACAAGTAAAAAATCTAAATCCAAATAAAAAGTTCTAATCTGAAAATTAGAATCTAAATCTAAACATAACTAAAATTAAAATTAAACTAAATGAAACTAATTTAAAATCTAAAAGCTAAAACTAAACAAACAAACCTAAGATCTAAACTACAATTAAATTAAAATCTAAATGGAAATCTATCTAGCACTAAACTAGATCCTAAAAATTTTAAATTTCTATCTAAAACCTACGCTATTCACACAAAATAAAAAAAAAAGTCTAACACTACGGTTAACTAAAATAAGAAAAAACCGACTCAATAAAATATGAAACCTAATAGTATTAAAACTATGAAAAATCAAACGTTGTCTAACAAAAATTTCGACGCATACAAAGTGTTTGACTTTCAATCTTTGTGTTTATACTTGTCGTTTTGCAGTTGTCGTTTGCAGATTCTGTGTGCAGGTTGGAGCGAAAGGAGGCACGATGGCGTGGAATGGAGACGATCCGATTGAGAGAGATAAATGCAAATCGATGGACGGCGGATAGAAAGAGTTAGTTTGTCGTTTTATTTGTTTTGCAGGTCAGGTCGGACGGCGTGAAGGAACTTGGACGGAAGACCAGATCGAGGGTCAACGGAATGGATGGGAAGAAATGCAGCTGATACGGCAGATTGAAGGGACATCAAGACTGGAGTTGTTTGACAGCGTGGATGAGGTAGGGTCGATGAAGCAGAAAAAGAAACCGATGCAGACGGCAAGGGCAATGGAAGAAAGGTTTTTGCAAATCGAACAGAGTCTCGATGGCAGCAGAAAAGATGCTAGGGAACAACAGATCTGGACAGCGTTTTATTTTTGTAGTGAAGATAGACAGATTTTGATGCACCCAGTATGCATTAACTTTACCCAGCAAACTTAGAAATTAAAAATTTTCCATCAAACTCTTCTTCAATTGACTGAAGCTCAGATCCTTATGTTCTTTTAAATTAAATGATGCCAAATCCTGCCCACAATAGCAGTTTGAGGCCAGATCTGGCCTTTGGAGGCTAGACCTGCCTCAGATCTTTAAAAAAAAATTTCGATTTGAACCCTGAATCTGCAAACCAGCCAGATCTAAAGATGCACACCAAGAAACGATTAAACCCTTACAGAAAGATTACAAATTTACAACTAGTTTACAGATTTAAAACCCTCATGGTCAGATTTGAATCCATTTTAGCACAATTTTCAGAGATTTAAAATTTTTGGGAGAAGCACAAGCCTTAGAAAATCCTGCAAAATCACAAACTTCGTAAGATAGACTTGGAATTTAACAAATAAAGAGCTTATCAGATTTATGTTTATTGAGAGTCGGCCGGTCCAACCGAAGACTTCCCCAGACGCTCAATCTTAAAAATAATTCCCTGCACACTTAGATCTGAATCTTAGATCGATAGATATTTAAGAAAACAACATGAGACCCTTAGAAAAATCAGAATGTTATTTTATAAACCCAGAAAACTGCACAAGATACCTGTATGCAAATTAATCCATGTAGGCCATCAACCATAAAATGCAAGAAACCAAGTAGCTAGAGACAATTCACCACATAAATTTGAGAAGGAACATCAAGATTTCTAACCCCAAAGTCTTTATGCTTTATTCATCAAGAAAAATTCACAAGAGCTTCCAAGACTAGTACACGATTCTGAGATCGGATGACTCAAAAATGAGAAAGACCTCTAAATTTATAGGACAAGATCTCTAACGGCTAGTTTGGATGATCCTCGTCAAAATAATCTCAACCGTCCAAAAGATTTAATTATCTTTTAATCCGGAGCGTTGAAATTAAAATTTTGGGGAAAAACGAATTTATCATTTAATTCAATTTTAATTAACTCAAAAATACTATTTTTGAGTTAATTACCCCAAAATTTTGACCTTGACTTAACCACCAAGGCCCAAGGGTCCAATATTTCTTAAAAATTCTCAATATTCCCTTGGCTTGGGGCTTTCAAAATCATTTTCCAAGGACCCACAAATTTTGCCTTTAAAGATTTAATCCTAATTTAGGACCCTAAATTAATTAAATTTCTGGTTTAGGATTTTATTAATTAATTGACCAGAAAATTTAATTAATTGAATAAGAGGGGATTATAATTATTTTTCCAACCCTCTTTTACATGAGATAATACATTTACATACATGAAGGGGGAATACCCATTCGTATAGACCCTCAAATAAATACCCAATTCTACGACTCAAAACATGATCTAGTAGACCAAGTAGTTGAAACTACTTTTACAAGGACTCGATAAAAAACACTAGGACTCACTTAGCATGCTGATGAAAAATTCCACCCTAGCTTTGGGGTGAGGCTGGAGGGAAAAATCTGCCGATCACTTTCGTGAATCAGTGAGACAAAAAACCTCCTAGGATGGAAGTCATCAACAACATACTAGGCTTACCTAGGTTGTTACATACATGGACGGTCTTACTTAGATCATTTACATCATAAAATGCAGAATGGGTTTACATCATATAAAAACGGTCGATCGGCGATGAAATCTGGATGACACGAGCCTCGAACATGATAAGTCCCATGTGAAAAAATGGGGGTGTACTGCTATGGGGTCGTTGACAAAATGTGGTCAACATCTGGCTCTACTTGGGGACACGTTGCTTCATCGAAGGAATGTGAGAATCCAGAATCTACATCCAAGCAACACACAAAATTATATAAGTAGTGTCCATCCAAATATCATCATATAACATTAAGTACATGAAAAATAGAAGCTCTTCTTTTATTCATTATTCTACTTAACGTGAAAAGTAAATCTACTCTAACTGCAAAAATAAAATGCTGAAATAACAAGGAGTAGGGTTAGAAATACAATACAGAGGATGCCCAAATGGCATCAGATGTCATCTTTGAAGAACAACTTGAGCAATTTGCCATTCGCAGGTAGTTGCAGTGGTTCACCTTCCAATGTGCTCAAGTGAAATGAGTTTGGTCCAGCAATGCCTCTGATAATATAAGGTCCCAGCCACAAACTGTCAAATTTCTTGTGTTTTCCAGGCTTCTCATTTTTTCTATCCCAAAGCAATACCATGTCTCCAACCTGCAAAGATCTAGATCTAGATGATTTATCAAAGCTTTTCTTAATGTTAGATTGATTCTTAAACATATTATCCAAAGCCTTCCTATGAGTTTCATCCAACTCCACAATCTGATCAATTCTATTTTGAACAGCATCTTTATCAGTGGAAAAATGTTGAAAGAGTTGGTAAGCTGGCAATTTAAGGTGAACAGGCAAAGTTACATCCAAGCCATAAACTAATTCAAAGGGACTTTTACCAGTAGCTTTCTTTTTAGTAATCCTATCTGCCCACAAAGCATACTTGATTTTGCTGTCCCAAGATCGCTTGTTATCTCCTACTATCTTCTTGATAATGGTTATAAGATTTTTATTACTTGATTCAGCTAAGCCATTACCCTGAGGATAGTAATTAGATGAATGAGATAAAGTAATGCCATACTTAAAACAAAAAGATGAGAATTCAAGAGAACTAAAAGCCTTGGCATTATCAGTAGTGATCTTGGAAGGGACACCAAATCTAGTAATGATTTGATTTTCAATAAAGTCCATAATGACCTTTTCATTGGCATTCTTAATAGGAATGGCTTCAACCCATTTAGTAAAATAATCAGTCGCAGTTAAGATCCAAGAGAAGCAATTGCTAGAATTTTCATGGAATTTCCCGATGAAATCCAGACCCCAATGTTGAAAAGGTGCCTCAACAACCACAGGTTGTAGGGGCAAGGCAACTAGCTTCTGCTTCCCAGTGAAAAGTTGACAGGCTTGGCAACTCCTAACAAATTTATGAACATCTGAAAAAATCGAAGGCCAAAAATAACCAGCTCTCAGAATTTTGTGGGTGGTAGTTCTAGCAGCATAATGACCACCACAAAATCCTGAATGAAACTCAGAGATCAACCTTTTAGACTCAACCTCATCAACACACCTAAGTATTATCCCTTCAGGATTTCTCCATCCAAGGCCATCCTTCATGAGGCAATACTTAGTGGCTTTTAATCTAAGAGCCCTTCTTCTATGAGCAACTAAATGGTCAGGACATGTAAGATTTAACAAATAATGAATAATGTCCCTATACCATTCATGCTCTCCTAACCTTTGCAGCTCAGGTGAAGATGCATCATTAAGACAGATCAAACCAAGCGCCTTTTCATTACCCTCGGTCAACATCTCAGCCAAGCCTTGACCTTTGACTAATTTAGTGGGTCTAATCTCTAAATCATACTCTTGAATTTTAGTAACCCACCTAGCATGAGTCCCTAAGCAATCAGTTTGAGTTAAGATATCTTTAATTGCGGAATGCGGGACAAAAGCAATAATTTTAGAATAACCCACATAAGTCCTAAAATTCTTAAGAGATTTAACCAAAGCATAGGCTTGCTTTTCCATAGTAGTATACTTTAATTCAGAATTTTGAAGCGCTCTACTCATGAAAGCAATAGGCTGCTCGTGACCTTCCTTATTCTTTTGTAACAAGACACCAGCAATAGTATCTTCAGAAGCGAAAGAGAAAATCATAAAATCTTTTGAGTAATCAGGACTCGCCAGAACCGGAGCTTGAGCAATAGCACCTTTAATCCCTTGAAAAGCCCTTTTACCATCTTCTTTCCATAAAAATTTTACTTCTTTTTTAAGAAGATTTTGAATAGGCTTAGCTATTTCTGCGTAATTTGGAATAAATCTTCTAAGAAAATTAGTTTTTCCTAGAAAACACTGAAGGGATTTAAGATTGTGAGGTAGAGGAATCTTTTGGATTGCCTCAACTCTTTCAGGATCAATCTTGATCCCATCCTTGGAGATGATGTGACCAAGTAACTTCCCCTCAGTTACCCCAAAAACAGATTTAGCCGGATTTAAGGAAATCCCAAACTCTCTACATCTATCAAAAACCTGCCTAAGATGACCTATATGAGTAAAACCATCTTTAGAAAAAACAGTAAGATCATCCTGGTAAATTTCAATAATTTTTCCAATTAAGCCCTTAAAAGCATAATCCATAGCCCTCTGAAAAGTAGCCCCAGCGTTAGTCAAACCAAAAGGCATTCTAATGTATTCAAAAGTACCCCATGGTGTGGTGAATGTCGTTTTGTGACGATCTTCTTTTTTAACCCAAACTTGATTGTATCCAGAAAAACCATCTAGCAATGACATCATTCCTGAACCTGTTACTATTTGCAACATAGTCTCCATGTTGGGCAAAGGGTAATTATCTTTTTTACATGCTAGATTAAGGTTTCTAAAATCAACACAAAGTCTAATGGTACCGTTCTTCTTCCTAACAATCACCAGGTTGGAACACCATGTTGAATGTCTAGTTTGAGCAATGATTCCAGCCACAAGCATTTTCAAAAGCTCTTTCTGAACCAAAGAAGCTAACTTAGGATTTATTTGCCTAAGCTTTTGACGAAAAGGTTTAGCACTCTCATCTTTTAAAGGGATAGTGTGTTGCATGACATCTTCCCTATATCCTTTTAACTCATCATAAGAAAATGCTAAAACATCCCTGTACTCATGAAGTAAATTAATCAACTACTTCCTTTCTTCTTCACTAGTACCTTTACCGATTTTAACAATTTTAGGATCTTTAGAAGTACCAAGATTTACTTCGATGAATTCACCTGGATCCCTTCTATTTTCTTCTTTTAACTTCGTAGCATCATGCCGATCAAAGTGTTGTTCTAAAGCAACAATATTCCAAGGAGTAGGATTTATAATATCACCATGATCCTCAAATCCATCCTCCTTAGAACTTATTCGAAAATCTTCAAACTCATCCAAATGATTAAGAAAACGAATAGCCTGCTTTTCATCATCAAAAACTTGCCAATGTTCTGAATTATCCGGGACAGATGGTCTGAAAATCATTTCCATTTTTATCTCTTCCTTAATTAATTCATCAGATAATTGTAAGGTAAAAGCGGCCACAGCAAGCTCATCTGCGAAAGCATTCTTTTCTCTTGGGACAGCTTCAAGGTTAATAGCATCAAAGTGTTCCATAACATCCCATACAGCATTTCGATAATTTCTCAACCTCTGATTTTTACATGTGAATTTGTTCTTAACTTGCATGATAACCAGATCAGAGTCTCCCTTGATACTAAGCAACTTAATTCCTAAAGCCTTCGCCAATTCAAAACCCAACAACAAAGCCTCATACTTAGCCACATTATTGGTTGCATCAAACTCAAGTCTATAAGCAAACTTTAAAATATTACCAAGGGGAGACTTCAAAACAATTCCAGCACCCTTACCATACTTTGATGCCGCACCATCAAAATGCATGTACCAAACCTAATCATTTAAGTCCTCAGATTTCTCATCAACCTTGTCATCTAAAGGAATCATGAAATTAGACAAAATAGCATAATTCCCCATGTCAGGTTGTTCCTTAATTATTTCATTATGAGGTCTTTTAGGATCTTCTACATGGAATCTTCTTTCAGGTTCTCTATTAAGCCTCACAAACCCTTCACCTCTAGGAGAAGGAATCATAGCATAAGACCAATTCATCTGAATACTTCCTCCTAGATCAGAAGCCCACTTTCTTGATAACAACATACCCCAAGCATCCGGAACATCAACTACAACTATGTCCATAACAATCATGATATCAAGGTAAACCGCTAAATGAACTTGTAAATCCTTGATCAACCCATGAACTTCAATTTTCTTAGAATCCATGGCACATATGTTGTAATATGGTCTAGAAACTCTTAAATTAAGCTGCTCCATGACCCTCTTAGTCATAACACAAGCTAGAGCACCAGAATCTAGCATACAATTATTCAATTTATAATCATTAACCATCAAACTAACAAAAAATGGCTGATAATCTTTGTTATCCGATTCCATTTTCTGTAAGTATATAGGGGCATCTTGGTATGACACTTCGAGAGTTTCATTTTGAGTAACATTAACATGTGAAGCTCCAAGAACATCTAAAACTTTAGCTTTCTGATTAGGAAGCTTTATAGCCTCAGTAAAAGGTACCAAGATCTTAGCATTTCTCAACCATGCACCCAAATCAATATCCAAACCAGGACTAGGATTAAAAATTCGAGGAGGATTTTGATTATGAATTTGCTCTTTATCCCTTCTTTGATAAGTTAATCCTTTGTCTTTGGCGATTTCTAAAACTCGATCAGGAGAAGGCTTTTCACCAAACATTTCAACAATCAAATCATTCTCATAATCAAAATTATTGATACTATGCGAAGATGTGAAAGGCCTAACATCTTGACTATGTTCCTTAACTTCCATCCAATCTTCCATAGACAAAGAGAACTCCTTACCAACAACATTTATCTGATTACTTGCCCCAAACATTCTATTATTTATGATTCTTTCGACAATGGGACAAGTAGCCTCTTCATGAAGAGCATCACAAACTCTACAATAAGGAGGAACTTCATCAACCAGATTAGTAGATTCAAGCGGATTGGGAGGTCTCTGCTCACTCGACTGACCCTTTCTCTGCCAAGTATTATTATTTCGATTATTATTATTATGATTCCTAGGTTGGGAATTATGCATTTGAGCCCTTTCCATTTGAACCAACCTAGACTGTAAAGTGCTTATTTCCCTAGCATGACTAAGCTCCATGCTTTCAAGTTTTTGCATTAACTTTTTCATAGGGTCATCATCATCTTCTAGAGGTTCTTTACTTTTAGATGTTTTTTACTTAGTTGCAGTCCTATCAAAACCAGGAATTTCAGACTTCCCAGATGCCCTTCTATCTTTTTCAAGTTCTTCAGCTAAAGATTGACAAGCCCTATAATTTGCAGTTTTAGCCCGCCTTAACTCATATGAAGTTTCAGAATTAAAAGCATCAATGTAAAAATTCAAAAGAGATCCAGCAGGAGGTTTATGAGTTTGAGATATTTCTCTAAGGATACCATTAAATTTCCTGTTGAATTCTTCAATCGTTTCGTTTTCTTTCTTTTTTATGGTACTGATCTCTCTTACCAAATGCCTATCTTCCCTTTTATCACCATACTTTTCTTTAAAGGCAGCTACAATTGATCCAAAAGTATCAAATGAATTATCAGGTTTTTCCATGAACCATTCAGCAACATCCTCACCAAAAGTAAGAACAAAAGTTTTCATCTTCACATCATCGAAATTATTATTTGTAACTGCAAATCTAGTCCACCAGCTAATGAAAGCAAACAAATGAGATTTAACACTAACTGCATCATTTCCTTGAAAAATAGTAATTTATCCATTCCAGTTTGAGGGGTATCATGGGGATAACCTTGAATATTAGCAAAATCACACGGGGCAAAAACATCCATGATATCGGGTTGAGGTGGATCACAAAAAAGCGAATGGATATCAGAGAGAGCTTCCTGGCCGAGATTATCAAGGAGTGTACGAGAAGCGAGCTTGTGTAATCGAACTCTAAAAACCCTTTCAGGATCTGGAGTAGGATTAACCAAGCTACTAGGATGCCTTCTCGTATAGGTCCTTATGGAAGATGAAGCCAATGGAGTCGCCACTAGGACAGGAAGCTAACTCAGATACATGAGATGAAAATGAATAAAGAGATGAATGTCGATGAAAGATCAGAAGATTTATAAAATGTCGTTAAGACCAAGGACAGAAAAACTCTATCCCCAGCGACGGCGCCAAAAAATGTTGTCACACAGATCGTCAAGACACCGCGACCACTGCTCAGATTGGGGGCTGTCACTTTTATCCCCAATCTCTCTATTTAAACTGTCTCCTTGCAAGCTAAGGGAGGTAGACCCTATTACAAATGAGGATGATAAATCCAGGAGACACAGCTAAAACATCAAATATTGGATAGAAATGAACGAGATTCTACAGATCTAAATTAGATTTCACGTTTAATGACCAGTGCCTTATGGAGTCAAACAGAATCCCGTTATGCAATTATAAACAAGTGACGATTAACTGCTGCTTATTAAAACAGGATTGATCACAATGATATTCAATGAAAGACACTACAACCATGAAACAATACGATGAAAATGCCAGGATTTAAAATGTTTCAATTAATTTCTATCCAGACAAATCAACGATTTTATATAGTCACTATTAAGATAAAATTTCAAAAGCTCATTTGACTAGAAAAGATATTTTTGAGAACTTTTATAATTTTTTTATTATTTTTATTTTTTTAATCTAAAACAAGTTAAAAATCTAAATCCAAATAAAAAGTTCTAATCTGAAAATTAGAATCTAAATCTAAACATAACTAAAATTAAAATTAAACTAAATGAAACTAATTTAAAATCTAAAAGCTAAAACTAAACAAACAAACCTAAGATCTAAACTACAATTAAATTAAAATCTAAATGGAAATCTATCTAGCGCTAAACTAGATCCTAAAAATTTTAAATTTCTATCCAAAACCTACGCTATTCACACAAAATAAAAAAGAAGTCTAACACTACGGTTAACTAAAATAAAATAAAAAACCGACTCAATAAAATATGAAACCTAATAGTATTAAAACTATGAAAAATCAAACGTTGTCTAACAAAAATTTCGACTCATAAAAAATTTCGACGCATACAGAGTGTTTGACTTTCAATCTTTGCGTTTATACTTGTCGTTTTGTAGTTGTCGCTTGCAGATTCTGTGTGCAGGTTGGAGCGAAAGGAGGCACGATGGCGTGGAATGGAGAGGATCCGACTAAGAGAGATAAATGCAAATCAATGGACGGCGGATAGAAAGAGTTAGTTTGTCGTTTTATTTGTTTTGCAGGTTAGGTCGGACGGCGTGAAGGAACTTGGACAGAAGACCAGATCGAGGGTCAACGGAATGGATGGGAAGAAATGCAGCTGATACGGCAGATTGAAGGGACGTCAAGACTGGAGCTGTTTGACAGCATGGATGAGGTAGGGTCGATGAAGTAGAAAAAGAAACTGATGCAGACGGCAAGGGCAATGGAAGAAAGGTTTTTGCAGATCGAACAGAGTCTCGATGGCAGCAGAAAAGATGCTAGGCAACAACAGATCTGGACAGCGTTTTATTTTTGTAGCGAAGACAGACAGATTTTGATGCACCCAGTATGCATTAACTTTACCCAGCAAACTTAGAAATTAAAAATTTTCCATCAAACTCTTCTTCAATTGACTGAAGCTCAAATCCTTATGTTCTTTTAAATTAAATGATGCCAAATCCTGCCCACAGTAGCAGTTTGAGGCCAGATCTGGCCTTTGGAGGCTAGACCTGCCTCAGATCTTTAAAAAAAAATTTAGATTTGAACCCTAAATCTGCAAACCAGCCAGATCTGAAGATGCGCACCAAGAAACGATTAAACCCTTACAGAAAAATTACAAATTTACAACTCGTTTACAAATTGAAAACCCTCATGGTCAAATTTGAATCCATTTTAGCACAATTTTCAGAGATTTAAAATTTTTGGGAGAGGCACAAGCCTTACAAAATCCTGCAAAATCACAAACTTCGTAAGATAGACCAGGAATTTAACAAATAAAGAGCTTATCAGATTTATGTTTATTGAGAGTCCGCTGATCCAACCGAAGACTTCCCCAGACGCTCAATCTTAAAAATATTTCCCTGCACACTTAGATCTGAATCTTAGATCGATAGAGATTTAAGAAAACAACATGAGACCCTTAGAAAAATCAGAGTGTTATTTTATAAACCCTAAAAACTGCACAAGATACCTGTATGCAGATTAATCCATGTAGGCCATCAACCATAAAATGCAAGAAACCAAGTAGCAGAGTTTAGAGACAATTCACCACATAAATTTGAGAAGGAACATCAAGATTTGTGAATCCTAAAGTTCTTATGCTTTATTCATCAAGAAAACTACAAGAGCTTCAAATAGACGAAGAAGAGACATTCCTATATCTACGCCCAAGAATGTGAGGTAGCATAATCAATTATAGGACAAGATTCAATCGCTAGTTTGATGATCCCCGCCAAAATATCTCAACCGTCCAAAAGATTTAATTATCTTTAATCCGGAGCGTTGAAATTAAAATTTTGGGGAAAAAACGAATTTATCATTTAATTCAATTTTAATTAACTCAAAAATATTATTTTTGAGTTAATTACCCCAAAATTTTGACCTTGACTTAACCACCAAGGCCCAAGGGTCCAATATTTCTTAAAATTCTCAATATTCCCTTGGCCTGGGGCTGTCAAAAATCATTTTCCAAGGACCAACAAATTTTGCCTTTAAAGATTTAATCCTAATTTAGGACCCTAAATTAATTAAATTTCTGGTTTAGGATTTTATTAATTAATTGACCAGAAAATTTAATTAATTGACTAAGAGGGGATTATAATTATTTTTCCAACCCTCTTTTACATGAGATAATACCTATGTTTCCAGGAAACGTGGGTGCGGGGACGGGGATGGCGCTTTTTGAAACAGGGTGCGTGGGTTCGTCTGGGTATTTTTATATTAATATATATATATGATATTAATATCATATATATCATATATAAATTATAATTACTAATAATTTATAAACTTTAAACTTTAAATATTTAAACATGCACATCATTCAACATTCAAGTTGCAACATTCACATGTGACATGTGTCATTGAAATTTCAAAAATTCTAGTTTGATAATATCATGATCAGGGTAGCATGATTTAAATTTTCCGCTGACCCAGTTGTTAGCATAGCATGACTCCTTTGCTTTTGCTGGACTATTTTGTCCTCCTCACATACTGTCAATAAAACTCCCTTCTAAACATGTCTGCTCCTTGAAGATCTGCATGCCTGATCATTTAAAAATTAAAAGCCAGCATCTTGAAGATCTGCATTAAATTATAAAACCTACTTGGAAATGTACAGGGCCTGTACTACAGGCTGTTATATGCAGTGGCTCTTGAATTTGGATGTGATCTCTTGTATTAGCATTCACTTTTCAGGCAGTGGTTCCAAAATGAATAATGATTTAATTTGAGAAATGCCAGACTCAAGTTCTTCCACGGTCATTGTCAATTTGGCAATTAGAAGTCAATTTTCCATTTTCACCTCCTCCTCTCACACTTCAAATTTAAAATAAAAATCAGAATTATAACATTTAAACTACACATGAGGAATAACACCATGATAAATGTACATTAGATGACACCATGATAAATGTACAGTGTTTTTTGTCCAGTTGACCCAGCTTCTTGTAAATGGGTTCCCAAATGTGATTATTTCCAAAATTTATCATGACCGGTTGGCCTCTATAACTAGAATATCCGACTCTGACCCATATTTTATAAATTATTAAATTAATAAAAATTTTAGAAGGGTTTTGTGGGGAATTTTTCCACTGTAACTGTCATTGATTTCTCACTTATTTCCGCTGCAAGTTTACCTGTTAATTATTGGCGTATTTAGTTTTCATTGTGAAATTTATTTGGTTAAATATTTTTCTGGGTATTGTTAAATAGCTGAGTGAAATTAAATCAGGGCTGATAAGAGTTTAAATTAACATTAGAATATTGAGCATTTTAGAATGTTGAACAAGATTATGGTGGCCCGTAACCCATTCATTCCCTGGTGATGTGCAAATCCAAAAGGCATCACGCAACTAAAATAAAAAAAACCTTTGACAATCACTATAGAACGAATAACTTAGACAGGTTATAACTTATTGGTTTAGGACGAATTCTTAATATTTCAAGAAATCGATGAAATATCACCTGCACTACATGCTCTAAAGTTAAATGTTGGTGTGGTAGTATTTACTATTTAGTAAATACCTGTGGGCCTGCCGGTGGTGAGAGAGGGACGGAGCGAGTGAGAGGGGCTGTCGAACGTTGCTACCCGAAACTGAAACTTGCTATGGTTGTGGCATGTGCGCCGTGCGGATGGTTGCGCCGCTGTGCCTGCAATCATCAATGGTTGTGCCGTTGTCACTGCAAACTTCAAACAGCAAATCGAACATTCGAATAGGTCGCTGCAAACTTCAATGGCTGTTTGCCGGATAGGTAGGTAATAGGTATTGTATTGAAAATTGAAATTAAGTTTTTAATTTTTAAGTTTTAATATTTATTATTTTATAATTTATTGTATTATCGTTCGACGTTTATGTTTTAAAAATAGTTAATATTTTTAATTTATTAAATTATTTTTAATTTAGTTTTAATATTTTTTAAAATTTAATTAAAATTTTTAAATTTTAATTATTTAAAAAAATATATATATTTAAGAAATTTATTTCAGAAGAACCCGTAGAACCCGAAAATTGGGTTCTAAGTACCCAAACTATGGGTTCGTCTGACCAAAAGAACCCAAAGAACCCAATTTTCATTTTTGAAGAACCCGGTTCTTCACAGAAGAAACTGGTGCGTTTGGGTTCTTCTGAGAAGAACCCGTACCCGAATCGGGTACATGGGTGCGGGAACCCGGTGCGGGTTCAAGAACCCCACCCCCGGGTGCGGGAACCCGTGCAACACAGGATAATACATTTACATACATGAAGGGGGAATACCCATTCGTATAGACCCTCAAATAAATACCCAATTCTGCGACTCAAAACATAATCTAGTAGACCAAGTAGTTGAAACTACTTTTACAAGGACTCGATAAAAAACACTAGGACTCACTTAGCATGCTGACGACAAATTCCACCCTAGCTTTGGGGTGAGGCTGGAGGGAAAAACTCTGTCGATCACTTTCGTGAATCAGTGAGACAAAAAACCTCCTAAGATGGAAGTCATCAACAACATACTAGGCTTACCTAGGTTGTTACATACATGGACGGTCTTACTTAGATCATTTACATCATAAAATGCAGAATGGGTTTACATCATATAAAAACTGTCGATCGGCGATGAAATCTGGATGACACAAGCCTCGAACATGATAAGTCTCATTTGAAAAAATGGGGGTGTACTGCTATGGGGTCGTTGACAAAATGTGGTCAACAAGTTGTAAGGAACTGTGAACTCCCTCCTAATGCCTGCCTCCGCATAATAATCAACAAACTCACCAAGGGTGTACTCTCCTCCATTGTCCGACCTCAGGGACTTGATCTTCCGACCTGTCTGAGTCTCCACAAGAGCTCTAAACTCTTGAAACCGCTTGAAGACCTCACTCTTGGTCTTCAAGAAATAAATCCAGGTCCTCCTGGAGTGATCATCAATGAATAATACATAATACTCATATCCACTTAAGGAAACATGAGACATCCGACTGCTCACATCAGAATGAATCAAATCAAGTATCCCAGTCGATCGTCATTGCCACTGGGCTGAAAAAGGGATTTGGCAAACTTGCCTATCGCACTTCGCACATCTTAATATGTATGCATGTATCAAAGTGACTGCGATATAACAAGGGCACACTCGTAGTGATTCTCCGCAATGTCCTCAAGGCTCCATGATATATGTGCCCCATCCTGCGGTGCCAAATCTCACACATCTCTGAACTGCTAGCTCCGCTGATGGTACTACTACTCAATGCCAAAAGGGGCTGAAATGAAAACTTGTACGCCTTTGCATGGCGTACACCAATCACTCTAGCTGAATCAACTGGAGCGCCCCTGGGATATATCAGCACCTGTCCTCTCCTGAACAATATCTCATACCCTCTGTCCTCCAATGCTGAGACGGATATGAGGTTCTTCCTCATCCCTGGCACATATAGAACATCTGACACCTTCAAGGGAGGTTTGGGTTCCCTATCAAATGTCAATGTCCCTACACCGACTGCTCTAACAACGCTGTCATCTCTGAGTACTACTTCTATATCAGTGCCACTCTCTGAAAGCTCTGAGAAGTACTCATGGACTCTTGTCATATGACGTGAAGCCCCACTGTCAACATACCAAATACCTGAAGATGCTCCGCTAGTGGAGGGAAATGCACACTCCCTCTCAACCTCCGTGGCAGGTGATCCTGCACTAGTGGACTCACAAGCAATGAACCCAAACTCCCGGTCAAAGCTATCTGTAAAGTCCTCTATCTCTGCTGATGCTGCCATGCTCTGGTTCTTCTCCTTCTTTTTCTTCTCCGGACACACAACTGCATAGTGTCACATCCTTTGACAATTCCAACACTTCACCTTGGAATAGTCCTTTTGGGTGTTTCCCTGTTTACGTTTACCTTTGCCTTTGCCCCCACCACTGCTTGTGGAAGCTTGCTTCTTTCCCTTGCCTTTCTTGCCTCTTGCCAACAGTGCTACATCCTCATCCTGCTCAACTGGTTTGGCTGCCCCAAGCTGGCTCTTTCTGACTTTTGTCTATATGCAATCATCCCAGAACCTCTCCCAAGTGGGAAGGGTCTCACGTGCACAAACCCCATCAGCAAAGTTCAGCCATGAACTGGGAAGGCCATTCACTGCAATCCGCACCAACTCACTGGGTGAAATGACCTCTCCAACTGCTGCCAATGCATCTCTCAATAATCTTAGTGAGATATCCAACTGCACTATCAGTCTTACCCATCTTAATGGTCTTCAACTTCTCCCTTAGGACCATTTTCCTGTTCTCATTGGTACTCTGGTAGAGATTGGTCAATGATGTCCACATCTCATGAGCATATCTCTTTCCTCTCACATGAGGAATGCAATGGTCTTTGATTCCATCTAGAATCAGTCTCTTACCCTTGTTATTCTTCTTATTAAAGGTTGTCAACTGAACAGCATAAGTAGGCACATTAACAGGGTTCTGTGCGGTATGCACCATGATATCCCAGACTTCTGCCTCCTCAAAGATGCTCTGCATTCTCTCCTTCCATACACTTTAGTTACTATGCCCATCCAACCTATCCTCCACCCTCAAGCCCAAAGACATGTTTGCTGTCCTAATAAACTGAAAATAACACTATTGTAGTAAAGGTAATGATTTATGTGTAAAAAATCAGCTTGCTGTAATTTCTGAGTGAAAAATCAGCTTGCTGTAATTTTTTCTTCTTGCTGTCCCAAACTGCCTTGTTTAGCAAATTAGCTCTGATACCATGTAGAAATTTTATAACCAACCCCGGTTTTCAGTTTCTCCTTATTTCTCTCATAAAGTTAAATGTCCATTCCCATAGCCATACATTTAACAAGCTGAAAAAATAAATATTTTCTGAAAACACTAATTTTGGAAATTTCACAATGCTGAAATGCAGAAATAAAAACTCAGAAAATTCAATCAGCGACAGAATTTTGACACGTTGATTTTTGGTCAATGTGACCCTGGAAAAACCCCTACAACTCTTGGGGAAAACCAGTTCGAAAGCTCTTCTTATTTCTGATAAATGCTTTTACAGTGAACAGTAAAACATACAAAAAATTACAACAAATACAAAACCCACTTATCTCGATTTTCGTGTCAACCTCCATCCTTGAAAATCGTGCCAACAGCGAAACAAAAAATTACAAAAAAAATACAGCAATAAATGTTGTACTTGCCGCCTAAGAAAACGTGCCCAAATTTCTGCCTGTACGGTACTGTATGGAACTATACGGACAATACAGCAACTCCTTCCTCGGTTTCCATGCCCAGAAAATCTACCTCGAAAATCGTGCCCTTTGCTGCTGAATCTACTCCTCAAAAACAACGTTGTACTTGCCTTGAAAAACGTGCTAAATAGTGTTGTACGCATTTTCTGCCTTTGTAAACGTGCCAATAAATGCTACTGTACAGAAACGCTGCCTTGGGAAATGTGCCCTCTTGCTGTACGGATTTTCTGTGTAACTATGCTACTCTCCCTTCGCTCAGAAACTTCTCTTCAGCTTTCTCTCCTCCTCTCTCAATCTGCTCATGAAAGAATGAATGACCTTTTTCCTCTTTTTCCTTCTTTAACCTAAACCTAAGTGACTTTTGGGGAATCCCTAAATCTAATGGCTAAGATAGCTTTAGATCTAGGGCTGAGATTAAATGCGCATTTAAATCTCACTTTCTATTTTTTAATTCACCTCACTTTAATAAAAACCACTTAGTCATTTATTTCCAAAGTCACTTTTCCTTCCTAATTTCACATTGACTTTATTAAAGTCACTTTAAAATTAGACTTTAGTAACTTTATCACTTAAAGTCACTTTTACATCAGATTTGACTTTATAACTTTATAAAGTCATTTTAGGAGAAAAATTAAATTCTTTTGAACACTTTTCCCTAGGCCAAAGATCAAAGCCTTGGGGAACCACCTGTCCTCCGGTAACCAAATTTCAACATCATGAACATCAAGAATGGAACAGAGCTTCTTTAATGATGAATGCAAATAAGTGTGGAGAAATACAACATGATTCAGACACAGCTCCAAGTGAAACCGCCCTCCAGATCCGTCCAACCCAAGCCTCAACAATCTCCTTCCAAAAGCATACACGTGGATGTCATATAAGAGGAATGAACATCTCTATGAGAGAAACAAGGGTTTCCACAATCTGGGAGTGCAGGAGGCACAGAGATAAATCAAATTTGATCAGGGACTAAATGGCTATAATATCAATACCTATCTCTCTCTCCCCTTAAGGCCTTCCCATGAGGTGTATTTATACCACCCCAAAACAGTTGTTTCAGTTGGGATACAGTTAGGCCACGTGATTCTCTAGATAGGCTTCCGGTGTAACCCATAAACCCCGCCCATAAAATAGGGAATTTTATATTTTTTCATATTTCAAATTATATACGCAGGTTGGTTATAACTGGACCCATGTGTGCACGTGCTTTTGAGAGGGCAGAGTCACATATGGAATTCAAAATAATGTTTTTTAGATAAAGTACCAAGTCTGAAGGGAAAGGGTTGCCCAAGGCCATAGCTCAGAGCATCAAGTATACAGAGGTGGAAAATAATGCTATGACAGATTCCCCCTAATATATGAGGTCAAAAGGGGTACATGATAGCCAAAATATATTAAGTGTATAAAAAGAATCATACGAGGACTTGGGAGGAGTTCGCCAGATTTCACCTTGCCAAAAACCAATGGAATAGATCAGAAAGTAAGCTCATGTCTGAGGCGGGCATACCCATGCTCAGTGAAAGTAAAGCATGTCCGCATATCAAGTATGGAGTGGATCCAATATGTATACAAGTACAAAAGAAACTGCTAAGTACATGGTGGATCATCTGATCACAGCCTCAAAAGTACATATCAAGGTCATGTCATAGTATCACTTATAGAAGAACGGATCAATGATACCGAGAAAGATATCTGATCATTGAAGTCACATAACTGAATCTCCAAGTACCAAGTCATAAAGAGTGGAATAATGGTACTACATGCAACTCGGGTGCTAACATATAAAATGTTGCTGTGATGAATTGCAACATATAAGGTTCCCAACCCAGACCCTAGGGTACTTCATCCCCAGTAGAGTCACCAATTCTGTTACGGGATGAAGTACCCTAAGGTCTAGGTTGGGAACCCCAACAAAGCAAGAAGCATACAGCAACAAGAAGCTTACAAATTTACAATCCTAATGCTCAAACTAGTAAAATGGGAAGAAGGGGTAGTACCTGTAGGTCCTACGTTTAAAGGCGATCCTGTACGGTTCAAACCCTTTGCTTCTCCTAGTGCTCTGAAACCTGCAACTCACTCAAGAAAAGCACATATACTAGTAATAGTTGAAAGCATGTTCAAGATGTTAGTGTTAGATCATATAAGCATAAAAACATGAAAGCATTCATAATAGGATCATAACATGTATAAAGTATTAAGATCATGAACATCAAGAATAGGATAGAGCTTCTTTATTGATGAATGCAAAGAAGTGTGGAGGAATACCACCTGATTCAGCCATGGCTCCAAGAGAAACCGTCCTCCGGATTCGTCCAGCCCAAGCCACAACAATCTCCTTCCAAAAGCATACACATGGATGTCATATAAGAGGAATGATCATCTATGTGAAGGAAACAAGGGTTTCCACAATCTGGGAGTGCAGGAGGCACAAGGATAATCAGACTTGATCAGAAACTAAATGGCTATAATATCAATACCAATCTCTCTCTCCCCTTAAGGCCTTCCCATGAGGTGTATTTATACAACCCCAAAACAGTTGTTTAAGTTGGGATACAGTTAGGCCACGGGCTTCTACAGGTACGCTTTCGGTGTAACCCGTAAACCTTGTGCAAAAAATAGGGAATTTTATATTTTTTCATATTTCGAATTATATACGCGGGTTGGGCATAACTGGACTCGCGTGTGCACGCGCTTTTGGGAGGGCAAAGTCACGTATGGAATTCAAAATAATGTTTTTTAGATAGAGGACCAAGTCTGAAGGGAAAGGGTTGCCCAAGGCCATAACTCAGAGCATCGAGTATACAGAGGTGGAAAATGATGTTATAACAGGTACCTATAGAGGCTGAAAGCTTTAGTCCATCTTAGTCCCACTTGGATAGATTTTCTTGGTCGGGAATCTAGTCCATGGCATTGCGGTGCCTAAATTGTTGAGTGACTAATGGATAGAGTTCCATGGTCAGGAATCTCGTCCATGACATTTAAGTGTCTAAAGATTCTTCATAGTTCATATAGTTGATATCTACCTTGTACTATTGAGTTATGAATACCTCCCTAGTTAAGAGGAGTGTTGAAGAATGTAACTAGGTTCGATATTCATAAATTGTACTTGAGTCAATATTTATTGTACTTGTCAAAAGAATAAATAAAATAATTTTATATTATTATTAAATGACTTATTAAAGCATGGGTTTCATGCTTGGGTCATATTTATTTTAGGTCAAAGTCCTGGACTTCTAGGTTTTATTCTGAGTCTATAAGATTATTGCAGATTTAAATTGATCCATATTGGGCTTTTGAATCATGCAAATAGGTCAACTATCGAGTCAAATATGATTTATGAAGCCTCCACATCAAGTCGGCCTTAAAGTGATCAAGTCGGCCTCAAGTCCAGGAATTCGAGCTCATCTCAAGCTATATATACAGTGGAATCGAACTCACTTGGAACCATCTCACTGTAATATATAAATTCGATCTTTTAGTTGCATCAAGGGAAATTTGCGAGGTGAAGGAGAAGGACTTTTTGGATTCGGTTTTGGGCTATCTTAAGGAGTTGAAGAAAATCGAATTTTGGTGCTACTCTCAGTCTTTCGTGCTATAGTTTGGGAGATCGAAGTCCTCAAAGATTTACTACATCAGTTGCTGCATCAAATGCTACCAAGCTGTTGCTGCCAAGTGAAGAGGAAGTCAAAGTTGATTCTACCAGACGTTGTTGTTGTGAGAAGTTGTATTGGGCCCAACGTTGCACGAAGCGGGGACGAAGCGGGGACGCAGAAGCGTCATTTCCAAAAAATCTAGGAAGCGAAGCATCTCGGAAGCGTCTACTATATATATATTTTGTTATTTTTATTTTTTTGCATTTATATTAAAAAAATATCCAAAATACCAAATTAATTGTAGAAGATATGGAAGCATGCATATTTGTACATAAATCAAGATAGATATGACATCCATTGTACATTAATGATTAATTTTTGAGCATCAACCATTTAGATGCATCAACCATCTATAATCTAGATTCTTCTCCTCTTGTCTAGCCTTTGCCTCTACCTCGATTATCTAGGGACATTAGTCAAAATTGCCCAATTTTGATCAAACCCTAATGCAAGCCTTAAAATATGGTAGAAAGAACTTAACATGCTTGATCGATTATTTTGACTTGATTGAAATGTAATTTTTTGCTAACGACATGACAAAGGAGTTCAACAATTAACACCACCAACACTAGGGTACATATAGGGCTTGTTGCTCTTGATTAAATGCTAATCACATACCCTCATACATGATATAATCTAATGACATGCCACCATACCATTGATCCTGAATTCCTGAAAACTGTTAAGTCTGCTAAATTTTTAATAGGATATGAAATTCTATTTTCTCCATATGAAGTCCAATCAGGCTGGAACCACTCTCAAACATCCTGAGTCATTTCATTGTAATGTTAAAAATTTAAGTAAAAGTCATCCTTTTACTTTAAGAATTTAACATTACCATGAGGGAGCATCTAAGAAACATCTAAGGAGGTAAAAGAGAGCTTATATTTTTTTCATCCTATCCCTAACTCAGCGCTAACTCACCTACTAACCCAACCAAAGACAAAAATTCAAAAAAATCGTTTTTCTGACCTACATTAGTCGAATTCGTACGGCATTGTACGGAACCGTCAGCGATCCGTACGGATCCGTACAAGAATCGCGGCGCTTCCGTACGGCGATCCGCCGTACGATCCGCGAATCCGCTGTACGGAAACGCGGATCCGGACGTACGGATCCGGATTTTCCAGGAATCGCAATTTTTTTTGCGAACCGCGTTTCCGAAATTCGGATCCGCGGTTCGGGGTGCGGATCCTGTACGGATCCGTACGGGACGCGTTTCGGGGCTTGGAGCCGAGGGGGGGACGTTTCCTGCAACATTGATTGGGCCTAAATCGAAGTCTTTGAAGCAAGGTCGAAGTCTCTACCTCAAGATTGAAGTCTCAAGAAGCAAGGTTGAAGTTCTAGGTCGAAGAAATTGCATCATAGTGTTGCTACTATTGTTGTTGCTTCCAGATTCAAGAAGGATCACAAGGAAGGCTGACTTGGTGTGGAGGAAGTCCGGGTCAAGGTCTAGAGTCTCAAGAATCACTATTGAAGGAAGAATTACTGAATGGGTTTTCCCAAGAGTGGGGTTTTTCTCTGGCTACTGGCCTACATCTGGTGCCCTTGATCTATGTGTATTTGCTTTGATATTTTCTTGATGAACTAATAAGAAGAAAGATAAGAAGAACATAATAAGAACTAACGAATATCACTAGTAAATAAACAAGAACAAGAGGATCTTTCTGCCTTTCTAATTCTCTAATAGATTTTAGATTTGAAATTTTCACGTGTAGGGTGAGTGGTTCACCTTCCCCTACAATTGATGATATATGCAAAGGATGAGTGGTTCACCTTCTGCTATGGCATATGAGCAGGATGAGTGGTTCACCTTCTCCTATGGCATATGAGCAGGATGAGTGGTTCACCTTCTCCTGCGGATGCCCCAGCATACATCCTACTCATGTAGTTCGGGACTCATGGGAAGTACCTCTCATTTGGCCAATGAGTTGCGAAAAGTAGATAGGGACCATAACACTATAGATGGACGCATTGTCTACTGCCGTACTCCCTATGTTTAGGATGCATGGTGTTCAACAACTTGATCTATGATCAAGTCTGATTGGGGTTCTACCCCTGGATTGACTTTTGTCAATGGAGAGTGGTAAGGTCTTGTACTCACTCTCGATGGATTCTTATTCATGATCTATATTAGTGTTCAACAGAGTTGAGACGAGATGCAGAGATGGTACATGACGACAAGATGGCATGATGGATTGGCAGGTGGAATTCTCCCTAGTAGAGAGGGAGTGTTCAAATTGGAAACTAGGGCCTCATTCCACTTTGGACAACTCACTTGATGGAGATGATGATTGCATTGAATTCCTCTTTTCGAGAAGATCAAAATCAACCTAAAGATCATCAAATTTGGACAAGGGAAAATATGTTTTTCAGCTCAATCCCACACGTGAAAATTGTCAAGGTCGGCCACATCATCATGTTGGCTCATTAACCCAATGGACATGTCACTTCACCCTCAACGACTTGTATAAATATAAGTAACCTTCAACCTCATTTGGCACCTCAGTCACACATTCTTCTCACTCCTTCTCCCATTGGTTCGTACAACTATTGGGCATATCTTTTCTCTCACACATGTGGCAAGGAGGACGAATTTCAGGACAAAATTACAAGGCCGAAAATTTCAGAATTATCCTGTAGTTTGACCAGCATTGACTTTGACTTTCCAACCAGAATTTGAGTTCGATATTTTGGGCAGGCCGTACCATTTGGCACAAAAATCGAGGTGATCTGACCACTTTGACTGCAGCGACAAATTATAGGTTGACCACAGATTTCCAAGGCGGAATTTGACTAAGTTTAACCGTTGACTTTGGGACTGTTTTGGGCCGAATTTGACCACTTGTTTAGGCCAAGTTTGACTTCCTTTAACCAAGCTTCAAAGGGGATGTTTTGCTACTACGTTGACTATCTTTGACTTTTTGGTTAGGGCTGAATTTGACTGCAGTTGACTACAGATTTGTTAAGGTTATTTTGACTTTGATTTGGCAAGTCAATTTTGACTTTTTGTACTCTCTCTCTCTACTAAACATTTGATATAATAATAAGAAGAATTGATAACAAGCTTTTCCCCATCTTGGGGATTTTCCTTGGCATCCACCAAATTTGGTGTTCTCTTGTCTTAGCTTGTCTTCTACATTTTATTATTCATGTTCTTTCTACAATTATTGTCAATGTGATGTATGGTTAATGTGATTGCTATTGGAAAACTAATTTGGAAATTGTCATTGGGATGCTTAAAGGACATTGAAATAATTGTTAACTAAATTAATAGTAACCCCTAGGAGAAAAAATCTGCTAACACTTTATTGAGCTTGCAACCAATAACTCTATAAGATCTATAGATAAGTAGTCTTAGTGCCATATGGCATCTAGCTTACTTATTAGATGAAGATGTCTTCTCCCAGTTATAGTAGTTGTCCCTTGAGTGTTTAATTAAGAATTCTTAAGCGCTTCAAAGAAGATGTCCATCTCGATCTGATGACCCTCCATGGGAACATAGCCAACGCGTTGAGCACTTTGAGAAGAGTGTTAACCTTGGGATGAATCTGTTGAGATTTTGAGAGTTGGGGTAGCTTCGAATGTGCTCTAGCTCCCAAAATTTGTGGAGGGACTAGAGTACATGAGATCTCCAAGACCCAAAAAGGGATTTGAGAAATTCCATCCTGTTTAAGACAAAATTAATTAATTAATATTTTTAATTAAGGACCCTAAGTCTAACTTAGGAAAATTAAAATATTATAGGTAATTAATTTAAACATGTCATGGAAATGACTCAAGTCACACGGATCAAGCTTTCTTTTAAGCTTAGTCGTCGATTCAAGATTAGATCACAGTCGTTGGTTTCCCAACGAGAAAAGTATAAAGGAAAGGCTTGGGGTCAGTTGGAGAACACACACACGGAGGCAGAGCACTGAGACTAAGCTGGAATTCTAGGGCGTGGTTTGCTAAGAATTTCCAGAAGTGTTTTAGCTGCAGCGAGGGGTAGTATTGGCTAAGGGGATGATCTGATCCCAGAGCCAAGAGTTAGCAAGAGGCGGAGAAGCAGCACAGAGGGAGCAACAGTTGCGCAGCGCAGAGGGCTTCAGTGCAGCGCAGGCCCAGAAAGGGCAGCACAGAGGCAGCAGGAGGCCATCAGTGTTGATTTATGGTAGCATCGGATGTGCTCTAGCCTTGTAACTTTGTATATAGGCTAGGACACATGTATTCCATAAAACCCAGAAATGGTTTTGGAAAATTCCACTTAGAGATGGTTTAACTAAAATAATTAATCCTTTTTTAATGTTTTCCTAAGCTAAACTTAGGGAAACTGATTAATTAAAGGTATTAATTAAACTAAGTGTTAATCTTCTAGATAAAGTCATGGATCACCTCCAAGTTAATCTTAGCCCTTGATTATGTTTTAACCTTGGCCTTTGAAAGTTCAACAGAAGATTATAAGAAGGAGGGTGAGGGGCCTATGGAAAATACATTGTGACACTTGAGTCGTTGAGCATTTTCGATTTGTGTGAGGAGACAGCTTTTGATCAAGGATCAAATCACTAGGGCAGGGTTTGCTAAGTGATTATGATTCAGTGATCAGATCCAGAGAGGTGCAGAAGCAGAGATTGGTCAGGTGGACCAAGAATACATTTCAAAGTGAGACAACACTTACGCAGAAGAGAGACAACACAGTTTTTTGCAGAGGTGACACAGTTCCTGCAGAGAATCACGCAGAACCAACGCAATGTCTCTTGGAGTCAGTCCGGAGAAAGCTAGAGGCTGGGGTTCTGAGCCAAGAGGGCCAAAATCCAGCTTCATATCAGCCAGATCAGTTGCAGAGAAGGGTGATGCAATTCCTCAAGCTTGCCCATGCAAGCTTATGCAAATCCAACGTAGGCAATCACGTAGAGGCAGTGAGGGCTTCACCAGCATTGTTTTTGATCAGTCGAAGACTTGTTGAGTGAGGTATATCTCACAGTTATTTTTGCTATCTAGACTTCTCTGAAGGGTTTGCCGGATGTTGGCACCCTAGTTGTATTCAAGATCTGCTGCACCGGTTTTCCCAAGTTGGGTTTTTCCGAGGACTTGGTCCAAAAACAACTGTGTCACATGTGGATGTTTTTTATTGTATTTTTTTCAGATTGTTTCAACACTTAGATTTATTTCCGCATCATTATTTGTGTAGACTGCTTCAGAAATTACTTTGATATTTCACAGTAATGAAATAATTATGTAACATAATAGAAGAAGTAATTCAGATTTGTTGCAGTAGGAATCCAGATCTTGGATTTTTCACATGGTATCGGAGCTTATTCAAGCTGAAGAGCAGGAGAAACACAAGTGAACTAGCAGATCAGCACTGAAGAGTTTGGGATCTGTGTAATCAGCAGCAAACCCTCCCAGAAAATTACGTTGTTCAGGGCAGGAGGGGCATTTCAGTGCAAAAAAGGCTCCCTCTGAGGGAGTTGACAGAGGGGTAAGTTTTTTCAGTTACAGAAGAGGCAGCGTAGCTAAAGGACGCAGTTATTGCACAGCAGTAAGAGCTGGTGCATAAGTGTTAGAAAATTCTGAAAAAACACAGTTGGGGACCTCTTGACCTCAGAAGGGTTTCTTACTCAAAGAAACTTAGTTTTTCCCATGCATCAGCAGAAGCAGTGACTTACTCCTCAAGGAGTGCGTAAGTCCAGCTGAGCAGAGGGTTAGAGGAAGATTTCGACAAAGTTGAGTAGATGGCCAGCAATGGACTGCGTGACCAAAATAGATTGGAGGGTGCCTCCAATTATGTTATTTGGAAATCAAGGATAGAGTTTCTCCTTGATGAGCATGATCTGAAAGCCCTCATAGACAGCGCAGTTGCAGAACCTCTTGATGCAGCAGACTTGAGACAATTCAAGAAGAATATGGCAAGAGCCAAGCGGTTGATCCTAGATGCAGTAAAGGATCATATCGTACCCCACATAGCTGCAAAGACCACAGCTAGAGAAATGTGGGTAAGACTGGAAAAGTTATACCAAGGATCTTCCGAGTAGCGGAAGATGTATCTTGAAGAGAAGATGCGGAATATCAAGATGAAGAAGGGAGAGCGTTTTGACTCCTTCTTGTCTCGGATTCAGGAAAACCGAGATCAACTGTCTGCAATAGAATCTGCTCCTAGAGACTCAGAGCTAGTAAGGCTCACGCTAAACTCTATTTTAGAGGATTATCAAGTCTTTGTCCAAAGTATATTGGGCAGAGAAAGACTTCTAGGATGGGAAGCAATGTGGGTAGCCTTACAGCAAGAAGAGTTGAGGAGAGATCTCCTAAAAATCCACTTGGAGGATGGCAGTAGCAGTTCAAAGGTCAAGAAGGAGGAAATGGGTCATTATGCCAATAGAAGCAGAAAAAGACAGATTTGTCCAAGATCAAGTGCTTCCGATGTGGGGAAATGGGGCATAATGCCACACAGTGTCCTCTTAAGAAAAAGGATAAAGAGGAGAAGGAAGATCCACAAGCAGGAGCTGCCAAGATTGAGGTAGAAAAAGATTGTGCCATGTTAGCTCATATTCCGAAAGGAGAGAAATGGGCTGACTTGGATTTGTAGATCCATAATCTACAAGGAGGTGGGATCCTTGAGTATTTCCAAACTCTTGGATCACATGTGAGCTACGACAGCCTAAAGACAGTAGCAGGATGGACAGTTGCAGAGGAAGATGAGAAGACAGTGCAGTGGCTAGCAGTACTAGAGCCTGATCAACCCAGAGAGGGAGCAACAGCATCAGCAATTGAGCAGCAGTAGCAGCGTAGTGCACACTGGTGCAGCGCAGTGCACACTGGTGCAGCGCAGTGCACACTGGTGCAGTGCAGTGCACACTGGTGCAGCGCAGTGCAGTGCAGTGCTCACGCAGTGCAGAGCAGCAACAACACAGTATTTTCAGAGAGCTAGTGCAAAAACTAGCAGCAGTCAATATTATTTTCAGTGGCAGATTTTCTTGTCCAATTTCGGCTGTTTTTCTGTTGCAATTAGCAACAGTGCAGCAGTAGTAGCAGCAAATGAGAAGCAGCAACGCAGTGCATAGAGGGGTAGCGCAGTGCAGAGCAGTGCTCACGCAGTGCAACAACATGATTGTAGAATTTAGAGGGAGTTGCCATACAGTGGCAGTTGGTAGCATCATGCAGAGTCAGCGACAGTACAGTTGCAGCCTTTTTCTTGTGCAGTGTTGGTGAATAGCATCAACAGCACAGCAGCAGATGTTACAGAAGTCAGATCAGCAGCACATTGAGTTGTCTTGCTAGAGCACTTTCACCGCTAAGAGGGAGTGTTGATTTATGGTAGCATCAGATGTTCTCTAGCCTTGTAACTTTGTATATAGGCTAGGACACATGTATTCCATAAAACCCATAAATGGTTTTGGAAAATTCCACTTAGAGATGGTTTAACTAAAATAATTAATTGTTTTTTAATGTTCCCTAAGTCTAAACTTAGGGTAACTGATTAATTAAAAGGGTATTAATTAAACTAAGTGTGAATCTTCTAGATAAAGTCATGGATCACCTCCAAGTTAATCTTAGCCCTTGATTATGTTTTAATCTTGGTCGTTGAAAGTTCAACAGAAAAATATAAGGAGGGTGAGGGGCCTATGGAAAATACATCATGACACTCGAGCCATTGAGCAATTTTTATTTGTGTGAGAAACAACTTTTGATCAAGGATCAAATCACCAGGGGGGGGTTTTCTAAGTGATTATGATTCAGTGATCAGATCCAAAGAGGGGCAGAAGCAGAGATTGGTCAAGTGGACCAAGAATACATTTCAGAGTGAGACAACACTTACTCAGAACAGAGACAGCGCAGTTTTCTGCAGAGGTGACGTAGTTCCTGCAGAGAATCACACAGAACCAGCGCAGTGTCTCTTGGAGTCAATCCAAAGAAAGCTAGAGGCTGGGGTTCTGAGCCAAGAGGGCCAAAATCCAGCTTCAGATCAGCCAGATTAGTTGCAAAGAAGGGTGACACAGTTCCTCAAGCTTGCCCATGCAAGCTTACGCAGATCCAGCATAGGCAATCACGCAGAGGCTGTGAGGGCTTCACCAGCGCTGTTTTTTATCAGCCGGAGACTTGCTGAGTGAGGTATATCTCACAGTTACTTTTGCTATCTAGATTTCTCTGAAGGGTTTGCCAGATGTTGGCACCCTAGCTGTATTCAAGATTCTGTTGCTTAATAATACAAACCCTCAGATCCGCTGCACAGGTTTTCCCAAGTTGGGTTTTTCCGGGGGCTTAGTCCAAAAACAACTGTCACATGTGGATGTTTTTCATTGTATTTTGTTCAGATTGTTTCAGCACTTAGATTTATTTCAGCAGCATTATTTGTGTAGACTACTTCAGAAATTACTTTGATATTTCACAGAAATGAAATAATTATGTAACATAATAGAAGAAGTAATTCAGATTTGTTGCAGTAGGAATCCAGATCTTGGATTTTTCACATTGTGCACACTCTGATTCAGCTGTCCCTTCAAAGAAGCTTTGATATCATGTTGATTTTTCCTCGGCAGTTCAAAATCAGATCTATGTTTAAGAACACGATCATAAACACTCTAAAATACCACAACACTAGCACTTTGCACAGTGGGAAACGTACAATAGTGAATCAATGTAGTACACAAGGAAAATTTTAACCCAAAACTTGTTATATTACAAACTTTAATACTGCAAACATAGGGCCCTCGTACTAGGGATCACGGACCTTATAATTAGCCCCAATACAATAACAACTAGGGCTTCAGATCAACAACTTATGATCACCAGTCTTCCCTTGAACAAGATACACTTGACTTACTTGTTGAAGGAGATCTCGACTTAGTCCTTTCGGTCTGTGTACTGTGAACACTTTTGGTAGGTCCCTTGCTACCTCTTATGTTGCTCACAAGTAATTTTGAAACTTCAGATTGCTTGCATCTTCAGTTGACAAATCTACCACTATCAATCCTCTAGCTTCTCCAAGAGTGGATAAACTTAGGTTCACCAAACTTCCCTCTAACAACCCGCTTGCTGCTCCAAGAATTCTGCTCTTAGGGTCTTCACAATTATGCCCACTAACTATCCTCTTGCTTCTCCAAAGTGAAAAAACGTATGGCTTTACCTAGTAGCCCACACACAACCCCTTTACAACACAAAAGATGATTGAACTAGAGCACAATAATATTGTTGTTCAACACCTACGAACATACCTACCACCATAGCAATAACCATCCACAAACATCAGCTCCAACATATCTATCTTGCCTCGAGCAGGTGTCAATACACTACATAGACTTTTGTTTAGGCCCGCGGTCATATCTCCCACCTATAACAGCCCTTTATCCCTTCCACATGGACATGTCTCATCCTCGCATCCACCTGAGGCTACTCGGGCCTCAAATTTGCACCTATAACAGGATTTTTGGTCTACTGTACCAACAAACTTATGCTTCAACCCTTCTCTTATTATGACAGACCTTCGACCCCTTGTCTTCACGCAAAAAAAATTTATATTAGGCCTCTTTCTAGGTCGAAACTTGACCAGGAATTGATTGCAACATAACTTGAGATAAACTCGGATGCATAACAGAGATAACACTACCTTAACGAGCACAACTTGGATTAAAACATATCCTCCTCTTGTTGTAGCTTCTTTAAGGCTTCTCGCATCTCCTAGCTCAATGTCTCCTTGAGAGGTATTGTACTTGTGTTGGTGATCAAACAAGCTTCCTCTCTTTCATACTAGTAGTATCCATGAGGGAATCAATTAGCCTTCAAGGGGCATTACTCAAGCCCAAGCTGACTTGACTTTATTTGACAAAACCCCAACTAACTTTAGGAAAGAGATTTCTTCCATTTGATTTAGCCACATCGTTGTAGCCTTAGGTCCCCTTTGGTCCATTAATGGTGGCCTCATGCAAACAATGAATAAAATATCAATTTCTTGTTAATTTTTGTAACTAGGGTCAAATTCCACTTCAGATAGCTCACATGGTTAAGATTATATTTTCATTAGGTTCCTCTCTTCGAGAAGACCAAAATCGACCTATAGATCGCCCCAATCGGTTAAGCAGATGTTAAGTTATGAATTATTTTAGTTATTTAAGAAATGGAATGGGTTGGCCTCAACACATATGGATTTGGTCAAAGCCCCAAGCGGTCCCTCACAAAAGCTATAAATATAAGTGACCTCAAGCTCATTCTTACACATTTTCTCATGAGATCTTCTACATGCTCTCTTGGTATTGGTTCATATTTTTCTGTTTTGGCTCGCACAGGTACGTTAGAAGAGGCTCACATTAGATCTAGGTGTTTTGGGCTAGAGCCGTGGACAGGCAGTGTTAAGGTAGCGGCTGAGTTGAGCCAGAGTCGCGGGCAGGCCTTGTTGAGGTCGCAGCTGAGCTGGGAAAGCCGCGGGCAGACCGTCTTCAGTACGCGACTAGGGTTCCTGGTTGATCAGGACCTCAGTAGCGGGCACAGAGTGTCTAGGTAGCAGCTAAGGGAGCTTCAACCACGGGCTGAGCGTGTTAAAGTCGCGACTAAGGGATTTTATGGGCAGATCTAATTTGGGTCAAAGTCAGTTGCTTGCGCAGTGTCTTCATACTTTTGTCACTCAATTACACTCGCTTCAGAACAGTCATTGACAGCATCCTGGATTCAGGTCTAGGAGTTGATATTTGAGATCATCTGATCCGTGTTCTTGATGTTGTAGATCTGTAGATCTATATATCTAATCTGTTTGTTTTTGTTGCATATATGTATTGGGCTCATTGTACTCTCTGCTAAAACTTTTTATGATGATCTATTGAAGAAGAAGATTTGAAAGGGTTTCCCCCATAGTGGGGTTTTTCCCTGGTCTTGGACCAATCTGTTGTGTCTTATGGTTGTGTTTTTGTCTTCTCTGTCACTGTATGCATTGTTCTATCTTCAGTTACAGTTTATGGTTATATACACTGCTTAGATCTTAATACACTGTTAATGAAATACTAATTTGGTCTAAAGTAACTATACAACATAGAACAATATGAAAATTAATATGGTATCAAAGCTAAGGTGAAGGACAAACCCAAAGAGAAGGCAAGCAATGAAGCCCTCATCATCAGAAAGCAGATCTACAAGTCGAGGTCAAGATGTCTTCCTCTACTTTCAAAGAAAACGAGGAATTGGGTGATGCATCAAACTTCGTTGCATGGAAAGTCAAATTGGAAATCATTGCCGACAACAACAATGTGTTGGAATACATTCAAGGAAAGATGCCCGAGCCTTCAGAAGATGCCTCCACTGTCGTCATGTACAAGAAAGGTGATTCCAAAGCAAAGCAGATCATAGTTGATGATTTACAAGATCATTTACTTGCATATGTTGAGAATTAAAAGAAATCTAAAGACATGTATGACAAGATAGCCGACATGTATGAAGTTAACAATCTAAATGAGATTATCAGCTTGAAAGATCAACTCAAGGAAGTGAAGATGAACAAAGGTTAAATTGTTCAGTTTTACGTTATGAGGATCTCTCGTCTTAGAGATCAACTGCAGAGTGTTGGAGAGAATGTGCCTGTCAAAGAGTTGGTTATTGTGACTCTTAGAGGTCTCCCTCATGTTTGGGGAACCTTCATTACTAGTATCAGCAACAGCAACGTTCTTCCGTCATTTGATGAAATTGTTGGGAGGCTGACTCAAGGAGAATCAAGAATGATAGCAAGAGGGAGTATTCAGAAACATGAAGGAGAGCCTATTGCATATGTTGCCCATAACAAAAGAAAGAGGTCAAAAGGAGGCCCATCTAGAAGATCTCCTCCTCAAAGCTCAAAATGAAGGAATAACAAGTCAATTGCTCACATTGAATGCTACAATTGCCACAAGAAAGGTCACTATGCTCGTGATTGTCCCGAGAAGAGAAAGAGGTTGCGATATAACAATCGAAGCAACAACAATGATAAAAGAAGAAGAGACAATCAAAGGAACAATCGTGACGGAAGATATGAAAGGAGAAGAAGAGATCCATCAAGCAATCGTGAAGAAGATCATCCGTCTCAAAAGAAGTCAAAGGCTCCTAGGTATGAAAGTAATATTGTGGATAAAAATGAATATATTCTCATTTCTGCACTTACTAGTTCTTCTCCACCGAATTCGTGGGATAGTTGGTTAGTTGACAGTGGGGCCACTCATCACTTTTTTGGTTATAAAGAAGTCCTCTCTAATCTGGTAGAGAGGGAAAGTAAGTAGAAAATTATTCTTGGAGATAACTCCACTCATCCCGTAAAAGGATTTGGATCAGTTGAATTTCAATTGAACTCTGGGAATCAATATTTTTGCATGAAGTTATGTATGTGCCAGGACTAATGAAAATTTTGATTTCTATATCTGCATTAGAAGATAAAGGGATGAGGGTTTCCTTCATCAATGGAAGAGTCTTAACTTGGCATGTTGATTCACAAATGAAAGATGCATTCACATTAGGTTTGAGATCCGAAGGACTCTACAAAGTCACAAGAAGGCCACTATTAGCATTGGTACATAACACCAATCATCTAAGTGAAATGTGGCACTGCAGGTTGGCTCATCTACACCATGATGCTCTTCCGAAGTTGAAGAGATTGGTCTCTCGTATTCTCAATGTTCAAGCTCAGCATGATGGAGTTTGTCCTGGTTGTGCGAGTGGAAAGAAAACAAGGGAACCATTCCCCTCAAGTAAGAATAAGGCATCTGACATCCTCCATCTCATTCATTCAAATATATGTGGTCTGATGCCTATGCACTCTATTGGTGCTCATTTATACTACATCACCTTCATTGACGACTACTCCAGAAAGACATGATTATACTGCCTCAAGCACAGGGATGAAGCCTTCGAAAATTTTCAGGAATTCAAAGCTTTGATCGAAAATCAATCTGGGAAAAGAATCAAAGTGTTCAGATCTGATGATGGAGGAGAATACATGTCAAAAGAATTCATAGCATTCTGCAAGAAGGAAGGGATGAAGAAGGAAACTATTGTACCTTATAAACCTGAATAGAATGGCTTAGCTGAAAGAAAGAACCAGTCGATATTGGAAGTTGCTCGTGCCTTGGTTCATGATCAGAAGGTACCAAAGTTTCTGTGGGTTGAATCAACCAATGTTGCCATGTATGTTCTATAGAAATTTCTTAATCTTAATTCCTATGCAGAAATTATTTTTGTTAATCCGGTTAAGCTTCTCCTACTTATACAAGTTATCAACTGAATAAATTCAAGTTAACATCAAAGAAAAACACATAACAGATCTCTACCAATTCAGATCTAGAATAAGCACATGCACACATAGACAAAGTGACACGGTTATTTCTGGACAAACTGTCCCCGGAAAAACCCAATGTGGGAAAACCGGTCTCTGGCTGCTGGAGGGCATTATTATTAAGAATATTTATGAATACACAACTCTGGGTTCCAGATTTGGAAAACCCTACAGAGAAAGCTCTAGATCTGCAGCACCTAGCTGATCTAAGACCAACAATACTGATTGATCCACACCCTCAAATGGGATTTACAGAACTCAGCCAAATCTAGGCCTAGAAACCCTAGATCTGCCCCTGAAAGACACTGCATCAGCCTCTGAAGCCCCTGTTGGGCTCTGCATCAGCCTTGGCTAGCCTCCAAATGCTCAACGCTGTCACTGGAAGGGACTGCTTTACCCCAAACTGGGTGACGCAGTCACTACGCTGCCCCTAAGGGCCTCTGCATAACCCCTGAAGGGTTTCCTAAAAATCACGCCATCCTTGCTGTTGCTACTGCTATTGTCGTTTGTTGTTGCTGTCTTTCCTAATCTCTTCTCTGCTTCTTGTGTATTCTAGACCCCGGGATCAGATCAACCCCTTGGTCTAAATTCCCCTCTCTGCAACTGAAACACTTGAGAATTCTTAGCAACCCCGCCCTAGAATCTCAGCTTAGCTTCAGTGCTCTGCCTCTGTGTAACTTACAAATGACCCCAAGCCTTTCCTTTATACTTTTCTCGTTGACAAATCAACAGACAAGATTAAATCTTTAATCAATGGCTAAGATTAAAAGAAAGCTTGATCCGTGTGACTTAAGGCAATTTCATCACATGTTTAATTAAATTCACTTTAATTATTTTATTTTCCTAAGTTTTAACTTAGGAAATACATTAAAATAATTAATTAATTTAATATCTCCTAAACCAGATGAAATTTCCCAAATCCATTTCTGGGTCTTGTAGATCAGGTGAACTCTAGTCCTTCCTCAAAATTTGGGACCTACAGCACAATTGATGCTACCCCAAATACACAAAATCTCAACTCTCCCTCTTAGCATCAAGGGTGTGCTCTAGCAATACATCACACTTATGCATTACATGATTTTGGGCACTGGTTTTGTTTTGCTGAAGCTTGGCGTCCTGCCACTCAACTCTGCACTGCTGCTGCCATTCTATACTACTGCCCATGACTTTGCCACTGCCACTGCAACCACTATACTGCAGCTGCCTCTTAATATGTTGCATCTGTGCTGCTCATAGCACTGCCACTGCTGATCTGCTGCACTGCAACTTCAGTTGTTGAAAGAAACAACTGAATCTCCTGCCCAATCTTTGACAAACAAGTCAGATGGGTTACATCCTTATCATTGAAGCTCCATAGGCTACAGATCTCTGCTGGCATCTAAAGAACAACGCACAACTACAGCTTTGCCTGCGTAATCAGACTCCCTCTGCACTACTGAAGTCACATCAGCTCCTTGTGCTGAAAACTATCACACTGTTGTTGCACTGTGTTGTCCCTCCGAAGTTCTCTGCGCTACTGCAGCTCTGCACTGTGTAAGCAGTATTGCATTGCGCTGCTAAAGTCACATCAGCGTCTGCGCTGCTATTGCTTCTATGTTGTTGATGCTATGCTCTGCGCTGCTCCTCCCAGCCTCCAGATCTGTCTCTGCTTATGCCTCATCTGTGATCTATGCACCCACTGCTCCACTTGTCCCGCTATTGTCTTAAGGCTGTCGTAGCTCGCTTGTCATCCAAGAGATGAGCTGCTCAAGGATCCCGCCTTACTTCCATGTAGCTCCTCTACATGTCCATGTCACCCCACCTCCGTGGTTCATGAGCACTCATGGCCACATCATCTTTGGACCCATCATCTGCCACCGTTGCTTTGGAAGAAGATGCTTCCTTGTCCTTCTTCTCTTCTGGCCAATGGTTGGCAAAATGTCCCATTTCGCCACACTGGAAGCACTTGAGCTTAGAAAGATTCTTCTTCTTCTTTGGCTGCATCTTCCTCCTCTTCCTTCTTAACCTTGCTCAATGCAGCGCTGTGCTGCTTCTTGGTGAACCTTCGTAGTTCTTCTTGCCGCAGGATCGACCACACGCTGTCCCAATCTGGAAGGTCCGCTCTGCCCAAGATACTTTGGACAAAGGTTTCCCTCTCATCTGTGACTACATTGAGGGCAGTCCCGACTATCACTGCATCATCTATGGTTTCACCCGTTGTAGTCAGCTGATCCCTAATTGACTGCAATCTGAAGAGGAAATGCTCAATGTCTTCTCCTTGGTGATCATGAATGACCTTATTTGGGCCTCCAACAGCGTCTTTCTTTGGACTGATTTTCCCTCATATAGGGAAGTCAAGGCCTTCCACATCTCATCAGTTGTCCTCTTCTCAGCTATGTGTGGCACACTATGATCCTTGATACTGTCCATTATCAACCGCTTGGCATGCCCAGCAGCTTCCCTATGCTTCCGTAGGAGATCTGCATCTGTCAGTGTGGCCAGAGTCTGCTCTGCATGGTCTCTTAGATCGTATGCCTCAAGGACAATCATGATCCTTGCTTTCCACACCAAAAAGTTTGAGAGGCCCTCTAGCCTATCCTGATCACGCAATCCATGAGGAGCCATCTGCTCAAAATGTGTCGGAGCTCCTCTTCTCTATGCTAGAGATCTGGATCTAGGGTCCTTTTTGAACTGGGCACCCTCTGCTCCCTCTGACACTTGATTTCCCTCCTTGGAAATCTACCAAATCAACTATGATTCAGCTTCTTCTTTGATCCTCTGACCAAACTGCAAGTTTCCTTTGGCAAGAAACTCTCTGAGAAGCTGATCTCTTCCCAAACTTTGTCACTTGTGCTAAGGTTAAAAATCTGAAAACTTCAGAAGTTTAACCCCACCAGCTCTTCTGAATTTTTGCAAATTTTCTGCAGACTTTTTCTAGATCTGACATATTCAGATCTGAATCACACTGGTTGGCTTCAGACCTAACCAGCAATGTTTCTGAGCTGCCTCTGCGCAGTAATTGTGTGGGCTTGCTAGGACACAGCGCTGGACAGTGTCACCCTTCCCTCTGCATGAATCTCCTCCTGAAAACTTTGTTGTCCCTTTAGATCTGCTTTTATGCTGCCTTTCCAGCTGCTTTCTGCAGCTAGATCCTTCAGATGCTTCAGCTGGTGACCCTTCTAGATCTGCAATTCCTCTGATACCATGTAGAAATTTTTGAATCTTAATTCTTATGCAGAAATTATTTATGTTAATCCGTTTAAGGTTCTCTAACTTATACAAGTTACCAACTGAATAAATTCAAGTTAACATCAAAGCAAAACAGATAACAGATCTCTACTAATTCAGATCTAGAATAAGCACATGCACACATAGACAAAGTGACAGTTATTTCTGGACAAACTATCCCCGGAAAAATCCAATGTGGGAAAACCGGTCTCTGGCTATTGGAGGGCTCTATTATTGAAAATATTTCTGAATACACAACTCTGGGTTCCAGATCTGGAAAACCCTACAGAGAAAGCTCTAGATCTACAGCACCTCGCTGATCTAAGACCAACAATACTGACTGATCCACACCCTCAAACAAGATTTACAGAACTCAGCCAGATCTAGGCCTAGAAACCCTAGATCTGCCCCTGAAAGACACTGTGTCAGCCTCTGAAGCCCCTACTAGGCTCTGCGTCAGCCTTGGCTAGCCTCCAAATGCTCAGCGTTGTCACTGGAAGAGACTGCATTACCCTAGAATGGGTGGCACAGTCACTACGCTTCCCCTAAGGGTCTCTGCATAACCCGTGAAGGGTTTCCTGAAAATCACGTTGTCCTTGCTGCTGCTGCTGCTGCTGCTGCTACCTTCCTCTGTGTTGTCTTTTCTGATCTCTTCTCTGCTTCTTGTGTATTGTAGACCCTGGGATCAGATCATCCCCTTGGTCTAAATTCCCCTCTCTGCAACTGAAACACTTGAAAATTCTTAGCAACCCCGCCCTAGAATCTCAGCTTAGCTTCAGTGCTCTGCCTCTGTGTGTCTTACAAATGACCCCAAGCCTTTCCTTTATACTTTTCTCGTTGACAAATCAACGACCAAGATTAAATTTTTAATCAATGGCTAAGATTAAAGAAAGCTTGATCCATGTGACTTAAGACAATTTCATCACATGTTTAATTAAATTCACTTTAATTATTTTATTTTCCTAAGTTTTAACTTAGGAAATACATTAAAATAATTAATTAATTTAATATCTCTTAAACCGGATGAAATTTCCCAAATCCATTTCTGGGTCTTGTAGATCAAGTGAACTCTAGTCCTTCATCAAAATTTGGGACCTAGAGCACAATTGATGCTACCCCAAATACACAAAATCTCAACATGTTCAAAGCCTAGTACCTCATCAAGCATTAAGAAACAAGACTCCAAAAGAACTATTCACAGGTAACAAGCCTGATATCAGTCATCTTCGTATATTTGGATGTCTTGTATTCTTTCATGTGCCGAAGGACAAAAGAAATAAGCGGGAAGCTACAGGAAGAAACGGTATGTTTGTGGGTTATTGCGAAAACTCTAAGGCATACAGAATATATATTCCACGTCAAAGGAAAGTTGAAATTAGCAGGGATGTAACTCTCGATGACGATGCAGCACTTTGTAAAGCAAGAGACCTTCCTCCGCCTCCCAACGAAGATGATGATGATAAAGGATATTCTAGGTATCCCTCCTATACTCGAGTCAAATGATATTGATGTTCCTATGGAGCCTATGGATCCATTAGATCCACCTCCCAGTGACCCTCCTACAAGGAAGAGACTGCTTTGGCTTTGCGACACTCTTCAGGATAATGAAAGAATTGTTCCTATTTGAAGATGCTTCAGAGAAATGAAGGAACCTTGCAGGTATCAGGGATATGTAGTTGCTATGAGCACCATGATTCAAGTTGAACCATCCTCATTTGAATGCAGTTAAAGAACATGCCTGGAAGGATGCCATGGCCAAAGAATATGAATCTATTGTGAAAAACGATGTATGGGATGTCATGCCGAGACCGCATGGGAAGTCTGTTGTGACTTCGAAATGGTTGTTCAAGTTCAAACATGGAATCGATGGCAGCATTCAAAAGTACAAAGCGAGGTTCGTAGATCGAGGTTTCTCTCAGAAAGAGGGAGAAGATTACGATGACATATTTTCTCATGTGGCTCGATATACAACTATCCGCTTGATAGTTTCCCTTGTTGCTAATCAAGGAAGGACCCTTCATCAAATGGATGTAAAGACTGCTTTCCTCCACGGTACGTTACAATAAGAAGTGTATATTGAACAACCACAAGGATTTGAAGTGGAAGATCACAGAACGCATGTTTGCGGGTTGAAGAAAGCACTGTATGGATTGAAGCAAGGTACCCGAGCTTGGTATGCTCCCATTGATAGCTATCTAATGAAACTAGGTTTCGCTAGAAGCGGTGTTTATCCCAACCTCTATTTTAAGGTTGTCCAAGGTATGCCATTGATTATGGTTCTATATGTTGACGATCTATTCTTAACAGGAAGTAAATCGTTGATGATCGAATGCAAGAGGAAGCTAGTCTTTGAATTTGAGATGAAAGACCTCTGTCTCATGCACTACTTTTTGGGCCTTGAGGTGTGGAAAAAGCTTAGCGAGATCTTTCTCTCATAGGGAAAGTATGCGGTAAAGTTGTTGGAAAGGTTTGGTATGACCGAATGCAAAACCATGGTCACTCCAATGGAAATGAACTTCAAGAAGTTGGCAGTAAAGTGACTGGACCTAATCTAGCGAATCCATCTAAGTATCGACAGTTGATTGGGCTTTGATGTTCCTTGTGAACACCTGTCCAGATATATGTTATGCAGTAAACACTTTGAGTCAGTTCATGACTGAGCCCCTCCACACACATTAGATTGGGAGCCAAACACATATTGAGATACTTACATGGATCGATCACAGTTAGTCTGAGATATTTTGGTTGAGATATCCAACTTCATGGATACATTGATGTGGATTGGGCAGGTAATGTCACCGATAGAAAGAGTACATCTGGATGTTGTTTCAGTCTGGGTTCTGCCATGATATCCTGGATGACCAGGAAGCAAAAGTCAGTAGCATTGAGCAACGGGGAAGCAGAATACATTGTTGCTATCACAACAAGTTGAGAAGTTGTGTGGTTAAGGAAGCTCTTTAGTGAGCTCTTTGGTCAAGTCTTAGATATTACAGTGATATACTGTGATAACAAGAACGGGATTCGTTTGGCAGAGAATCTTGTATTTCATGACAAGTCAAAGCATATCGAGATTCAATATCACTACATCTGTGACATGGTGTAGAGAGGAGTTGTTAGACTCCACCACATATCAACTGATGATCAGATAGCAGATATTCTCACCAAGGCATTACCAAAAGGGAAGTTCTTGGTTTTCAGAGAACAACTTGGATTGATGGATGTAGCCCCTCCTGATAAGGGGCAGCACCGATCGAGGACACTGAGCAAGCTCTTCCTACCCTACTTGAGCTCTCAGAGTGAGGAATTGAGATGAAGATCCTAGGTATGAGGGATCTCTGGACAATATGGCATTTTCCTATCTATTACCCAGGGTTGAGATGTTGTTCCCTTATCTTCAAAAGGTCGGAGATGTTGCTCCCCTATCTGGTCTATGCAGAGTATACCCCAGTTGGCATCATACCCTCAAGCAAGGCTTGATGGGAATACTGCTCCTCGTTTGGCCAACGAGTTGAGAGTGTACTTGGGGTGTACAACCCAAGTCGATTATGATGCAGGTGTTCTACCACATGACTGATGAGAGTCATTGATCGGAAGATCGGTAGGAAATAGGATTGGGTCAAGATTTGGTCCCCGATGAGATTCCAGGGTCAAAGATGTGCTCCCTTGTACGATGTCGAATGAACTATCCTATTGCTAGGTACGGGTGGAAGCTTTCACTCCCCAATTCTTCTTCTTCTTCTAGATTCGAGAAAGTTTCAGCAGATAGAGTTGAGCCATGATGACATCATGATGTGAAGATCTACAAGCAGAGATTACCAAGTGGAATTCTTCCTAGTTGAGAGGTAGTGTTAATTTTTGCAACTAGGGTCAAATTCCACTTTGGATAGCTAAGATGGTTAAGATTATATTTCATTAGATTCCTTTTTTCAAGAGGACCAATATTGACCTATAGATCGCCCTAATTGGTTAAGTAGAAGTTAAGTTATGAATTATTTTATTTATTTAAGAAATGGAATGGGTCGGCCTCAACACATGTGGATTTGGTCAAAGCCCCAAGCGGTCCCTCAGAAAAGCTATAAATAGAAGCGACCTCAAGCTCATTCTTACACATTTGCTCATGAGATCTTCTACATACTCTCTTGGTATTGGTTAGTATTTTTTTGTTTTGGCTTACACAGGTACGTCAGAAGAAGCTCGCACAAACAAATCGAGATCACAAACAAAGGCTCACATTATACTTGCGTTTTCTGGGTCAAAATCGCGGGCAAGAAGTGTTAAGGTAGTGGCTGAGCTTAGCCAGAGTCACGGGCAGGCCTTGTTGAGGTCGCGGCTGAGCTGGTAAAGCTGCGGGCAAACCATCTTCAAGGCGCAGCTAGGGTTCTGGGCTGATCAGGACCTTAGTCGCGGGCACAGAGTGTCCAAGTAGCGGCTAAGGGAGCTTCAGTCCTGGCCTGAGTGTGTTAAGGCCGCAGCTAAGGGATTTTATGGGCAAATCTTATTTGGGTCACAATCAGTTGGTTGCGCAATGTCTTCATACTTCTGTCGCTCAGTCACAGTCGCTTCAGAATAGTCATTGACAGCACCCTGGATTTAGATCTAGGACTTGATAGTTGAGATCATCAGATCTGTGTTCTTGATGTTGTAGATCCACAGATTGATCTGTTTGTTTCCGTTGCATATATGTATTGGGCTCATTGTACTCTCTGCTAAAACTTTTTATGATGATCTATTGAAGAAGAAGATTTGAAAGGGTTTCCCCTATAGTGGGGTTTTTCTCTTGGTCTTGGACTAATTTATTGTGTCTTATGGTTGTGCTTTTGTCTTCTTTGTCACTGCATGCATTGTTCTATCTTCAATTATAGTTTATGGTTTGTATACACTGCATAGATCTGAATACACTATTAATGAAATACGAATTTGGGCTAAAGTAACTGATACAACATAGAACAATATGAAAAATTAACATTTCTCCACTTGGTCTTGCACCCACAATTTTGGGTACAAAACCCATTACTTGGGTACACTGCCCACAAACCACTTTTGTGGGTCAACTCCTCACAAACCCAATACCCCAAGGGGTTGTGGGAGACTGGGAGTACCTCCCAAGCTACACAAATAAACAATCCCTATTAGCGAGGGAGGTACTTCCAGCACTCAGAAGTATCTCATCATCGTCGGTGACACTAGCCCAATCTCTGGCGTTAACCACTACAGCATACCTTGTAGAATGAACCACACTCTTCTCAGTAGCGTCCCTGCCATCAGAAGCTTCCTTCTTCTTCCTTTCTTGATAGGCCTTCACGCCATCCCACGATTCCTTCTTACCAGCAGAAGTCCCCATACTCCCAACTAACCATGCACTCTACTTGGGTTATGGATTCTCCCTCTAAACCTACATACTGTCACTCGAACTTGACACCCTTTGAGTCTCAAGAACTTGCTTCTTCTCATGATCTATAGGCTTGCCTGTCATCTGGGCTTGGATAATGGAGATATCTTGATGTGGAGGGTTTGCTTGATAATTGGACACTTTTTTGATGAGGATATGACTTTGAGTGAGAAGCACTTATGTGACCCATCCTCAGCACCTGTTTGATGGAGATATTCATTTTTAGAGGATGACACCATCCTTCGATGCCTTTTTACTTACATGTGTGGGTGAAAAGACGTTAATTGTTATGTTTTGTCATTGAGAGAGTTGTCTTTCACGTCGGCTCGTGTCCTACTTAACTTGTAAACACTTAAAATATTATGTTTAGGGATTTTAGTCCAATTTTTCCCTCAATGAACTTAGTTTCCCTCGTATAAGTAGAGGGAAGTCAGTTTAGGAGAACCGTTGTCACACACACTCATTTATTTCTCTTATGAGAGAATGAACACTAGTTGCTCTTGTCTCTTGGATGTACGAGGATAAAATTACTTGGATTGAGTTTCTCTTGATCAAGTGATGATATGGTGAATTGTGCTACTTGATTGCAAGTATCTTCTTCCATTTTGCAAAGTTGTAGAATTAAAGTTTCTATGAAAGTTTTCATGATATATTGAATATCTTATGGCTCTAAAGTCTCATTTGCAAGATTTGTTACCTAGTATCCATCAAGGAAGCATAGAATAGAATTCCTTGACCTTAAATGTCCAATTGATTGAGAATCACTAAGGTTTCATTGAGAGGCTTTCTCTCTCTTACCCACTCCAACCAAGGTCTTGCACCAGTGGCCTAGCCATTTTGACTCCATACCCAAGTTTGATAAGGCACTAGTCTTTACGTGCCAATATTTAAAATTTTAAATCTTTTTCCTCCTTTTTTATGGTAAAATAATGTTTGGTTATAACAAAATCCGCATTTAATAGCATAAAACGCCTTATACATTATTGACCTAGGGTTATTCTTTTCATATCTTAAATTGGAAAAGGAAAAATATCATTTTGATGCATTTTTGGCCATAATTCTAAGGATGATATCTAGGACTTAGTAGCTGTTTTGTGCATTTTTAGCCATTGAAAAGTTGCTGTATTTTTTTTCCTTTGTTTCCCCATGAAATAGCCTTTGATAGCATTTTTTTTTATCATTAATTGTGGGATGCCTTGGTATTGTTGTCATAAATTTGCATACTATAACCCTAATTTATATAACAATGTCCATAGAGGGTACTTAGCCTAGGAATCCCTGGGTTAATATTCGAGACCTGTTGGGGAAGCCTCCCTTGTTGGGAAAAAATCAATCCACAAAACTGCAGCGGAACAATCACTAAGGGGACAATGGTGGTTGATACCATTGATGCCCTTAACCTAGAGGGCCCGATGAGGCTTTGCGCTAGGGTGCTAGATCTTGCAGTGACATGCCCCATGCAAATAGAAGATATTGGTATCACTTTTAACCACCATTAAAATTCTAAAGATCTCTTTTATTTTTGCAATCTCAAAATTTACTGTTCTTTGTCATATTTGAGATCCACCCATTAAAGTCTAGCCTTGTCTTTTGCATCTAAAGCCAGACTAAAACATTCTACTATATAAATCTGTGGCTTCCAACCTTAAAATACATTACATAAGCAGGTTTATATAAGTGTAAAAGCACCATTTTGCTTCTGTAAAACAGATCTGGAAATTGCAGCCCCTATTCTGATTCCAGATCACCTCATAAGTCTAGGAATTTCATTATTTACTGCATATAACACTATACTTGTAAATCTGAATTACAAATCTGTATACATAACTCTAAAATAAACCTTACAACAGATCTGTAATAGGTCCATGTACCTTTCATTATCACCATATACCATTGGACCTAGTGAATATAGGAAAGTGCTCCTTGCGTTGGCAGTAAGTCATCCTAATGTGAAGGAAAGCAGGTGCTAAGGTGACAGTGGTAGTTCTTCCGAGTTTCACTTGATGAGAAATTTGCACCTTAGGTGAGAGTTTAAGTGGTAACATGGTGAAGACAACCATAACCAGCATGCACCTGTAGGTGGTTCAACCATTGTGGAAAGCTAATGGAAGCACCCATTTGTTCTCAATTACTTTATGTAACGTGGACGCGCCAATGTGGTCTTATGGTGCTTTTGCTCTGTTATCATTATGTTAACCTGAATGTTTAGAACTTCATGAGTATTTGTGGTGGATTTGAGTTAACATAAAGATTTAAGAGAACCCATTTTCAGCCTCTTGTCTTTTATCGATTCATAAATTTCTAATACTCTAGTGTATTTAAGGAAGGCATCAAATGAAGATCACTGTTACATCTATGCCCATTTGATATAATTTTATACAAAGAATTCCCTTCGCTGTAATTTTGTAGAGTCTTCCTGCAATTGTTTTCTGCTCTTCGAAAAGAAAACTTGCACAAATTTTCAATGGAATGAAGTGGAGAAATTGGTTCAAGGAATCTGTGGAAAGAAAAATTAGTGAGAAAGACCTATTAGGAGTGTTGCACTTGGGGACAATCCTCAAATCTTGGAATCCTTGTCATGTCCTCACTATATCTTCAAATTGTAAAATTTATATACCCTTAAGAGCTTAATCCTCACACTTCCGTGAAAAGGTCCAACCAAGTCCATTATGAGTTACCCATGTGAGAAACGAACTATATGTAATGCAGACTCTCAAAAGAAAGTTTCAACTCTTACTAAAGTTATATGCAAGGTAGAGGTGGTGAGGGATCTGAACTCCTGGCTTATCCATGTTTATTTAGTCTATAATGCTCATGCTCAGCTTTTTCATATTCAAATATTATTGTAAGATCATTTTTCTAACTCAATCATGCCGTATCAGGAACCTATGAATGCAAAGCCATTGGATTAGTGTAGGAGTTAGAGATGCATATTTTAAATTCAAAAAAAGCAGCAAATTCCTTACCGTGCATACGTTTCACAAAATGTTTAAATTCGTTAAAATTGACTTCCTCCATCAAAGTAGGGCTGAGCCTTAGGTATGTGAAGGCAACCAAATGCCGCTCATCAGGATCAGTCCTTGGCTTTGCATTCTCTAGGATTTTATTGTACCCATCTCTATCAAAACAAGGAAGTGCATTTTCACTAGCCACAGGAAGGCCAGCATCCCAGGCTGCATTCAGAACCTGAAAAGACAAAAAGGTTCAGAGTATTCATTCTTATGGTACCTACCATACAGAGGTCCAGAGTCCATACTATTCATCACATGAAAGTAGTCAATCACCTGCCAAACAAGACCCTCTGGATCTGCCATTGCTTCAGGGAACCCCTCCTCATGAACCAAAGTGCGCAATTCAACACAGGTGAAGTTGAATGCAGCATCATGTTTCTTAAGCATTTGAGCTATTGGAGCATACCCATCACGATTTGATGGATTGTAGAAGCCCGCTGCAAGCTCTGCAGCATGACTAGCAGTCTTATACCACCAATGAATTCCTGAAATCTGCTTACAGCCAATATTTAGAAAGCTCAAATGTTAGAATTATTCATGTTAACATCTATCACTATCTAAGAGCAATATGACCATTGCAAATAAGAAGTCCGCTAGGTAAGAGACACTGGAATGCCTAAAACTATTGAGTTATAGAGTGGTAAAAACCAATGTTGTGAACATTGGCATCAGGATAAAATCGGCAAGGGTCCAGAAAACCAAAAAATCGTAGAAATTGGGAAAATATCGGAAAAAAAAATCGGCAAACATCGGAAAAACTAAGATACCATAAAAATATCTTTAAAAATCGGCAAACATCGGCTAGGCCAAAAAATCGTGATTTCGAGATAAAATCAGGATGTTATTGAGATGTTCGCAACACTGGTGAAAACTATAAATAGTTTCATCATTTAGAATCAGATAAGGAAAGAGGGGCACAACTATATAAACAATTAGGCCAGAAAATTAAAAGAACAAGCAGGAAGTGACGCAAGTAAATTTGGTAAGTTGTATTACAGGGAGCAGTTCTCCAGTTTATTGAAGGTACAAAAAATTTCAAGCTTCAATAGCTAATTGCTACTTGATTTTATAATAAATCTCTTTAGCTGGTCATAAAAACATAAAACCCTACATTCACAGTCTTCTTACCTTAGCAGCTATTCGAGTGCCTTCAAATGCCAGATTTGCAAGAGAAAGTACACGATCACCATGATCTAATAAAACCTGTGAGTACCAACGCAGAAAAAAACGACCATAGTAGCTGTCATAGTCCCCTCCATCACGAAAAAATCCAGTGTCTTGAGGCTTGGAATTATAATGCCCTGCATTATCAGGTCCTCTGGCCCAGAGTGAATGCCCTCGTGCTTCAGCTGCCTTCTCCCGGCTTTTTTTAAGATACTTGTCATAACACTGCATAGAAACAATGTTAAGGTCTCATCATACTCCAATTTGCATAATGTCTCCAGGGATGGTTAGATGCATTGTACAAGGGTGGATGGTTAAATTCAAGACTTTGACGTGGTCTGCTTTAGTTTGGCTATTTGTCTTCTTCAGTGCTGGTTCTAAACTTCAAGGGTAGCATAATATCAATCTACTGCATTTTACTAGCTCAAACCCCAGGCAATATGTGTGATAATTCCCAATGTGGCAATAAGTAATGAACCATACCATGGATATGCTAGGTTTATTATATTATTTGTATTGGAAAGCATGTTGTAGATAATGCCCAATACTCATCAAACAAACAAGCTTCACCTAAAATCACACAAAAAATCTTGGAAAGTGCACATTCAACTTCACATGCTTTATCCAGAAACTAAAGGGGCTTTGGAGGCTTTTTAGTTTGTCTGTGCAAGTCACTACAAGCGGATTATAACATTCATTCTAATATGGAATTTTAAATATCACACTGGCAGTTTGCAATTCTGGCATCTCTGTAGCAAGGAACTGCAGTATTTCAGCAGAAACTCCAATGCCCTATGAACCCTGCTGCTGCAGTAATTTTTGTGTAGGAAGTCTATATAAAAGGGTTTCACAAGTTATAACATATGTGGCTACAAGTACTTAAAAATTGGCCAGAGATTTTCCTCGTTAAGAGTAGGACCTTGGCCAGAGACAATAAGGTCTTGCGAGATTTAATTGTGATCATAGAGATATTGATAAAATATTTTGTGATTCAACCTCTCCCCGTATTCCTCACTAACCAACTACTCGATAACTAAGACATTAGTATATATTTCCATGGTTATACTTTTGTCATGCCAGATGAGATGAAGAATGAGACAAGTGCTAAAGCACTAAAATCCCTGATAAGCAATGCCAAGGTTGAATTAAAGCCTTTGTTTGAGTTACCACTAGCTATTTGGGTTAATGTTCAACCCATAAGGCTTTGTTTTCCACTTTTTGTTTAGTGAACAATAAAAATAAAAAGGTTTCCCTGAAAGATTCAACCCATTGTCTGCAATAGAGTTTATTTCTTCTATCTATTAAGTCAAAACTAAATGTGACCTTCCTTGGAGTGATTAAGTTTATTATTTGCATATAGTTTTATAATACCCTGTTCTTGACCCCTGATCCAGTATTGTGTAGGTACATGATGAATAGCTATAAACCGACAATGTAAATTGTAACTGAAAATTGAATGACAATAATATACATCACCAACTGTAGAAGAACAAAAGAATGAGGGCTATGACTCCATGAGAGAGGGCTTAAGTAGGCTATGGAAAAAGACCTTAATAAATGATTCAACCCCAAGTCTCTGTAACCCAATTACATCCCTTGATTATTAGTTAATTGTTGTTTAATTAAGCATTATGGGTTTTAGCACATGAAGGCTTGCTAAAGTATGAGGGAGGACATTTGATGGCTTGTTGATTTTGGGGGTGATGACAGTGAGCAAATGCTTGAAGAACTCACCTTGGTGATTCCACATTTCAGATTTTGGTGTGAGCTATGATGATCATGCACAATTCATATTTTATTTCAGACCTATATCTTGCATTCTATATTTGAGTTTCGTGGAGAAAATAAGTATGGCCCCATGTTGCAAGGCATGAGACAAATTGCTTGCTGTTTAAGATTTTTCTTATATCCATGGATATCCACATGAGTTCCATTATGAGCTATGGAAGAAGCATGCTCCAGTATTCTATGAAAGTCATGATTCTCTACATTTTGTTGCTTCTTTCAATGATTTTATTGAAAAGTGTGATATTGTCCATGAAAATTTAATTATGAAAATCTTTGTATTTTCTATGAAAATGGATGCAAGAGGATGGTATTGCAATTTGTACAGCAAAATCATTCACTTTTGGAGATAACGTCTTAAAGCTCATATGTGAGACCCTACGTAATTAAGAGAGGGCCACTATCACCTCAACAACCCTCTTCTCACTTCTAATTGTCTCTCCTCCGACTCAAGGGGGGTTCTCCCTAATATAGGATTGCTAGAGTTTTTATGGTTGATTTAAGTTCGAAGGGTCCCATGGTTGATTGGAAGGCTAGGTCAACCAAGATAAGCTCAAAAAAGGTACCCAAACAAACACAATCAAGAAATTACAAGGTGAATTTGAAGAATACACCCCAGCAAAATTGTAATATTCCTAATAGAAATATACAATGCTAACCAAAGCAAACATGCAAAAACACATACAAAAATTTACAACACATTTAACAACCAGAAATATCCATGAACTGCGTTGACCTGATGTAATATTCCAAATTAGCAGTCAGATAATTGGATATTAATTTTGTTAATTTTTTCCTTTTCTAATGTTTAGCAAGAAATAAAATGGGCAAGGAGGGACCCACTAAAAAACCATAGGATTAAGTCACTTTCCTAAAGTCACTTAGACAAATATTAGAGCTGAAGTGGGGCCCATGAGGACAGCCACTTGAATGAGACAGCATCCTAAGTGGTAGCACAGGAGAGGCAGCGCAGTAGACTGCGCAGTGGCAGCGCAGGGACAGGCTAGCAGAGGGGCAACGCAGCATAGGTGGGCCCAACGGAACATTGGAGGCTCAATTGGATAAATAAGGGGTGAGAGCAGCTCATTCCTTATGCATTCAATCATTGATTTTCTCTCTGATAGACTATAGCACGCTTGTGCTGTTTAGCTAAGTCTGCAAGTGTTGTTTAGTACAGATATTTCTGAGCTGAGATCTCAACCTCTACCTCGAGGAACTTCGAGTGCCCGCTCAGGAGAGGAGATTCTATCCAGTTTTGAAAGAGGATTCACAGGAGCACATTCAAGCATACGCAATCCCTCTAGGACAATGCAGAGGCCACGCAGATACCAGAGGGAATACACAGTCCAGTTGAGGAGCAACATTGGGAGAGTGGGAGAGAGAGCAGATTTCAGTCTGGAGTTTGGAGGGGAGGTTAGCCACCTCCTACCAAGGGTTTTGGGCAAACTTCCAATAGCATCTTCCACCAGTTTAGCCAGAGAACCAGATTACCCCGCAAAGCAGCGTGCTAAGCCCAAGGGGGCGAATTTCCGGGGTCAGTATTTCTGGAAACCCTTCGCGGGTTTTTTTGGGTTCATTGAGGAGAGTCCGATGTCTAATTCCCAAAATTTTCTGAGCAGTGAAGCAGCCTCAACACGCAGCCCGTTTCTAGCCACCAGCGACAGGAAAGCACAGAGGAGGAGCCACGCAAAGCAACATAACAGCAGGGTTTTTGTTCGAGTTTGAGGAGTTATTTCGTGTACATTTTTCCCATCAGAAAATCAATAAAATGGCTCAGATGTTTTTGGCTCATTCATGGTGTTTTTAATGGTTATTTCTGCTTTGTTGTAGTTTTAGTTGTGCATACTTTATATTACTGTTTCATCCCAATTTTGGATATTACAATGGTATCAGAGCTCATAGACTTGGCTCAGCCTATGGAGCACTCGGTCTATGACACCGGAGGATAGGCAGAACATCACATACCGAAGGCAGCGGTATAGAAGCAGAGAAAGGAGGCTTGAAATCACAGAGGAGCAAGTAGACAGCGTTTTGGTGGAAGAAGAGAGGGGAGAGGCACAAATGGCAGAGGAAAGAGACGATGAAAAGGAGTTTGCTAACATCCTTCTAAAGTCAATGCAGGAGCTCACCAAGAGGATAGAGGAGATGGGGCAAAAGATTGTCGGAGATAACAAGCAGAGGGAAATTCCAAGGGAATTCCAGATCGGAGAAGGATTTGTCACCTCCCATCACCCACCTGAGCCTAACGTTGCCCAGCAGGTGGCGCCACGCACTCCACCACGTTCCACCATGCCCACATTCCTGGCTTCACGAGCAGGAGCAGGAGGGCCACAAGAGTCGAAGGTGGCTCATTATGGGGAGTACTTCGTTGATTATCAGTCTTACAGGCCAGAGTTTAGAGATGCCCTCACCTTCAATGAGTTTTGTCAATTGAAGAATAACAACAGACCACAAGGCCAGACCAAAGGAGGAGAGTACACGCAGGGCAATGACCTGCAGGCTGCAACGTACTGTGGGAAAACTTTTCTTGCCTACATTCGATGGGTCATCGAAATGTTCAGCCAAAGCTTGGGTGGGGAAGTTGGACATTTATTTCTAGCTTAATCAGATGGCGAAAGTAGAGGCCATCAAGGTGGTTGCGCTGCATCTTGAGGGAGAAGCCCATGACTAGTGGTTCAATAGGATGGCTACACTGGGTCACTCAGGAGTGACAGCGTATGATGATTTCACCCGAAGATTGATAGAGAGGTTTGATCGGAAAGATCTAGAGGAGCATTTTGTTGAGCTGAGTCAGCTGACCAAGCTCAAACAAATAGGGAACCTGCAAAACCTACATTTCTGAGTTCTTGAGACTTTCAGTGATGGTTCCAAATTTGTTTGTGCCTAGGAGGATATATATGTGCATTGACGGACTGGTTGAACCCTTGTGTGGGCTAGTGAGGTCTACTCGGCCTACTATGCTGCAAGACGCAATAGGGAGAACCAGAGATTTGCAGGATGTTTTGTGAAGGACAAGGGCTCCCATGCCTAATAGACCAATGTTCCAGTAGAGAGGGAGGGACATGAGAGTCCCACCCCCTAGAGGGAACCAAGGCCGAGGGCCATTGGATGATGACATCCGGAGATATTTGAGACGGAGGAAGCTTCGTTTCTCCTGTCAGGAGCCATGGGCACTGGGTCATAGATGTGCCAGAGGGAAGGCACATTACATTAAAGTCTTCTCCAACAGTGAGGGAGAAGAGGAGTCATGTGATAAGATGGAAGGAGATGTCGAAGCACCAGGAGAGAATACTCCACCACCACCTCCCCCAACAGCGGGAGGATCAACATTTGCACCAACCGAAGGGGTCCTTGCATCTTTGCGGGGATTACCCAAGTACCTAATGCTGAGGGTCCAGGGGATAGTTCAGGGGCAGCGTGTCTCAGTGCTAGTGGGCAGCAGGGCTACGCACAATTTCAATGATGCCCAGTTGGTACAGAGGACATGCATACAGACAGAGGGCTTTGATGGGTTTTCTGTGCTGGTTCCAGGGGCCAGGACCATGCAGTGCATGTGTTATGTCCCAGCATTATCAGTGACCATGGGAGAGTACACATTGACAGATCACTTCTTTGTGGTCGATATTCCGGACACCAACCTAGTATTAGGGGTGCATTGGCTTATCACCCTTGGGAAGGTCACTACAAATTGGCAGACTCTAGAGATGGAGTTTGTGGACAAAAAGAGTGGGAAGCATGTAATGCTTAGGGGCATGCACACGTACCCTCCTCAGACGGTTTCTGCACATAGGATGGAGGCAGATTTCCGGAAGGGAGACATAGAGTGGGCTGTGGAGTTGAGGGTTTCAGATGCAGGTGTCTCGGCCATGGTTGCTTGGGAGCGGGAGCGGGAGCAGGAACGAAAGCGCCATTTTCAAAAGCTCCCGGTTCGGAGTGTTTCGGGGAGCGTTTATATATATATATATATATATATATATATATATATATATATATTTTATATTTTGATACATATATGTCAACATAAAAAAAAACATAAAAACATAGATTGAATCATATAACATCAATCATCTAGAAGTTATAATCTTCATTAACCATGCCCACAAGTTGGAAGCATACAACATATTGACTCTTGAGTCTCGCGAATCATCAATCGGAAGGTTTCAAGCTTTCAAAATTCAATATATAACTTTTATCATCATTGATATATAACGTTTATCATCATTGATTTCAAATTTCAATATCTAACATTTATCATCATTGATATATATCATAATTCATTTATCATTATTGATTCATTGATTTCAAAATTCAATATACATTTATCATCATTGATATATAACATTTATCATCATTGATTCATTGATTTCAAATTTCAATATATAACATTTATCATCATTGATATATATCATTTATCATCATTGATTTATTGATTTCAAAATTCAATATATACAATTTATCATCATTGATATATAACATTTATCATCATTGATTCATTGATCACTCATCACCATATAACTTTCATGAAGCATCATATTCATAATTCATAATGACTTGTAAACTTATAAATGCCAACTTCAAAGTTTCACCTTTCAAATTCAAACTTCAAACTTAAATTGTCATTAAATATATGAAAGAGTCAAGTTTCAACTATTCAACTATCAACAGTTATAAAAGATAAAAAACTACTAGAAAATAGAAAAGACTAGTAAACAACAAATCTATTTTATCTATTGGCTGGCCCCTTGCCACGCCCACGAGAAATGTCTAATTTGTGCGAGCCATGAGGAAATGATGGTCTTCTAGTACTCTCAAGAGTACCATGTCCATGACCATGACTAGAAGGTGGAGGTTGAATCTGCAAAGGAACAATAGTTGGATATCGAGAACTGGCACTGGCACTGGCACCCGCACTACCACTGGATGGTGGGACTGGCCTTGTGTGTGGCGGTGCTGCTGATGCTTCATCATCATCCCTAAAAAGTTCTGCTTCCAATTCTTCCATATGTACCGTGCCGTCCTCCAAATTATCATCCTCTGGGTTGTTGTCCCAAACTCTATATGATTGATCCTCATATGCGCGATCACAGTAATGGCTCAACAACCTCAAGTTGTAATGCACATAAACCAAGCTTTCAGCTCGGTTTTCATTCAGCTTGTTTCTTCTCACATTATGTATGAAGCTGTAGGTGCTCCAACACCTCTCTGCAGAAGAAGTATTCACAACCTGTGAGATAACTTTTTTTGCCAACTTTGGAAAAAGTCCCATGCCGCTATATGCTTCCCACCATGTGAGAGCATCAAATCTGTCTTTGTCTTCCATTGCATGGAAAGAACCAAAGTTAGCAGTGCAACTGAAGTATTTGTCTAATTCAAGGCGTAATCTAGCACACTCCTCCCTGTCGGGTACCAACTTGTCTAATGCCTTCATGTACCTCTCTTGTACCTCTAGATCTGTATGAGGTTTGATCCTAACCCCACCTCCAGGTGTAGGTTGGCCCAACCAAGATGGAGAGTAGTATTTTGGCATAAGGATATATGCCAAGGCATGTAGTGGAACATTGAGTTTATTCCACCGTGCACACACACAATCATGAATCATAGCATACAAGTTGGGATCATTATCCTTAACAACATCTTTTATTTGGCCCAACATGCTGTCCATCTACTCATAAACCTCCCCAGTCACTGGTTTATCTGTATCTGCAAATCGAATCATGTGATAAATGGGCTTGGTGAAATTCAAAATTTCCCTCACACATGCCCAAAACAAATGGTCAAGGGCGGTCTCCTCCACATGTTCAAAACCTTGCCTGTCAACTATTGTCGCTTCCCTGTCCTTTAATACCTGCCAATGTGGGCTTGATACCATTGCAGCCAATGACTCTCTTACCTTCAAAAGGCACCTAAAGGTGAGGTAATAGCTAGCAAATCTAGTCTTCGCTATCTTCAACAACTCCAATTTGGAGTGAGTACGGAAAAGCCCATGGGTATTGCTATGATTTGTAATAAATTTTATCATTTTTTTACCTCTCTTGTACAAATCACCCAGCCATTTGAATTGAGGTTGTTTGTTTTTAATGATATCATGCATCAAAAGGTTCATTGTGTGAACCAAACACCCAGACCAAAATATGTTGGGGTATTTATCCTCAATAATTGCTCCTGCTGCCTTACAGTTAGCAGCATTATCAGTGATGACTTGTATGACATTGTATGGCCTAGTCTTTTCAATTATTGCAAGTAATGGTTCTGCAATGTTAATGTCGGTCTTGAATTTGTCTGAATAATCATATGCTGACAGGAAGATTGCACCACTAACCGACACAGCCAAAACACTTATCAATGGCTTTCCTTTTACATTGGTCCATACATCAGAGACAATGGACACCCCATGCTCATTCCACGAATTTGTCATTCTAGCCAAAGAATGGTTTATTTTAGCTTTTTCATGATCAAGACCCACGGTTCTGGCCTTGTCATACCTAGGGCTCTTGTATCCTTTGGGGGCATCATTAATGGCAGAAACCATTTCATGCCAATAAGGTGAGCGAAGAACATTGAATGGCACCCCACATGCATATAGAAACCGGAAAATTTTTGAATCCACATCATTCCTACACCCTTCGTCAAGGAAATCGGATATGGTTCTACGCCTTAATCCAGGTGTGCCACTGCCTCCATAACCATTGCCATGGGTGGAAGTTGATGGACTTCTTTGTCCATGATGTGATGCACCTGATGGTGTATAAGAATCAATGAAACCCCTAGATCTTTTAGATCTCTGTAGGGCAGCCTCCTCTTCCTTTCTATATTTCTCTCTCTCTGTTGCTGGCACACTAACATAAATTTTGATTCCTAGATTTTTGTCTCCATCCCCTGGCATTTTCCCACAAAGGTGCCTTCTCGCACGGGTGTATGAACCATGGTATTCTTTATTGCAATGGGGGCAAAGAAATTTAGTGGTTCCACCACCTTTCCCTCCTTCCTGCCTCTGAATATATTTCCACAAAGGTGTCTGAGTTTGGTCTTGTCTAGTTGGAGTATCTGTGGCCTCATGTTCTCCACCCCCCCTTCCTCCTCAGCATAATCCTCCTCCTCTTCAGGATTTTCATCAAATCCACCATAACCCACTTCTTCATCCTCCTCTTCTCTAATGTGCCTCTTTCTTCTACTCTCCAACACCATTATTACAAAGAAAGGAACCAACATGATGAAAATCCCTAGCCATATAGCCATGATGTTTCAAGTTTCAAGTTTCAAGTTTCTAGCCTGCAAAAAAAATGGAGAAATGCCAAATGGGAATAGGAAATGCAACATAGGAAAAAAACAATTCAATTTTTAAGTTTTCAACACAATAAAATGCAACATTCAGAAAAAAAAATCAAGTTTTCATTTTTGAACAACTTAAAAATTCATCCTAGAAAATACAAAACTAGATTAGAAGACCTACCTCTTTCTTGCAATCCTCCACTTGCTCTCTTGCAGCTTGCTCCTTGCTCCCTCCTTGGCACTTCCGCAGCTCTGCTCTCCAACTCTTGCTCCAAGCTCTCTTTCTCTCCAACTCTTGCTCCAAGCTCCTCTTGCTCTCACTCACTCAACTAAAACAATAAAACAAAATGAAGGGAGAGTGGGCTTTTATTTACCCAACCCTCCTCCCTCCCTCTCAAAAAAAAAAAAAAAGAATTTTTTGAAGATTTTTTTTCACGCCACCGAGGAGCGTTTTTTTTGCCAGGGAGCGTTCGGGAGCGAACGCTCCCTGAGCGCTTCTGGCATTAAAAAAATGCTTCGGAAGCGGTTTTTTAATGTCGGAAGCGCTCAGGGAGCGCTCGCTTCCAAGCGCTCCCTGAAACGCTCTCAAAAAGGAAGGGAATGTTTTTATAGGCTCGGAAGCGCGCTCCCGAAAACGCTCCCCTCAGGAAGCGTTTTCGGGAGCGCGTTTCCGAGCACTCCCAAAACGCTCCCCAACGGAACGCGTTTCGGGAGCGGGAACCAGGGGGGGGGGGGGGGTGAAGCTTCCCCGCAACCTTGGTCTCGGCCCAACCTACGCACCTAGATGTGCAGAGTCTCTTAGACTGTTACTCTACAGTTTTTGGGGACATTCCACCAGGACATCCACTGAAACGGGGTTTCAGCACACTATTGAGCTGGAGTCTGCATTCAGGCCGTGATCACCACCCCCTACAGGCATCCCAAGGCCTATAGGGATGAGATTGAGAGAGTGATTCATGAGCTCTTAGCATTGGGGCACATCAGGCCCAACACCAGTCCATTCGTTTCTTCTGTGGTCTTGGTGAAGAAGAAGGACGACACATTGCGGATGTTTATAGACTATAGGGCTCTAAACAAGAAGACCATGAAGAACCGCTACCCTATTCCCAGGATCGACAAGTTGATGAATGAGCTGAGGGGAGCGAAGTTCTTCTCCAAGATCGATCTGAGGTCGGGGTACCACCAGATCAAGGTGAGGGACCACGATGTTCCCAATACTGCACTCTGATGTCACTATGGCCATTTCGAGTTCTTGGTGATGCCATTTGGGTAGACCAATGCCCCAACTACTTTTCAGTCTTGCATGAACCACATTTTCCATGGTCAATTAAGGAAGTTTGTGTTGGTGTTGTTTGACGACATCCTCATATACAGCTACACATGGGAGGAGCATTTTCAACACATAGAGATGGTGTTGCATATCCTGGAGGAGCAGCACTTCTATGCCAAGTTGTCCAAATGTGAGTTTGGGTTGACAGAGATGCTCTATTTGGGGCATATCATTAGAGTGGATGGAGTGAGAGTTCACGAGGAGAAGATCAGGGCCATCCCGGATTGGCTAAAGCCGAAGAATGTGACGAAGCTCCGAGGGTTTGTGGGTATTTGTACCTACTATCGGAAGTTCATCAAAAGATTTTCAGAGCTTGAAGCACCCCTCACCGACCTCACCAAAAAGGGGGCTTTCAGTTGGACGGAGACTACGTAGAGGACCTTTGATAGGCTCAAGGAGGTGATCAGCAGTTGTCCGGTATTAGCCATGCCAGACTTCATGTAGCCATTCGTGCTGGAGTTTGATGCATCAGGGTTGGGGGTAGGCGTAGTACTGATGCAAGGGGGGCACCCCATATCTTTCGAGAGTTAGAAGCTACTGGCGCATGAGAGATTATACCCCAGGAGATGTTGGCCATCATGCATGCGTTGGCCAAGTTTTGACAGTACCTTGTAGGGAGTTGGTTCTGGGTGACGATAGATCACAACAGCCTTAGGTTTTTCCTTGAGCAGAAGCAGCAATAGGAGAGGCAGCAGAAATGGGTCAACAAGATCTAGGCATATGATTTTGACATTGAGTATGTCAAAGGGAAGAACAACGTAGTGGCTGATGTGTTGTCCCGGAGACCAACGTCTCTATCCTTGATGAGCATTGACGCAGATTGGAGGGCTCAACTACTGGTGGAGTACTCCAAAGACCGGTTTGCATGTGAGATCCTAGATGGGCAGGTGACGGATGACTGGTACAGGGTGAGGGATGAGGTCAGCTACTACCATGACCAGATCTTTTTGACAAGCAACTCCCAGCTACGGGAGAAGACTATGCATGAAGCACATGACTCACCGCTTTCAGGCCTCCAGGGACTTACCAAAACATACTGGGCCATCAGGGAGGTTCTCGTGGAAGGGCCTCAAGGAGGACGTACTCCGACATGTCAGGGAGTGTGTAGTATGCCAGAAGAACAAGGGGAGTTGAACCATCCGGCAGAATGTTGCAACCATTTCCCATTCCTGAGGGGAAATGGGAAGTCATTTCAATGGATTTCATCACTGGGTTGCCCATGGTACATTGCAAGGATTGCATCTTCGTGGTGGTTGACCGGCTGACGAAGTATGTCCATTTCTTCGCCATTTCAGCTCAATACACTGCTTCACAAGTGGCTGAGCTATTTTTCAAGGACATCTTCAGACTCCATGGTCTTCGAAAAACCATAGTCAGCGACAGGGACAGTCGGTTCATGGGAGGCTTTTGGCAGGAGTTGTTCCGATTTGTAGGCACAGAGTTGACACCCAACACCAGCTACCACCCACAGACAAATGGGCAAAACGAGATAGTTAACAAGTGGCTGGAGAGCTACTTGAGGAACTATGTCACAGGGCAGCTGAAGGCTTGGCTACGCTAGCTTCACTTGGGGGAATACTGCGACAACACAACATTCCACATGTCTATCGGTATGTCTCCATTTTATGCTTTGTATGGTTATAATGCACTGACTTTTGTTGATGTGATGTTTGGAGCTAGCAAGGCCCCCAAGGCCAAAGACTGGATCCAAGAGAGCCAAGACATACTCTGGGTTCTCAAGGATAATTTAGCCACAACCCAAAACCAGTAGAAGCTGTACGCAGAAAGAGGTCGCATGGAGAGGCATTTTGAGGTGGATGACTTAGTGTATCTCCAGCTTCAGCCATACAGGCAATCCATGTTGAAGCAGAAGGAAGCTGAGAAGCTCAAGCCACATTTTTATGGGCCATACAGGGTGATCCAGCAGGTTGGAGAGGTGGGGCATATGAGCTGGAGTTGCCACAAGGTAGCCGGATTCACAACATTTTTCATGTCTCATGCCTGAAGAAGGCTTTGGGACAATAGGTGACTGCAACAATGGAGCTCCCACCTACCAATGATGAGGGGTATTTGGTGCTACAGTGGGAGGCCATTCTTGATACCAAGGAGAGACACTTGAGGAGCAGAGTGGTCAAGGAGTATCTGATCAGGTGGAGAAACCTTCGAGATGAGGATGCCACTTGGGAAGGGGAAAAGATTTTGCAACATCCATATTTCCAGTTGCTTGAGGACAAACAACATTTTGGCAAGGAGGACTGTAATATTCCAAATTAGCATTCAGCTAATTGGAATATTAATTTTGTTAATTTTTGCCTTTTCTAATGTTTAGCAGGAAATAAAATGGGCAAGGAGGGACCCACTAATAAACCATAGGATTAACTCACTTTCCTAAAGTCACTTAGACAAATATTAGAGCTTAAGTGGGGCCCATGAGGCTAGACACTCGAATGGGATAGCATCTTAAGTGGCAGCGCGGTAGACTGCGCAGTGGCAGCGCAGGGATAAGCTAGCAGAGGGGCAACGCAGCATAGGTGGGCCCAAGGGAACTTTGGAGGCTCACTTGGATAATAAGGGGTGAGAGCAGCTCATTCCTTATGCATTCAATCACTGATTCTCTGTCTGATAGACTGTAGCACGCTTGAGCTGTTTAGTCGAGTCTGCAAGTGTTGTTTAACACAGAGATTTCCGAGCGAAGATCTCAACCTCTACCTTGGGGGACTTCAAGTGCCCGCTCAGGAGAGGAGATTCCATCCAGTTTTGAGAGAGGATTCACAGGAGCACATTCAAGCATACGCAGTCCCTCCAGAATAGTGCAAGGACCACGCAGGTACCACAGGGAATACGCAGTCCTGTTGAGGAGCAGCGTTGGGAGAGTGGAAGAGAGAGCAGATTTCAATATGGAGTTTGGAGGGGAGGTTAGCCACCTCCTACCAGGGTTTTTGGGTAGATTTCTAGTAGCATCTTCCAGCTGTTCGGCCAGAGAACCAGATTACCCAGCAGAGCAGTGTGCCAAGCCCAAGGGGGCGAATTTCTGGGGTCAGGATTTTTGGAAACCTTTCGTAGGTTTTTCTGGGTTTTTTTAGTAGAGTCCGGTGTCTAATTCCTAGAATTTTCTGAGCAGTGGAGCAGCCTCAACACATAGTCCGTTTCTAGCCAGTAGCAGCAGTTCCAACAAAACAACGCAAAGGAGGAGCCACACAGAGCAGCAGAACAACAGGGTTTTTGTTCGGATTTGAGGAGTTGTTTTAGCCTGTCTTGTGGAGGGCAAGGTGCCATCTTCTTGAGCACCTCGTTGTACCTTTTTCCCATCAGAAAATCAATAAAATGGCTCAGATGTTTTTGGCTCATTCATGGTGTTTTTAATGGTTATTTTTGTTTTATTGTAGTTTTAGTCGTGCATGCTTTATATTACTATTTTGTTCCCAATTTGGGATATTACATCTAAGCCATATTACCTGGTCTTGCTCAAGGCAAGCTAACAATATCCAAGTGATGACATCAACTGCTCTAACATGCTATGTGTTCGTCCCCAATGTTGACCACACTTTGTCAACGACCCCATAGTAGTATACCCCCATTTTTTCAAATGGGATTCATCATGTTCGACGTGTTCATGCCATTCGGATTTCATCATCAGTCGACAGTTTTATAAATGATGTAAACCCATTCTGCATGTTTATGATGTAAATGATCTAAGTAAGACCACCATGTATGTAACAACCTAGGTAAGCCTAGTATTTTGGTGATGATTTCTATCCTAGGAGGTTTTTTTCTCACTAATTCATTTGTGTTTCTCGACACAAGTGATCAGCAGAGTTTTCCCCTCCAGCCTCACCCTAAAGCTAGGGTGGATTTTGTCATCAAGTTGCTAAGTGAGTCCTAGTGTTTTCTATCGAGTCTTTGTAAAAGTAGTTTGGGAATAATCATAGCTAATTGGCTAGATTATTTTATTACAAGCTACTTGGTCTACTAGATCATGTTTTGAGTCGCAGAATTGGGTAGCTATTTGAGAGTCTATCGCAAATGGATATTCCCCCTTTATGTGTCTAAATGTATTTATCTTATGTAAAGAGGGTTGGAAAAATAATTAAATCCCCTCTCAGTCAATTAATTAAATTTTCTGGCCAATTTAAATTAAAAATCCTAAGCCAGAAATTTAATTAATTTTAAGTCCTAAGTGAGTTAAAATTCTTCAAATGCAAAATTCGTGGGTCCTTAAAAATAAATTTTTAAAGGTTCCAAGCTAAGGGAATATTGAGAATTTCAAGAAATTTTGAATCCTTGGGCCTTGGTGGGTAAGTCAAAGTCAAAATTTTGAGGTAATTAACTCAAAAATATTATTTTTGAGTTAATTAAAATGGTATTAAATGATAAATTCGAATTTCCTCAAACTTATAATTTCGACAGTCCAGATTAAAAGATAATTAAATCTTTTTCGAGGGTCGATATTATTTTGACAAGGATCAACCGAACTAGCCGTTGGAGATTTTATCCTATAAATTAGAGGTCTTTGTATGTCATTGGATCCGATATTTGAATCGTGCACTTGTTCTCAAAAGCTCTTGTAATTTTTTATCAATAAACAGAAAGACTTTGGGGTTACAAAGTCTGGTGTTCCTTTTCCAGATCTATGTGGTGATATTGTCTCTAAACTCTGTTACTTTTATTGGTATTTGAAGGTTGATGGCCTTTATGGATTGATCTGCATACAGGAATCTTGTGCAGTTTTCTGGGTTTTCTTAAATTGCATTTTGATTTGACAGAAATATCAGTTATCTATATTTCTGAAAGGTCTCAAGGCTATTTTTTAAATCTCTATCAATCTAAAATTCAGATCTAAGTGTGCAGAGATCATTATTGGGATTTGAGCGTTTGGGGAAATCTTCAGTTAGATCAGCCGACTCTCAGATTTCAGAAAATCTGAAAAAGCCCATTGCTTCCTAATTCTGAGGTTATCTTACGGAATATTTTTTGCAGGGTCTTCTTAGGCTTCTGCCCCTCTTAATTTCGTTTTCATAAATCGTGCAAAATGGTTTTAAATCTGGCGATGAGGGCCTCTGATCTGTAAAATAGCATTGTAGATTTCTAAATATCGTTATTTTTAACTCACAGGGGTTTTGGGGTTTTCATTTTGTGCATATATTGTGTTTTTTGGTTTCTTAGTTTCTTGTTTTGTGCAGGTTACACCGAGAGATTTTTAGACATTTTTTAGATTTGAGCCAGATCTAGGCCCTAGAGGGTAAGATCTAGTCTCGAGATTGAATCTGGTTGCAGATCTGGGCTTGATCTCCATCTTAAGAATTAAATAATTGTAGGTATATTTACTGGATTTAATTCTGTTGGGTAAAAGGAAAAATTTAAATTTCTATGCACCAGTGTGCCTGCAAATTTTCTGTCTATTGGCTACTCCTCCATTCGCTTTCATTTTCAGCTTCTCCAGCTTCCATTTTCTGTTGGTTGCATATGCTGCCTGCATCATTTTTCCTTGCGGCTATCTCCACTTCCTTTTTCGATTTTTCTGAGCATGCTGCTGTCATCCCTGCGTTTTTTCTTTTTTTATTTGCTGCCAACTCCTTCATTCTCAAATCCGCAGCCTCCAAACCGGTATACTCCCTCCTTCAATCCCTGCATTCACGTTCCATCTGTCGGCTGCTCCTCCCTTCACACTGTCTGTATGGTCCATATGGTTTTCCTCAACCTGTAGCTCCCTTCTCGCACTTCTATCTCCTTCACGCTGTCGTCCTTGCATTTCCTCTTCCCTCACCCGCGTGCTTACTCCGCTGCTGTTTCTCTTGTCTGAGGCCTCCATCCCTCACGTGTTCATCTTTCCATCCATCTCCCTCACGCAGTCAAAGCCTCCATATTCTTGTCGTCCGTCCCTTGTTGTCTACCACAGCTCGTCCTCCTCATCCCACATTTCTCATTTCTCCCCTCGCTGGCTTTTCATCCTTGTGCTCACATCCGTCGTCCGCTGCTTCCTCATCCCACTTGACCTGCGCACAAGCAAAAACGCTTAACATTTCACATTTTAATTTATGTCTTCAATTTTTTTTTTCCCTTTTGGTTAGGCATAGAACCTAGCTTTAGATTTTAATTTTATGACCTTAGATTTTTAGGTTTTCGACTTTTCATTTATTTTTATTTATTTTTATTTATTTAATTTTTGTATTTTATGATTTTTATTAACTTTAGATTTTAGACTTTATCTTTTTTTTGGGTTTCTAAACTTTAGATGTAGATTAATTTTAGATTTATACATTTTTTGAAAAAAAATAAAAATATAACAAATAAAAAAATAAAAATTTAAAAAGTTTAAAATTTTTAAATTTTTTAACTTTTTAACTTAGGGAAATTTTGTTTTTTTTCTTAATTTTTGTATGATAATGGTCTTGGGTGTCATATGAAGGAAAATTATTCCATAGTCAAAGGTGAGCTTTTAAATTTTTATCTAAAGTTTGACAATAGGAAAATTTTAATTTCTGGATTGGAATTACCAAAAATATCATTTTAATTCGGAATTGTTGGAAATGTCTAGCATTTAAATTCGATGGTCCTATCAAGATAATATCTTTTCGGAATTTAAATTATTTAAAGCTTGCGCCTAATTCGAAATATTTTTCATGTTTAGCATTTATTGGGATTAATGGTCGTTTAATGAGCTATAATTGTGGTTTTAAAATTGCTTGAAATTAGTGATTAATTGCTTAAGACAACTTTGAGAATATTTCAAGTGATGATAAATTGCATGTCTTTATCGAACATTGTTGATGCATGATCATGAAAGTGTTTTATCGAATCGCATTATTGAAAAGCGCTTATCTTCCAATTTGATCAATTGAGCATTTAATGGAGGAATTGAATATTGTCGTGGTGGATTGATATATTTTCATAGCAGGATAATTGTCCTCTTTAGCAGCAGTTATCTACCAGCTACTTGATCTTAATTTTGTAACGGGATAATTTGACTCCACAAGGCACTGGTCTTAAAACTTTTAATCTAATCGAATCTATAAAATCTCGTTAAATCTTAACAAGTACTTAGTCGTTTGATTGTGTCTCCTGAATTGGTTGGTTTCCAGTGAGTTCTCATTTTTCATTTCATTAGGGTCTACCTCCCTTGGTCTGCAAGGAGACAACTTAAATAGAGAGATTGTGGATCAGGGTGACAGCCCCCAATCTGAACCGTTGTCGCGGTGCCTAGACATTTTGTGCGACAACACCCAATAATATTTGTGTTGTCCTGGTGAAAACTGCATTGTTGGCTGCAAATAATAGTTGTTAGGGCCTCCTCCAGTGCTCCGAAAATTCTGGGAAATTAACCCCATGGTCTCCACCAATAACCCACAAAAACCCATGAAGGAATTGGCCACATGTTGACCTCGGAATTTCAGCCCAATTTTCCCTTAGCTCCTCTAGCTGCTGGCTGAGTTGGGATCCCTGTTTGACCCCTCAAATCTGCCCAAAAAATTATGCCAAATTATTCTTAGCCTCTCCTCAATAAACCCAGAAAAACCCATAAAGGGTTTGTCCTAGTTTTGAAACTCCAAAACTGACCCCCAAATGCTTGGCCCTCCACAAGTAGAAGATGTAACCTGTAGCAAATGTTGCATTTGTTGCTCCACTAAATTGCTGGAAAATCCCCCACAACATTTCCCCGGACACCACCTCAAGTTTCAGCCCCTAAATCCCTTCACTCCTCAAACTGCAAGCATGGCTCCAACCTCTACTACGCAGTGCCTACGTAACTCTTGGTGATGCTTGCACCAAACTACGAAATGTTGCTCCCGGTGTTGAAGAATGTAACTAGGTGTGAAAATTCCACAATTAGAATCCCTATTGTAGTAACTGATATTATTTCTTCTACATGTTAATTCTGAATCAAGTTATTTATGGTGTTACATAGTAAACATCGAAATAAATTCTACTGCATCCTCCACAACATAAAATACTGCGGAAACAAAATACTAAGCAGGAAAGAAAGAAACACACACAATGGACACCATTGTTTTTGGACTAATGTCCCTGGAAAAACCCAACGTGGGAAAACTACTGCAGCCGCTGAGGGTTTTACTATTAAGCAGTAGTTTTCTGAATAGAAATACTTGGATTCCTAAACTGGAAATCCGATACAGAGAATAAACTTGCAAAGAGATAGCGTGAAAATGTATCACACTATCACTGGCGATCCGACATTGATCCGGGCTTTGGATGGCTTGCCCCACACTGCCTCTGTGTTGTCACTATGTCACAGCGTCCAGGAACTGCGTCACCCTTCTAGCTGATCGTTTGCTAACTAGAAACTCGAATCTCTGGACCTCTGTATGCCTTCTCTGTGTGAAAATTCCTAGATCTGACAATCTTAAGAATCCTACTGCAACTAACTGAGTTTACTTTTCCTATTTTGTAAATTACATTACATAATTAATTCAGGTTTCTTCATGAATTATTGAAGAAAACTACTGAAGCAACCTACACTTAATACTTTATGATTCTGAAACAAGGAATCTGAGCAAGAAATCAATCACACATAGGACACCTTTATTTTGGAGGAAAGTCCCCGGAAAAAACCCAATGCACGAAAACCGTTGCAGCAGATCTGAGGGTTTGTATTATTAAGCAGCAGTTTTTGAATACAATCTTTGGATGCCTTGTTGGCTATCCAGTACAGAGAAATCACGACAGACAAAAATATAGTGAGTTTTAACTCACACTGCAAGTCTCGGCTGATTTGGTAGCTGAACTGACGAAACCCCAGCACCCTTTGCGCTGCCTCTGCACAGTAGTTGCGTAGGCCTGCGTCAGGACTTCTGTGGACTACGTCACCTCCTCTCTGAATCGATCTGCCTCTAGGAAAGTCGAGTTTCAGCCCTCCCAGCTCAGAAATCGCGATCTCCCAGCAAATCTCAGACTCTCTCAAAAGCACTGCGCAGTCTCTGCGTGAGCCCTACATGGGTCTGCGTCACCCCTTCTGGGGCCTGCGTCACACCCTCTAGTGGTTGCGTAGCTTCCTCTGCTAGTTCTACTGCCTCTCTGCTATGTACTCTTGGTCCCGGAGAAGATCCTCCGACCAAAAATTGTCTCTACCCCTCACTGCAGTTGAATCACTTAGATCTGATCTTAGTCCGAGCACTTGCTCCGTCAGAAGAACTTGATCTCTAGATTCACTCGGTGTCACTTTCCAAATGACCCTCAAGCCTTCCTTTATAGTCTTCTTGTTGAGACATCAATGGCCGAGATTAGATCTCTAATCAATGGCTTAGATTATAACACGACTTGATCTTCACTTTTTCTGGATCATTCTCACTCTATTTTATTAATACCCTCTAATTATTTAATTTCCCTAAGTTAGACTTAGGGTCCCCATTAAAATAATTAATTTTTACAATAAAACATGATCCGAGTGGAATTTTCACAAATTGTTTTTGGGTTCCTTGGAATAACAGTGCCTAAGCATCTCCACAAAAATTTGAGACTTAGAGCACTTCTGACGCTACCAAATATCAACACTCCCTCTTAGCGAGGAAAGTGCTCTAATAATATGCCTACTGGACACTGCTCTGACCCTAAAGCCTTCTCTGCGCTGTTGATGTCTGACAAGCTTTCCATCAGCCACTGCGCTACTGCTGCCACTGTACTGCTGCCCATGACACTGCCACTGCCACTGTTGCATCTGTACTACAACTCCCTCTCAAATGTTGCATCTGCTCTACTGCTAACACTACATCTGCACTATAACTCAATTGTTGAGAGAAGCAACTAACATCACCTAAAGGCTGAACAATTGTTCAGTGGATGCACCTTGGTGCTGAAGACTTTGATTGTTGATAACAACTGTGTTGTTCCTCTGATGCACTGCGTAGCACTACTCTGCACTGCTATGCATTGCATTGCTGCTAGTCTGCTTTACGTTGTTCCAGAAGTAGGCACTGCTACCTACTACAACTGTTGCTCCATCACTCCTCGACTCCCACTGAAAACTCCTCCATCCCACTACTGTTGATCATGGGCACAACGTTGTGATCGAAGAGGTGGGCTCCTCAAGGATCGTGTCCAACTAAAGTTCAAAGTGAACTACAGCTCTATGTCACCCCATCTCCCCCTGGAGATGCGTGGGCACTCATGGAAAACTCATCCTGCTCGATATTTGCGGCTGCAACTTTAGGATCGTGTTCTTCATCCTTGTCCTTTTTCTCCAAAGGACATTGTGATGCAAAGTGGCCCATCTCATCACATCTGAAACACTTCACCTTCGAGACATCTCTCTTCTGTCTTGGTTTCCCTCCTCCTCCTCTAGATACTCCGATCCGCTCCCGCTGCTACCGTCAAGCTTGCACTTGACTAGATCTCTCCTCAGCTCTTCCTCCTGAAGTGTTGCCCACATCTGCTCCCAACTAGGAAGCATAGCCCTGCCCAAAATACTTTGGACAAAAACTTGCCACTCCTCGTGACTGCATTAAGGGACAGTCTCACCATAGCTACAGAAGTAGGGGTGCATCCCACGACTACCAACTGGCCTCGAATATCCTAAACTCTTGTAAGGAATGGAGCAATGCGCTCCCCCTTCTACATCTGGATCATCTGGAGCTTTTGCTCCAAGTACATCTTCCGCTGCTCGGAAGTTCCTTCGTACAGCAAAGACAAGGCCTCCCACATCTCCCTGGCTGTGTTCTTGCCAGCTACATGAGAGACTATGTGATCCTTGACACCATCAAGGATTAGTCTCTTGGCCTTTACCATATCGGACTTGTACTTCTTGTTTTGATCCAGATCTATAGGTAGAACAACCACACTGTCCACGAAGACTTTCAGATCATATTCGTCTAGAAGGAATTTGATTCTTTCCTTCCAGATGACATAGTTGGAGGATCCCTCCAACCGATCTTGAGATCTTAGTCTGTGAGATGCCATTTCCGCAGAAAACTATCGAACTGGTCCTCTTCTTCCCCCACTGCACAGGACTACACAGGCTTACGCACTCATTGTGGAGCTCGTAGATCTGTTACCCAGATCTACTGCTCAGATATTGGAAAAAATGTTGAATTCCTCAGCAAGGAACTCACTGAGGAAGAATTCCCCGCTATGTGCTCTTCTTTCTGATGACGCTTCTCTGCACAGCAACTGCCTGCAGAAAAACTACATCCCTCTGGCTCTGCATGAAGGCTCTGCGCTGCTCCCTCCGCCTCGGCAAAATGTCGAACCGGAAGTCCTACCTCTTTGTCGACTCACTCAGAGAGAGACAACCTCGAAAAGTTAGCCCTCCTAGCTAGAACTGCGCAATCTCTTTGGGGATTCAATCAGCTGTCGCTGCAGCAATTTGGCCTTCACTTCAGTGCTAGATCCGCTCTTCCTGTTTCACATCAAATGCTCTGATACCATGTGAAAATTCCTAGATCTGACAATCTCAGGAATCCTACTGCAGCTAACTAAGTTTACTTCTCCTATTTTGTAAATTACATTACATAATTAATTCAGATTTCTTCATGAATTATTGAATTAAACTATTGAAGTAGCCTATACTTAATACTTAATGATTCTAAAACAAGGAAACTGAGCAAGAAATCAATCACACATAAGACACCTTTATTTTGGATGAAAGTCCTAGAAAAAAACCAATGCGGGAAAACCGATGCAGTAGATCTAAGGGTTTGTATTATTAAGCAGCATTTTCTGAATACAATTTTTGGATGCCTTGTTGGCTATCCATTACAAAGAAATCACGATAGACAAAAATAGAGTGAGTTTTACCTCACACTGCAAGTCCCGGCTAATCCAGTAAATGAACTGATGAAACCCCAGCACCCTTTGCGTTGCCTCTACGCAGTATGCGTAGGCCTCTGTGGGGACTTCTATGGACTACGTCACCTCCTCTCTGAATCGATCTGCCTCTCGGAAAGTCGAGTTTCAGCCCTCCCGACTCAAAAACCCAGATCTCTCGGCAAATCTTGGACTGTCTGTCGAAAGAACTACGCAGTCTCCGCGTGAGCCCTGCATGGGCCTGCATCACCCCTTTTGGGGCCTGTGTCACACCCTCTAGGGGTTGCGCTGCTTCCTCTGCTAGTTATGTTGCCTCTTTGCTATGTACTCTTGGTCCCAGAGAATATACTCTGACCAATAACTGTCTCTACCCCTCACTGCAACTGAATCACTTAGATATGATCTTCATCTGAACACTTCCTCCGTCAGAAGAACTTAATCTCTAGATTCATTCAATGTCACTTTCCAAATGACCCTCAAGCCTTCCTTTATAATCTTCTTGTTGAGACATCAACGACCGAGATTAGATCTCTGATCAACGGCTCAGATTATAACATGACTTGATCTTCACTTTTTCTAGATCATTCTCACTATTTTATTAATACCCTTTAATTATTTAATTTCCCTAAGTTAGACTTAGGGTCCCCATTAAAATAATTGATTTTTACAATAAAACATGATCCGAGAGGAATTTTCACAAATGATTTTTGGGTTCTTTCGAATACCAGTGCCTAAGCTTCTCCACAAAATTTGAGACTTAGAACACTTTCGATGCTACCAAAAATAAACACTCTGCAATGCACTCACCGGATCAGGAAAACTTCCTTCGGCCAACTATCCCTGCCCCTCACTGCAAGGAAATATCTCGATCTCTCTCCGGCAACTCCTGCGCTGCTCTCTTGATCACATTTCCTCTTGATTGAGAATTCGATCTCTTTAATTAATCACATTTCCTAAGTTTAGGCTTAGGAATACATTAAAAATGATTAATTATTTTAATTAAACCCTCTCCAGGTAGAATTTTCCCAAACGATTTCTGGGTCTTGGAGACATGTGTCATAGCTTCTCTACAAAACCTCAAGGCTAGAGCACATCAGATGCTACAAAAATGAACACTCCCTCTTAGTGAGGAATGTGCTCTAGTAATGAAACATGCTATAGCATCACTCTGATTCTGCACCATCTCCTGTTGTGCTGCACCTGTGTTGTTGCTGACCCTGCATACTGCTTCCAACTACTGCATTTGCACTGGAACTTTGTTGTTGCTACCACTGCAACATCCGAAACTCCTCTCATTTGTTGTTGCTGCAACTGAGAGATGTCCATCAACTGAACCAATTGTGTTTAGATTGATGCATTTGTTACCCGAATCCTAACAGCTACTAGTCTCTACGCTGTCACTGAAGCCATTGCGCTGTTGCTAACTCTGCATTGTGCCAACTGCATTACTGCCAACTCTGTTTTACGTTGCTCAGTCTTTGGTGCTCGTAGCCATTGCATCTGTCACTCTAGTACCCGACTACACCAACTGACACTGGTCCATCCTACTACTGCTGATATGGCTCTCGTAGCAAGGTCTTGATCCAAGAGGTGGATACCTCAAGGATCCCGCCCATGTTGTAGCTCTCTGGGGCTACAAAACCAAATCGCCCCACCTCTCCCCTAGAGGTATGTGCGAAATCATGGCAAACTCCTCCTCCAATTTGGAGGGCAACATATCTATCTCAGCGAAGACAGCCTACTAATCTTGCTTCTCCTCCTTGTCCTTCTTCTGAAGAGGGCATTGGGAGCTAAAGTGGCCCATCTCACCACATCAAAAACACTTGATCTTCGAAATATCCTTCTTTCTTCTGCATTGCTCCTGCTGCCCCTTTGATGCGAGGGTTGCATTCTCCTCCTCCTTCACCTCTGCCTTTGTCCCACTACTACTACTGCCACTAATGGTGATGTTCACGAGATCTCATCTCAGCTCCTCTTATTGCAGATCTGCCCACATCCTATCCCACCTTGGCAATGTTTCTCTGCCCAAAATACTTTGGATGAACACTTGCCAGTCCTCGAAGACAGAATTTAGAGCTACCCACACCATCTCTATAGCTTGAGGCACTAACTCTACAGCTGCCAACAAATCTCGGACATCCTGAAGTTTGGTGAGTAAGTAGTTTATGCACTCCCCCGTCTGCATACAGGTACATCTCAGCGTTTCCACCAAGTACATCTTCGGCTGCTCAGAAGATCCCTGGTAGAGCGTGGCAAGGGTGTCCCACATCTCCTTAGTCGTTCCCTAGGCTGCTATGTGAGAAACTACATGATCTCGAACCCCATTGAGAATCATCCTCTTTGCCTTTGCCATCTCCTTCTTGTGTGTCTTCTATTGATCTGGATCCATGCGGGCAGCCACCACGTTATCGATGTAAGCTTTGAGATCGTATTCATCCAGAAGGAAGGAAATCCTCTGTTCAACCGATCCTGATCTCTTAGCCCTATTGATGCCATCTCGCCAAACAAATGTCTAACTGCCTCCTTTTTCCTTTGCACAGCTGCTGACTGGCTCTACACACTCCCTGCTGGAGTAAGTAGATCTGCTCCGAGCTACTGCTGCTCTGCAGTGAGAAATCGAATTCCTTGGCTTGAAATTCTCTGAGGAAGAAATTCCCTCAAAATGTGTTCTTCTTTCCTTCTAACGCTATTCTGCTCTAGCAAACTGCTGCCGAAAAACTGCATCCCAACTGAATATATGCTCTGCGTTGAAGCTGTTGCGCCCTCTACCTCGGAAAAATCTTGATCCAGAAAATCTTATTCTATGTCAACTCACTCAGAGAAATAATTTTCCATGAAGTATTTCCCTCCCGGCTTATGGACTACGCAACTCCTCTAGGGTTTCGATCTGCTTCCTAAGCAGTCTTTTCGAAATCCCTCTTCTGCTCTAATTCTCAGCTCTTCCTGCTTCACCTGTGCTTTGATACCATGTGAAAATTCCACAATCGGAATCCCTACTACAATAACTGATATTATTTCTTCTACTTGTTAATTCTTAATCAACTTATTTACGGTGTTACACAGTAAACATCGAAATAAATTATATTGTAGCCTTCACAACGTAAACTACTGCAGAAACAAAATACTGAGCAAGAAAGAAAGAAACACACACAATGGACACCGTTGTTTTTGGACTAATGTCCCTGGAAAAACCCAATGTGGGAAAACCGATGTAGGAGCTGAGGGTTTTGTTATTAAGCAATAGTTTTCTGAATACAAATCTTTGGATGCCCAAACTGGCAATCCGATATAGAGAATAAATTGGCAAAGAGGTAGTGAGAAAATGTCTCACACTGTCACTGGAAATCTGACACTGATTCGGGCTCTTGATGGATTTCCCCATGCTACCTCTGCGTTGTCACTGCGTCACAGCCTCCAAGAACTGTGTCACTCTTCCAGCTAATTGTTTGCTGACTGGGAACTCGGATCTCTAGCCCTCCGATCTCACACCCTGGCTTCTAGCACTAGATCTCAACTGTTCCCCAACAAATCTGTGGATTCCCTCTGAAGCATTGCGTTGCCTCTCTGGACCTCTCAATGCCTTCTCTGCAATGCACTCACCGGATCAGGAAAACTTCCTCAGGCCAACAATCCCTGCCCCTCACTGCAAGTAAATCCCTCGATCTCTCTCCGATCACTGTTGCGCTGCTCTCTTTGAAAATTCAATCTCTTGATCTCTCTCTCGGTGTGTTCTCCAAGTGCCCATCGAGCTCCTTCTTATAATCTCTTGTTGACATATCAACGACCAAGATTAAAACAGAATCAACAGCTAAGATTAGCTTGGACTCTATCCTCATCTTCATCTAGAAGATTCTCACTAGATTTAATTAATACACTTTAATTAATCACATTTCTGAAGTTTAGACTCAGGAATACATTAAAAATGATTAATTATTTTAATTAAACCCTCTCTAGGTGGAATTTTCCCAAACGATTTATGGGTCTTGGAGAATGCATGTGCCTTAGCCTTTCTGCAAAGCCTCGAGGCTAGAGCACATCCGATGCTACAAAAATCAACACTAGGTTTGGTCTTCATAAATTGTACTTGATTCAATATTTATTGTACTTGTCAAAAAAATAAAGAAAAGAATTTTATATATTATTAAATGACTTATTAAAGCACGGGTTTCATGCTTGGGTCATATTATTTTAGGTCAAAGTCCCCATTGTGGACTTCTAGGTTTTATTCTGAGTATATAGGATTATTACAGATTTAAATTGATCCATATTGGGCTTTTAAATCATGCAAATAGGTCAGTATTGAGTCAAATATGATGTATGAAGCCTCCACATCAAGTCGACCTTCAAGTGATCAAGTCGGCCTCAAGCCCAGGAATTTGAGCTCATCTCAAGCCTATAAATATAGGGGAACCGAACTCACATGGAACTCACTCACTACATCACAGAAATTCAATATCTTAGCTGCATCAAGGAAAATCTGTGAAGTGGAGGAGAAGGCCTTTTGGAGTGTGGTTTTGGGCAAGCTAAAGGAGATGAATAAAATCGAAATTTTGGTGCTACTCCCTCTGTCTTCCGTGTTGTAGTTTGGGGGATCGAAGTTCTCCATCAATTACTGCATCAGTTGCTGCATCAGGTGCTGCCAAGTGAAGAAGAAGTCGAAGTTGATTCTGCTAGATGCTGCTACTTTGAGAAGTAGTATTGGGTCTAAATCGAAATCTTAGAAGCAAGATCAAAGTCTCTCTCTCAAGATTCAAGTCGTAGAAGCAAGGTCGAAGTTCCAAGTTGAAGAAACTGCTACATAGTGTTGCTACTACTGTTGTTGCTGCCAGATTCAGGAATGATCACAAGGAAGGTTGACTTGTTGTGGAGAAAGTTTGGGTCAAGGTCCAGAGACTCAATAATTACTATTGAAGAAAGAATTACTGATTGGGTTTTCCCCGAGAGTGGCGTTTTGCCCTGGCTGCTGGCCTACATCTGGTGTCCTTGACCTATGTGCATTTGCTTTGATATTTTCTTGATGAACTAATAAGAAGAAAGATAAGAATAACATAATAAGAACTAAATAAGATCACACGTAAATAATCAAGAACAAGAGGATCTTTCTGCCTTTCTGATTTCCTAACATGGTATCAGAACTTTGGTGAAAGAAGAAGGAAAATGCAATCTCAAAGACTTGATTAAGGAAGATAATAGAAGTTCACTAAAGGAAAGAAGTCTTCACTACCTTCAAGGAAGATGTCTAACACTATCAAGGGAGAGAACAACCTTGAAGGAGCTTCAAATTATAGATCCTGGAAAAAGAGGATTAACTGTGAAAATTTCAATCCTGAAAATACTTCTGCAGTGATAGATTTATTTCTCCTACTTATTATTTCCAATAAGTTATTTACAGAATTTTCTAGTAAATTTCGAAATAAATACTACTGCAACATTCACGCAAGTATATGCAGAGAATATAACAGTAAGAAATACAAGCAATAAAAATCACATATACACACTTATTTTTAAACAATTGTCCCCAGAAAAACCCAATGCGGGAAAACCGGTGCAACAAATGAGGGTTTATATATTATTCTTCAGCAATGAAATTCTTTACAAGGAAAACACTGGCAGACTTCTTTAGAAAACACCTGAGATAAATTCTCACGAACCCTCTGGAGAATTTCTGACACTCGAAAGACTCACAACATCGATTTGCATCCCTCTGTGTGTCTTTCTACATAGTGCCTACGTGAGACTGCGTCATTCTGCGTGGGCTCTCTGCGCTGCGTTCTCTGGCCTTTTGCGTCCTTCCTTCCTCGACCCTTGTCATTGCTGACTCCCTCTGCTTCTTCTGCCCTACAACTCTCCCTCTGAAATCGAATTCTATTCCTTCATAATCGACTTCCTTCGGGTTACTAACTGTATGCCCGACTGGCTGTCCAAATGACCCTCAAGCCTTCTTTTATAATCTTCTCATTGATGAATCAACGACCTAGATTAGAAATATAATCAATGGCTAAGATTAAAACTTGACTTGATCTTCACAATATATTTTCTTTGAGAAAGGAAAATCTCGCCAGACCTCCAAGCCTAGGAAGTAAGGCATCAGTCCTAGGTCTTTCACCTCGAACTTGGAAGCTAGCTCCCTCTTACACTGATGAATGAGAGGGTCAGCACCTGTCAGGAAGAGATCGTCCACATAGAGAACCATGCACAAAAAGTGATCTTCACATCCATCTGATGGATAATCCATCCTTGCATGGCAACAAGGGCAATAATAGATCACAGGTGCAAATATATCTTCATAATCTATGCCTTCCTTTTAAGAGAAGCCTCGGGAAACAAATCTTTCCTTGTACTTTTTAGCACTCCCATCAGATACATGCTTGATCTTAAAGAGCCATTTTGAGGTGACAATTGATTTGTCCTCCGATCTCGGGACCACATCCCAGATATCATTTTTCATAATGGACTCAAACTCTTCATAACTCTTCATACATAGCATCCTTCCAAACTTGATGCTTTATGGTTTCTTCAAATGATCCAGGCTCATATTGTACGATTGTACTCATGGTTTCTAGATACCCTTAGTATCTATTCGACTTCTCACTTTCCCGGAATCTCCCCCTTTTGGGGCCATATGTCTCTCGGCATCTTCGAGAGTGTCCCTGAGCCATGAGGGTCTTCTCTTCTTTCTTCCAGCAACGCCATTTGCTCAGGAGCATACATGGTTGTGGTCTCCCTCTTAATGCCAGCTCCTCTTGCGAGAGAAATCATCTATAAAAGTCATGAAATAAGAACATCCTCCCAAGGATTTCACAGGCAGCATATCAGATAGTCAGAGTGTATCAGATGTCTTTGTGACACTTGAGGAATGAAGAAAGTCCCCTTGTATGCTTTCCTTCAGCACAGCCCTGACATAGGCCTTCATGATTATTTTTGAATTCGGGCATCTTAGACACCAACTTCCTTGCTTCGGTAAGGGCTTTGTAATCATAGACCTGAATCTTACTCACCCACTGTCAAGGCTTATTTTATGGAATTATAGCCATACAAGTATCATAGCCATATATTGCCATACATTTGTCATACATCCATACACTGTCATATCACTGATTACAATGTTGCCATAATATTATCATACACATCACTATCATCTTCATCATTGTCATACTGTCGTACAGTATTGAAGATATCAAACTTCATGGTCATATATATTTTTCATATGCCGCTGAAGATACCACAAATCAAGTTCATATAGACTCTACCATATGTCATATATATATACTCTGCCATATGTCACTGTTCTGGTTAGGGCACCCACAGATTTTGTTGCAGCCCTAAACACTCCAACAGCTACCTAGAAGACTGTGGCTTCACCTACACAAGATGGCACTCTGTTTCTGCTTTGAAAAGTAAGGGTTGCGGCCAAGACTTCATTCAGAGATTAGTGTTGCTGGACACCCAGCTGCTCACAAGAGTTCTGCTTCTACAAAATCCTTGCATACTTTAACTTTAAATACATCTGCCTTCTTACAGTAGATTTCCAAAGCACTATACTTGATGCTCAAATATCAACTCAACAAGTCTGCATTCACATAATGATTATGCTGCTCCAACGTCATTGATCACAGGATTCGAACACAAAATCACTATACATGAGGCCTTGAATCACTTTGTCCTGTTCAACATTCAAGGACAGACTTCCCAAAATAAATCCAATGAATTAGACAATACCACAGAACCATGGTTGCTTGGGAGCGGGAGTGCCATTTTCAAAAGCTCCCGGTCCGGAGTGTTTCGGGGAGCATTTTTTTTTAAATATATATATTTTTTTATATTTTTTATATTTTGATGCATATATGTCAACAAAAGCATGTAGAATGATGAATTAGACATAAAAAACATAAAAACATAGATTGAATCATATAACATCAATCATCTAGAAGTTATAATCTTCATCAACCACGCCCACAAGTTGAAAACATACAACATATTGACTCTTGAGTCTCAAAGGTTTTAAGTTGCAAAATTCAATATATAACATTTATCATCATTGATATATATCATTTATCATCATTGATTCAATGATTCTAAAATTCAATATATAACATTTATCATCATTGATTCATTGATTTCAAATTTCAATATATAACATTTATCATCATTGATATATATCATTTATCATCATTGATTCATTGATTTCAAAATTCAATATATAACATTTATCATCATTGATATATAAGATTTATCATCATTGATTCGTTGATCACCATATAACTTTCATGAAGCATCATATTCATAATTCATAATGAGTTATAAACTTATAAATGCCAACTTCAAAGTTTCACCTTTCAAATTCAAACTTCAAACTTAAAACTTAAATTGTCATTAAATATGAAAGAGTCAAGTTTCAACTGTTCAACAGTTATAAAAGATAAAAACTACTAGAAAATAGAAAAGACTCGTAAACAACAAATCTATTTCATCTATTGGCTGGCCCCTTGCAACGCCCATGAGAAATGTCTAATTTGTGAGAACCACGAGGCAATGGTGGTCTTCTAGTACTCTCAGGAGTACCACGTCCACGACCATGACTAGAAGGCGGAGGGCAACGTGAGGATGTAGGTGGAGGCTGAATCTGCAAAGGAACAATAGTTGGATATCGAGCGCTGGCACTGGCACCCGCACTACTACTAGATGGTGGGACTGGCCCTGTGTGTGGCAGTGGCATGGCTGTTGATGCTTCATCATCATCCCTCAAAAGTTCTACTTTCAATTCTTCCATATGAACAGTGTCGTCCTCCAAATTATCATCCTCTGGGTTGTTGTCCCAGACTTTATATGATTGATCCTCATATGCCCGATCACAGTAATGTCTCAACAACCTCAAGTTGTAATGCACATAAACCAAGCTTTCAGCTCGGTTTTCATTCAGCCTGTTTCTTCTCACATTATGTATGAAGTTGTAGGTGCTCCAACACCTCTCTGCAGAAGAAGTATTCACAACTTGTGAGAGAACCTTTTTTTCCAACTTTGGCAAAAGTCCCATGCCGCCATATGCTTCCCACCATGTGAGAGCATCAAATCTATCTCTGTCTTCCATTGCATGGAAAGAACCAAAGTTACCAGTGCATCTGAAGTATCTGCCTAATTCAAGGCGCAATCTAGCACACTCCTCCCTGTCAGGGACCAACTTGTCTAATGCCTTCATGTACCCCTCTTGTACCTCTGGATCTGTGTGGAGTTTGATCCTAACCCCACCTCCAGGTGCAGGTTGGCCCAACCAAGATGGAGAGTAGTATTTTGGCATAAGGATATATGCCAAGGCATGTAGTGGAACATTGAGTTTATTCCACCGTGCACACATACAGTTGTAAATCATTGCATAAAAGTTGGGATCATTATCCTTAACAACATCTTTTATTTTCCCCAACATGCTATCCATCTGCTCATAAACCTCCCCAATCATTGGTTTATCTGTATCTGTAAAACGAATCATGTGATAAATGGGCTTGGTGAAATTCAAAATTTCCCTCACACGTGCCCAAAACAAAGGGTCGAGGGCGGTCTCCTCCACATGTTCAAAGCCTTGCCTGTTAACTATTGTCGCTGCCCTGTCCTTTAATACCTGCCAATGTGGGCTTGATACCATTGCTGCCAATGATTCTCTTACCTTCAAAAGGCGCCTGAAGGTGAGGTAATAGCTAGCAAATCTAGTCTTTGCAATATTCAACAACTCCAATTTGGAGTGAGTACGGAAAAGCCTATGGTTATTGCTATGATTTGTAATAAATCTTATCATTTTTTTACCTCTCTTGTACAAATCACCAAGCCATTTGAATTGAGGTTGTTTGTTTTTAATAATATCATGCATCAAAAGGTTCATTGTGTGAACCAAACACCCAGACCAAAATATGTTGGGGTATTTATCCTCAATAATTGCTCCTATTGCCTTATAGTTAGCATCATTATCAGTGATGACTTGGATGACATCGTACGGCGCAGTATTTCAAGTAATGGTTCTGCAATGTTAATGCCGGAATTGAATTTGTCTGAATAATCATATGCTGAAAGGAATATTGCACCACTAACCGACACAGCCAGAACACTTATTAATGGCCATCCATCAGATACAATGGACACCCCATGCTCATTCCAAGAATTTGTCATTCTAGCCAAAGAATTGTTTATTTTAGCTTTTTCATGATCAAGTCCCATGATTTTGGCCTTGTCATACCCAAGGCTCTTGTATTCTTTGGAGGCATCATTAATGGCAGAAACCATTTCATGCCAATAAGGTGAGCGAAGAACATTGAATGGCACCCCACATGCATATAGAAACCGGAAAATTTTTGAATCCACATCATTCCTACACCCTTCATCAAGGAAATCGGATATGGTTCTACGCCTTAAGGAGATGTTTGGTCCAGGTGTGCCTCCATATCCACTACCATGGGTGGAAGTTGATGGACTTCTTTGTCCATGATGTGATGGACCTGATGGTGTATAAGAATCAATGGAACCCCTAGATCTTTTAGATCTCTGTAGGGCAGCCTCCTCTTCCTTTCTATATTTCTCTCTCTTTGTTATTGGCAAACTTACACAAATTTTGATTCCTAGATTTTTGTCTCCATCCCCTGGCATTTTCCCACAAAGGTGCCTTCTGGCACGGGTGTATGAACCAGTGTATTCTTTATTGCAATGGGGGCGAAGAAATTTAGTGGTTCCACCACCTTTCCCTCCTTCCTGCCTCTGAACATATTTCCACAAAGGTGTTTGACTTTGGTCTTGTCTAGTTGGGGTCTCTATGGCCTCGTGTTCTCCACTCTCCCCTTCCTCCTCAACATACTCCTCCTCCTCTTCAGGATTTTCATCAAATCCACTATAACCCACTTCTTTATCCTCCTCTTCTCTAATGGGCCTCTTTCTTCTACTCTCCAACACCATTATTACAAAGAAAGGAACCAACATGAAGAAAATCCCTAGCCATATAGCCATGATGTTTCAAGTTTCAAGTTTCTAGCCTGCAAAAAAATGGAGGAATGCCAAATGGGAATAGGAAATGCAACATAGAAAAAAAGCAATTCAATTTTTCACTTTTCAACACACTAAAATGCAACAATGAGAAAAAAAATCAAGTTTTCATTTTTGAACAACTTAAAAATGATTCCTAGAAAATAAAAAATTAGATTAGAAGTTCTACCACATTGTCCTGACTCCTGACTCCTTCAATCCTCCTCTTGCTCTCTTGCAGCTTGCTCCTTGCTCTCTCCTTGGCACTTCTGCTCTCCAAACTCTCAAGCTCTCTTGCTCTCCAAATTGCTCTCCAACTCTCAAGCTCTTGCTCTCACTCTCAAATTAAACAATGAAAAACAAATGAGGGGGGTGGACTTTTATTTACCCAACCTCCCCTCCCTCCCTCCCTCCCAAAAAAAATAGGAAATTTGACGTCCAATTTTTTTTTTACGCGCCGGGGAGCGTTCGGGAGCGAATGCTCCCCTAAAAAAACACTCCCGAATCGTTTTTTTAATGGGGGAAGCACTCAAGGAGCGTTCGCTCCCGAGCGCTCCCTGAAACGCTCCCAAAAAAACAGGGAGCGTTTTTTTAGGCTCTGAAGCGCGCTCCAGAAAACGCTCCCCTCAAGAAGCGTTTTCAGGAGCACGCTCTCGAGCGCTCCCAAAGAGCTCCCGAACGGAGCGTGTTTTGGGAGCGGGATCGGGGGGGGGGGGGGAAGCTTCCCCGCAACCTTGCACAGAACTAGTGCAATGAAGGACAAGTCCAGGAAGACCTGGGACTATGTTACGCCATGCATCATCTCTAAAGGTTCCAAGTAGATTTGCAATAAATGTAGATTGATCACTCCATTCTTTCACTGCACTATCTGCAACTCTCAATTCAATCATTCTTTCTATAATACATAGCAAATGCCTTGCATTCACACATGTTGTATGCAGGTTCATCTACTGCATAGATTCAATTTCATCATGGTCATCTCTCAGATTAGGACTGGAGTACTCCTCCAATGAATCTTTCACTGTTCTCAAACTTGTAGTAAAGGCATTGTCCAAAACTAGGCGAACAGCATCGCGAGATGAATAATCCCGCAGCAGCTTAGCCACAAATGCCTTAATAGTTGCACCATTTGAATGACAGTGGGTTGCAGTAAATATCAAACCATCTAGCATATCCTCCAATACATTGCCCTTTACAGGAGATATTTTTGCAAGGAGTTTTGCAGCCTCTTCGTACTTAAATAAGGGACCAATTTCATAACTTCCTCTTCCGTCCATGGCCCAGCCTCTAAGAGCCGAACACAATAACTGATATATTCATCATACAGGGGTTCTGAATCAATAGGGAGAAGAGATAATGCATCAGAAACATTGCTGATAGTTCTAACAAAATCCTTGGAATAGAACAGTTGAAAAATTGTAAAATATGATTATGTGGCTCTCGAAATAGGCATATTCAAGCTTATAGGCAATGGCTTCTCCGATTTCCTATCCACGAATGCCTGCCATCTATCAGGTAGAAGAGCAAAAAAATACATAGATTCTTTAAGAAAATGGGAATGCAAGTGAATTGCAAAAGGCCGATCAATCTCCACACTTTCCTCTGCGTCTCAAACATCCACCAAAACAAAAAACAGTCTCCAAACTTTAGCTCTGAGACAGCGGCTCTAATCTACAGCAAGAACACATCCAAACCTAGTGACAAATCACACCAAACAGGTCTTCCACTTCACGCTGTCCCTTTTCCTTAACCACCTCAAAGAAACCCAGAAACAGCCTCAAGTTGCTGGCTATGGCCTGCGGCCTAGCTTAGCAACTTGTTGTAGCCTTCAAAGAATAGTAGACATACTCTGCCTTAGCCAGATGTCAACGATAGAAAAAGCGACTACAATTCAGTCACCTAAAGAAGCTCAATCCTGGATCAACTAATGTGGTGTTCTTTGCTGATGATTGTGAACCAAAAATAGTTCAATTCTTAGAAGATTGTAGGTCTGGTTAGGGCATACATAAATCTTGACATATTGCAGCAAAACCATGTGATTAACCTGAAAAGAGCTCACACTTCCTTGCAGAGATTGCGGCTTAGGATGGACTGATACTTAGGATTTACAATCTCCACCAAACATTGTTCCTAACCCTGTAATCTCCATAGAACATATGCGGCCTGCACGTGAAGACAGACACTGCTGAGAACTGTCCTCAAATGCCCATGAAATATGCCCAGCCTTGCTCCAACAACCTCGGCCTCCTGCCTATGGAACTCGACCCATCAAACAAAAGAATAAAGGCCTACGACCTAACTGAAGTAGCCTTCCAAGTGCAGCGGCTCACCAACAACAGCATATGTTGTTATTCCTCGCATCCACGATACTTCCACGCAGGCTGAAACAGTCTTTAATTGACTCGGCCCTCTAGGGAGCTGCCTCGGCCTCCCCTCACAGTATTTCGATCCTCAAAAATAACCCTGAAACAGACCTCCAAAACCCACGATGTTTTTGTATATCCTTGTTGCGACTAGGGCAAAGAATTTCTCCTCTCCAACGAGTCTTTCTTAAGTGTGAGTGTTGCACAAATGGATGCTCTTAGATCTTTCCCAATAGATTGGTGATTGCTCTCAACACAAGTTGGGCTTTGTCTTCTCCTAAGCTCTGATTCCATGTAAATTTCTGAAGATGTTCTATGCTAGATGCAAATTTGCTTTAAACTTCTAGGACCCAAATAGCAATCACATGAAAGTAAGATGTTGATAGAACATACCAATAGATCAATGGAAGACAAGCCAATAATATACTAATCGATTTGACAAACAGAGATGAAGAATGATGGCATTACAGCGATCAGCAGGATGCTTCAACCAACAAAGTCTCCATAAGGTCAGCCACCCAGAATGTGTCACACAACCCCAAGACGGCTCACCAAAACGCTTCATCAAGAACATTGCACCAAAGAAATCCCTAACGCTGCACCATCTGTGAGAGAAGAGAATGCCTCCAAAATTGTGTGTTAAAATGACCTCCAAGTCTCCAATATATAAATCCATCTGTGGGGGTGTGTGACACATCTCTTATGCATGTGGGATAAATCTAGCCAACCTTGCACATGTGGAATAAAGTCAAGATACATGTTCTACTCATCCGATCAAGATGATCTTTTGATCGATCTTGCACCTCTCCGAAAGAGGAATCCAATAAAAATATTGGCATCATCATCTGAGCAGTACAACATGGAGTTTGGACCTAGTTGCCCAAAATTAACATCTCTTCATGAATATTGGACTCCAATGAATCTTCCACTACGCTCATCAACATTTAGAATAGGTTCCTCTTTCTCGTCTTTGGTTATGACCTCATTGATGGAAGGATGTATGTATGAACCCCCAAGCAGAATGTTGAATACATCAGATTCCACAAGCTTGTTTGTTTCATCATCATCACTTTCACTAGGCTCATCTCCGAAGGATGAATCTTGGTCCACTGCATTGGTTGGAGCTAACGTGGTTGGGACTTGAGATGAGCTAGGATTATCTTCCTCACTTTGCTTTCTTGGAAAAGGCTTCCCTCTCGAAATATAACTTGACCTTTGGGCCTTCTCCAAAGTAGTGATTTTTTTCATAACCATTCGATCTCGTGAATGGACTTCCTCGATATGCTTTTGCATCTTCTTGAGGATAGCCAGAAGGGTTTCTCTATGTTAATCCTTCAATTTCTCCTTCTTAGTCTCGGTTTTGGCTTTAGGGAGGTCATCAACATTCATTTTTGAGATACGAATGTTTTCTTCAACTTGCATTGCCATCTCTTTAGCCTCGGCCAATGTGGAAGGTTTCCTGTCTCTTAAGGCATAAGTTAGGTGGCCCCCAACGGCTTAATAGCATTGAAAATGTTAATTTAAGTATGATTAATATTCCTTTTATTTAAATTTTATAATTTAAACGTTTAAAAGTTAAATTATTAATTTAATACAACTATTCATTTATTTAATTTTTATAAAAGTTAAAAGTTAAATGTTTTATTAACATAATCTATCACAAATATTTACACATATATGTGCCTCACCTTGAGGCTACACGTAAACCCTATGACTAGCGGATACGGGCGGTGGAAGGGGGCGGCGACCGCCCGAGAAGGAGTATTTATCCAAGTACAAAGATACTTCAGGGGAGGCGGAACTGAAAGGAAAATTTATGAATGGAAGATTAAATTTATGAGTTGAGAGATTGGAATTTAGGACTGGAGACTGAGCAATTGTTCTTGAATCTTTTGGGCACAAAGGGCCTGAGTACTTCAATTGCGAATTATTTTGGAGCTAGGTACCAAGAATTGTGCCCAGTTTGGCAGGGAGGTTTTGGTCACTTGGTAACAGGAGCGAAATTGGAGCGACCACAACCTGAGATCGACTTCAGAAACAGAAGCCAGGTATGCACTGTGTGTATAATTGGTAAATTGTGTTTATAGAATATCATTGTCTGAGTATTTAATTTCAGTTTGTCAAAATTGTGAAATTAGCGAAACTATGTTTTACATTACCCATGAGGAAACACCATCTGATACACACCTCGAAGGACCTTACCCAAATCTCTACACAACTTTGGGACTAAAGCTCCATATCGCCCCACCTCTCTCCTAGAGGTATAGCTGCATACATGACGAAATCTTCCTCTAGCCTAGAGGAAAGATTATCGATCTCTATTGGAGTTGTCGCTTGATCCTGCTTCTCCTTCTTGTCCTTGTTCCTTTCAGGACACTAAGTACTCTAGTGGCCAAACTCGCCATACCTGAATCACTTGATCTTGGACAGATCCTTCTTCTCTTTCTTCTCTCCCTGCGAGCCTTGTCCCTTACCAGGACCTTTTGTTTTCCCTTTTGACGCAAGGGCCACATTGTCTTCCTCCTTAACACCCTTTGATCCTTTGTTGCTATTGTTGTTGATGGAGCTCTTTACTAGAGCTTGCATCATCTCCTCCTGTGAGAGATCAACTCACATCTGATCCCACCCAGGCAACGTATCTCATCCTTGAATACCTTGGACGAAATTCTCCCAATCCTCGGTGACACTATTGAGGGCCAACCTCAACATTTCTGTAGGTGGATGCGTCTCTCCTATAGCTGCAAGCTCACCCCGGGTATCCTGAAATCGAGTGAGAAAGGGGTTAACGCCTTCACCCTTCTGCATTATAGCATTCCTCATTGTTTCCTTCAGAAACATAGTCCGTTGCTCAGAAGGATTCTGATATAACCCTGGGAGAGCATCCCACATCTCTTTTGTCATGTTCTTGATCGCTATGTGTGAGACTATATGATCTTGAACTCCATCAAAAATCATCCACTTCGCCTTGGCCATTCCCTTTCTGAAATTCACTAGTTGTTATTGGTTTGTAGGTTCTTCCACTGCATTATCTGCATAAGTCTTTAAACCTTTCTCATCTAGGAAATCTCCCTGTTGTGGCCATTTCTCCAAAAACTCGACCTAGGGTGGAAATCTCCCTTTTTCACCTGCTTTGGATGCTAGAACTGTTATTTGCACTCCTTCCTAGAGTAAGAAAGCTTGTCTGCTGCAACTGCCTACTGCAACTGAAAACTTTGGATTTCTAAATCTAGAAACCCTTTGAGAGAAACTCCCTTTGTGTGTGCACTTTCTCCTCCACCCGACATTGAATATGCACTAGCAAACTGTTGCAAACCCTCTCTGCCCAGAGAAGAAATATGCTATGCGAAAATAGTAAGATTTTGCTCCCTCTGTCTACTGGAGTTGCTTCCCCGAACAAATAAAACATTCCTGCCATCCTGTACCTAGAAAAAACTAACACTTCTCTGCAATGGGTTCCAGCTTCATCCTCTTCTCCTTAGGAACGTGTGAATATGTAAGGCACCCAAAGATCCTAATGTACCCAATCTCAGGTTTCTTCCCAGAAAAAGCCTCCTCGGGAGTCTTACTCCCCAAGACTCTATGTGGGCTCTTGTTTTGCAGATACATTGGAGTGTTACACGCCTCGGCCCATGAAAAGAAAGGTAGCCTCCGATCATGCAACATAGCTCTAGGTGCACCCACTATAACCATGTTCTTCCTCTTCACCACCCTGTTCTGCTGGGGGTTATGAGGCACTATGTACTCCTTCCTAATGCCAAAACTACCACAAAACTCCATCTCTTTGGAGATAGAATTACCCCCATTGTCTGATCTCAACACCTTGATCTTCTTCCTCGTTTGGTTCTCCACAAGAGCCTTAAACTTTTGGAAACTCTTGAAGACCTCATCCTTGGTCTTCAGAAAGAAAATCCATGTCTTCCTGGAGTAGTCATTAATGAAGGTCACATAGTACTCACATCTGCTCAATGATACATGAGACATAGAACCACAAATATCAGTGTACCAAGTCTAGGATCCTTGCCACCCTGTTGTCACTGCTTGGGAAAGGTGTCTTTGTGTACTTTCCCAAAGCACACCCCCTACACACATCATGATGCTTAGTGTTGAACTCAAGTAAACATGTAACCATCTCCCTTAGCGTCCTAAACGCTCCATGGTGCAAGTGGGCCATCCTCCTATGCCATTTCTCGCACAACTCACTGATGTCGATCTGCACCACCAAGGTTCTAGTAGGTTGAAACATAAACCTATATAGCCTCCCACTGCAAACTCCAATCACTCGAGCAGCCTCAATACTAGATCCCTTGGGATATATGAGCACCTGTCCTCCTCGGAGCAGCACTACATAAACCCTGTCCTCAATGTTGGAGACTGAAATCAAGTTCTTCAGCCCTAGAACATAACGAACATCCATCACTTTCAAAGGAGGTAATGACTCCTCTGAAAGGATATTGTCCCCACTCCTATATGAAAAAATTTTAATGTTCCTTTATGCATAAATTCTACTGTTAGATCTGGTTATACTTCTCCTACTTAAACAAGTTATTAATGTTGAACTATTCAGACTAACATTAAAGTAAACACATAACAGACTTTCACCGATTCACATCTAAAACAGAAATACATACACACATAGACAAAGTGACACAAGATTTTTTGGACAACTGTCCCCAAAAAAACCCGATGCGGGAAAACCGGTCTTCTGGCTGCTGGAGGATTTATATTAAGTAGTTTCCGAATACAGCAAATCTGGGCACCTTACTGGTTAACCCGACAGAGAAAAAGATAGATCTGCAACTAGCCTGTTGTTCTGAGACAAAATCCTTGACTGATACACACCCTCAAATGGGATTTACAAGACTCAGCCAATCTCTAGCCCTAGAAACTCCAGCGCTGCCCCTGAAGCCCCTGCGTTAGCCCTTTCAATCTTTGTGTGCCTCTGCGCTGGCTTGGAGAGGGCTGCGTAACCCCAGAATGGGTGACGCAGACCCTATGCTGCCCTAGAAGGGTCTCTGCGTAACCCTCGAGGGTCCCCTGCAACCCAGCGCTGCCCTAGAAGGGATTGCGTAGCACCTATGTAGTTGAAGCTACTCTTTGCACTGGGTAACTGTTGTTGTTGCAGCCTGCCTCTGCTTCTCTGCATTGTCTTTGGTTGCTACTCTCTGCCTCTTGCTGATTCTTGGCACTGGGATCAGACTATCCCCTTTGCCAATACTACCTCTCTCTGCAACTGAAACACTTCTGAAAATTCTTAGCAAACCCACCCTAGAATTTCAGCTTACTCTCAGTGCTCTGCCACTGTGTGTGTTCTCCAAATGACCCCAAGTCTTTCCTTTATACTTTCTCGTTGGGAAACCAACAGCCATGATGTAATCTTGAATCGATGGCTAAGATTAAAAGAAATCTTGATCCGTGTGACTTGAGTCATTTCCATCATATGTTTTAATTAATTACCTTTAATATTTTAATTTTCCTAAGTTAGACTTAGGGTCCTTAATTAAAAATATTAATTAATTAATTATCTCCCAAACTGGATGGAATTTTGTAATATCCCCAAAGGGGAAATAACTAGTAATAACAGAAATATGCCAGACAGATATAGAAAATACAATACTGAACCAGATCATGGAACCAATACACAGAGAATACCAGAAAACTGAGCCATTTTATTAATCTGAAAGTACATAGAGAGGAGTACAAGAAAATCAGAGTAAGTGCACCTATCCTTGCCCTAGGCAAGTGGAGACCCTCTCAGACAAATAATGGCTGCAGCAAGGACAGCGTCCTAGCTGCTCTGAAGCTGAACTGTGCTGGTACTATGAACTGAAGACTGGAGAATAGCCTGATTTCCAACTCTAAACCCTCATCAATGGAAAACGCTGTCTCTGCTAGTGACAGCGCAGAAACAGATGAAGCACCAATCACCCAAACCTCCAGATAGATGGATCAGCTAGAAAACGCTGTTGAGCCTATCTCTCACAAGCCTGCTCCTCAGATCAGCGTCCTACCTGGTAGATCTGCCTCCTAGCTCAGATCTGCTACCAACCCTTCAGATCTATGCTGGATCTGACAATATCTCTTCAGATCTGTAGCCTCCAAAGCTGGATCTGATGTTATCTCTTCAGATCTGGACTAGATCTGCCAATATCTCCTCAGATCTGCAATCTCCCAAGCTGGATCTAGTGCTATACCTTCAGATCTGCCTCATACAGAACTGGATCTGCAAATATCTGCTCAGATCTACCCTCCCCAAGGCTGGATCTATCAATGTGCCTTCAGATCTGCAACCTTCTCTTCAGAACTGGACAGCGTCCTCACTCCAAGGCTGATCAGCGTCCTTCCTCCTCCTGGACAGCGTTTTCTCTGCTCAGATCTGGACTGCGTCCTCCCTGGAACAGCGTCCTCACTCTCCTATGCTGATCAGCGTCCTCTCTCTTCCTGGAACAGCGTCCCTCCTCCTATGAACTGCGCAGCCACAAGAGGGCTCCTCCCTCTCCAAATCTGCACCGGAAACTGCTGCTACTTTGCTACTGAAACTGAAAGGTGTACTCAGAACAGAACCTTACCAGGGCAGGCACTCGAAGTCCCCTGAAGCTAAGGGTGAAACCAGAAATAACCTTACCAGGGCAGGCACTCGAAGTCCCCAGGAGCTAAGGGTGAGATCTCCGTGCGGACACTCGGTTACTAGCAGTCATGGACCGACTAAGCAACCGGGCGATGTTAGGCAGAGGAAGTCTGGCTCTCAATAATAATATCAAATCATGAATGATCCAAATGAGGTGAGAACCTCTCCTTTTATAATACCCAAACTCCTCCAAAACTCAGCTTATCATACTCTCCTTTGACACTGCGCGAGTTTACCTTGGAAATCGACACAGGCCCTCCCCATCATATCCATGTGGACCCCCAAGGCCCCCTCTCTAAGTTACAATATAACGTCAATCAACTAGGAAAAGAACACTTTATTTATAAAGTGAGGTGACTAAAGTGAGGTGACCCCTCTTATTTCTCACTTTATTTATTATTTCTAGCTAAAACGGCAAAATAAAGCAAAAATGAAATATTCCAATTAGCAAGGCTAATTGGGAATATTACAGTCTCCCCCGGCAAAACGTTGCTTGTCCTCAAGCAACTGAAGTGATGGATGCTGTAAGATCCTCTCATCCTCCCAAGTGGCATCCTCATCCGGCAGATTCTTCCATCTCACCAAGAACTCCCTGATCTTCCTGCTCCGCAACTGTCTCTCCCTGGTGTCAATAATGGCTTCCGGCTGTAACACCAAGTGCCCCTCATCATCTGTCGGCGGTAGCTCCCCGGTGACTGTCACGTGCTGGCCCAGTGCCTTCTTCAGGCATGATACATGGAAGATGTTATGAATCCGGCTGCCTTGGGGCAGTTCCAACTCATATGCAACCTGCCCGATCCTGCGTATCACCCTGTATGGTCCATAAAAACGAGGCTTTAGCTTCTCTGCCCCCTTCTGTTTGAGCGACGACTGTCGGTATGGCTGTAACCGTAGGTAGACTAGGTCCCCTACCTCAAAGTGTCTCTCCACCCGACCCTTATCAGCATACAACTTCTGCTGATTTTGTGTTGTGGCTATGTTGTCCTTGAGAGTCCGGAGGATATCTTGGCTCTCTTGGATCCATAACTTGGCTCGCGGAGCCCTGCTAACCCCAAACATCATGTCCACAAAAGATAGGGAGTGATATCCATACAATGCATAGAAAGGTGTCATACCGATAGACATATGGTGGGTTGTGTTGTAGCAATACTCGCCCAAATGTAGCCATTTCAGCCACGCTCTCTGTTGCCCACTGACGTAGTTACGCAAGTAGCCCTCTAGCCACTTGTTAACTATCTCCGTCTGCCCGTCCGTCTGGGGATGATAACTAGTGCTCGGTGTCAATTCTGTCCCCACTAGTCGGAAGAGTTCCTGCCAAAATCCTCCCATAAATCGGCTATCCCGGTCACTAACAATGGTCTTGGGTAGACCATGCAATCTGAAAACCTCCCGGAAAAACAACTCTGCTACCTGTGCTGCTGTATGATGCGCCGAAATGGCGAAAAAATGAGCATACTTCGTTAGCCGGTCAACTACTACGAAGATGCAGTCCTTGCCCTACACTGTGGGCAACCCCGTGATGAAGTCCATCGAAATACTCTCCCACTTCCCCTCCGGAATGGGAAGCGGCTGCAATAGCCCCGCCGGATGGCTCATCTCTCCTTTGTTCCGCTGGCAAACCTCGCACTCCCTGACATGCTGGAGTACGTCCTCCTTGAGGCCCTTCCATGCAAATCTCTCCCGGATGGCCCTGTACATCTTGGTGAACCCCTGGTGGCCCGCCAATGGTGAGTCATGTGAAGCCTGGAGTATCTTCTCCTTGAGCTGAGACCCCTCAGTCAAGAAGATCCTATCCCTGTAATAGATGACCTCATCGGCCACCCTGTACCTGCTATCCGCTACCTGTCCATCCAGCACCTCGCATGCAAATCTATTTTTGGAGTACTCAACCAGTAGTCGAGCCTTCCAATCAGCGTCCAAGCTCATGAGTGATAGTGTGGCTGGTCTACGGGAAAGGGCATCAGCTACCACATTATTTTTCCCTTTGACATACTCTATGTCAAAGTCGTAAGCCTGGATCTTGCTGATCCACTTTTGCTGCCTCTCCTGCAACTGCTTCTGCTCCAGAAAGTACTTCAGGCTGTTATGATCGGTCCTCACCCTGAATCTGCCGCCTACTAGGTACTGCCTGAATTTGGCCAATGCATGCATGATGGCCAGCATCTCCTTGTCATAGATGGGATAAAGCCTCTCGTGTGGAAGGAGCTTCCGGCTCTCGAACGCAATCGGATGACCCTCCTGCATCAAAACTGCTCCAATCCCCTCTCCTGATGCATCGCACTCTAGGACAAAGGGCTGCGTAAAATCAGGTAGTGCTAACACTGGGCAACTGCTCATCACCTCCTTGAGCTTATCAAAAGCTCGCTGTGCAATATCCGACCAACTGAATGCTCCCTTCCTCGTCAACTCCGTGAGGGGTGCAACAAGCTGAGAGAAGCCCTTGACGAACTTCCTGTAATAGGTGCAAATACCAATGAACCCTCGGAGTTCTGTTACATTCCGTGGCTCTGGCCAGTCCCTGATAGCCCGGATCTTCTCCTCGTGGACTCTCACCCCGTCCACTCCTATGATGTGCCCCAGATATAGCATCTCTGTCAATCCAAACTCACACTTGGAGAGCTTGGCAAAGAACTGCTGCTCCTCCAGAATGTGCAAGACCGTCTCAATGTGTTGGAGGTGCTCCTCCCAGGTCCTGCTGTATATGAGGATATCATCAAAGAAAACCAGCACGAACTTCCTCAGATGATCCCTGAAAATATGGTTCATGCAAGACTGGAAAGTAGCAGGTGCATTGGTCAGCCCAAACGGCATGACCAAAAACTCAAAGTGCCCATAGTGACACCTGAAAGCAGTCTTGGGAATGTCCTGTTCTCTCATGCGTATCTGATGGTACCCGGACCTCAAATCAATCTTTGAGAAGAACCGTGCTCCTCTCAACTCATCCATCAACTCATCGATCCTGGGAATGGGGTACCTGTTCTTCAGGGTCTTTTTGTTCAAAGCCCTGTAATCAATGCACATGCGTAATGTGCCGTCCTTCTTCTTCACCAGCACTACTGAAGAAGCGAAAGGACTGGTGTTGGGTCGAATGTGCCCAAGGGCCAGCAGCTCCTGAATGGCCCGTTCTATCTCATCTCGATAGGCTTTGGGATGCCTATACGGTGTGGTGATTACCGCCTGTATCCCCTGCTCCAGCTCGATCGTGTGCTCAAACCCCCGATCCGGTGGCTGTCCTGGCGGAATATCTCCAAAAACTACTGCATATCTGTCGAGAAGAGTCTGTAGATCAGGGTGCACCGTCCGTCCTGTATCTATTGCCTCTGAAGCCCGCAACTCGACTGCCCACTCTATATCTCCCTTGCGGAATGTCGCCTCCATGCTTTGTGCCGATACTGTCTGGGGTGGATATGTGTTCTGCCCTCGGATCTTCTCATGCCTTCCCGTCTTGGGATCATCCCACTCCATCTCCAAGGCCTTCCAATCAGTGGTGACCTTCCCCAGAGTAATAAGCCACTGAACTCCCAATATCACATTGGTGTCCGGGATGTCCACCACAAAGAAGTGATCGGTCAATGTATAGGTGCCCATCGTCACTGATAACTCTGGTACATATCGAGCACAAGCCATGGTCTGGTCTCCTGGTACCAAAACGGAAAACCCATCAAAGCCCTCCGTTGGTATGCCTCTCCGTGCAACCATCTGGGCATCAATGAAGTTGTGGGTAGCCCCACTGTCGACTAAGACCGAAACTCTCTGTCCGCGCACTGTCCCACGTACGCGCAATGTCAGATACTTGGGGACTCCTCGTAATGCTGCTAGAGCTCCCCCAGTAGGTGCGAATGAAGTCCCACCTGCATCGGGTGGTGGAGGTGGTAAGGTACTCTGCGCTGCATAACATCCTCCTGTCTCTTCATCATCCCCCTCATCCTCTTCCCCGCTGCTCTCGGAGAAGACCTCTATGAAATGTGCCTTCCCTGCCGTACACTTGTGTCCTGGTGCCCACGGCTCCTGGCAGGTGAAGCATAATCGCTTCCGTCTTAGCTCTCTCCTGGCCTCATCATCAAACTGTCCTCGTCCTGGATTCGCCTTGGGAGGCGGAACCCTCGTGTCCTTACCCTTAGGCTGGAAAGCCTGTCTCTGGGGATAAGGTGGCCGAGTCCTAGGCAAGACATCTTGTAGGTCACGGGCCCTACTGACAGCATCCTGTAGTGTAGCCGGTTTGTATGACCGGACTAGGCCACGAAGTGGCTCTGACAGCCCCTCCACAAATATAAGGACCATCCGAGCTGTCGATAAGTCAGGTACCATCACTGAAACCCTCAAGAAGTCTGAGATGTATGCCTCTGCACTCCCCGTCTGTCTGAGCTTGGTCAACTCAAAGAAAGGCTGCTCCGGGTCCTTCCTGTCAAAACGTTCCACCACTCTCCTGGTGAACTCAGCATATGTCGTCACTGCGGAATGTCCCAGTGTTGTCATCCCATGAAACCACCAGTCCTGGGCCTCACCCTCTAAATGCAATGCAGCCATCTTAATGGCCTCCCTCTCTGGCATCTGGTTAAGCTGAAAATAGAGGTCCAACTTCTCCACCCAAGACTTTGCCGTAGTCTTCTGTGACCCATCAAACATCGGCAAATGGAATTTACTCGCTGCACGGTGACTATCACGGTAGGATCCACGTCCCTTGTGTTGGTCCTGCTCATGGGCCTTGCCACCACATCGGAACTGGATATAGCGATCTAAGGGGAAAGCATCCATGAACGCCTGACCCAGGCTCTGCCAGTCTGCAAAAATGGCCGCATGTTGAGCTAGACCCCCATCTTTTGGTGCTGTCGACCCCTCGTCCTCTACCGGAAAGGTAGGCATGGTGGGTCGAGTGGGTGCGGGATTGACCCTCTGTGCACCACCCCGCACTCCTGTCTCTGCGTCCTCGAATGTGGGCATATAGGGTCTCTGCGTTGTCACAATGGGAATAGCGTCTGGTATGTAGTGAGACACGCCCGATCCCTCTCCCACCTGGAGAACCCTAGGGGGTTCTTTCTGTGTTACCTCTACAGCTGCAACTCTCTTGGTTACATCCTGCATGTGATGGATGAGTGTATCCATCTTCTCAGCCAACTTCACAACTATGTCCTCCATTGGATTCCGCTGTTCTGTCTCTGAATCAGAATCACTTCCCCCGAAGAGACTCTTCCGATGGACGTAGGGGTTATCCCCGGGCGTCATAGACTGCTAGCACCACAGGCTGAGCCAGATCTATGCTCTGATACCACTGTAATATCCCCAAAGGGGAAATAACTAGTAATAACAGAAATATGCCAGACAGATATAGAAAATACAATACTGAACCAGATCATGGAACCAATACACAGAGAATACCAGAAAACTGAGCCATTTTATTAATCTGAAAGTACATAGAGAGGAGTACAAGAAAATCAGAGTAAGTGCACCTATCCTTGCCCTAGGCAAGTGGAGACCCTCTCAGACAAATAATGGCTGCAGCAAGGACAGCGTCCTAGCTGCTCTGAAGCTGAACTGTGCTGGTACTATGAACTGAAGACTGGAGAATAGCCTGATTTCCAACTCTAAACCCTCATCAATGGAAAACGCTGTCTCTGCTAGTGACAGCGCAGAAACAGATGAAGCACCAATCACCCAAACCTCCAGATAGATGGATCAGCAGAAAACGCTGTTGAGCCTATCTCTCACAAGCCTGCTCCTCAGATCAGCGTCCTACCTGGTAGATCTGCCTCCTAGCTCAGATCTGCTACCAACCCTTCAGATCTATGCTGGATCTGACAATATCTCTTCAGATCTGTAGCCTCCAAAGCTGGATCTGATGTTATCTCTTCAGATCTGGACTAGATCTGCCAATATCTCCTCAGATCTGCAATCTCCCAAGCTGGATCTAGTGCTATACCTTCAGATCTGCCTCATACAGAACTGGATCTGCAAATATCTGCTCAGATCTACCTCTCAAGGCCGACCCATTGTCGCCGTACCGCAACCTTCTTCGAATCGACGCGTCCTCACTCAAGGCCGATCGCCGTCCTTCCTCCTCCCCGCGCGTCGTCAGACCGGGATCGGCGTCCTCCCCGGAACAACCGTCCTACCTCCCCCCGGACGGACCGCCGCCCCCCCTCTCTCCTCGATGAAACAAACCGTCCTTCCTCCTATGAATCGGCGCAACACAAGAGGGCTCCTCCTCTCCGTACATGCACCGTAAACCGTCGCTACTCACATCGAAATCGAAAGGTGTACTCTAACAAAACCTTACTAGGCGGGCACTCGAAGTCCCCCGAAGCCAAGATATAAACCGTAAATAACCTTACCAGGAAGGTGCATCGAAGTCCCCCGAGGCTAAGGGTGAGATCTCCGACCGGGAGACACTTTGCATCAAATAAGCCGCAGACCGACTAAACAACCGGCGTGCTGAAGCAGACAGAAGTCTAGCTCTCAATAATAATATCAAATCATGAATCATCCAAATGAGGTGAGAACCTCTCCTTTTATAATGCCAAACTCCCTCCAAAACTCAACTGCGTCCTTACTCTCCTTTGACCTGCGCAGTTTACCTTGGGTCAGCCTGATGCCTCCCCCATCATATCCATGTGGACCCCCAAGGCCCCCTCTCTAAGTTACAACGTCAAGCTACTAGGAAAAGAACACTTTATTTATAAAGTGAGGTGACTAAAGTGAGGTGACCCCTCTTATTTCTCACTTTATTTATTATTTCTAGCTACAGCGGCAAAATAAAGCAAAAATGAAATATTCCAATTAGCAAAGCTAATTGGGAATATTACAAATTTCCCAAATCCCTTTCTGGGTCTTAGAGATCTCATGTACTCTAGTCCCTCCACAAATTTTGGGAGCTAGAGTACATCTGATGCTACCCCAACACTCAAGAAAACTCAACATCCTGCTCTCTGACCCTAGAGTTATCTCCAAGCACAACCTCCAAGTCAATATTATCCTCTGTGAGACTCCTAGAGTGCTCCCTCACTCCAGTCATATGGCAAGATGCTCCACTGTCTACAAACCACACACCGAAAGCCATGACATGAGTGGCTAGACTCACCACTAAGGCAAACTCTGTGTCAAATCTACCGGTGAACTCATCCACTTCTGTCGAAGTTGCTACACCCTTCTTCTTCTTCTTCTTCTTGGGACACTGAAAAGCATTGTGACCTAACATCCCACAAGCAAAGCATTTCACTTTGCTCATGTCCTTGTCCTTGACCTTTTGCTTCCCCTTCTACTACATAGCTCCATAAGACCCCCTCTTGGCCTTTTGCTTGCCCTTAAGCTGCAAGGGCAATATTCTCCTCCTCGTCTACCCCACCACATTAGTTGTCACTCTTTGCACTCCTCTTGGTCTCCTCCTGGATGAAATCATCCCAAATCCTCCTCCAATTTGGAAAGTGCTCTCTGACCACAAAGTCATATATGACGCCATCCCACTGCTTGGTGAAACCATCTAGTGTGATCTTGACCAACTGGTCCTTGGGGATAGCCTTTCCCACTACAGCCAACTCATCTCTCACTTGTGTGATCTTGGTGAGGTATGAGGTCACATTGTCAGTCTTGATCATCTTGGTGTTTCATAGCTTTTGCCTCAACACCATCTTCTTGTTCTCACTGGATCTTTGGTGTAATGTGACAAGGGAATCCCACATCTCGTAGGAAAACTCAATTCTTGTCACATGAGGAAATAGGTGGTCTTTGATGGCATCAAGAATGATTCTCCTTTCCTTCACATTCTTCCACCAACTGAATTGGATCAATTGGAGGTTGCACAAGACTCTCCACTATGTCCCACACTTCAACTTCTTCAAGCAGTAGCATCATCCTCTCCTTCCAGGGGCCAAAATTATCAGCTAAGTCACCTGATACGGGATACGGGGATACGAGGATTCGAGAATCGGATTCGGGATACGGTGACCCCCGGAACAGGACACTTCCAGGATACGATACGTTATATATTATTTTATTATATATATATATATATATATATATATATATATATATATATATATATATTAGATATTTTTTACACAAATTCATTGATTCAAACATAGATTTAAGATCTTAGATACTCATACATGATACATTGATACATTGATACATCATAGCCTGCAAATCGCCCACTGCCAATGGAAAACTCTGCAAAGGCATCCTCCACCTCATCAAGGGATGCCCTCTCCTGAAAAATCCTCCTCAATGCTTCTTTCCTCCCCTGTGAGATTTCACCATCCATGTGAGGAGGGAATTGTCATAGAGACACTGTCACAATTGTCACAGAACACTGTAATAGAGGCCATGTCACATTTGTCATAGAAGCACTGTTACATATCACTGTCATAGACATCGCTAGAATACATGACTGTGATATCATTGTCATACATTCACATTAGGCCACTATCACATCAGTCATGAGCACAAGTCACTCTGCCATATATATTAATGTCATAACCACATGAATCACTTCTCCAAACATCATTGTCATCACTGTCAAAAATATCTACCATACCTCACATAATACATTACATCCCTGTCATAAAAACATTGCCTTATACTGCTGCCATCACCGTTGTGAACACACTGTCACATATTACTGTCATCACTGTTATGAGCATACTGTCAAGTGTCACGACTCACTGCTATAAGCACAAGTATTACTGCTATTACTTACCAAGAATGATTGTCATATACACTGAGCAAGGAGGCTACCATATATCATTGTCATAAGGAATTCTAACATACAGTCATAATAACACAACCATATAAGACTGTCTAAAGACTCCAAACAGTTTAGCATCCATTAACCTTGAAGAGACAAATACATGCCTTTACATCACGTCTTCTTCTGCCGTCCTAGACTTGGCCCGGTGCATATTGAAGGCAAAGATTTGAGCACTTTGATTAGGGCTCATTGTGACATCCACATCAGCCCAAGATTAAGGCTCTCTCTCCCTCAAAAACACTGTGCTATCCTTCAAGGAAACTTAACTGCTCAAATTCTGTTATAAGAACATTGTCCACAGTCCAACAAAACCTTTAGCGAATCCGGCTGTACGGGATACGGCCGTATCCGTACAGGGTACGGTCGGGATTCGCCGTACCCAATCCTGACCGTACCCTGTACGGATACGGCCGTATCCCATGAATCAGGTGTGAATCCTGGCTAATCGTATCGGATTCACCAGATTCGGGATTCGAAGCCCCTCGGGGACGAATCCGGTTTCTTAGGCCCCACTCAATCTGTCCCCCACCCTCAAACCAGTCGCCATGACCCTCACAACCAACACTAAATAAACATTACTAGGCAACCTTCCTCCCTCTCAACCAATAGATCTTTGGGTTTCTGACTGAGGTTTTAGGCTACTTGTTCACTGATATGGCAAAAGTTTTCTTGTTGGTCTCTCCTATCAGCTAATGGAAAATTTCACTGTAGGTTCATAGGCTCTGATACCATGTAGGATATTTTGCCAATTTCAAGGTTTTTGCATAGTTTTTAATATCCACAGTCCCAAGTGTTAGTTGATATAAAACATATAATACAAATTCTTCTAAAACATTTATGGACTACTTCTACACTTTTATTTTCTAGCTGATATGAAAATATAGACAAGCACACACTCAGAAATTTACAGTGTTTTTGGTCCAATGACCCTTAAAAAACCCACAAGGGGACAACCAGTGAAAGGAGGATTTTATTTCTTCTAATTTACCAAGAAATTAACACAGCAAATAACATATTAAGGTAATTATCTCCCCTAGGAATTCGTGTCAAGGCTTCAGCTCTAATTCGGGAAATTCAAACCACAGTTCCGGATCTCTGACATTTGAACCACTGTCAAATCACTGCTCAGGGATTAACTTATGTTTAAAGGAATCCTCATTTGCTTACTGCCTTGAATCTGGTGCAAAATGTCCCTGTGTTCAGCCTCGATCTGTGTGTTAGAATTTCTGACAGACCTATTTGAAATGTGGCCCAGCTGACTGTGGCATTACTAGAAAAATTGCTTCGAACAACTCTGACTCCATGAAATATATGCTGAGAATCTCACTCAGCTTTCCTACAAATAATCGCAGACTTCTTAAATTTCAGCCTGCCAAGCCTGCTCAAAATTCTTGGTCTGCGTGCTTGTACCTTCAGCAGGAAACTCAGGTTTTGGTAGCCTCCTTGTACGTGATCCCTTCCTCAATTCTACAATCTCAGCCTCCTCACCTTTGTTCCTCTCCTCCTCTCGAATGCTCGTGAGAATAAAGAATGAGAGAATCCTTTACTTTTTCATTTTTGTTTTCTCAAATAAGAGAACCCTAACCCTTGAAATCTAATGGCTGAGATTATATCTCAACTCACTAGATCAAGGGTGGAGATCATTTCCTCTCTTGACCCCTTCTTACATGTGTCCCCTTCAATTAATGAGACTCCTAGTTACTTTTTAATGTTTTTGTACCATGTGCACTTTTTCTCACATAAAGTCGCTTTTAAAACATAAAAATTACTTCAATAGTGTACCTTGTACTTTTCCAATGAAGTCACTTTATAACACTAGTGACATTAATATTTTAAAGTACAAAGTACTTAACCCACAAAAAATAATTTTCCTCCATGACATTAATATAACTTATAATGTCATATGACAAAAAAACATTAATGTGTCTTCCTAGGCCAAAAGAATAAATGCATTAGGAAACACCTCCTTGGTACCCTTATTTTCAACATCAACTTACATACACTATCTAATCATACATTAAGGAATTTACATTATAAGTTTCATGGAATATACTTGGATGATTTAATTGTTACATGGGGATGATATTTCCCTTGATGTTATTCAATTTTATGCTGTGTTGTAAAGTTGGAATCTATCTCTAAGCAACTCATATATTGAGCATTTCATTCTTGACGATGTTAAAGACAAATTTCCATGCTTCACAATACTTAATCACATTTATTTGAAGGTTAATTTGTTTGGATAACTCCTCAATTTAAGCTACTATTTCACTCCCACAATATAACAAAACAGCTAGATTGAACCTTTGGGAATACCCCCTTAGGCTAGGAAACCCATCTCCTCAGTCTAAACTGAGAGGCAAGGCCATAAGGTGACAATGGGTGGCTTCCCTAGTAGTTGCCACTACACTCTCATGCTTTATGATAAAGAATTTTCAACCTAGTGAGAGTTTGAGTGATAACAACCAACACTGAGAACAAGCAGCAATATGCTACAATCTACAGAGAATTTACAGTTCACTAGTTCACTGTTTCTGTAACAGTAACACTGAACAGACAACAGAAACTAGAGTTTGAAATTGAGAATTTTGTTTACATATAAATGATGAATGTCAATCAATATGAATATGATCGACTGCCCTTCTGGCGCAGACTGGAGAACTGTGGCATTTTACATCTGGACAATTTACTGATTGCTGGAGATTTTACCTAGCGCTAAAGGATGACGAGATTTGGGGGACTACTGGTAGGAAAGACAAGTTGGCTGGAACTATTCTGAAAATCTTTAAAGCACATAACCTTTGTGATTTAATGCTGAAAGACCAGGGGCCAACTTGGTATAATGGCAGACAGGGTAGGGACGTCATATGCAAAAGGATAGACATATTTGTGGTAAAGTCGAGCTTATTGACAAGGATGGGGGATTGGGTGGCGACTATCAGAGACATTCTCATCTCTGACCATAGACCGATTCGGCTAGACTGGAGGTTTGAGATGAAAACAGGAGGGTACCCGTTCAAATTCAATAGGACTTGGCTCCAGGATCCCTCTTTTATCTCCATGGTGACATAGCATATGGAACTAAATCCAGGGTGTGCCAATATCTCCGCGATGGATCACCTGACCCGAACCCTGCGGGATCTGAAAATCAAGGTGAAAAGATGGGAACGAGCAAAGAAGCTCCAACTGAAAGACAAACTTCGTCTCTATGAGTAGGAGACAGCTAGGCTGCTGAAAGAGATGGAAAAGGACTCTCCAGGAGCTGGCGTTTGGGAGAGGCTGAAGGAGGTGGAAGAGGACAGAAGGAAGATTCTTCTAATGGAGGAGCAGACGTGGCGTCTTAAAAGTAGGGCGATATGGCTTTGGGAAGGAGACAAAAACACTAAGTTTTTTCATGGTTATGCGACTGGGCGAAAAAACAAAAATTCAATCTAGAAGCTAAGGGTTAATGGAACCTACTTATCCTCATCACAGGATATCCGAAAGGAGGCTGTGAACCACTTCAATCATCTTTTCAAGAGTCGGGCGTCGATGGTTCAAGCGGAACAGATGTGGGCGGTTGAAGAGATACCGAAAATGTTTGATGAAGAGGATCTGGAGGATTTTAAGAGACCGATTGGCAGAGAGGAGGTAATGTGGGTACTAAAATCATTAGCGACGGATAAGAGTCCGGGGCCCGATGGCTGGACCCCGGATTTCTTCATTTTCTTTGCTGATATATTTGTCGATCTCATCGTGACAATGGTGACGGAAACGCAGGGCACAGGCAAGATCAGCGGGGCTTTCAATTCAACGTTTCTGGCATTGATCCCGAAGGAGAAAGGGGCAGAAACTCAGGATGACTATCATCCCATCTCGTTATGTAATACTTTGTATAAGGTAATCTCTAAGATCATCGTAGAAAGGTTCAAGAAAGTGCTTTCCAGATTTATTTCTCCCGAGCAAGCAGGTTTTCTAAAGGACAGAAATATTCATGATGAGGTGGCCACAACGCAGGAAGTCATACATTCAATCCACTCTAAAAAAATGAAGGCTATGGTGTTGAAGCTAGACCTAAGCAAAGCCTATGACAGGGTAGATTGGGGACTGCTAAGGCTGATTCTATTAAAGATCGGACTTGATAGGGCATCTGTCAATTGGATAATGGGGTGTGTAAATAATACTCTGATGGCTATCATTATTAATGGTATGGCCTCATCCTTTTTTAAACCAGGATGTGGCCTGAGACAGGGCTATGCCCTCTCACCACTCCTGTTCATATTGGTGATGGATACTTTAAGCACAAAGATAAGCCAGGTAGTTAGAAGAGGCAATTTTAGAGGCATCAAACTCTCTCACCATAGAGAAATATCCCACAACTTCTTCGTGGACGACATGCTGCTGTTTGGTCTGCTCATCAAGGAGGTATGGAGGGTCTTTTATGACATTTTTGATAATTTCTGCAGGGCCTCTGGTATGCTGGCAAACTATAGCAAGTCATGTATCTACCATGAGGAGGACGCTAAGGAAATGGCAGAATCAATCGGAGCCATTTTCAACATCAAATGTGCTCCTCTGGGGTCAGGTTTCAAATACCTGGGATTCCACATGAAACCCAATAATTACGGCATCAAGGATTGGACTTGGATGATAGGAAAAGCGGAGAGGAGAATTCGGAGCTGGTCTACAAAATAGTTGTCGAAAGGAGGGAGACTGATATTGGTAGAGGCAGTTTTACAGCAAATCATGGTGTATTGGGCCCACCTATATGTGATTCCATCAAAGATTCTAAAGAGAATAAGGAGTATTATGATTAACTTTCTCTGGGATTGTGAAGTCCTGAATTTCTTTACTTGACTAAGTTTTCTAATTTACAAGATCACAATTTTTAAACGGTGATTCAACTAAAATGTGGAATAATTAAAACAGAATTTCAGCATCTAATGAACAGAGTTTAATTAGAACAGAATTTCAGCCTCTAACTAACAGAATATAATTAAACAGAATTCATGATTTATAATTAAACACCAACCTGATTTCCTTTGTTGGATTCGATGCCGACTTTCTTTGCCGTGGAGTCTGTTTGCCTTGCTATCCTTGTGTCTAATTTTGTTCCAAAAGACTAGAACCACCCAGCCAGCTGAATACTGCTGCAGTATTCAGCTCCAAAATCCTCCAATAAGAGAGGTTTTGGACCCCCGTGCCCAAAATTCCAGAACACTGGAGACTCTTATTTCCTGATCTTGCTTATCCTTGTCTTGCCGACTCTCAATTTCCCTTCCTGCCCTTTTCTCCCCAAAACCTCCCCTTTTATTTCCACCCATTTCACCGCTTTAATGTTCCTACCTCCTTATTTTCTTACACCTCTCGTGTTACGTGTAACCTCCATGTTTTACTTTGGAGGTGGTCACTTATCACTGAATAAGGTTATTATATAATTGACTCAATTCTTTTTATTTTAAGAGATAATCAACTTCCATAATCGATACTTTTATTTTAGGCATTAATATAATATTTATGCTTTTGATTATATTTCTTAGTCCTTATATTTTGTTTAATTAATATAAAATATCATATTATTAATTTTTCACTTTTATATAACCTTTTATATATATACACCCATTTAAATAGTGTTTTAATTAGTTTCATGTCACGGGGTGACTTAGTAAGTACTCCAATTTAGATATATTCATTAATTTTTAGTAAGTAGATAATTACTTAGTATTAATAACTGGTTCATTGCCCTATACTTAGGTATTTTCTAATATCAACTAGTATGTATACTAGTGCGATATACGTGATGCGTACATATGTAGCTATCATATGCATGCCTCATATATATGCTAATATTCACATTCTAGGGCTTCTTTTAGGTGGGTCATTACAGGGATGGAGGCAAGGAGACTGGCAAGTACCACTTGGCTAGATGGGGCATGATTATGAGACCTAAAGAAATGGGAGGCTAGGGCCTCAAAGATTTACACATTTTTGGAAAGGCTCTCATTATGAAGTCACTCTGGAGGGGCTTAACTTCAAGGGGAATATGGAGCGAGATTTTAAAGTTCAAGTATTTGAAAGAGGCGGGTTCGGAGGACCTTTACTTAAAGGGTTGGCAAAATACGACCGAGGGATCGATCATCTGGAATGGCTTCAAAAACATATGGCCGTTCTTTCTGTCCTTTTTAAAATGGCAGTGTGGTGACAAAGAGAAAATTCTGATTGGCCACCCCGGTTTGCGTTGTGATCCTGCTAGGGCTCCTCCAAGCATTGACCTTATAAGACAGCTAAATGGCAGGGGTCTTTTTTACATGGCACAAATCATAAAGGGGCTGAACAATGGAATACCGGAGTGGTTAAGCGCTGAAAATCTAACGATGTCGGGTCACTTGGAGGAGGATTGGAACATGTACAGTGAAGAATTAAGAAGTCTGGGATTGCATACTGTTATCGGGGGAGATAGGGTCATCTGGAGGGGTCTGACCTACAACAATGTGCCAAAGGTGAAGGAAATTTATCAGGAGTTGTCCTCTTTGTCATCCTCGCCAGCTGATCTCGTTGTTTTCCGCTACATCTGGACAAACTCGGCTCAACTGAAAATGAAGACCTTACTATGGTTGGTTTTTATGGAGAAAAACCTTACATGGGACATACTACAAAGAAAAGGTTGGTCTGGGCCCGGACGCTGCTGTTTTTGTTTGGTTAGTGAAGAGAACCACTCCCACCCGTTTTATTCCTGTTTCTTTGCAAGAAAAGTTCTGGAGTTAATCTGTCAGTTTTTTAATCTCAAAGCTCCCATGTTTACTAGAACCTCAGATTTTATTTTATGGTGGCACAAAAGAAATCCTTCTTTGTGGATCATCCTGGTCATCTTCCACTGGTTCATTTGGTGTGGAAGGAATAGGAGCATTTTCGAGGGGGAGAGATGCAGCCCCGAGAGGATTGCGGATTACATCATGGCAAACTGGAAAAGCTTGAGAACATCGCAGAAACCCACAGTGGACCTTTCTATTCGACTCAGGCCCGTGGAAAGAATTTACCCAGCTGGTTTCTTTGATGGCGCCTCACAATATTCTAGATGTGGGTGCGGCATGCGGTTAATGTTATCACGAAATTGCCACTACAACATTCATTGGCATGGTGGTTATGGAACTAACACGCGTGCAGAAGTCCTGGCCCTCTGGGGCCTTTTGTGGTTTGCCTCACAGCTTTGCTTAGAGAGTTTATGGGTATATGGAGACTCCAAAGTCCTGATCGATCATATCAACAAGGGAACTGCCCTTAACCCGGGTAATCTGAAGTCATGGCTAGGCCGCATCAAATTGTTAAGAGATGATTTCTCCTCCATAAGTTTCAATCACATCTTCAGGGAGAAAAATGAAGAGGCTGACAGTTTATCTAAAAAAGGATTAAATGGTGTTTTTGGACAAATGCACTACAACCTAGCTGACTCAAATGGAATGGGGGCAATAGGTATGGTAAAGTTCAGCTGAGGGTGTTTATCCAGAACTTCAAAGTCATTGATCACAGTTAATTTCCACATAAATAGTTTGTTTTGGCTTTTCTGGAATTTAGTAAGGTGGCATCATAATATGTCAAAAAGTTTTGTTTCTCGGAGAAGAAAATCTAGCTTGCTGAAGGGCGGATTTCGAACAGCTTCATCTTCCTTTTCCTCCAGGAACTAGTTTTTTGTGCTTCCTCTTTTAGCTTTGTCCGAAGGAAGAAGACTGCTTTAGGCTCATGATCGACCAATTATATGTAAACTGTGTTTTTTTCGGTATGTTTCTGTTAGGAAGGTAATGATGGACTTCTCTTAAAGCTAAGATGTAAGACTCACTTATTGGAAAACTTATTGATCTGGTACATATATATCAGAGTTTTTTTCTCCTGAAATAAAAAAATATGAATATGAATATAAAATCTGAAAAATAAATCAATTTATAAACGATCATCAATGTATACCATAAGAAATTGAACTATCAAGTATGACTGTATGAATGAAGAAGTCTGAAAGTAAAATCTCTAATTTTTATGGTTTATCCAAAACATTCTTCTCTTTTTTCTTAAATAAAATATAAATATGTATTTATAAAAAATAATTAGGCTTCGGGTGAGTCCCCTATCCTAATTTCGGAATGGTTGCCACAACAGCACAAGAATCTCGTCCCAGTTCTGATCCACACCCACAATTCCTGTAACCTTAATTAAATTTACTCCAGAATGTGACATTCAGTAAGTTTTCACATGACAATGCAGATGCATAGTTCAAATGCAAAGAAAACCAATGCAAAAATTCATGGTGAGAGAGAGATCAAAAAGGCAATTAAACAGGAAAACTTTTTCTACTGACAAGAATTGATACATAAATCATTTTTATAGTGAAACTTTGTACTAACTAAAGAACAACAAAGGCTGCCTATCTGACTACAATTATAATTTTAATTGATGTATTTTTAAATCTTAAGAAATAACAAGTTAACAACCATGTAAAACTTAGAATACTATAATAAATATTACTATCCCGTTGCATGATGCATTACTGTCTACTCTTGAGACTTGAACAAATCATATGCATTGCTACTCCAACAATTACTTTAATACCAAATGGTGATATAATTAATTTTAAAAGTCAAAGGGCTGTCAAAGTTGCTTTACGGAATAAAAAGAAAACAGAAACTGATTAAAGAGACCAGATACCTGAAACTCGCCAATGCCTGGGTACTTCCATCCATGCTTTTCTGGATATGAGGGATATCTTAATTCTGCACATGGACCCAATCCAATTTCTATCTCGGAGATAAGACCATCTTCAAAATAATCATTAAACTCCATGCGGAAGCTTCTCATAAAATCAAAATAAACCTACAAAAGGATGAAAATAAGTAAACAGACTAGCTTTTATGTAACAAACCTGAGACTTCCAAATATAACCAATCTAGTATCAATAATAATTGTAAGTACCTTCCATCATTTTGATAGCTCTAGATGAAAATGTATTGGTTTTTATAAATTTTAAAAATTTAGAAATTACATAGTTTGGAGGGTGATGAGACTTGGTCACAGTTGACTAAGTCAACAACAACTGTCTCAATACCAGAAAATCCAATAAATGAAATGTCCATAGCACCCCAGTGATTATTCCATCATAGCATTAAAAATATAGGGTCCTTCCGTATTTTATTCCAAAAATATCTAGCCTTGTAATAAATGTGCAAGTTATTTTGTCTTGTAGTGCACCCTACTTACCACATGGGAATGCACTTCCCATCTTATGTGAAACTTGTCCACATGTATCCAAGTGGTGCATGTTGCCCTTCAGGCAACACCCCTAGAGACATACTCAGCAGGGTCTGATTTGTTGTTGTTTGGACAAGATTTTTTCTTATCAGCCTGGACCTGCTATTTTCCATTCATCAGTTGTGTTCCTATGCTCATCAGTCATTCACATAGTGCTGTACCACTTCCCATGCCCTTGGTCTCAGATGTACTAGATGATATCTCATGCTACTTCCGTTATCGGTTGGTATGGTGTAATTACTTAACTTCCTCACCTATAAATGATGCTAAGGTTTTAACTTCTTGTTTAGACGATAGCATTAGATGGATTGTCTATCACTTATAACTTAGATGTTATCTTGTTACTATTCCTAACCATTCGGGACATAATTTCTTCTTGATAAGTGTGCCTTAAGCTAGACCACTAGGTACTACTAGGATGTCAAAGTGGGTAACATGGTCATATCCCTTCCATATTTAACATTTCCCGTTAAATACCTTCTCACTTTCCGTCCCATACATAAAAAACAAATATTCCCCTAACCCTATGGTTAACATACCAAAAACCATTCAAAGAGGGACCGTGAAGAAAGAATAAAGAAAAAATTGCAGGGCACAAAAGGTCAAATCAAGCCAAATAAAAGGCTAAAGAGGTGAACAGCAAAAATAAACAAAAGAAACTACTTCATCATGCCCCCCCTTCGAAGTCCTAAGAAAGGAACACTTATCTAAAGAAAATGACTACAAAAAGACAAACTAAATCAAAGAAAAATTAAAAGAAGGGAAAGTGTGTGTAGGTTGTGTTACCGCAAAAACAAGCAGGCCTTGGAGAGAAGTACCCTACAAGGCTAACACTAGACCAAGAGACAACAATGGGGTGATGGCCCACTGTGACCACAACCAAAACCCCCTGCTTTTTATGGATTTTCACCAATGGGAGGACTCCCAGTATAGGTCACCTAACAGGTTCTCTCTGCTTAATGGTATGAGGTGACTGAAAGGCTTCTAAGGGAATGACACAATTTAGGTACAAGGTTCCAACTATGAAGAGGGAGCAATTTGTTTTCCTTAGAGAGGCCAAATTAGGGCATCACAAGACCTAGGGTTTGATTGGTAGTTTAAGAGTCGGGATGACCCAGGGTCAAGGACCTAAGAAAAGGTTTCCACTAATAGTTATTAGCAAGACAAAGGCACATGAAACCTTCAACAAGCCCCCAAGTTGAAGCTAAAACCAAACTATGGTTTTCTCCTAGGGCAAACCATTAGGGCAAGAGAAATTATAGATGAAAATGGAATGAATGCCCACCAAGGGGAATGATTTTGAGGCAACCACCACAACCCTCGATGTTTAGACTATCCATGACCCAAAACTCCTCTCTCTAGCAAATTCACTCTAAGCCCTAGTTGGTTGTTTGCCCTTAAGAGGGCCAGATTAGAGAAGAGAAAATTCAAATTTATGGATAAAATATGGTTTGATCATCAAGAGACATGGCCAATGCCTAGTGCTTGGGTTGATGGAATCTATGGAGGTGATAGATTAACCAATTCTTGCAAAGGAGTAAGGATGTTTGATGCCCTAGCTCAAACCCTAACTATTTCCTTTGTGAGTGATTGAAGACACTTGGGAGAGCTATAATCAAGATTTAGCAAGGGGAATATCATTCACGTTCAATACATGAGTAATGCACACAATGAGGCTATCTAGATTCTATGCAATTAATTTTCAACAAATTAGGCCACAACAAAAAAAACCCAGATAACCACTACATTCCATACATTAGACATAAACATAAAGATTATTCAATAATAGGCACACTTACAAGATGAGAATGCATGAACATTCCATTATCAATCAAAGACAACTTCTCCAAAGTCAAGAACAAGCTCCAATAACCAAGTATATTCCATAAATTCCTGATAAAAAAAAAATCATATCTTGCCAAAGAGTAAAAGAGGCCAAAATTCTCCTAAGAGAGGTTGAATTGTCCATGAGATGGTGATGAGAAATGAAAAATCCTCTCCTCTATTTATATGAGAAGACAAGTCTCTAATTAGCCTAGAAGCCTCTAGGAAACCAGTAAAATTAAAATAGAACCTTGCGTTACAAGCCAACCCAACCAACTTAGAAATAAAATCCAATGAAAGCCCACACATGTAAGCCATGAAGCCTCATAAGGTTGACGTCAATTATGAAGTGAGCTCCAATAGTCAAGCATTGAGGCTTTTGAGTGCAAAATGTGGAGTAGAAACCTGTAATGTCCCTTCCTAATTATTTTCCTAAAGTTAGAGGAACAATTTTGTTAATTATGGTCTAAGGCATTTTTGGTGAAACTTAGGAAAAGTGGGTCGATATGCATGTTAATGGAATGTGGGGGGCCACTCACCCACAAATAATACACACTCATGGAAGGGAATTTGAATTTCCTAAAGTGAGGTCGAAATTAGAATGGGGCCCACATGAGACTCATGATCAGCAAGCAGAAATTGGAGGAGTGAAGCAACATTTGGGGCCTTTTGGCAATTCGAAAATCATTGTTGCCTTAGTTGTTTAGCTAAGCCACATTGTGTTGTTTAGCACCAAAGATTCCCAAGGAGGGAAGCCCATCCTTTCATCGATGGACCTCCAGTGCCACCCTAGGAAGGCATCCTTATCATCTTGAGACCAGAGGAGAAACATTTTGCAGGCCTCTACGCAATTCTGGGTCAGCTACTGCATGGTAGAGGAGGCCATAGGGGGGGCAGAGGAGTTGGATGTTTAGTTTTGTAACGACCCAACTCGAATTATATGGAACTTAGAAATATTAGCATGCATATGATAGCTACATATGCATGTATCACGTGTACTGCACTAGTATACATATCTGCTAGTATGGAAACTAACTAAGTTAGAGTAACGAACTGAATATCGTAATGCATTTATCTCACCGAGATATGATGGAACATCAAGCTAGAGACTGAACGCATGTACCACTCTTATATGAGTATGCATGGTAGAGCATTACTCAAAATAAATAAATAAATCTTAAAATAATTAAGTAAAGTCAATATCTCCATAAATGACTTGGTCAATAAGTCAATATCCCCATAAATGCCTATAATATCTACATTAATGACTATAATATTTTAATAAATCTAAGATATTTATTAAAATATAATATTTTAAGATATTTTAATAAATCTAAGATATTTATTAAAATATAATATTTTAAGATATTTTAATAAATCTAAGATATTTATTAAAATATAATATTTTTAAGATATTTTTTCAAAGATATTTTTCAAAGATATTTATTAAAAGATCATATTCTAATAAATATCAGGAATGGAGTTTGTGTATAAAAAGGGAAGAGGGGTAAACTTGATGAGCATGGGGAGTGGAGGGAAAAAAACTGACCCAGATGCTGTCAGAGGAGTTCTACCTGCGTGGTTCATGAGCAGTGAGTTTGAGAGTTCTAATTGAGTTATGGAATGCTCTCGATTGTTCTTGGAGTTTTGGGCACGGGGGCCAGAAGACTTGTCTTCTGGATCTGGGGACCGGAGAGGTTGACCTCAGATAGGCTGGGAGGAAAAACGGCGGTTTGGTAACGAGAGCTGGAGCCATGGCAGATCAGGAACATCTCCAAACACAGTTCCAGGTAAGTATTAGATTGTCAATTGATGTATATATTCTGCTTCAAAAATCGCACTCGGAATTGTGTAGTATGAATTCTGTGAATGATTGTAAATCTTGAAAATTAAGGGCTTTACATTTCTCAAATTTTATGAATGGTGTTTGCATTCCGAAAATCAAAATTTAAGGTCCTTACAAGTTTGTAGAGCTACAGGGGTATTCTTTGATCAATTTCCATCCTGGAGGAGTGACGCTACAGCAGAGGAGACAACATTATACACACAACAAATTTCTAGAGCCTAGGACTGCGTCATTCCCTTCATGACTGTGCAGTCACTAGTGTGGGGCATTTGGGGAAAGCATTAACCGAAGGATTGAGGAACTGGGCTGCTAGGAATTTGGTTGCAGACTTATTTGGAGGGGATTGTTGGTGTTTTGGGAGCAGGAATCAACAGATTCAATTATAGGAGTAGATTGTTGGTTTGGGGAAGGGCCAATCTGTGAGAGGCCAAATTTAGAAGGTCAAAACCAAGGGAAATCCTTTCTGGATTTTTCTTGGTTTGGGGCAAGGAATCCGCCCCTAATTTCCTACAATTTTCTAGGTTGTTTTGAGGGGGGAAATCTAATGATACATTAGGGCTTTTAATTCAAATTTCTCTTAATGATAATTACTTGTGATTACGTTATGCTTCTTTCACTTAGATCTTATCTTCATTAGCTTATTATGTCTTTCATCAAGTCAATTATCAAAACACAAGAGACACAAAGTTTAGACTCTTCAAGCCAAGGCCAAAACCTCTCCCTCTTGGAGAGGAAAATCCGAAAGTAATTCTTCTTATAGATCTTCAATTGACAAGTACCATTACCATGACCTAGACCCTTGACTTCAGTATGCCTCCTGTGAAAATTTCTGAATACCTCAAACAGAAACTCTACTGTTAATTTTCAGATTTACTTCTCCTACTTACATTAAGTTATTAATGTGAAATATTCAACATTAACATCGAAGTAAATACATCAACAACCTATACATATAGATCTAAACTGAATATATGCACAATGACAAAGTGACACACAAGGATTTTCTGGACAACTGCCCCCGGAGAAACACAATGCGGGAAAACCGGTCTTCTGGCTATTGGAGGGTTTTATTATTAAGTAGATTCTAAGTACAACAAATCTGGGCACCAACTGGTTAACCCGACAAAGAAATAAAACTGCAGCTATACCTCTGTTCTGGAGACAAAAAAACTGACTGATTCACACCCTCAAACGGGATTTATTGTAATATCCCCAAAGGGAACTAACCAGTAATAAACAGAAATACACCAATACAGATATAGGAAATATAATACTGAACCAGATCACTGAATCATAACACATGGAATACCAGAAACTGAGCCATTTTATTAATCAGAAAGTACATAGAGAGGAGTACAATAAATCAGAGCAAGTGCACCTATCCTTGCCCTAGGCAAGTGGAGACCCTCTCACAGACAAATGGCTGCAACCTGGACAGCGCCCTAGCTGCTCTGCAAGCTGAAGATGAACTGCGCTGGTGATGGGGCTGGAGACTGCAAACCCTCCACAACAGAAAACGCTGTCTCTGCTAGTGACAGCGCAGGAAACCCTCCAGACAATAGATCAGCCACTGAAGGCTAGAAAACGCTGTTGAGCCTGTCTCTCCCAAGTCTGCTCCTCAGATCAGCGTCCTACCAAGTGGATCTGCTCCTGAACACTCAGATCTGACAGATCTGAAGCCTCCAAACCAGATCTGCGTCCTCCCCTATCAGATCTGCCACCAAACCTTCAGATCTATACTGGATCTGACAATATCTCTTCAGATCTACAACCTCTAGGGCTGGATCTGATGTTAACCCTTCAGATCTGGACTAGATCTATCTGCCAATATTTCTTCAGATCTGCAACTCTCCAAGCTGGATCTAGTGCAAAACCCCCAGATCTGCAACATACAAGACTAGATCTGCCACATACAGGACTAGATCTGCAAGATCTATCCTTCCCAAAGCTGGATCTAACAATAAGCCTTCAGATCTGCAATCCTTACCTTCAGAAATGGACAGCGTCCTCACTCTAGGGCTAGACATCGTCCTTCTGCCTCCCAAAACAGCGTTTTCTCTGCCAATCCTGAACCGCGTCCTCCTTGGACAGCGTCCTTCCTCTCCTGCAAGGATCAGCGTCCTCTCTCCAGATGAGACAGCGTCCTTCTCCTTCAAGAATCAGCGTCCTTCCTTCTCTTGCTCTGCGCAGCCACACGAGGGCTTTCCTCCTCCTCAGATGTGCTTCAGAAATGCTGCTGCTTTGCTACTGAAACCTTGCTAGGGCGGGCACTCGAAGTCCCCCGAAGCTAAGGGTGAAACCAGAAAAACCTTACCAGGGCAGGCACTCGAAGTCCCCCGAGGCTAAGGGTGAGATCTCCGACCGGAGACACTCGTGCACTAAACAGTGCTGCAGACCGACTAAACAACCGGCGTGCTGAAGCAGACAAAGTCCAGCTATCAATAAGAATATCAAATCATGGATGATCCAAATGAGGTGAGAACCTCTCCTTTTATAATGCCAAACTCCCTCCAAAACTTAACTCTCCTTTGACCTGCGCAGTTTACTTTGGGTCAGCCTGATGCCTCCCCCATCATACTCATGTGGACCCCCCAAGGCCCCCTCTCTTAAGTTACAACGTCAATCTACTAGGAAAAGAACACTTTATTATAAAGTGAGGTGACTAAAGTGAGGTGACCCCTCTTATTTCTCACTTTATTTATTATGTCTAGCTAAAGCGGCAAAATAAAGCAAAATGAAATATTCCAATTAGCAAGGCTAATTGGGAATATTACAGTCTCCCTCGGCAAAACGTTGCTTGTCCTCAAGCAACTGAAGTGATGGATGCTGTAAAGTCTGCTCGCTCTCCCAAGTGGCATCCTCATCCGGCAAAAATTGCTTGTTCTCAAGCAATGCTTGAACAAGCCTACTCTCCAGCTGATGCTCCCTGCCGATACTGCGAAATGTGCCTGGGTCCCACTGAAACCTCTCTGTCTCCTGCATCACCCTGACATGAAGGGATATCTCAATGCCAGGATCCCAAACTGGCCTCTCATGGTACCAGCCAATCAATAGTCCTCCCGGATCCCATCGCCACCGTGGCCAATAATCGTACAAGCCCCATGGCTCGGACTGCTCACTGCCTCTAGCTATGACTGGAGACCATGACCGCCGCTGCTCTGCATCTATGGCTGTGTAAGTTGTCCCATCGACTGTGCACCAGCTCATCATCTCTCTCCCATCAAGGCATGGAGTCGAAAATATAATGAGGACTATCTCCCTCCTGTGGATCCTCCATCTCCAAGCAATCATCCAGACCAAATGAGCCACCTCCCAACAAGGCAACTCCCAAAAATCTCCTTCCACCTCGAGCTCTGGTAATGAAGGTGGGCTGAAAATATGAACTTGGCAAGCATCATAGCTTACCTCATGTTGTCCTTCTCTCCACTCATGACAAGTGTAGAGTCTATGCTGATCCTGGGCTGCAAAATCATTGCCCTCCAATGGCAAAGTAAAAAACAATCCACCATAGAAGGTTCCTCCATCGATGAAGAACAAGCTGGCCCAAAACAAACCATAGTGCAGTCTCATCCACTGCAACCCCAGAAAATCACATGGCAAGCAATGTACAAGATCCAACACATCTACTAATGGATAGCAAATGGCTGAATATGACAACAACATAGGTCCAAACACTTGCCCATGGCTGTAAATATCAATCTCATGGCCCACATCAAAAGAGAACGCATACATAGTAGTGGTGGCCATGCCTCCTCCCATGCTCCCATTAGAACATATAGTGCAGAAATTGTGAGAATTTTTCCCACTCACGGATACATCCAGCTCATGTGTCTCCCTCATAATCAAGCCTCCCATACAAATCTGATATATATCAGCAAATGAAGACATGATCAACAGCAAAATGAAGGAAATGCCGAAGGTCTCATGTGGTGCAAGAAGATAATCCTCCTTATGCTTGGAAACCCAAGTCAAGAAGAATAGGCCATAGATGTCTCTATCATCATTACTTCTTGTAAGTGCAACAAATATGAAGTGATCCTGGGACCTATGGGTTATAGATCCACCATATCTCTGCTGCGCATACTTCCTCCATAATGTTCTGCTCCAAGGTGACAACGCCGTGAGCTCATGCAAATGAGTTCCTGTCAGTACAAGACTCTGTTCTTTGACATGCTCCTTGTCAAAGACTCCTCTAATAATGCTGCAATAAATATGGAATACCTCCCAAGGTGGAAGTGCTTCCCAATCAAAGACCATGGAGATTGTGCCATCTCCTTCTCCCGCAACATCATACAAAGTGTGAGAGCAAATCTGCCCTTGCTCTCCTAGGAACAACCCAAGCAACAAGACATTGTGTTGCCTCTCCATACCTCCATCAAACAACTCATGTGATGAAGACACAATGAATGATATGAGTAACAGATCAACACCATGCATCCATACTCTATGCTGCTCCATGATGCAAGTATCCATCCATCTTTTCCCCATCCTCCTACTCTTAGGAAGAGTGTTTGCCAAGTGATGGCCAAACTCTTTCAAGAGTAACCAGCGCAGCCAAGCCTCCTGCTGCCTGGTGTCATGCAAGTAGCCTCCTAGCTCCTTGCTCATCATTCCCATCCACTCAATCACTTGTGGATGCCTCCTTCTCCTCATCCCGGTACTACCATCCTCCCAAATCAAATTTCTGATTTTGCACTTCATGGGATTTTGGAATATAAACTTCTCAAGGATCAATGAGACCCTATCAAGACTCAAATAGGTGGTAGGCAAAAACCTCCCATCATGATGTGTATGGCTCAAGGGGTGTCCAACACAAGCATGAGAGATGTTATCCATCCGACGATGTCCCCCATCTTCTATCTGCTCTTGTGAGAAGGGAAGAAAACCATTGCACCCCGTGGTGTGTCGAAGTGCATCTCGAGTGAGATCTCTCCTTGAGACCTCCCCTTCATCCATAGTCTGCTCCACCGAGTACCAACTCAAAATCTCTCGCCATCCAATCTCAACAGGTGGCTGCTGTATCCTGTGCAACTCTGATCGTCTCATACCACTATCCACGTCAACATATGAGACCTGACTAGGTGGCTCTTCCTCTCTATCTCCAACGGGAAGAGATGATCCAACAATACTGCTAGTCCCATCCATGCATGCCTGAAAGGGAATGATCTGATGTTGCAATGTGCCCTCAGGTTGTACCATCAGGGAATCCAGTTGTTCCCCAATGCGGACCAACTTGGCCGCCGACTTGGCACAAGTCGCTCTCATACCCTCCAGCTCCTGGTCCTGCAACAAAACGGTCTCCCGTACTGACGCGGCCTTCTCCCTCAAAACTCGAAGGTCCGCCCGAAGCCGATGATACCGCTGTCTGCGATCATCGTCCAATACCTCTGTATCTCCTAGTGCCTCATCGATAGTGGATATATCTCCTGATACCTCACCCATCTGTTGTGTGCTGCTACCACCCGAAGACTCAGACATGGCTCCAGTCATCACCTCAGTGGATGGCTCTATCGGGGTAGGCTTTACCTCCTCTACTACGATATCAACCGGCATGGTCAAGGAAGTCTCTAATGATGGTGAGTCCTGTGTCTCACTAGGTGCATCCTCGCACTCCCTGCAATCCTGTGTGTCCTCATCCTCTTCTCCACTTCTCTCGGAGAAGACCTCGATGAAGTGTGCCTTTCCTGCCGCACATCTGTGTCCTGATGCCCATGGCTCCCGACAAGTGAAGCACACCCGCTTCTTCCTCAGCTCTCTCCTGGCCTCATCATCAAACTGCCCTCGTCCAGGATTCGCCTTGGGAGGCGGAGCCCTCGTGTCCTTACCCTTAGGCTGGAAGGCCTGTCTCTGGGGATAAGGTGTCCGAGTCCTGGGTAAGACATCCTATAAGTCCCGAGTCCTGCTGATGGCATCCTGAAGGGTAGCCGGTCTGTTCGACCGGACTAGGCCACGAAGTGGCTCGGACAGCCCCTCCACAAACATGTAACCCATCCAAGCTGCAGATAAGTCAGGTACCAACCCCGAAATCCTCAAGAAATCTGAAATGTATGTCTCTATACTCCCAGTCTGTTTGAGCTTGGTCAGCTCAACAAAAAAATATTGATCCGGATCCCCCCGGTCAAAACGCTCTACCACCCTCCGTGTAAACTCGGCATATGTCGTCACTGTAGCATGCCCGAGTGTCACCATCCCCTGGAACCACCAATCCCGGGCCTCACCATCCAGATGCAATGTTGCCACCTTAATGGCCTTCTTCTCTGACATCTGGTTAAGCTGAAAATAGATGTCCAGTTTCTCCATCCAAGACTTTACCGTAGTCTTCTGTGAACCATCAAACATCGGCAAATGGAACTTGCTCGCTGCACGGTGGCTATCACGGTGAGAGCCACGTCCCTTCTCCTGCTCATGGGCCTTGCCTCCACATCTGAACTGGAGATAGCTATCGAAAGGAAGAGCATCCCTGAATGTCTGACCCAGGCTCTGCCAATCTGCAAAAACGGCTGCATATTGAGCTGGACTCACATCTCTTGCCATTGGCATTTTTTGCTAGGTGCCAACAGGCTCCTCAGAAACTGCACGGCTACTGCCAAACCATACTGCTGCTTAACTTCGACATCCGATTTACCCACTGAAAACTACTAAGAAGATTCCAGGAATTTGGGAAGGTAATCCTTGCCCCAAACCCAGAAAAACCCAGAAAACGTTTTTCTTAATTCCAAATTCCAAAATTTGACCTTTTTTATTTTAGCCCTTTTTCCAACTGCGTTTCTGGAATTGCAACTGCTATTGCTCTGTATTATCTCTTTTCTGATGTTATAGACCACAGGCTGAGCCAGAATTAAGCTCTGATACCACTGTAATATCCCCAAAGGGAACTAACCAGTAATAAACAGAAAATTGCCAGACAGATATAGAAAATATAATACTGAACCAGATCACTGAATCATAACACATGGAATACCAGAAACTGAGCCATTTTATTGATCAGAAAATACATAGAGAGGAGTACAATAAATCAAAGCAAGTGCACCTATCCTTGCCCTAGGCAAGTGGAGACCCTCTCAACAGACAAATGGCTGCAACAAGGACAGCGTCCTAGCTGCTCTGCAAGCTGAAGATGAACTGCGCTGGAGCTGGGGCTGTAGACTGCAAACCCTCCACAATAGAAAACGCCGTCTCTGCTAGTGACAGCGCTGGAGACCCTCCAGACAATAGATCAGCCACTGAAGGCTAGAAAACGCTGTTGAGCCTGCCTCTCCCAAGTCTGCTCCTCAGATCAGCGTCCTACCAAGGGACCGTTTTCGAACACTCGTATCCGACGCGCATCCGAAGCCCAAACCAAGACCGCGTCCTTCTTCCCCGGACCGTGTCCTCCCCTAATGTGATTCGCCACCAAACCTTCGCATCTATACCGGATTCGACAATATCTCTTCGTATCCACAAATTTTCTGTGGCTGGATCCGATGTTAACCCTTCAGATTCCGGACTAGATCTCGCCAATACTTTCGTATCCGCAACTCTCCAAGTCGGGATCTAGCAAAACCCCCGGATCCGCAACATACAAGACTAGATTCGCCACATACGTGACTAGACTGGCAAGATCATCTGAAGAAAAGTCGTGATCCAACAATATGACGTCAAATATCGCAACCCCACGCGAAATGGCTACGTCTCTCACGGGCTAGACAAACGTCCTTCTCGCCTCCCAAAATGCCGTTTTCTCTCGCCAATCCCGAACCTGCGTCCCTCTCTTGGACCGTCCTTCCTCTCCTGCAAGGATCAGCGTCCTCTCTCCAGATGAGACAGCGTCCTTCTCCTTCAAGAATCAGCGTCCTTCCTTCTCTTGCTCTGCGCAGCCACAAGAGGGCTTTTCTCCTCCTCAGATATGCTTCAGAAACTGCTGCTGCTGCTACTGGAACTGAAAAGTATACTCAGGACAAACCTTACTAGGCGGGCACTCGAAGTCCCCCGAAGCTAAGGGTGAAACCAAAAAAACCTTACCAGGGCAGGCACTCGAAGTCCCCCGAGGCTAAGGGTGAGATCTCCGACCGGAGACACTCGTGCACTAAACAGTGCTGCAGACCGACTAAACAACCGGCGTGCTGAAGCAGACAAGAGTCCAGCTATCAATAAGAATATCAAATCATGGATGCCAAATGAAGTGGAAACCCCTCCTTTTATAATGCTAAACTCCCTCCAAAACTTAACTGCGTCCTTCACCTTGCAGTTACCCTTGGGTCAGCGTGAGGCCTCCCCTCATATACGTGTGGACCCCCAAGGCCCCCTCTTTAAGTTATAACGTTAATCAACTAGGAAAACACTTTATTATAAAGTGAGGTGACTAAAGTGAGGTGACCCCTCTTATTTCTCACTTTATTTATTATGTCTAGCTAAAGCGGCAAAATAAAGCAAAAATGAAATATTCCAATTAGCAAGGCTAATTGGGAATATTACATTTATAGAACTCAACCCTTTTCAGTCTTTCAGAAACCCCAGCACTTCTCTAAAGCCCTCTGTGTCAGCTCTGCTAGCCTGCGTTAGCCCCTGTGCTGCTTAGGAAGGGACGGCGTCACCCCAGACTAGGTTACGTTGTCCCTACGCTGCTCTGGCTAGGCCTGCGCCAGCCCTACTAGCCTCTTGTTGCCCCTGCGCTGACCTTTCTGGGCCTAAGCCAGCCCTGCGCAGCCCCTGAAGCCTCTACGCTGCCTCTGATGGCCTATGGTTGTGCTGCATAACTGCTGCTCCCTCTGCGTTGCTCAGTCTGCTACTTCTTTGCTTCTTGTTGCACTCTTGGCCTGGGATCAAACCATCTCTTTCGCCATTACTACCCCTCGCTGCAGCTAAAACACTTCTAAAATTGTTAGCAAACCACGCCCTAGAATTCCAGCTTAGTCTCAGTGCTCTGCCACTGTGTGTGTTCTCCAACTGACCCCAAGCCTTTACTTTATACTTTTCTCGTTGGGAAACCAACAGTCGTGATCTAATCTCTTATCGACGGCTAAGATTAAAAGAAAGCTTGATCCGTGTGACTTAAGTCAGTTTCATCACATGTTTAATTTAATTAACTTTAATCTTTTAATTTTCCTAAGTCAAACTTAGGGTCCTTAATTAAAAAGATTAATTAATTAAATATCTCTTAAACAGGATGGAATTTCTTAAATCGCTTTCTGGGTCTTGGAGATCTTATGTACTCTAGTCCCTCTACAAAGTTTGGGAGCTAGAGCACATCTGATGGGACCCCAAAATCTCAACAATCCCTCTTAGCGAGGAATGTGCTCTAACAACAATACTTCACTTTGAAGTTCTACACTGATCACTGGTGTGGGTCTCTGCGTTGATGCTTGGCCTGTTGCCCTTCATCACTGCGTTGTTGTTGCTCTCCCGTACTGCTGCCCATGACACTGTCACCGCCACTGCCACATCTGTACTGCATCTCCCTCTCAATCTGTTGCATTGTGCTGCCAACTGCTGCACTGCAACTCAGTTGCTGAGAGTAAGCAGTTGAAGTACTCTTGCCCAATCTTTGACAGACAAGTCAGTTGGGCTGCATCTCATCACTAAAGCTCCATAGGCTATTGCTCTTTGCTGTTATCTGGAGGTTGTTGTGTTGCTACAGCTTTGCACTGCGTAAGCAAACCTCCTCTGTGTTGCCTCTGCATTGAAGTCCCCTATGCTGCTGCTACGCTGCGTTGTCATCCTGAAGCCTCTGCATTGCTGCAGCTCTACACTGTGTAAGCAAGCCTGCTTTGCGCTGCTGAACACATCAGCCCCTCTACGCTGCTCCTGCAGCATCTACACTGCGCTACTCCCTCTCAGCATCCAGCTTTGCTTCTGCTCCATCTGTGATTCACTGCACCCACTGCTCCACTTGTCCCGTTACTGTCTTAAGGCTCCCGTAGCACAAATGTGAACCAAGTGTTGATTTATGGTAGCATCGGATGTGCTCTAGCCTTGTAACTTTGTATACAGACTAGGACACATGTATTCCATAAAACCCATAAATTGTTTTGGAAAATTCCACTTAGAGATGGTTTAATTAAATTAATTAATTGTTTTTTAATGTTTTCCTAAGTCTAAACTTAGGGAAACTGATTAATTAAAGGGTATTAATTAAAACTAAGTGTGAATCTTCTAGATAAAGTCATGGATCACCTCCAAGTTAATCTTAGCCCTTGATTATGTTTTAATCTTGACCGTTGAAGGGTCAACAGAAGAATATAAGAAGGAGAGTGAGGGGCCTATGGAAAATACATTGATCACATTAAGCAATTGGCATTTTCGAGCTTGCGTGAGGAGACACAGCTTTTGATCAGAATCAAATCACTAGGGCAGGTTTTGCTAAGTGATTGCGATTGAGTGATCAGATCCAGAGAGGGGCAGAAGCAGAGACTGGTCAGGAGGACCAGGAGTGCATTTCAGAGAAAGACAACACTTACGCAAAGAGAGACAGCGCAGTTTTCTGAAGGAGTGACGCAGTCCCTGCAGGAAATCACGCAGAAGCAGCGCAGTGTCTCTTGGAGTCAGTCCGGAGATAGCTAGATGCTGGGGCTTCTAAGCCAGGAGCGCCAAAACCCAGTCTCAGATCAGCTAGATCAGTTGCAGAAAGAGGTGACGCAGTTTCTCAGTCTTGCCCATGCAGGCTTACGCAGTTCCAGCGTAGGCACTTATGCAGAGGCAAAGAGGGGCTTCACCAACGCTGTTTAGATCAGCCGGAGACTTGCAGAATGAGATATATCTCACAATTATATTTGTTGTCTAGATTTCTCTGAAGGGCTTGCCGGATGTTGGCACCCTAGTTGTACTCAAGATTTTGTTGCTTACTAATATAAAACCCTCAGATCTGCTGAACAGTTTTTCCCGAGTTGGGTTTTTCCGGGGACTTAGTCCAAAAACAACTGTGTCAAATGTGGATGTTTTTCGTTATATTTTGTTCAGATTGTTTCAGCACTTGGACTTATTCCGCAGTATTATTTGTGTAGACTACTTCAAAAATTACTTCAATATTTCACTGTAATGAAATAATTATGAAACATAATAGGAGAAGTAATTCAGATTTGTTGCAGTAGGAATCCAGATTTAGGATTTTTCACATGGTATCAGAGCTTATTCAAGCTGGAGTGCAGGAGAAACAAAAGCGAACCAGCAGATCAGCGCAGGAAAGACCGGAATCTGCGTAAGCAGTAGCAGACCCTCCCATAGATTACACTGTCTAGGCCTGGAGGGCAATCCAATGCAGAAAAAGGCTCCCTCTGAGAGAGTTGACAGAGGGGTAAGCATTTTTTTCAGTTGCAGAAGAGGCAGCATAGCAGACTAGCGTAGTTGAAGGACGCAGTTACTACACAGCAGTAAGAGCTGGTGCATAAAGCGTCAGAAAATTTCTGAAAAACACAGATTGGAGATTTCTTGACCTCGGAGAGTTTCTTACTCAAAGAAACTCAGTTTCTCCCATGCAACAACAGAAGCAATGACTTACTCCACAATAAGTGCGTAAGTCTAGCTGAGCAGAGGGTTAGAGAAAGAAATCGACAATTGAGGAGATGGCCAGCAACGGACTGCGTGACCAAGATAGATTGGAGGGTGCCTCCAACTATGTTATTTGGAAATCAATGATAGAATTTCTCCTTGATGAGCATGATCTGAAAGCCCTCATAGACAGCGCAGTTGCAGAACCTCTTGATGCAGCACACCTGAGGCAATTCAAGAAGAATATGGCAAGAGCCAAGCGATTGATCCTAGATGGTGTTAAGGATCATATCGTACCTCACATAGCAGCTAAAAACACTACTACAGAGAAATGGGTAGGGCTAGAAAAGTTGTACCAAGGATATTCCGAGCACCAAAAGATGTATTTGGAGGAGAAGATGCGTAATACCAGGATGAAGGGAGAACATTTTGACTCCTTCCTGTCCTGTATTCAGGATACCCGAGATCAGCTGTCAGCAGTAGGAGCTGCTCCTAGAGACTCAGAGTTGGTAAGGCTCACTCTAAACTCAATTTCAGAAGACAATCAGGTCTTTGTCCAGCGCATTCTGGGCAAAGAAAGGCTTCCAGGATGGGAAGCAATGTGGGCAGCCTTACAGCAAGAAGCGTTGAGGAGAGACCTCCTCAAAATCCATTTGGAGGATGGCAGTAGTGGGTCGAAAGTCAAGAAGGAGGAAGAAGACAACACTACCCTTGCATCAAAGGGGCAACAGAAGCAGAAAAAGAAAGATATGTCCAAGATCAAGTGCTTCCGGTGTGGGGAAATAGGACATTATGCCACACAGTGTCCTCTTTAGAAAAAGGAAAAAGAGGAGAACGAAGATCTGCAAGCAGGAGCTGCCAAGATTGAGGCAAAAAGAGATTGTGCTATGTTAGCTCATATTTCGAAAGGAGAGAAATGGGATGACTTGAAGTTGTAGATCCGGAATCTACAGGTGGCAGGATCCTAGAGTATTTCCGAACTCTTGGATCACATGTGAGCTACAGCAGCCTAAAGACAGTGGCAGGATGGACAGTTGCAGCGGAAGATGAGAAGACAGTGCAGTGGCTAGCAGTACTAGAGCCTGATCAGCACAGAGAGGGAGCAATAGCATCAACAGTTGAGCAGCAGCAGCGGAGTGCAGTGCAGTGCTCACGCAGTGCAGAGCAGCAACATCGCAGTATTTTCAAAGAGCTAATGCAGAAACTAGCAGCAGTCAATCTTATTTTTTAGTTGCTGATTTACTTGTCCAATTTCGGATGTTTTTCTGTTGCAATTAGCAGCAGTGCAGCAGTAGCAGTAGTTGAGCAGCAGCAGCAGCAGTGCAGCAGTAGCAGTGGTTGAGCAACAGCAGCAGCAGTGCAGCAGTAGCAGTAGTTGAGCAGCAGCAGCAGCAGTGCAGTGCACAACAGGTGCAGCGCAATGCAGAGTAGTGCTCACGCAGTGCAGAGCAATGCTCACGCAGTGCAACAACATGGTTGCAGAATTCAGAGGGAGTTGCAGTACAGTGGCAGTTGGCAGCAGTATGCAGATTCAGCAGCAGTACAAATGCAAAATTTTCTTGTGCAATGTTGGTGAGCAGCATCAATAGCACAGCAATAGATGTTCCAGAAGTCAGAACAGCAGCACATTGAGTTGTTTTGCTAGAGCACTTTCCTCGCTAAAGGGAGTGTTGATCTATGGTAGCATCGGATGTGCTCTAGCCTTGTAACTTTGTATATAGGCTAGGACATATGTATTCCATAAAACCCAGAAATGGTTTTGGAAAATTCCACTTAGAGATGGTTTAATTAAATTAATTAATCATTTTTTAATGTTTTCCTAAGTCTAAACTTAGGGAAACTGATTAATTAAAGGGTATTAATTAAACTAAGTGTGAATCTTCTAGATAAAGCCATGGATTACCTCCAAGTTAATCTTAGCCCTTGATTATGTTTTAATCTTGGTCGTTGAAGGGTCAACGGAAGAATATAAGGAGGGTGAGGGGCCTATGGAAAATACGTAGAGCACATTGAGCATTTGGCATTTTCGAGTTTTTGTGAGGAGACACAGCTTTTGATCAGAATCAAATCACTAGGGTAGGGTTTGCTAAGTGATTGTGATTTAGTGATCAGATCCAGAGAGGGGCAGAAGTGGAGAATGGTCAGGAGGACTAGGAGTGCATTTCAGAGAAAGACAACACTTACACAAAGAGAGACAGCGTAGTTTTCTGAAGGAGTGACGCAGTCCCTGCAAGAAATCACGCAGAAGCAGAGCAGTGTCTCTTGGAGTCAGTCCAAAGATAGCCAGAGGTTGGGGTTTCTAAGCCAGGAGGGCCAAAACCGAGTCTCAAATCAGCTAGATCAGTTGCAGAAAGAGGTGACGCAGTTTCTCAGGCTTGCCCACGCAGGCTTACCCAGTTCCAGCGTAGGCACTCACACAGAGGCAGAGAGGAGCTTCACCAGCGTTGTTTAGATCAGCCGGAGACTTGCAGAGTGAGATATATCTCACAATTATATGTTCAGTCTAGATTTCTTTGAAGGGTTTGCCGAATGTTGGCACCCTAGTTGTACTCAAGATTCTGCTGCTTAATAATATAAAACCCTCAGATTTGCTGCATCAATTTTCCCGAGTTGGGTTTTTCCGGGGACTTAGTCCAAAAACAACTATGTCAAATGTGGATGTTTTTCATTATATTTTGTTCAGGTTGTTTCAGCGCTTAGACTTATTCCGCAGTATTATTTGTGTAGACTGCTTCAAAAATTACTTCAATATTTCACTGTAATGAAATAATTATGAAACATAATAGGGGAAGTAATTCAGATTTGTTGCAGTAGGAATCCAGATTTAGGATTTTTCACACCAAGAGTTGGGCTACTCAAGGATCCCACCACCACTCTATAGCTGCTCTACAAATCCATGTCGCCCCACTTTTGTGGTTCATGAGCACTCATGGATACATCATCTTCGGAGCCATCGTCCGCCACAACAGCCTTGGAGCTAGAAGCTTCCTTGTCCTTTTTCTTTTGTGGAAAATTGCTGGTGAAATGTCTTATTTCACCGCACTGGAAACACTTGATCTTCGAATAATCATGCTTCTTTCTCCCTTGCTGCCTCTTTGATGCCAAGGTTGCATCTTCACTTTACTCGAACCAATGTTGTATTGTTTCTTCGTTAGCCAGCGGATTTCCTCCTGTCAAAGGACAGCCCACATGTTGTCCCATTTGGGAAGGTCCGCTCTGCACAAGAGACTTTGGACGAAATTTTCCCAATCCTCTGTGACTACATTGAGAGCAGTCCTTACCATAACATCGTCATCCACCATGACTCCCATGCCTATCAGCTGATCCTGGATCGATTGTAGTCTGGATAGAAAATGATCAATCTCCTCTCCCTTGGCCATCATGAATAACCTCAGCTGCTTCTCCAAAAGCATCTTCCTTTGGACAGATCTTCCTTCATATAGTGTGGTTAGAGCTACCCACATCTCATGAGTTGTTGCCTTCTCGGCTATGTGTGGAACCACATGATCTTTGACCCCGTCCATTATGAAGCACTTGGCATGTGTCGCTCCTTCATTATGCTTTGCTAGGAGAAGAGCATCGGTCGACGTGGCCAGAACTTTCTCTGCATGCTCCCTCAAGCCGTATGCCGCCATGACTACCAGGATTCTGGCCTTCCAGATTGCAAAGTTGGATAGGCCATCCAACCTACCCTGATCACGTAGTCCATGAGGTGCCATCTACTCAAAAAATATGTCGAAACGAATCCTCCTCTCTATGCTAGAGACTCGAATCTAGGGCCCTTGGCAAGACAGGAACCCTCTGCTCCCTCTCACAACTGACTTCCTCTCTTGGAAGTCTGCCAAACAAAACGAATCAGCTCTCATCAATCCTCTGATCGATCTTCAGACTTCTTTGGCACAAAATCTTCTGAGAAGTTGTTCTCCTCCCTCTCTTCGTCAACTTAGCTTAGGCTAAATTCTGCACCGACAGAATTTTAACCTCACTAGCAACTGCTGAAGGTCCGCAGCTCAGCTTCCGGCACTCTGAATCAGCAATCAGCTTCAGAACTGTCACCCTTGATGACCTCTGCGTGAGCAAACAGTCTCAGCGCAGCTTCTGTGCTGCCTCTGCACAGTAATTGTGTGGGCCTGCGTGGATCTACGTGAAGATTGCGTCACTCTGGCATCTGCTTGGCTCTGCTTCTTTCTACTGTTGCACTGCCTTCTTTGGTCCGGTTTTCTGTTGTTGTTGCTGCTTTCTTTGCTGCTTTCTGCAGCATAAATTCTTTAGTCTTCTTGCTGGCGATCCAGGCTAGATCTGCAATCACTCTGATACCATGTGAAAATTTCTGAATACCTCAAACAGAAACCCTATTGTTAATTTTCAGATTTACTTCTCCTACTTACATTGAGTTATTAATGTGAAATATTCAGCATTAACATCGAAGTAAATACATCAACAGCCTACACATACAGATCTAAATTGAATACATGCACAATGACAAAGTGACACACAAGGATTTTCTAGACAACTATCCTCGGAAAAACCCAATGCGGGAAAATCGGTCTTCTGGCTACTGGAGGGTTTTATTATTAAGTAGATTCTAAGCAAAACAAATTTGGGCAGCAACTGGTTAACCCGACAGAGAAATAAAACTGCAGCTATACTTATGTTCTAGAGACAGAAAAACTGATTGATTCACACCCTCCAACGAGATTTACAGAACTCAGCCCTTTTCAGTATTCAAAAACCCCAGCGCTACTCTGAAGCCCTCTACGTCAACCCCTGCACTGCTCAAGAAGGGCCTGCACCATCCCAGACTGGGTTACGCTGCCCCTGCGTTGGTCTGGCTGGGCCTGCATCAGCCCTGCTTGCCTCCTGCTGCCCCTACGCTGCCCTTTCTGGGCCTGCGTCAGCCCTGCGTAGCCCCTGAATCCTCTACACTGCCTCTGTTGGGCTGTGGCTACATTGCGTAGCTGCTGCTCCCTCTGCGCTGCTTTTCTGCCTCGTGTTGCACTCTTGGCCTGGGATCAAACCATCCCTTTCGCCAATACTACCCCTCCCTGCAGCGGAAACACTTCTGAAATTCTTAGCAAACCACGCCCTAGAATTCCAGCTTAGTCTCAGTGCTCTACCACTATGTGTATTCTCCAGCTAACCCCAAGCCTTTCCTTTATACTTTTCTCGTTAGGAAACCAACGGTCGTGATCTAATCTCTTATCGACAGCTAAGATTAAAAGAAAGCTTGATCTGTGTGACTTAAGTCATTTTCATCACATGTTTAATTTAATTAACTTTAATCTTTTAATTTTCCTAAGTTAGACTTAGGGTCCTTAATTAAAAAGATTAATTAACTAAACATCTCTTAAACATGATGGAATTTCTTAAATCGCTTTCTAGGTCTTGGAGATCTTATGTACTCTAGTCCCTCCACAGAGTTTGGGAGCTAGAGCATATCCGATGCTATCCCAACACCCCATAATCTCAACACCTCCAAGACCTTGTCATAGCTCCACTAGTCTTCTTACGTTGATCTTCTTTTATGCACTCCTTTGCACTGGCCCTGGGAAAGCTTGGTTCCTAGTGAACTCCTTTCCTTCTAGCCTTGGACTCCTAGAGACTTAGCTCTTCTCTGTGTTATCCGAAGTCTGTTAGCCTCTCCTTTACGCTGTATATACCTCTGAGATTGCAGTCCTTGTTTCTTAGTTGAACACTTTTGCATTGTAGTTTAGATCCTTATCATAAACTCGGATCCTTCTCCTAGCTTCAAATTCTACCTCGCACTATTTTTGGCACTATATCACAGTTATGTTTCTTCCTTAAGTAACGCTTGGCAATCCTGAAGTGATCTCGGTGTATATGACCCAAAGACAGAGATAAGACTTCCTTATTCCTTTGTTGATATAGCACTTCTCTTCACATCACATTTCAGTCCTTGACCTTGCACTTAGTTGTACACTTGATCTGAACTTCTTGGTGTATAATGAAACTGCAGACTAGTCTATTTATAGGCACTGTACCTCTTCTAGGCCGACTTGACCTCTTGCTAGAAGGTCGACTTGTCAAGAGGTGCATCAACTCATTTAAGCCGACTTTGTGGAGCATATTGACAAGGAGTGTTTACACCATGTTTGAGTTGTCTTCAAAGAGCATCTAGACAAGGTCTTTGGAGCATACAATTACATCAATGATTGTCTTTTCAAGTGTAACACTACTTCATAGACATGACTCTAAATTATACATTTATGACAAGAAAGACATCAAGAACAATTCTTTGACCTATAATAAAAACTCCTTGCTCATGAAACCCATGAGGCAAGCATTTACAAAATACATTTTATTATCTTTGTCTTCTTCATTACATAAATTCATAATTACAGTCATTATGAAGACCGAACCTAGTTACACTTTCCAACACTCCCTCTTAACTAGGGAGGTATTCATAATGGTACATGGTCACTATCAATCAGAAAAATCTAATTGGTAATCCCATCTGTATAGCATCATATCAACTAGCATTGTCATAATGCAAGGCCTGGACTAACAGCTCCATCTCTCCACGAGACCATGAGCTACAATGCTGGCGAGACCAATGATGAATAGACACCGTCATCATTGTATCTCTTGGATCATATCCCACCCGGGTTCATTCAAGATATGTCCACAAGGACTATTCTTACTGTTGGATTCCCAGTCCTCAAAGAATATCTGTCCTTCCACGACTACTCTTTCCTTGGATGCCCTAAAACATCCCCAAAAGAGTATCGAATACCAGATGATTACCCAATCTCGCATTTTGTTTTCCAGGTGAAGACCAGAATGATGTGTCTATCTCTCCCGTTCAACTAGGGAGGACATATTCCACAAAAGAATGTACTCATTTCCATACAAGGAATGTACCTAAGTTCCCTCTTGGCTTAGGAATTACCAAGTTTCTTCCAAGTAAGAAACTTATTACCAGGCTCCCTCTTAATCAGGGACTTGTAAGAGCAATGATGAATGTTGATTTCTGGTAGCATCGGATGTGCTCTAAGTCTCAAATTTTGTATGGAGGCTTAGACACATGTATTCCAAAGAACCCAAAAAGCGTTTTGGGAAATTCCACCTGGATTGTGTTTTATTAAAATAATTAATTATTTTTAATGGGAACCTAAGTTTAAACTTATGGAATTAAAATAATTGAAGGGTGTTAATAAAACAAGGTGTGAATCTTCTAGAAAAAAACGGAGATCAAGTCAAGTTAATCTTAGTCGTTGATTAGCGATTTAATCTCGGTCGTTGAGACTCAACGAAAAGATTATAAGGACTCGATGGGCATTTGGAAAAACACACCGAGGAGTGTAGAGATTGAATTTCTCAAGAGACCAGCACAGAGCAGTTGGATTTGATCGAGAAGATGTGATTGCAGTGAGGGGCAGTGATAGTTCCAGTTGGAAAGTATTTTCTTGATCTGGGAATACACAGTAGAGAAGGCAGAGGGCAGTACGCAGAAAGGCAACGTAGCAATTATGCTAGCCACCGCAGTGCTACGTAGAGGGAGCATTGCAGCCTTGAGGAGATCCGAGATTTTGCTGAGGATCAGTCAGATCCAGTGTCTAAGTGCCGAGGTGTGAGACCAGAGGGGCCAGAGATCAGTATCCAGCCAGCAAAGGATCCAACAAAAGCGGGTGATACAGTCCCCAACCAGAGTGATGCAGATCTGCGCAGAGGCAGCGTGGCGCTCGTTAGCTCAGTGTTAGATCAGTTCCAAATTTCCAGTGTCAGTGTGAGGTAATCCTCACTAGTTCTTTGTTAATCAGATCCTCTGTGTGGATGGCGAGTAAGGTATCCCAAATTGTATTCAGAACTTCTACTTAATAATATCAAACCCTCATCTGTTGCACCGGTTTGACCGCATTGGGTTTTTACGGGGACTTAGTCCAAAAACAACGGTGTCGTGTGTATATTCATTTTCTTGCCGAGATCTTGTTTTCGTGTTTATTTTTCCACAGTTTATTTATGTAGTGAAGGTTGCAGTGTATTTGCTTCAGTATTTACTTGTAGAACACAGTAAATAACTTGCGTAATTTGTCAAGTAGAAGAAGTAATATCAGTTTGCTGCAATAGGATTCCGGATCTAGGAATTTTCACATGGTATCAGAGCTTGTATAAAAGGGCAGGTGAAGCAACAGAGCGGACCAGAAGGATCCAGCGCTGAGCAAAAAGGAGATCAAAGAGCTGTGTGTGAAAATTTTTGAATACAATAATGCAGAAATCCTACTGTAGTATCTTGGTTTACTTCTCCTACTTGTGATTAAATTATACACGTTATTTTCAGAAAATATTCAGAAAATATCGAAGTAAACACAACTAACATCCTACACACATACAGATCATTTATTGAAAATTACGCTCATTCAACAAAGTGACACACAGATTTTTCAGACAAACATCCCCGAAAAAACCCAATGCGGGAAAACCGGTGCAGCAGATATGAGGGTTTATTATTATTATGTAGAATCTGAGTACAGCAAATCTTGGCACCCAACTGGTTAACCCGACAGAGAAAATAATAGATTTGCAACAATACCTGTTGTTCTGAGACCAAAACTTTGACGGATCCACACCCTCAAACGAGATTTACAAGACTCAGCCAATTTTTGGCCCTAGAAACCCCAGTGTTGCCCCTGAAGCCCCAACGTCAGCCCTACTAGGCTCTGCATGCCCTTGTACTACTCAGAAGGAGACTGCATAACCCCAGACTGGGTGACGCAGTCCTTACGCTGCCCTAGAAGGCCTCTGCGTAACCTTGGTAGCCTCCTAAAGCTGCAGCGCTGCCACTTCTGGGCCTACATAGCACCTGCGTAGCGGCTGAAGCCCTCTGCGTTGTGCAGCTGCTGCCTTTGCTCCTCTGCGCTACTCCTGATTGCTGCTCCTCTGCCTCTTGCTGAATCTTGGCTCCAGGATCAGATCATCCCCTCAGCCAATACTACCCCTCGCTGCAGAAAACGCTTCTAGAAATTCTTAGCAAACTCGCCCTAGAATTCCAGCTCAGTCTCTCAACTCTGCCTCTGTGTGTGTGTCTCCAACTGACCCTCAAGCATTTCTCTTATACTTTTTCGTTGAGACATCAACGGTCATGATTTAATCTCTTATCAACGACTAAGATTAAAAGACTATTTGATCCGCGTCACTTAGAACATTTCATCACGTGTGTTTAATTAATTCACATTAATTCTTTTAATTCCCTAAGTTAGACTTAGGGTCCTCATTAAAAAAATTTCTTATTTTAATATCTCACACATAAGATAAAATTTCTTCAAACGCTTTATGGGTTTTGGAGGTGATGTGTTTCCTAGCCCCTCCACAAAGTTTCAAGGCTAGAGCACACCCAATGCTACCCCAATACACAAAATCTCAACACTGCGTAGGCAATAGATCAATTTCCCAGGTATTGCGCAGTTCAAGCTAGGAGAGCAAGATTTGCGAGGAAGTCTCTATCTAAGTGAGTCCACATAGACGTAAGACTTTCCAGATCACGGTTTGTCAGCGGCAGAGGGAGCAACGCAGCAGATTCAGCACAAATCAGTTACTGGTGGGACACAGTTTACTTGTAGCTGCAGTTGCTGGTGCAGAAGGCATCAGAAGAGACAAGAAGAAGACACTTTTCATGGAATTTTGACCTCAAAGAATTTCTTGCCCAAGAAATTTTGATTCCCCGTGCAGAAGCAGCGAGATCGTGATTTATTTGGCTAACTCCAACAGGGAGTGCATAGAGCCAATTATGCAGAGGGTTAGAGGCAACAGTTCGACATTCAGTTGGGTGAGATGGCAGCCACCGAGTTGCGTGATCGAGATCAATTGGAGGGTGACTTCGACTATGTAATCTGGAAGGCAAGGATGTCCTTCCTTCTAGATGAGCATGAGCTCAAGACCTTCATCAATAGAGTGGTAGTTGTCCCCACAGATGCGAATCCATTGAAGGTCTACAAGAAAGATATGGCCAAAGCAAAGAGACTGATCCACGACGGAGTGAGGGATCATATTGTTTCACACACTTCTGGCCAATGAGATGTGGGACGCATTGGCTACGTTGTATAAGGGATCTTCCAAGCAGTGGAAGATGTACTTGGAGGAAAAGATGAGATCTACTAGGATGCAGAAGAGAGATCGCATTGATCCATTCCTTGCAAAACTTCAGGATGTCCGAGATCAGCTAGCAATTGTAGAAGCAGCACCTCGAGCCACAAAGATGGTTAGATTGGCTTTGAATTCTGTTTATGAAGAATGGCAAGTCTTTGTCCAAAGCATCATAGGCAGAGAGAAGTTGCCAGATTGGGAAGGAATGTGGGCAACTCTTCAACAGGAAGAGATGAGGAGAGACTTAGTCAAGTGTAAGCTTGATGGCAGCAGCAGCAGTGGGACGAAGCCCAAGGAGGAGGAGGAGAATGCATCCCTTGCATCAAAGGGATAGCAGGAGTAGCGAAGGCGGAAGAAGGACGTCTCAAAGATTAAATGCTTCCAATGTGGCGAGATGGGACATTATGCTACACAATGTCCTCTCAAGAAGAAGGACAAAGATGAGAAGCATCATCCGCAGGCTCCAACCGCAAGGATCGAGGAGGAGGAATTTACAATGACTGCCCACATATCTCTAGGGGAGCATTGGGGTGATCTGTAACTGTAGCTCGAAAGAGTTGCAGTTGGGCAAGATCCGTGAGCAATCCACCTCTTGGATCAATACCTTGCTACGGGAGCCTGTTACACAACATTTTGTCACCATCCCTGCAATCCCTCACCCCGCATATTGGAGGGTCTTTCTCGTGACCTGTGAGTAGTGTCATACTCTGCAAACACCTTCTTTGCATCCTTCTGCATAAGGACATCATTTCTCCTGTTGGACATTTCCTCAAAAAGCACACAAAAACCTATGTTTTGCCTTGGCGCGGGTAGCCAGTTCACCCCTCGCGCCAATGTGGAGGATTTACACTAGAGCCCGTGCCACCTGGCGCTCTCTCTCTATGTTGTGCCCGCGCCAGCCGTTTTGGGAATGTTTTTTAACAAATAGAGGCGGAAGTTTCTTTCTAACCACCTCAAGGATGAGTCACAGGAAGTGGTTAAGTTGATGAGCCACGGATCTCCCTCTTTAGGTAGTGGTTTCCTCCTCCCATGGAACACTCCTTGAAGATAGGTCTCCCTTCCATGATTATAGGGATCCTAACCTCTCCCTCTCCCTCTATATAATCAAGCCTTTTCCCTTTATGAAAGCTAGCTGAACATATAGCCAAGAAGTTGAACAAGGAGAAGAGATACTATAGCTGAGTAATTGCTATTGAGAAGGTAGAACCAAGGAGAATTCCGTAGAGAGAGCCCCGTCTGAATTCCCGACGAGCCTTTGTGAGACGCGCTCCGCTAGAACCCTGTTGGAGGAGACCGCAACGTCGAAGCTTGGTTGTACTCTTCCTTTCTTTCATTAATATACTCAACTATGGTATTGGTTCCATCATTGTGTTACGTTGATTAGTTAATGCAATTGATTCAGTCTTCTTCGACTAACTGATAGTTACGAATGTGAAATAGTATGCTGTATATCGTCTTTGTTTCTTGTGTATGTGCAGATATCCGAGCGTGAAAGCGAGCGGATCGTGATCTGTCAAACCAAGAGCGAGAGGCAGCCACTCTTTCCGACGACAACAACAGCGTAGGACCTCCGATAAGTCATCTATCGAATCTTCGTCCATTCGTTAACTAGGAATCGATATTATAGCTTGTCTCATTTGTGGCTAGACCCACTCTAGGGCTAGTGGGATCGCCTCTATCCGCAGAGGGGATTTACCTCACCAACAAATTGGCGACTCCACTGGGGATCAGTGCGAGTTTGTCTTTCGTCCATTAGGTCTTCTTCTTGGTCTTTGCCTGCTTAGCTTGCCTTTTCTGATTATTTTTGCTGAGTCTAAGACCCTTGTTCAGCCCCAGAGGATCAGATTTGACCTCTGTTGTTCCAAAATTTTCCTTTTACTAGGGTTGGCTTGATTGGCGCAGTTTCCAATCTGACAGTCGCGCCCACTGGCGCTTGTTGCTAGTTCAGCTTTCGCGCCATCCCCTGTTTGGCGCTGATTACAGCGAAACAATCGCGCCATTTCCTGTAGGTATTAGGGTTTGCTTTGTTTTGGAGTTTTTAGGTCAGTACTTGTGTTTCTGGGTGATTTTTTGGCATGTCTTGAGTGCCTTGGGATTGTTTGTGACTATGAACAGCCTCCTTCCTTCAGTGGTTTGTCCATTTCTTGTCAGCATCATGGCCTTAGGGTTTTCTAGTGCTTTGGTATGCTGAGCCTCCCGTAGAAGCTTCGATCTTTTGTTTCACAGCCACCTTCGTTCCTTGTTTGATAGCATTCAGCTCTTTTGATCCGTTTGAGTGATTGCATTTGGTGAAACGAGTCTTGTCTCTTTCATTCATTTTTGCTTCATTTCACTCCAAGCATAGATTACACTGCTTGTATGGCTCTGTTTCGAAATCTTTCTTCGATTTGAAAGTTTGCAACATTGGTTCGAGTTTTGTTTTGTTTGCTTTTGGGTTGATTGAAATTGTTTCGTTTCGACTCTCGCATTAACATTCTCAAACTAGTGTGTTGGTTTGTTTTTCATGTCATTTAATGCATTGTTTGCCCTATTACATTGAAAATTTAAAAAAAAAAAAAAAAAATTGTGCTTGCATACTTGTTTGCATTGAGGAATTGGAAAATCTTTCACATAACTAGCATTGGGCATTCTAGGAAAGATTTATCATTTTCATTAGCTTGCATCAGATATTGTAGTGGATGTTTTTGCATGTTCTTATTGTTTGCTATCGCTTGAAAACCACTAACTTTCTCGTAGATGGCTTTTCATCGAACGAAATGGTATTTTATGGCATGTGCCCTGCATTTAGGGATTTGTGAGATCCAACATTCGGTAGGACCTTGGAATTGAAACATAAATACAAGATCAACTTAAAATTTATTCAATTAACCTAAGGCAACATTGAAACCTAACGAAACATTTAGTGGTCTAAGTTAGAGACGTGTTCCGGGGCCTTTAAACCTAGCAGTTGTCGCTCGCCATCTGGCTTCAGACAGCACTAGTACGGACTTGTGCTCCCCGTACCATCGAGTATATAAAGGGAGACCCCTCTAGGTTGCCATCCTTTTATCCGTAGGAAGCCGAGTCTGCCACCTTGTAACCGTGATACACCGAACACAGCATTCGGGGAGACTACCTGCACGTACGTCAAGTCCTTGGTTAATTTCTCTTTCATTTATTTACCAAGGTGAATATGGCAGTTCACGGAAACCTGGTACACCCTTTTACCTAGACTACCTAAACAGTCATTTTCGATCTTTACTGACTCCATAAATTTGAAAAGATCATCAAGCACTTGTCCTTTCATGCTCGTTTCAACCTGAAAGTGATAAGAGTCACCTTTTGCCTATTTCTCGACTCTTAAAATATGAAACAACAGAGTTTTGTTTCGATGTCTTAAAAATTAACTGCCCACGAAATATTCCTGGTTAAAGTTAGTTTCCTTAGGGTGTTGTTTTAAAGTTGTTTTTGATGGCGACGTTTCCCGAGTTCACTAACCCAAGAATCCCTCCCGAAGGGAATCCTGGTCCTTTTCCTGCTTTTGGGAATGTTGGTGCTCCTTATATGGCAACGTTGTGCCTGCCTAGGTTAACTGTTGGGTTGCCTGTATGGTTATTTTCAACCTCGGTGGTCCCGAGTGTTCCGTGCACCGTACAACCATCTCCTCCACCAGAACAACATCATGTTGTTTCTAAGGTGCACCTCTCCCCTTCTTCGCCTATTTCTTCGTCCTCCTCTTCTACTTCGCCTGGTGAACGTCTGGATTCCAGTAACCAAGTAGCTAGGAAGAAGAAGAAGAAGAAGTCAGATAAGCGAGAGGCTAATACTGCAGCTATTGCGCTTAAGAAACCTTCCCTTGCGGAACCATCCAAGCTTCCACGAAAAGTCAAATTCCCTTGCATGTTGTGCAAAGGTGACCATCTTCTTCGAGACTGCCCTAGCATTCCCAAGGTGCTCGAAGTATGGTCCGACGATCGCCCGCCATTGCCTTTGGCTTCTGGAAGTCATATTGGTGATGCATCTTCAACTAGTACTGATCAGACTCGTAACAAACAGGGTAAAATTACCAATCCTTGTAAGTTGTGTGAAGGGCATCATCCCATTCACCTTTGTCCATACACGGATGAAGCCAAGAGAGTGTTGGACAACCCTACTGTTTCTGTACCCTGTCGTCCGACTGGTTACAAGAAGCTTTCTTCGAGTCCTCCGCTAGTTGATTCAACGATCAATCAAGCGTCATCCTTGCTCGATCCCGCTCCCCCAGAAATTCAAATTCAAGAAACCGTTCCCGACCAACCATTGGACGTGGAATCGATCAACTTGATTCTGCCTATGGTCCCTCAGATTTTTTCCGTTGAGAGTGGATCTCATTCCCCCCACGTTCTTCTTGTTTCATCAGATTCTTCAGACTTAGAGAAAGACTCGTCCGTTCCTGTAGTGCAAGAAGTTGCTCCTCCTACTCCCGTGATGGAAGTCCAGGAGAGTGCTCCTCTTGCTCCGGTAACACCGGGGGAAAACCATCTCAGTTCTATGGTATCCCCTCCAAGTAGTTTGGTCGCTTCCTTTGATTGGAGTCAATTTGCCGGATATCGCCTTCCGTCTTATGTGCCTTTCGAGATAACGGTACAAACCTTTGATCTGGTCGTACCCAGCACGATTGTAGATGAAGGCGCGTCTGTTAGTATTCTGTCTTCAACTACTTGGCAAGCATTTGGTTCTCCGCCATGTTGACCACACTTTGTCAACTACCCCATAGCAGTACACACCCATTTTTTCAAATGGGATTCGTCATGTTCGACATAGTTGCGCCATTCAGATTCCATCAGATTTCATCGCCGGTCGACAGTTTTTATAATGATGTAAACCCATTCTGCACGTTATGATGTAAATGATCTAAGTAAGACCGTCAATGTATGTAACAACCTAGGTAAGCCTAGTATGTTGTTGATGATCTCTATCCTAGGAGGTTTTTTGTCTCATCAATTCACGAAAGTGATCGGCAGAGTTTTTCCCTCCAGCCTCACCCCAAAGCTAGTGTGGATTTTATCATCAGCATACTAAGTGAGTCCTAGTGTTCTATCGAGTCCTTGTAAAAGTAGTTTCAACTACTTGGTCTACTAGATCATGTTTTGAGTCGCAGAATTGGGTATTTATTTAAGGGTCTATACGAATGGGTTTTCCCCCTTCATGTATGTAAATGTATTATCTCATGTAAAAGAAGGTTGGAAAAATAATTATAATCCCCTCTTAGTCAATTAATTAAATTTTCTGGTCAATTAATTAATAAAATCCTAAACCAGAAATTTAATTAATTTAGGGTCCTAAATTAGGATTAAATCTTTAAAGGCAAAATTTGTTGGTCCTTGGAAAATGATTTTGGCAGCCCCAGGCCAAGGGAATATTGAGAATTTTAAGAAATATTGGACCCTTGGGCCCTGGTGGTTAAGTCAAGGTCAAAATTTTGGGGTAATTAACTCAAAAATAGTATTTTTGAGTTAATTAAAATTGAATTAAATGATAAATTCGTTTTTTTTCCCCAAAATTTTAATTTCAACGCTCCTGATTAAAAGATGATTAAATCTTTTGGACGGTTGAGATTATTTTGACGAGGATCATCCAAACTAGCCGTTAGAAATCTTGTCCTATAAATTTAGAGGTCTTTCTCATTTTTGAATCATCCGATCTCAGGATCGTGCACTTGCTCTTATAAGCTCTTATAAACTTTTTGAGGAATAAAGCATAAAGACTTTGGGGTTACAAATTTGGATGTTCCTTCTCAGATCTATGTGGTGAATTGTCTCTGAACTCTGCTACTTTGTTTCTTGTATTTATGGTTGATGGCCTACATCGATTAATCTGCATACAGGTATCTTATGCAGTTTTCTGGGTTTATAAAATGACATTCTGATTTTTCTGCAAAGGTCTCATGTTGTTTTCTTAAATCTCTATCAATCTAAGATTCAGATCTAAGTGTGCAGGGAATATTTTTAAGATTGGGCGTCTGGGGAAGTCTTCGGTTGGACCAGCCGACTCCCAATAAACATAAATATGATAAGCTCTTTATTTGTTAAATTTCCGGGTCTATCTAAAGATATTTGTGATTTTGCAGGGTTTCGAAGGCTGGTGCCTCTCACTAAAACTTTAAATCTCTGAAAATTGTGCTAAAACGGATTTAGATCTAACCGTGAGGGTTTGAAATCTGTAAACTAGTTGTAAATTTGTAATTTTTTTTGGGACTGTGAGGGTTTTAATTGTTTCATGGTGTGTATATCTTCAGATCTGGCTATCTTTTGCAGGTTAAGGGTTTGAATCAGAATTTTTTTTTTAGATCTAAGGCAGATCCAGCCTCCAAAGGCCAGATCTGGCCTCAAACTGCCACTGTGGGCAAATCCGGACATATTTAGTTTGAAGAGCACTGAAAATCTGAGATTGCAGGGAGAAGTTTTTTTTTTTTAAATTTAAAGGGAAAAATTTTGATTTGATGGGGTTATTCACTACATATTTCTGTCTCTGCCCTAGCCGCATTAGTTAACTCCCTTCTTCAGCAGCGTTTCCACTTGTTTTCACGTCCGATCTGCCTTTCTCTGCCACTCATCGAGCCTCACTTCTGTCCGCTCTCCTCTGCCCTTCATTTTTCTGTAATTCATTTTTCTTCTTTACGCTGCCTCTGCCATCCGATCTACAAGTCAATTTTTCCTTGCCATTTCTCAAACGCTATACATCTTTCTCCATCTCTGCCCTCCTGCCGTCTGCGTCATTCTTCATAGCCATCGATCTCTTTTCATTCCCCTCGATCCTTTGTTCGACGTCCACCTGCAAACACAAGGCATAAATTTCAAAACGCATCCAAGCCATCTATCACGTCGTCGCTCTTCTTTCCCCTCGACCTGCAGAACAGTAAACATACACATTCAAACCAGCGCGTGAAATATAAACCCTTTACATATCCGTCAAATTTTTGTAGGGATTCGATTTTAGTTTTAGATTTTATGATAGCGTAAATTTAAATTTTAATGGATTTCATTTAGCGTAGTTTTTGTTTTAGTTGTAGTTTAATTTTAAATTAGTTTCTTTTTTTTTTTCTTTTTTTTAGATTTTAGCTTAATCGAATTTTAGTTTAGTTCTTTTAGATTTTAATTTAATTCGATAAAGGTTAGCGTAAGTTTTAGATGTTAGTCGATTTTTAGTTTTAAATTTTATTTTTAAATTAGTTTTAATTTTTATTTTAGTTTTAGATTTAAGTTGTAGTTTAGATTTAGATTTTTAAGTTTAGATTCCAAAAAAAACAAAAAATAATTAAAAAAAATATAAAAATTCTTAAAATATTTTCCATAGTCGAATGAGCTTTTGAAATTTTATCTTAAGAGTGACTATATAACATCTTCGATTTGTCTGGATCGAAATTAATTGAAACATCATAAATCTGGAAATATTGCGAACATCTGGCATTTTCATCTTGTTGTGGGTTTAAGATATTTTAATGCATGGTTGTGGTGTTTTTTCAATTGAATATCATTGATCAATCGTGTTTTAATAAGCAGCAGTTAATCGTCACTTACTTGTTCATAATTGCATAACGGGATTTTGTTTGACTCCATAAGGCACTGGTCTTAAACGGGAGATCTAATTTAGATCTGTGGAATCTCGTTCATTTTATCAAGTATTTGATGTCTTAGCTGTGTCTCCTGGATTCTTCACCTTCATTTCTAAAAGGGTCTACCTCCCTTAGCTTGCAAGGAGACAGCTTAAATAGAGAGATTGGGGATCAAGGTGACAGCCCCCGATCTAAGTCGTTGTCGTTGTGCCTTGACAATCTGTGCGACAACATTTTTTGGCGCCGTTGCCGGGGATAGAATTTTTCTGTCCTTGGTCTTAATGACATTTTCTAATCTTCTGATCTTTCATCGCCATTCATTAGCCTGTTGCAAGGGATCACATTTTCTGGCCTTCTTTCATCTCTTCATCATCTAATCTTTTCATCTTTAGCACCTGGACATTTCGGTTGGCTTCTTGTTTGGGTGGCGACTCCAATTATTCATCTTTTTACTCCCAGACAAGAATCCCCCCTTTATATACATATGTTATTCTCGATTATTTCTTTCTATTTTCAAAATTAGTTTCGTGTTCAAGTGGCGACTCCAAATTCTTTCATTTCTTACAAAGGTTCTTGCTAAAAAAGTTCGCTTCTTGAGGACCTTTTGACTATTCTTGAACACGGATCTATTTCTTAAATTTTAAGCAGGTCATCATGGATAACACCTTTCATGACATGCCGGAAGAGGCCACTTCAAAATTGCCTTTTTTCTCAGGTGGTGATCCAGGCACTGCTCTATTACATCTAAGGACAGTCAACCTTTTTATACATAAATATTTTCGTCCTTCACAATATAATCATGAAGATGTCAAGATACGTGTCTTTGGCTATTCTTTAAAAGGTGATGCTATCGATTGATTTCGAAATTGTCCTGAGGAGTATTGTTTACAAAACATCATCAATGCTTTTAGAGATAAATATATAGAACAAGATGACTCAGATAGTGAAATTGATCTTGTAGAGAACTCAACTATCAGCAGGAGATTTCCAGACAATTCTCAGGATGAATCCACTTGTACCATGACAGCACAAACCCATGAAAGTGGTGAAACAGAAACAAGTTGTCAAACTAGTGTTGATAACGATAAGAATCTTGTTAGCGAATTGATTCAGATGGTTAAGGACATACAGCTAAATCAAGCTCAGGTAATCAAGAATATGGAGGCCAACCAAGCTCAAATCATTAAGAATATGGAACTTAATCAAGAAAAAATAATAGCGGATCACGCCAGGGAAATTGGTTCTATGCAGAACAGGTTAAAGGTCATGGAATTTAATCACTCCAATCAAATAATTGCCATGGAAGAAAAACGTGTTAAGGAAATGATGATCATGGAAACAAATCATAAGAAAGAGATGAACTGTATGCAAAATTTCTTCATGGCCATGAAAGAAGATAATGATAAAATGATTCAAAACATGGAAGCTAACCAGATCAATCTTCAGAATCGGATAAATACCTTAGACGAAAGTCATGCACAGGAAATAAATGTCATGGAAAACAGGTTAAAAATGATGGAAGTTAATCATTCTAATCAGATGTCTCTTCAACACAATTTGTCAACAGATCATAAGACTTCTTGTCTGCTAAAGCCATTTCCATCTCATCACATGGAGGTCACTTTTCCCATTAAGGAAGAGTTAACTATGGCTACAAAGGATGTCGAGAAAGACCAAGCTTATGTGTCACCATTGACAGAGTATGTCTAGAATAAGATTGGTTGCGCTCCAGGTTCATCAAAGGTTTTGTATAAGGAATTTCAAGATAAGGACAAGAAATCTACAGTAGTCTCATTGCTGACATCACAACCCACTCAGACGAAGAGAAAGAAGAAGAAAGGAAGAAGTAAGCGGTTTGATTCGTCTGATGGTCGAGAGCAGCTTGACATTCGGATAAGACAAAGTCCCACAATTAGCAAGATTGGGCATGGCACATCTGAAAAGCAGCCTACAGACTTGCTTGAAAGCACGCAAATGCTTAGCATGCACTATATTGAGCACATCTGATGCCATTTGGGCATCCTCTGTATTGTATTTCTAACCATATTCCTTGTTATTTCAGCATTTCATTTTGTAGTTAGAGTAGATTTATTTTTCATGTTAAGTAGAATAATGAATAAAAGAAGAGCTACTACTTTTCATGTACTTAATGTTATATGACGATATTTGGATGGACACTACTTATATAATTTTGTGTGTTGCTTGGGTGCAGATTCTGGATTCTCACATTCCTTCGATGAAACAATGTGTCCCCAAGTAGAGCCAGATGTTGACCACACTTTGTCAACTACTGTAATATTCCTAATTAGCACCGCTAATTGGAATATTTGATTTTTGTATAGTTTTGCCGACTATAGTTAATTAATAAATAAAAGTGAGAAAAGGGGTCTAACTCACTTCAATAAAATAAAGTGTTTCCCTAGTAGAGGCAACGTTGTAACTTAAAGGGGAAAGCCTTGGGGGTCCACACACACATGAGAGAGGCCTCACATAAACTCCTAAGGTAACTGCGCAGGTCAAGGAGGAACTCAAGGACGCAGTTAGGGTTTTGAGGGAGCTAGCACTATAAAAGGTGGGGGTTTCACTCCATTTGGCATCATTGATATGTTATTGATATTGAGAGCTAGACTTTTGTCTACTTCAGCACGCCGGTTGTTTAGTCGGTCTGCAGCACTGTTTAGTGCGAACTGAGTGTCTCCGGTCGGAGATCTCGCCCTTGGCTCCGGGGGACTTCGAGTGCCTGCTCGAGCAAGGTTTTTCCTTCAGTTTCAGTTGGTGATTTGCAGTAGATTTTTGGGTGGACGTTGCAGAGGAGTTAGTCTCTTGGAGTGACTGCACAGTCCAGGAGAGAGGACGCAGTTTCAGCAGGGAGGACGCAGTCTTTGTTGAGCAGCGTTGTTGTGTGGTGATTTGGCCGTGGTTTCAGCGTTTTTTCAGCCTTGAGGAGGTTGCCATTTCAGCCGGAGGTTTTGCAGGAGGATTCAGACCCTTTTCTCAGCGTATTCTTTGAGCATCTGCGCTGTTCCTGGAGGCACAGCGTTTTTGTAGGAGGAGGGTTTCTGGGGGTGATTTTCGGAGGTGGTCCGTTTGGTCTATGATTTCTGGGTTTTGTCCGGAGCAGCGAGTACAGGTGATCTGTAGATTTTTAGCTCATTCCGGCGAGGGGATCAGCCTCTAGTTCCAGTTCTTTCCATGAGCAGCAGTTTACGGCAGTTTCTTCCAGCAGCTGGGAAGCAGTTTCTGTAGTAGCCATTTCCTGTTTCTGAGAGGGTTCTTCACTTGCCTGGTGCAAGGATAGGTGCTCTTATTCTGATTATCCATTGTACCCATTTATATTCTCAGATTAATAAAATGGCTTAGCATTTCTGGAATTTTATGTGTACTTGCTCTATATTCTGGTTCCGGCATTTTGTTCGATATATCTGTTTGTTGTATTTCTGTGTATTACTGTTTATTTCCCATTGGGGATATTACAACTACCCCATAGCAGTACACCCCCATTTTTTCAAATGGGATTCGTCATGTTCGACATGGTTGCGCCATTCAGATTCCATCAGATTTCATCGTCGGTCGACAGCTTTTATAATGATGTAAACCCATTCTGCATGTTATGATGTAAATGATCTATGTAAGACCATCAATGTATGTAACAACCTAGGTAAGCCTAGTATGTTGTTGATGATCTCTATCCTAGGAGGTTTTTTGTCTCACTGATTCACGAAAGTGATCGGCAGAGTTTTTCCCTCCAGCCTCACCCCAAAGCTAGGGTGGATTTTATCATCAGCATACTAAGTGAGTCCTAGTGTTCTATCGTGTCCTTGTAAAAGTAGTTTCAACTACTTGGTCTACTAGATCATGTTTTGAGTCGCAGAATTGGGTATTTATTTGAGGGTCTATACGAATGGGTTTTCCCCCTTCATGTATGTAAATGTATTATCTCATGTAAAAGAAGGTTGGAAAATTAATTATAATCCCCTCTTAGTCAATTAATTAAATTTTCTGGTCAATTAATTAATAAAATCCTAAACCAGAAATTTAATTAATTTAGGGTCCTAAATTAGGATTAAATCTTTAAAAGCAAAATTTGTGGGTCCTTGGAAAATGATTTTGACAGCCCCAGGCCAAGGGAATATTGAGAATTTTAAGAAATATTGGACCCTTGGGCCTTGGTGGTTAAGTCAAGGTCAAAATTTTGGGGTAATTAACTCAAAAATAATATTTTTGAGTTAATTAAAATTGAATTAAAGGATAAATTCGTTTTTTCCCCAAAATTTTAATTTCAACGCTCCGGATTAAAAGATAATTAAATCTTTTGGACGGTTGAGATTATTTTGACGAGGATCATCCAAACTAGCCGTTAGAGATCTTGTCCTATAAATTTAGAGGTCTTTCTCATTTTTGAGTCATCCGATCTCAAGATCGTGCACTTGCTCTTAGAAGCTCTTGTAAACTTTTGAGGAATAAAGCATAAAGACTTTGGGGTTACAAATCTGGATGTTCCTTCTCAGATCTATGTGGTGAATTGTCTCTAAACTCTGCTACTTTGTTTCTTGTATTTTATGGTTGATGGCCTACATGGATTAATCTGCATACAGGTATCTTATGCAGTTTTCTGGGTTTATAAAATAACATTCTAATTTTTCTGCAAAGGTCTCATGTTGTTTTCTTAAATCTCTATCGATCTAAGATTCAGATCTAAGTGTGCAGGGAATATTTTTAAGATTGGGCGTCTGGGGAAGTCTTCGGTTGGACCAGCCGACTCCCAATAAACATAAATCTGATAAGCTCTTTATTTGTTAAATTTTCGGGTCTATCTTACGATATTTGTGATTTTGCAGGGTTTCGAAGGCTTGTGCCTCTCACTAAAACTTTAAATCTCTGAAAATTGTGCTAAAACGGATTTAGATCTAACCGTGAGGGTTTGAAATCTGTAAACTAGTTGTAAATTTGTATTTTTTTTTTTGGGACTGTGAGGGTTTTAATTGTTTCATGGTGTGTATATCTTCAGATCTGGCTGTCTTTTGCAGGTTAAGGGTTTGAATCAGAAATTTTTTTTTAGATCTAAGGCAGATCCAGCCTCCAAAGGCCAGATCTGGCCTCAAACTGCCACTGTGGGCAAATCCGGACATATTTAGTTTGAAGAGCACTGAAAATCTGAGATTGCAGGGAGAAGTTTTTTTTTTTTAAATTTAAAGGAAAAAATTTTGATTTCATGGGGTTATTCACTACATATCTCTGTCTCTGCCCTAGCCGCATTAGTTAACTCCCTTCTTCAGCAGCGTTTCCACTTGTTTTCACGTCCGATCTGCCTTTCTCTGCCACTCATCGAGCCTCACTTCTGTCCGCTCTCCTCTGCCCTTCGTTTTTCTATAATTCATTTTTCTTCTTTACACTGCCTCTGCCATCCGATCTGCAAGTCGATTTTTCCTTGCCATTTCTCAAACGCTATACATCTTTCTCCATCTCTGCCGCCGTCTGCGTCATTCTTCATAGCCATCGATCTCTTTTCATTCCCCTCGATCCTTTGTTCGACGTCCACCTGCAAACACAAGGCATAAATTTCAAAACGCGTCCAAGCCATCTATCACGTCGTCGCTCTTCTTTCCCCTCGACCTACAGAACAGTAAACATACACATTCAAACTAGCGCGTGAAATATAAACCCTTTACATATCCGTCAAATTTTTGTGGGATTCGATTTTAGTTTTAGATTTTATGATAGCGTAAATTTAAATTTTAATGGTCTTATTTCATTTAGAGTAGTTTTTGTTTTAGTTGTAGTTTAATTTTAAATTAGCTTCTTTTTTCTTCTTTTTTTAGATTTTAGCTTAGTCGAATTTTAGTTTAGTTCTTTTAGATTTTAATTTAATTCGATAAAGGTTAGCGTAAGTTTTAGATGTTAGTCGATTTTTAGTTTTAAATTTTATTTTTAATTTAGTTTTAATTGTTATTTTAGTTTTAGATTTAAGTTGTAGTTTAGATTTAGATTTTTAAGTTTAGATTCAAAAAAAAAAAAACAAAAAATAATAAAAAAGTATAAAAATTCTTAAAATATTTTCCATAGTCAAATGAGCTTTTGAAATTTGATCTTAAGAGTGACTATATAACATCTTCGATTTGTCTGGATCGAAATTAATTGAAGCATCATAAATCTTGAAATATTGCGAATATCTGGCATTTTCATCTTCTTGTGGGTTTAAGATATTTTAATGCATGGTTGTAGTGTTTTTTCAATTGAATATCATTGATCAATTGTGTTTTAATAAGCAGCAGTTAATAGTCACTTACTTGTTCATAATTGCATAACGGGATTTTGTTTGACTCCATAAGGCACTGGTCTTAAACGTGAGATCTAATTTAGATCTGTGGAATCTCGTTCATTTTATCAAGTATTTGATGTCTTAGCTGTCTCCTGGATTCTTCACCTTCATTTCTAAAAGGGTCTACCTCCCTTAGCTTGCAAGGAGACAGCTTAAATAGAGAGATTGGGGATCAAGGTGACAGCCCCCGATCTGATTCGTTGTCGCTGTGCCTTGACAATCTGTGCGACAACACACCGCTTATGCCTATTACCCAGAATTTGTTGGCTTTTAACAGAGGAACCAGTCAACTGTTAGGGATCCTTCCGAAGTTGCTTGTTACTTTGGGAAGAAAAACCGTCCATATAGACGTGATGGTTGTTCCAGGCCCCTTAGATTTCAATTTGCTTTTGGGGCGCGACTATACTTATGTCATGGGTGCAGTTGTCTCTTCCCTCTTTCGTGTGATCTATTTTCCACACAAAGGTCGGATCGTGACCATTGATCAGCTTTCATTCGTTGGTCCTAACATGACATCTGGTCCACCATCGTCCCTTCCAGGTCTTTATCTGCCGGTTTTATCGTTGCCACAGGTTAATTATGTGGCTACCTGTCCTGTGCCCGCAGTCAGTGATAGTGCCATTGTGCATCGTGTGCTGGGGGCATTGGGTCTTGATTTTCAAGATATTATTCTCCCACCAGAGGCGAACCTCTTGGAATCTATGACCTCTTATTCATCATAATGAAAAGTCGTCGGAGCGCAATTCGTTTTCTTGTGTCAAGCTCCTTAAAAAATGAAACAAGCTCTTTTGAGGATAGTTCGTCCTCTATGTCAACCTCATTAAAAAATGAATTAGATTTCGAGGATAGTTCGTCTTCTATGTCAACCTCATTAAAAAATGAATTAGGTTTCGAGGATAGTTCGTCTTATATGTCAACCTTGTTAAAAAATGAATTAGGTTTCGAGGATAGTTCGTCTTCTATGTCAACCTCGTTAAAAAATGAATTAGGTTTCGAGGATAGTTCATCTTCTATGTCAACCTCGTTAAAACAATGAAACATGTTCCCGTTCAATTCGAGTTTTTGCTAGGTCTCGTAAAATCCCAGTCGAGTCTTTCTCTTGATCTCGTTTTTTGAACCTTCACTCCATTTCCTATTGACTAAAGCTTGGGGGGCATGTACACCTCGAATTGAGTCACCATGCTAGGGGGCATCCCTGTTTTTTTTTTCAAGCATAGTTTACTTTTGTTTCAAGCTTGTGTCAACATGAAACCAATCTCAAGCATAGTTTACTTTTGTTTTAGAGCTTGCATAAAAATGAAATCTTTTGGTTTTATGCCCTTTGTGAACTTTTTTCCCTAATTCTTGGGTCATTACTTATTATGCAGATTATTTAACTGATCCATTAGCTAAACATTGTATTAGGCATTTGCATAATTTGTAAAAGCATCATCACATGTACAACAATCCATGTAGGAAAATATATATATATATATATATATATATATATATATATATATATATATATCGCATGTTTACAACTGTGTGCATCATAAAAGCCCAAAAAATATATGTCTGTTTCAGTTACATCATGAGACAACATGCCTCTCAAAAATGTGCGGAAATAAAGCCTAAGTGCCTAATCGGCGTGGTGCTCATGATAGCACGTCACCGCCCGTACCAACCGCCTCAGCAAGGGGTGGATACGACTGGGCACCCCTACAGTGTGCCTCTGATAGGCCCGAGGAACATCATCAAAACGAGCATAGTCTGGAATCCCACGGGTGATCCCCTCCAGGTTTTGTACTATCTCCTCGTCACTACCCTCACCATGAGGATCAAAATCACGAGGAGTTCGCCTCGCTATCGGCGACGTACCTGCAAGCTCTGGGCTAACATCTGCATACATATAAGAGTAACTGTCAGAACATGCATATATACCAAAAAATTATAAACTCATGAAAATAAAAAAATGAGTCTCACCTAGCTCTTCGTCCCAATCCTCTCCCTCTGGGAGCGAGAGGTCTGAATCACCGGTGAAGTTTGTGTCGATGTAGCGCCAATCCTCCACGACAATCAATTGTCGACAGAGCCAATCAAAAAACTCTAGCCTCCAGGACATCTGTTGGCCACCCCCTACTCTAGGCATCAGTGCGGCCCATCGGGCCATCCGTGGCTCTCTGAGTGGTGGCATCGGGACAATAACCTCCTAACGCTGAAATATGGGTAGTCGTTCCAAGAATAACGATACCAGAATCGATCCATACCCAAACTGCTTTAGTTTGGTCTTCTTGCACTTAGTGAGTTGTTGCTTGATGTTGATAGTCTCGGCCTCGGCCCAGTTGAAGAGAGTCGGGTTCATGCACTCTGAGGCAAGAAGTAATTGCATCTTTGTGGCCTCATGCGATGCTTGCGATCCTACAGCCCGCGTGATAGTTTGCAGCACTACTCTTAGTGCCAGATCAGGGACGGTTTGGATGTCCACTTTGCCACTCCCTGTTCCTTTTCGTGCCCCTCGGCAAACCCTGTCAATTACCATTGCCATGCTTTCCCCGGAAGGACGGGTACCGGTCAAGATAGGGACTACACCCCTACGCCACAATCCAGTGATAAAATACACATCAAAGACTTCGAGTTCAAGTTCCTGATCCCGAAGCACAAACTTTTCTTGATCCTCGTCCCAAATGCTTATCAAATATTGAAGCAATTCGGGCTGAGCCCGTAGGCACGGTGTCAAGAAGAATTTCTTTGGCCCACAATTTCTGACAGCATTCATGCATTGTTCATTTTCCATGGCCTATTCATCCTCATCACTGTGTTCTCTCTCTTTCCACTCAATTACCATATTTTCTGCTTGGTACCAGCACACATTGTTCATATGAGCATTGTAAGTCTCCTTAGGCTTCAAAATTTGTAATCAAATGGTTGCATTTTCTTTAAATTTAGGCGGATTTTGAGTTGTGCAGTTGGCGCGACCCCTGTGTAAAAAAGCGGTCGATTGGCGCGGGTTCATGCCCGAAACCCGCGCCAACCGCGATGCCCTAGTTTTGACAAATCCTCCCTTAAAGGATTCAAAATGACAATTAAAGGTAATAAAATTTAGCTCAAAAGATGGCAAATGGTGTCGGCTCTTACCTAAAACGGACAGAATCAAGATTGGTTCGCTGAATCACTCGCAATCGTCGCCACAAGATTGCAAGGAAAACGGGTCACTGTTGCTTCACAAAGAGGTAAAAGTGAAAAGTAAATAATTTTTACCACTTATGGCTTTTTATAACTTTTCAAATCTTAAATTAGATTTTAGAACATATTTGTCGATCATTTTATCATATTATTTTCAAGGAATACGTTTTACACGCGTCTTTTTGTGCAACGACAGGTTTTCACATGGTTATGACGAAGGAACAAGTTGTATTTTATACTTTTTCGGACTCGGTAAAAACACAAAAAAGTCACTACCGGAGTCACCTTTCAGCTCTTTTCTGATTTTCTAAAACTGAAAAGATTTCCGAGTCGCTTGTCGTTTTGAACTCGTTAAATTGGTTGCGAAACGATATCTACCCAGTATACGTTTACCCCTTTTTCGGGCTAGGATAGATTATTTACGAAAAAGGAATACCTTAGCCTATCGCGACTAAGAGGTTCTCTCAGACACAGTTTTCTACCTTTTCGGATCTGAGAGACTATCTACGAAAAGGGACTGCTGGAGTTTTCTTTTCCAATTTCTTTTCAAACTCTCTAAACATGAAAAGATGTTGAGTTCTTCCTTTTTCAGACTCGTTAAAACCTGATGACATCGGACTCCGTCATTATGACGTCACTCGAGTTCCTCCTTCCTAGGGCTCGTAAAATGTACTAGGTTGGATTTGTCCAAAGGACAAACTTACATCACAAGCATCTACTATCCCCTTCAAGCTTGTTTTCAAAAATAATTGGGGTACTCGCCAAAAATGGTGGGGGAAAATAGAACCAAATTGTAGTCGTGTTGGCAGTATGTCGCTCTTGGACATGGCACTTGTCTGCATTCGTGTCGGGTTGGGGACATCTCATCTCATTATTTGTTTGCCTCCATGGGTTTGGGTAATCTCTTTTGACCACTCATCTGCTCTTTGCCACGCCGCCATGACCTCAGATCCCTTGAGGTCAAATACTGCCAAATCCAGTGTCGTGTCACCGATATGTTCAAGAGAAGTTTGCCTTTGAAGTTTTCGACCTCCCTCTAATTCTCTATTGGTCTTGATTCACAAACATCATATTCCTCTGTCTCATGTCGATGATGTGGGAAACATTATGGCCCACCTTCGATCAAGGTCACTTCTTGTCGGCTCCAGCTCATTATCCAGGAAGTTGATCTAGAGACTCCCTTCAGGTACCTTGGAGCATGCATGCCTCAATGGCAGGTTCTTCGCATTCGACGTAAGATCCACATCATTGGCCTTCGATCTACTGACTCCGCGGGTGTTTGACGTCAGATCACTGTTCACATTCCGTGGATTGTACATTTCGTACCTTGAGAGCCATTGTCATTATTGGTGGTTTCTCTCGCGTCTGTTAACGGCTTTCATCATTGGCTGGTAATCAGACGATTTTCTTGCATGTTCAACTTCAGCTCACATATTCGCATGCTCGAATTTGTACTTTGTTCAGATCAAGATGGAGCGCAAGACCCTGGGTTTTGTCTGTTGAAATCCAGGTTGCAGGTTCTTTGTGGATTACTATGACTTATTGTATGACTCTTCTGATTGGATGGCTGCGACCATACCTGAGTCTGTTTGTTGATCCCTACTACTGGATGGCTGTGTCCATACCTCGGATCTCATTATTTATGTACTCTATTTTGGATGGCTGCGCCCATGCCACATGTCATGTATCAGATGTATCAGTTGTATTCATACTTCTAGGCTTTCTGACAACAATGTTTGGGTCGAACGCGTTCTCATAAAGCATTTCACCCCTCCCTCTCTCTCGGACCTCATGCTTTAGGGGGCATTTGTTACACAACATTTTGTCACCGTCCCTGCAATCCCTCGCCCCGCATATTGGAGGGTCTTTCTCGTGACCTGTGAGCAGTGTCATACTCTGCAAACATCTTCTTTGCATCCTTCTACATAAGGACATCATTTCTCCTGTTGGACATTTCCTCAAAAAGCACACAAAAACCTATGTTTTGGCCTTGGCGTGGGTAGCTAGTTCACCCATCGCGCCAATGTGGAGGATTTACACTAGAGCCCGCGCCACCTGGCACTCTCTTCTGTGTTGTGCCCGCGCCAGCTGTTGTGTAACCAGCTCCAAAAATAGAAGAAGAGAGATATCAACGCCTTAGAAATAAGCCACTTCGAGGGGGCAACCTCCAATACATTACATAAATAAACAATTCTTGGATAATACAATTTACAAAACCTCCTTTCTATATATAAGAGTCCATGTGGCCATAATGTAATCCTAGTGGGCCACAATGTAATCCTAGCCGACCTATAAATAATAATTTAAGGGCACAATAATAACAAAATGGGAGTTACAAGGGTACAATAATAACAATAAGGGGGTTACACTAATAACAATAAGGAACTATACTAGTAATATAGGGACCTAACATGCCCCACTCCTCCAAAAAAGTGTTGTCCTCAACGCTTGAGTAGCTCTGGGTGCTTCTGTATAAACTTCTCATCCTCCCATGTAGAATCTTCAGTGGGTAAGTTCTTCCACTTGATGAGATACTCTGAAATTGATCAATTCCGTAGTTGTCGAGTTCTTGTTTCTGTGACCGCTTCAGGTTCCAATATGATTTTTCCTTCCTCATCAAGTTCTGGCAATATTGTTTGAACTGGAAGATTTTCACCTATAACCTTCTTTAAGCATGAAACATGGAAAATTGGATGCACTCGTGAAGAAGCAGAAAGCTCCAATTTGTATGCCATAGTACCAATATTTTGCAACACCTTGTAAGGACCATAGTACTTTGGCGATAATTTATTATCCTTCTTAGCTTGCTTGAGGGACATTTGTTTGTATGGTTGTAGCCGTAAAAATACCCAATCTCCTACATCAAAACTTCTCTCGCTGCGATGTTGATCTGCCTGTTGTTTCATTCGATTTTGTGCCAAATTCAGGTTATCCTTTAAGAGTTGGAGAACTTCTTGCTGATGCTCGATGTGATCCTCCACTGTTTGAACCTTCGAATTTTCCCTTAAATATGATGTGATGGATGGTGGATGATATCCATAAAGTGCCATAAATGGGGTCATTTTTGCTGCAGTATGGAAGTAAGTGTTATACCACCATTCAGCGAGAGGTAACCACTTGACCCATTGTGTTTGTTTATCAGATACAAACCAACCAAGATATCCTTCCAAACATTTATTTACTATCTCACTTTGACCATCAGATTGAGGATGATAAGATGAGATATGAGCTAATTGAGTACCCAAACAAGAAAATAACTCCATCCAAAAATTTCCAGTAAAAATGGGATCTCTGTCGCTCACAATAACCCTTGGGCTTCCATGTAGCTTTTGAATTCCGTCCATAAATGTAGTAGCAACTGTACTTGCTTTAAATGGATGAGATAATGCACAAAAGTGTGCATACTTGGTAAGTCTATCAACTACCACCATGATGACACTCTTTCCTTCAAACTTAGGTAAACCTGTGATAAAATCCATTGAAATCTCCTCCCAAAGTTGACTTGGAATGGATAAAGGTTGTAGAAGTCCTGGGGTCTTAATTGTTTCAACTTTATTCTGCTGGCAAACCAAACATTCCGCCACAATTTTTTGAATATCAGATTTAAGGCCATCCCAAAAAAACTCTTTCTTCACCCTGTGGTAAGTTTTTAAAAATCCTGAGTGTCCTCCTAAAGGAGAAGTGTGCAATTCCAGAAGATTCTTTTGTTTTAGTTGGGAATTCTTACAAAGATATAAGCGATCTTTGTACCATAAGGAATCATTTTTCCAACTAAATGTATCAGATGTACTAGGATCTTGCCGCAACTTTTGAATGAGTGTCCATACATCTTTGTCCTTCTTCCATTCATCTCTTGCTTCGGTTATCCAATCTGGTTGGATAATAGAAATGGCACAAAGCAATGCTTCCACCTCTTCATTCTTTCTTGAGAGTGCATCTGCAACAACATTAAGCTTTCCTTTTTTGTACATTATTTCAAAGTCATAACCCAACATCTTTGTGACCCATTTTTGCTGCTCTTCTGAAGATAGTCTTTGTTCCAAAAAGTGTTTAAGACTATCATATTCAGTTTTTACCTTGAAGTGTCTTCCCATTAGGTAAGTTCTCCATTTCTTTAGTGCATGCAGTATTGCTAACATTTCCTTCTCATAAATAGGTTTATGTGAATACTTTCCTTTGATTGGACGACTTTCAAAAGCAATGGGTCTTCCTTCCTACATTAAAACAGCACCAATTCCATTTCCAGAGACATCATATTCCACCATAAAGGTTTTTGTGAAGTCTGGCGTAGCTAAGACCGGTGGTAGGCACATTGCCTCTTTAAGATTTTCAAAGGCCTTAGTTGCTTCAGGAGTCCATGAAAATGCATCTTTCTTCAATAATGTTGTTAGAGGTGCTACTATTCTCCCATAATTCTTAACAAACTTGCGATAATATCCTGTTAACCCGAGAAATCCTCGCAATTGCTTTATGGTTGTGGGGACTTTCCATTCCTTAATGGCTTTAATTTTGTTAGGGTCTACTTTAACACCCTCGTGAGATACAATATGACCCAAATATTCCACCTCTAGTACTCCAAAGAAACATTTGGATTTTTTTGCATATAATTGTTTCTCCTGCAATAGTTTGAGCACCTTGTCAACATGTTCAACATGATCCTTCCAAGACCTGCTGTAGATTAGTATATCATCAAAAAATACTAGCACAAATTTTCTAAGGAAGGGTTTGAAAATGGAATTCATCAACCCTTGAAATGTAGAAGGTGCATTGGTAAGGCCAAAAGGCATGACCAAAAATTCATAATGACCCTCATGAGTTCGAAATGCTGTTTTTGGAATATCTTCAGTCTTCATTCTAATTTGATGATATCCCGAACGAAGATCCAACTTGGTAAAATAAATTGCTCCATGTAATTCATCCAATAATTCATCAATCACAGGAATGGGAAATTTATCTTTAATGATGAGCTTATTGAGCTCCCTATAATCCAGACACATGCGCCATGATCCATCCTTCTTGTGTACCAATACTACAGGAGCAGAGAAAGAACTTTGACTAGGTTGAATTATACCCGCCTCTAACATTTCTGCAATCATACGTTCAATTTCGCTCTTTTGGACGTAAGGATATCTATAAGGCCTGATGTTTGCACGAACACTTCCTGGAATCAAATGAATAGCATGATCATGATCACAAATAGGTGGGAGTCCTTTGGGAGTTTCAAACACCTTGGAATGATTGTCCAAGACTTGTTGGAGATCTGCAGAAATAGATGATTTTGATGTTGGAACTTCTAGTGAGCATAATTGTGCAATTACGCCTCGTTGTTCTTTCTTTAGAAGCTTGGTCATGACATTAGAGCTTATTATCTTTCCCGGCTTCCCTGCAATACCCCGTAATTTGACTTCCTTTCCTTCTGAAAAAAATTTCAAGAAAAGTTCTTGAAAATTAAAAGCTACCGTCCCCAAAGATTGTAACCATTGTACTCTTAGTACAACATCAGCACCTCCCATAGGAATGGAAAGCATTGGACTTGTCAACACATATTCCCCCATGGTTAGCTTGATATTATGGCATTTTCCAGAGCAATTTATAGTTCCTCCATTTGCAACCATCACTTGACATTCTGGTGCTGGTTATAGGAAACAATTTAATTCCTTGGCTACCTTACAATGAATAAAATTATGGGTGCTACCCGAATCAATCAACACTATTACCTTTTTCTTCTTGATATGTCCTTCTATCTTGAGAGTTTGAGGAGTGGTAATTCCTGCCAGTGCATTACACGATATGGCCGGATTCATTTCTTCCTCTTCTAGGGTTGGTTCCTAGTGTATATCCTCTTCTTGTTCATTTTCTTCTTCCTCTTCACAATCTATGTAAAATAATTTCTTCTCAGCACACTTATGACCTTTAGTGTATTTGCTATCACAACCGTAGCAAAGCCCTTTTGCTCTTTTTTCTTCCAATTGTTGTGGTGTCAACCTTGTAGGTTGTGGAAATCTAGGAGTAGCAACACTTCCTTCTTTATAGAATTGAGTGGTAGGCTTCCTTGTCGCCATTATTTTACATTCAACTTTTCTTGCTAACCTGAATGCCTTCTCCAATGAATCCGGTTCCAAAACGCGAACTTCATGTTGGATGTTATCCTTTAAAGTGCCTATGAAGAGATCGATCCTGTGTTCCTCTAGAATATTAGTTACCCTTATATTCAATTTTTGGAAGTCCTCAATGTGCTGCCCCACTAAACCCTTTTGTTTGAGATTTATCAATTGGCTAAAGAAGGTGTTGCTCTTTGTATCCTCATAATGTGCTATCATTTCCTCCGTAAAAATCGACCAAGTGACAATTTTTTTATGGGAGCAAAGCCATCGATACCATACAAATGTATTTTGTTCTAAATGTAAAGTTGCAATGCGTACCTTTTGTGTGTTTTGCACGTTATGGAGATCAAAATATTGCTCCATCCGTAGTATCCATGTTACAGGATCCTTTCCATAAAACTTCCTCATATCCATCTTTGGAATATGGTGGTTCTTCCCGCCAACATTAGAGTTTATGAAATCACAATTAACATTTATTTTGTTCTCATCATGAGGTTCTTCTACTATCTTTTCATCATTAGGAAACATTTCTTGTATCAACTTTGTCAAACCTTCGATGTCTGTTTTGAGATCATTCTTCATGTTTTCCATGTTGTCTTTCATGTCCGCTTCCATGCCATCCATCTTAGCTTACATGCCATCCATCTTAGCTTCCATGCCTTTCTTCAAACCGTCCATCTTCACTTCCATGCCTTTCTTCAAAACTTCCATTTCATTTTTTGTTGCTCTTTGCGAGAGTGAAATTTGTTGCACTTGCTCTTGTAATTTTGATAGATCATGTTGCAATTCTTCATCTTCATGAGTCACAGTAGAGCCTTCTGAAGGCTTAATGGGTGTTGAATTATTTTTACGGGGCATCTTTTAGAACCCAATACTGATATCTATTCTACAATATGCCCTTGGAATCAATTCAAATTGATTCTTCAAACAAGACTTATGCAATTCGCAAAAAAAATACACACCTTTTTCTTGCTTTTGAGGAGCTCGATATTGAAATTGGATTATCTTTGTAATTGCAGCACTTCAATATTTGAATTTCGGTATCGACGTAGCCCTCTGAATTATCCTTCGAATGCCACAGGTCTGACCTGATTTGGATTCTCCAAGACCAAGTTGTGTCCAATCTCCCACAATGACCTAATTATGGATTGGTTCAGTACAGCGAAATTGTACGACTTGCCACGTGTCACTGTTTCGTCCTTCGGCTCTGAAATCGATAGCCAAGAAACTACAGTCCGTTTACTAGCGACCAGTTTTTACCAATGTTTTAAAAAACGGAATCGGTCAGCTACCAGGTCGAGGTAATGACTCGGTAATGACTCGGAATCGGTAATGACTCGGTCGACCAGGTTTCAATGACTCGGTCATGACTCGGTTTTTGTAAAAAATACATTAAATATTAATTTTTTTGTACAAAAACATAAATTTAAAGATTTTTCTTCATGTTTCCAAACACAAAGCATTACAATATAGACAAAAGACAACATATGATAAAATTAGGCTCTCGGTCGACCAGGTTTCAACTTTCAATGACTCGGTCATGACTCGGTTTTTGTAAAAAATACATTAAATATTAATTTTTTTGTACAAAAACATAAATTTAAAGATTTTTATTCATGTTTCCAAACACAAAGCATTACAATATAGACAAAAGACAACATATGATAAAAGTAGGCTCATGAATATATCCATAATATCAAAATTGCACCCAGTGCACTGTCCAAGGACTAATACATGATCAAAACAAAAAACATAACTAAGGAGGCTCTAAATTGCCTCTACAACAAAACATGAATAGTCACTAGTAACTAGTAACTACTGCTAGTCATCTGAATCTGACAAGCCAATGTCCTCTGGCTCTTCCTCAAACTCTGAACCATGGGGGGAAGACGCTCGCTCCGCCTCCTCCTCTGAATCAACATCCTCGACTGGAACTTTACCCTTGCCCTTACCACCTTGAGAATCAGATAGACGAGATATGCGTCTCCGTCGTGGCTGACTAGAGGAAGTGCCTGTACCTGCAGCGGCTGCAACTGGATGGCCTGGGACTGGGTCTGCTACCAATGGATCTACATTGAGCATAGTCGCCTCCATCTCTAAATCGAAGTCAAGTGAACTCTCCCTGTCAAACTACCCAATCTGATGTTGGATCAATATCCTCCAACACAATGGGATCTGAATCAGGTCTTTTGTTCAGCAATTGGTTCCGTCTTAGTCGAAGGTTGTACTGGACAAACACTAGATCATTTAACCGTTTTTGCTCCAAACGGTTTCTCTTGTGTGTGTGAATCCTCTCAAAGACAGACCAATTGCGCTCACACATAGAAGCACTGCAGTTTGACTCAAAATGCGGATTGCAAACCTCTGCAATTCAGGACAGTGGGCACCAAATGCCTCCCACCATTGTGCTGCAAAAAATGAGTTTCAGTTAGCTCAACAATTTATATCCAACTTTGAAATTGAAATTATAATTTTATAAACAATTATACAAAATAATCAATTATAAAATATAAATTTGAAAATTGAAATTCTTTGTTTACCTGGCTCATCTGATTCCCTTGCAATCCTTGCAAGGTTCTTGCCAAAGGTACCAGTGGCATGGCTGAACATAGTGATCTACCTGTGTATCGTCAACTGCTCACTCTCTGTGGGGATCATGCGATCAATGCAGTCAATCAATCCATCTCTAACCTCTCCAGTCAAAGCTCCTGTTTCCTGAGCTTTATAATGATACCTTGGGTTCAGAAAATACCCAGCTGGATGTATCGGGCGATGGAGTTGATTGTTCCATCTCTGATCAATGATTTCCCAAATGGGCCCATACTTAGCCACTCTGTCCCTGCATGCTGCCCTTATCTGCTCCTTTGCTTGATCCATAGCCAATCTTTCCCCATCCACCACGCGCAACACCTTAACCAATGGCTCAGCAAGTTTCACAATGTTTGCTGCCTTTTTCCAAAATATTTCTTCAACAACTTTCCTTCTCATGTCTTTGCCTTCATGTTTGCGAGAGAACTGACTTTCATTCCATTCATCACTAGAAAACATCTTTTGCAAGTTTCTTTGCTGGGCAGCCATAGATTGCAATGTCAAAAAATGTGTTGCAAATCTAGTGATGGCAGGCCTAATAAGTTCCTTGCCCCCTGTGTATTTCCTCATCAGACTCAGAATCCATGAGTGATTGTAAATGTGTTTTGTGATGCATTTGGCATGCTCTACAGTGTTCTTGATCCAGTCTATTTTGCCAATATCCTCAAGCATGAGGTCTATGCAATGTGCAGCACATGGGGTCCAAAAAATGGTTGGGTGTTTTTCCTCTAACAATTTACCTGCAAGAACATAGTTAGAGGCATTGTCTGTGATGATTTGAACAACATTTTCCACCCCCACCTCTTCAACAACCTCATCCAAAAGCTGTAACAACAACTGTGCATCTTTCACCCTATCAGATGCATCAACTGATCTTAGAAACATGGTTCCCCGTGGGCAAAAGACAAGAAAGTTTATGATGGTACGGTTCCTCTGATCAGTCCATCCATCTGACATGATGGTACATCCTGTACGTGCCCATGAGTTCTTGAAATCTTTCAAATAATCATTAATGTTTGAAATCTCTCTTTGCAAAAAAGATCCTCTTAACTCATGCAGAGTAGGAGGTTTGAAGCCCTTTCCAGCAGCATATATGGCATCAAAAATAGGTTCATAATATGGTGAACGAGTAGCATTAAAGGGAATATCAGCATCATACCACCATCTAGCAATGTATTCACAAGCATCATCTCTCAATTCTTTTTTCCAATGAGCATCTAAAGTGGGTTGCACAGTGTGAGGACTAGGACCATATGCAGTTGCACTATCAGAAGGAGATGAGGGCACAAAAAAACTTTTAATAGTACCCTTGTTTCTCATTGCACCCTTACCCTTGTCAGAAATAGACTCCCTAGAGGGAGGAACATAGCGAAAGGGGTTTTTTGATGCATCAGTGGAAGGGATAGATGAGGAATCCTGATAATTAAAAGATTCAAAACTTGTGTTGCCAGCCATCATATTTTGTATATTCCTCTTCCTCCCAATTTCAGCCTGTATTTCTTTTTGCCTATTTTTGTCTTGCTCAAACTTGTCAAACTGTTCTTTCAACTGCTTCCTAATTTCCCCAATGTTTTCTGCTTCACATGCAGTGATTTGGCCTTTAACACCAGCCAAATATAGTTTCAGTCTATGAATGCCCCCTCCACCCTCCTTAATTTTTTTCTTGCAAAATTTGCAAAACATTTGATCCCCAACCATTTCAGCATATGCCCAAGCAGAGTCTTTTGCTCTAGGGGCCATTTTGGACCGAGTTTTTGACTTGGAAATAAAATGTTTAAATCTGAACATGAAAACAAAAAAAAAACTATTCATTCTATGTTCATTTCTTTCACCAAATGGCAAATGCCAAAAACTATGATATTAGATCCTCATGATGTGCCTGACTACTATGATATCATAAAAGATCCAATGGGTAAATCTTTCAGCATCTGGTTCTTCCTTAATTTTTCATATTTGTTGCTAATCTCAAAAATTATGAACAATTAAAAATGCTATAAACATGCAGGAGGCTTCATTTACACATATATGAAAATAATCCTACCTTGTAGACCTTCATGTACAATGAATGAACTCCTAGTTGATTAAACACTTGATTAAAGATAAAACATTGACAGTAATATCAGGAGTAACCTTAGCATCCATTATTTAGGATGTCATTGTAAAGGAATGAGACAAAAATGCAGCCTGGGATGTAATATACCTAGGCAAAAATCCAAGCAAAATTTTCCACAGTTTTTGAACCTTTTCTTTGACACCTTTCTACAAAAAATTCGTATGCAAAAAATGGAAAATATCTTCAGCAAATAGCTCAGAACATTTGTCAAACATTTCAAGAACAACTGCAGGTAAATAACATCATCAAAAATTCTGAGGCAAAATCTGAACTTTATTGAGTTTGATTTTTCTATGATTACAAGTGCAAACTGAAGACAAAAACTGTGACTTGCTTCAGCTGACTAGGAGGTAATGCCATTAAACTTCTGATATTCCAATGCCTGGAGATCATGCTCAGTGCATAACTCAGCCTCCTGGATAAATTATCTCGACCTCTAATGCAGAAATGCTGCAGCACTTGAATTTGTGTCTCAAATAATGCCAAAACATCACAAGAAAATGTCAAAGTAAGAGAAATCATTTATGAAAGCCCAAAGTTGCTGCCCTAATGGATTTATCACCATGGTATCAGAGGTAAGGTCAAGGTTAAATGCAGCTGGAAGATCACTGTTGCTTGAAGGGGTTCCTAAGACAAGAAAATAAAATCTTTTGAAGATAAAAAATGTTTCAATTTAGGACCAAATTCCGTGAGTGTCCACAGGACTGAAAACCTATAGATAACCCTGTGTAAAAAGTTAAAACCAAGTCATCTCAGGATTGCTATAAGGACTCTTTCACTTAGAAAAATGTGGGCTTTAAGGCCGAAAATATTCCTGTCGAAAATGAGATAATTAATGGAGTATTGAGGGCTCTTGTCACTTCAGGTTCAGGTCTACCTCAGGGTTCAGGTCTGTAGTTTCATAAAAATTTCAAAGAGGCCGAAAATTAGTCTTCAAAGCAACCCAAGGAGAAACCTATTATATGTCTCAAGATCAGGCTTCTTTGACAAAAAGAATGAGATCCGTAGTCTTAAATTTGGAAGGCCTACAATGTACTAGAAGGCCAGTGAATCAAGACCTTTCAAGAAAAACATAAAGATTGAAATTATAAGAATCATTATAGGCCTGTCTAGAAGATCATTTCTGTCACATGATAAGGCCTATCCAAGAGAAGTCAAAACTGCAGAATGATGGCATTGTAAGGATTAAAGTGATCTCTATAAATACCTCTAGCCTCTAGCTGAATGCTGCTCCAAAGCTTGCCAATTTGCTCCTCACTGCTGCTCCAAAACAAACTCCACAATCTTCAGCAAACACTCAAACAAATTGCACAAGATAGATGTGAGGTCAATAGAGGGGGTGGGTTAGTTTTATAGCGTTGGGAGGGCTTAGGGATGCAGCAAAAACCCTAACAGCAAATAAAAATTGGGTTTAAACTTTAAAGTCCGCAAATGAACAATTTTTGGGCCCACCGGCCGCCGGCAACGACCAGGCCTGGTTGACTCGGGCTCGGCCTAGTTGGCCGGTTTATTACCGACCAGGCCTGGTCATTACAAAAACCGGCCGGCTCGGTAATAAACCGGTCAGCCTGGCTGGTCATTGACCTGGTCGGACTGGCCGCCCAACCGGCTCGGTCAACCAGGCCTGGTCGGTTTTGACCAGGCCGGTTTTTAAAACAGAGGTTTTTACAGCACTCCAATCCGATGCTCAGAGAGAGAGTTATGAAGATTTTCCCACGAACACCTCTTTCAGATGAAATTCAGGAGCCTGAAAAAGCACTACCTTCCACAAATCATATCTCTAAAAATATTGCGAACCAAGATCTGAAATTTTTTGACGATATTCCTCAGGATTTCAGCTTCGCACCCTATGATTTTCAGCTTCTGAAACTTCGTAGAAAAAAGGTTATCGCGAAAATGCCACGATGACCTGTTTGGAGCAGCGAAACCCTAGAATCCAAAGCTCTGATACCAAATGTTGTGTAACCAGATCCAAAAATAGAAGAAGAGAGATATCAACGCCTTAGAAATAAGCCACTTCGAGGGGGAAACCTCCAATACATTACATAAATGAACAATTCTTGGATGATACAATTTACAAAACCTCCTTTCTATATATAGGAGTCCATGGGGCCATAATGTAATCCTAGTGGGCCCCAATGTAATCCTAGCCGACCTAACAATAATAATTTAAGGGCACAATAATAACAAAATGGGGGTTACAAGGGTACAATAATAACAATAAGGGGGTTACACTAATAACAATAAGGGACTATACTAGTAATATAGGGACCTAACACCAGCCGTTTTGGGAATGTTTTTTAACAAATAGAGGCGGAAGTTTCTTTCTAACCACCTCAGGGATGAGTCACAGGAAGTGGTTAAGTTGATCAGCCACGGATCTCCCTCTTTAGGTAGTGGTTTCCTCCTCCCATGGAACACTCCTTGAAGATAGGTCTCCCTTGCATGATTATAGGGATCCTAACCTCTCCCTCTCTCTATATATAAACAGGCCTTCTCCCTTTATGAAAGCTAGCTGAACATATAGCCAAGAAGTTGAACTTGGAGAAGAGATACTATAGTTGAGTAATTGCTATTGAGAAGGTAGAACCAAGGAGAATTCCATAGAGAGAGCCCCGTCCGAATTCCCGACAAGCCTTTGTGAGACGCGCTCAGCTGGAACCCTGTTGGAGGAGATCGCAACGTCAAAGCTTGGTTGTACTCTTCCTTTCTTTAATTAATATACTCGACTATGGTATTGGTTCCATCATTGTGTTACGTTAATTAGTTAATGCAATTGCTTCAGTCTTCTTCGACTGACTGATAGTTATGAATGTGAAATAGTATGTTGTATATCGTCCTTGTTTCTTGTGTATGTGCAGGTATCCGGGCGTGAAAGCGAGCGGATCGTGATCTGTCAAACCAGGAGCGAGAGGCAGCCACTCTTTCCGACGACAACAACAGCATAGGACCTCCGGTAAGTCATCTATCGAATCTCCATCCATTCGCTAACTAGGAATCGATATTATAGCTTGTCTCGTTTGTGGCTAGACCCACTCTAGGGCTAGTGGGATCGCCTCTGTCCGCAGAGGGGATTTACCTCACCAACGGAGCCCAAATCAGAAGTAGCAGGATGGACCAGTGTCAGGTGGTGCAGAGGAGTGCAAAAGTGACAACGTAGTGGCTAGAGAGCGCTAGAGTCTGAGAAGCGCAGAGCAAGGTTGGCAGCAGTACAGGAAGGCACAGCGCAGAGTCAGCAGCAACGTAGTAGCTTCAAAGGGTCAACGCAGAGACTAGCAGCAGTCACATCTTCAGTACGAGATGCATCATACTGAACACTTAGTTCGGTATTTGGATGTTTTTCTATTGCAATAAGCAACAGAGCTGCAGTGCAGTAGTAGTTGGTAGCAGCATGCAGGGTCAGCAGTAGTGCAGTAGTTGGCGGGAAGTAGTGTCAGACATCAACAGGGTAGAGGGAGATGTTACAGAGGCAGGGTGATACTTCAGTTGGATGTATTACTAGAGCACATTCCTCGCTAAGAGGGAGTGTTGATTTCTAGTAGCCTCGAATATGCTCTAAGTCTCAAATTTTGTATGGAGGATTAGACACATGTATTCCAAAGAACCCAGAAAGCGTTTTGGGAAATCCCACCTAGTTTGTGTTTTATTAAAATAATTAATTATTTTTTAATGGGAGCCTAAGTGTAAACTTAGGCAATTAAAATAATTAAAGGGTATTAATAAAACAGGGTGTGAATCTTCTAGAAAAAGACGAAGATCAAGTCAAGTTAATCTTAGCTGTTGATTAGCGATTTAATCGGTCGTTGAAGACTTAACGAAAATATTATAAGAAAGACTTGATAAGCATTTGGAAAAACACACCGAGTCTAGAGATCGAATCTCTCAAGAGAGCAACGCAGAGCAGCCAGAGGATTTGATCGAGAAGATCCGATTGCAGTGAGGGGCAATGATAGTTCCAGTTGAAATGTCCTTTCCTGAGTCAGGAATACACAGTAGAGAAGGCAGAGGGAAATTCGCAGAAGAGGCAGTGTAGCACTGTAGCAGCTACGTTGGGCAGCGCAGTGCTACGCAGAGGCAGTGTTGTAGCCTTGAGGAGATCCAAGATTTTGTTGAGGATCAGTCAGATCCAGTGCCGGAGTGTCGGGGTGTGAGACTGGAGGGGCCAAAGATCAATATCCAGCGAGCAAAAGAGCCAACAGAAGGAGGTGACGCAGTCCCCAACCAAAGTGACGCAGATCTGCGTAGAGGCTGCGCAGCGGCAACGTGGGGCTCATACGCTCAGTGTTTGATCAATTCCGTATTTCCAGTGTCAGTGTGAGGTAATCCTCACTAGTTCTTTGTCAGTCTGATTCTCTGTGTGGATGGCCAGTAAGGCATCCCAAATTGTATTCAGAACTTCAACTTAATAATATCAAACCCTCATTTGCTGCATCGGTTTTCCCGCATTGGGTTTTTCAGGGACAGTCCAAAAACAACAGTGTCGTGTGCCTATTCATTTTCTTGCTCAGATCTTGTTTCCGCATTTATTTTTCCGCGGTTTATTTATGTAGTGAAGGTTGCAGTGTATTTGCTTCATTATTTACTTGTAGAACATAGTAAATAACTTGCATAATTTATCAAGTAGGAGAAGTAATATCAATGTGCTGCAATAGGATTCTAGATATAGGAATTTTCACAATGAAAACACCCAATTGCTCATGAAGAGTTCCTTTCTTCGATGTCATGAATTTCTTTGTTGTTGAGGAGTCTTCATCTTTGGGATCTCTTCATTAGGGCACAGATCATCCATCACTTTCATTCACAAGTCAGTTCTTGTAAATTTATGTAGATGTTCTATGCTTGATGCAACTTTACTTTGTCTTCTATATTAGACAACAATCACATAAACAATAAAGTAAAATGCTGATAGAACATATCAATAGATCGATAGAAGACAAGCCAGAAATATATAAGTGTGTTGGTGTGTTATGGCAGTCAACAGGATGCTTCAACCAGCAAAGTCTCAATATGGTCAGCCAACCAACAATATCACACAACCCTCTAGGACAGCCAAATAGTCAACCCAAAAGTCAACGTTGTCAGTCAAAGTCAATGTTTTGCCTCGGAAATAGTGTCAGAAAATGCGGATTAGGGAAATCGAGATTTTGGGAAAGTTTTAGGTCTGTTTGACCTTGCGTTGACCAAAGTCAACGCTGGTCAAAGTTGCTGCAGAAAACCTTTCCGAAAACAGAAATCCGAAAACAGTTTTCTTCCTTGCTGCACTTTCCCACATGTGAAGAGAAGAGACTCCAAGTGATCGAACCAATCAGATGAGGAGAGAGAAATGTGTGAGGATGAGATGAGTGAAATTTCCTCCAACGTTGACCTTATTTATATCCATCAGTGAGGGTGTGTGACACAACTACTGGGGCACAAAACCTTAAGGCCGACCTGCACATACTTTGAATAGATTAAAAATAAATTCAAAATAAATGTTCTGCTCATCGGATCAAGATGATCTTTAGATCGATCTTGCACCTCTCCGAAAGAGGAACCCAATCAAAATATTGGTATCTTCATCTAAGCATCACAACATGGAGTTTGGACCTAGTTGTCCAAAATTAAGACTCCCTCTCAACTAGGGAGAACTCCATCCACCTGTGCAATCCAAACATCGTGCGTCATCCTGCCGTAACTTGCTTTGCTGCCTTCTTTATTTCAGAACAGAAGTGGGTCAGTCACAAAGACATCATTCCCGGCTGACAGATTCAGCCCAGAGGTCCGAAACCTCTATAGGACTCACAAAGAATCTCATACCAACCCAAAGTTGGTTTATCTAACCCGAAGTCAATAGGAGGTCCGAAACCTCACTAGACTTGATCCCAGATCAAGTGGTTGGACCGTGCCATCCTAGATAGAGAGTACAGCAATCTCTTATGCATCCATCAGTCTTTGTTACTAGTCTCTAGCTTTTCCCACCTCACTGGCCAAATGAGAGGTACTTCCCATGAGCCCTGAACTCAATGGGTCAGATGCATACGGGGAACAAATAACGAGAGGTGAACCAACTCAATCATCACAACAGTGGGGCAGAAGCACACGAACAAGGTTCGGCAAGCCTAGCCCTGTGGTCGTTCCATAATACCAAGACTCTCACGGAAGGTTAGGAACTTGACCTTCCCCAGGGGCTTTGTGGGAATATCTGCGACCTGCTCATCAGTTCCTATATGATCGAGCCTTACGGCACCTCGTTGTACAATATCACGAATAAAATGGTACCTAATATCAATATGCTTGGATCGATCGCGGAACACGGGATTCGCGGACAACCGAATCCCACTCTGGTTATCACTGAAGAGCTTTTGCAACCAAACTACTTCACAACAAGCCATACTCGCTGCAATGTATTCGGCCTCTGTGGTGCTCAATGCCACCGACTTCTGCTTCCTGCTCATCCATGATATCAAAGCAGATACAAGTGTGAAGCAGCATCCCGATGTGCTTTTATGATACACCACACTGCCAGCCCAATCGGCATCATTATATCCAAGGAGTGTCACGCTCCCAGCAGTGTATCTCAGCCCATGGTTTATCGTGCCCCGAAGATATCTCAGAAGATTCTTGGCACCAACCCAATGAGTGTGATGAGGCTCAACCATCTATTGACTCAAAGTGTTCACTGCATAACATATGTCCAGACGGGTGTTCACTAAGAACATCAGGGCCCCCTACGAGTTGACGATACTTAGTAGGATTTGTTAACACGGGCCCGGCAATGCTGCCACTCAACTTCTTAAAGTTGAGCTCCATCGGTGTCGACACAGACTTACAGTCCACCATACCAAATCTTTCCAAAAGCTTCACAATGTATTTTCCTTGAGAAAGGAAAATCTCGCCACGTCTCTCCTAGACCTCCAGGCCTAGGAAGTAATGCATCAGTCCTAGGTCCTTCATCTCAAACTCAGCAGCGAGCTCCCTCTTGCACTGATGAATGAGAGGGTCAGCACCTGTCATGAAAAGGTCGTCCACATACAGCACCAGAATGAGAGGCTTCTCTCTATCAACCTTGAAGTAAAGGTTCTGATCAGCATTACTACGAGTGAAGCCCAGCTTCATCAAGTAGCTATCTATCCTCTCGTACCAAGCTCTAGGTGCTTGCTTCAACCCATAGAGGGCTTTCTTCAACCTGCAGACATGGGTGTCCCGATCTTGGACTTTGAACCCCAGACGTGTCTCCACATACACCTATTCCTTTATCGCACCATGCAGAAATGCGATCTTCACATCCATCTGATGAAGACTCCATCCTTGTGTAGCAGCAAGGGTTATGATAGATCGGATGGTGGTATATCGGGCCACAGGTGCAAATATGTCATCATAGTCTATGCCTTCCTTTTGAGAGAAGCCACGGGCAACGAATCTTGCCTTGAAATTTTCAGCACTTCCATCAGATCCATGCTTGATCTTGTAGAGCCATTTCGAGGTGACAACTGTTTTGTCCTCCAGTCTTAGAACCACATCCCAGACATCATTCTTCAATATGGACTCATACTCTTCGTGCATAGCATCCTTCCAGACATGATGCTTTACGGCTTCCTCAAAAGATCCAAGCTCAGATTGTACAATAGTACTCATGGCTGCTAGATACCCTTGGTATCTATTCGGCTTCTTGCTTTCACGGAGTGTCCCCCTTGGGGCCATATGTCCCTCGGCATCCTCGAGAGTGTCCCTGAACCATGATGGTCTCTTCCCCAGTGAAGGAGGTGGATCAATCAGGTCCATCGGTCCTTCAGCATCAGGCATCGTCTCATCCTTCAGTTTTTCTCGATTTCCAAGCCTTGCTTCATGATCTTCCTCAGATCTCGGAAGATTGACTACTTTCCTCAAGGAAACATCTTCGTCAAAGGTGACATCGTGGCATATCTCCACTTCCCTTTAACCAGGGGCATAGACTCTATAGGAGTTCGAAGTTTCGCTATCGCCCACAAACATTCCCTTCTTCCTAGAAGCATCCAACTTGCTCCTCTTCTCTTTCGGCACATGAAAATAAACAGGACATCCAAAAACTCTAAAATGTGAGACGTCAGGATTCTTACCAGAGAAAACCTCTTCGGGAGTTTTGGAGTCCAGTGCGGAATGCGGGCATCGATTTTGTATGTACACAGTAGTGTTCGCAGCTTCTCCCCATAGAAACTTCGGTAGACCCTGGTCGCATAGCATGGCACGGGCAGCTTCCACAATGGTCCTGTGCTTTCGTTCAGCAACACCATTCTGCTCAGGAGTATAAACAGTTGTGGTCTCCCTCTTGATGCAAGCTTCTCTGCAAAAGTTCTTGAACTCGTTCATCTCATATTCAGTGCCATTATCGGTCCTCAATATCTTGATCTTCTTCCCTGTCAGATTTTCCACCAAGGCTTTTAAGGTACGGAACCGCCTCATCCTTCTTTTTCAAGAAGTATATCCAGGTTTTGCGAGAGAACTCATCTATGAACGTCATATAATAAGAACATCCTCCCAAGGATGTCACAGGCATCATACCAGATAGATCAGAATGTACTAATTGCAAGACATCAGATGTCTTTGTGACACTTGAGGGGAAAGGTCCCCTTGTATGTTGGACATTGGATAAACCAACACTCCCCGTGTGTTTCGTGACATGGACTAACCGCCTCTCGTGGATCCTTATCTCTAGCGATGCAATCATTGACTAACACCTGCGGGTTTTGGTCTAATGGCAATCGTGATTCCCAACAAGTGGTATCAGAGCGTAGGTCACGAGTTCGATACACAACCGGGTCGTGTTGGGGGGGAGATTGTTGGACATTGGATAAACCAACACTCCCCGTGTGTTTCGTGACATGGACTAACCGCCTCTCGTGGATCCTTATCTCTGGCGATGCGATCGTTGACTAACACCTGCGGGTTTTGGTCTAATGGCAATCGTGATTCCCAACATTGTATGCTTTCCTTCGGCACAACCCTAACATACACCTTCATGATTATTTGAGAACTCAAGCATCCCCGTCACCACCTTCCTTGCTTCGGGAAGGGCCTTATAGTGAAGGTGTCCAAACCTCAGGTGCCATAGTTCAGTCTGTCGGATAGTATCACATGTCATCGCTCCCAGTGGACTTCCTCCAACTTGGTAGAGTGTATCAACTCTAAACCCAATCGTGATAGCTTCCTTGAAGCTCTTCTTCCACATGCGTACCTTTCCATCAATGAATGCCACATTGAAACCTTTGTCTTCCATGGCCGATATAGACACAAGGTTCTTCTTCGAATTAGATACATAGAGTACATCCTGCAAGCGGAGGACTTGACCTTGAGACAAGTGGAGGGTCACAGTCCCTGTCCCCTTCATGGGATATGTGGCATTATCTCCAAGCTTAATTTCCAGATTAGTATCCTTCTCAACTATATCAGAGAGTGCTTCCTTGAACCCAGTGATGTGCCTTGAGGCACCACTATCTATCAACCAGACATCCATAGTGTCGGGTGGAGATGCAGCAGAGAGGGTAGATACAAGAATGAATTCATTTCTTTTATCAACATCATTTGATACCTCATACCTAGAGTTTCTCGACCTTTTGAAAGGTTGACCATTTCCGCCGGAGGGAGCCTTCCTCTTTCCCTTGAACCTATTGTTCCTTTGATTGCCATTCCTCCTGTTGTTGTTGTTGTCATCACCATCGGGAGAACCCTTCTTGAAAGGCCATTCTCTAACATAGTGACCTGGCCTATGACAAGTGTAACACTTGCCCTTCTTTGCTTGGGCCCCTGCTCTTCCTTTGTTCTTTGGACCACCAAAGTTCTTCTTTCTAGAATGAGCAGCGTAGGCAACATTTCCTTCATTTTCATACTCCTTCATTCTTGTCTCTTCTTGAACGCATCTCGATAGTACTTCGTCAAAGTCAAGTATCACATTATTATTGAGAATGGTAGTGTTGAACACATGCCATTTGGATGAGAGCCCTCCAAGTGCAGTGAGTACCATCTCTCGATCAGCTATTGTCTCCCCAATAGCCAGCAGATTGTTCCTGATCTCGGTCAGCTTCAGAAAATATGATTGAATAGACTCATCCCTGCCTTTCTTCAGATTCTTCAATTGATTCTTGAAGAATAGGACTTGATTCGCATTGTTGGCCTTGAACATGTGGACCAACTTATCATACATCTCTTTGGATGTGCCCAGCTCAAAGATGTAGGCAACCAGACTCTTGTGAATTGAGTCCCTGATCATCAGCTTTGCTTTGATCTCCCCCTTCTTATACTTTGTTTTGGCAGCAGCAGTAGCAGTGGATGGAGGCTCTTGGATTTTACCCTGCACATAGTCCATGACATCTTGGTCTTCCAAGTTAAGATCCAATGTCATCTTCCAAGCATGGAAGTCATCCTTCCCAGTCAATTTGTCATCAGCCTTGAAGCCATTGTAGTTTGAGGAACCCATCCTCTTCTTCAGTGATTGCTACAAATTAGGGCTTTGTCTTCACCTCAACTCTGTTACCATGTAAATTTATGTAGATGTTCTATGCTTGATGCAACTTTACTTTCTCTTCTATATCAGACAGCAATCACATAAACAATAAAGTAAAACGCTGATAGAACATACCAGTAGATCGACAGAAGACAAGCCAGAAATATATAACTGTGTTGGGGCATTACGACGGTCAACAAGATGCTTCAACCAGCAAAGTCTCAATATGGTCAACCAACCAGCAATGTCACACAACCCTCTAGGACAGCCAAATAGTCAACTCAAAAGTCAACCCAAAAGTCAACATTGTCAATCAATGGTCAACGCAAACAGTAGCAGCTGCTAGGTCAACGCTGAAAAGTCAAAGTCAGCGTTTTGCCTCGGAAATAGTGCCAGAAAATGTGGATTAGGGAAATCGAGATTTTGGGAAAGTTTTAGGTCTCTTTGATCTTGCGTTGACCAAAGTCAACGCTAGTCAAAGTTGCTGCAAAAACCCTAGCCGAAAACAGAAATCCGAAAACAGTTTTCTTCCTTGCTACACTTTCCCACGTGTGAAGAGAAGAGACTCCAAGTGATCGAACCAATCAGATGAGGAGAGAGAAATGTGTGAGGATGAGATGAGTGAAATGTCCTCCAACGTTGACCTTATTTATATCCATCAGTGAGGGTGTGTGACATAACTGCTGGGGCAAAAAACCTTAAGGCCGACCTGCACATACTTTGAATAGATTAAAAATAAATTCAAAATAAATGTTCTGCTCATCAGATCAAGATGATCTTTAGATCGATCTTGCACCTCCCCGAATGAGGAACCCAATAAAAATATTGGTATCTTCATCTGAGCATCACAACATGAAGTTTGGACCTAGTTGTCCAAAATTAACAATTCTTAATCAGAAAGTGATCCATCAATCTTCTCATCTGGTCTAGCTTCATGTCATGCTGCTTACTTTCGAACCATATTTCTTTCAAGGATCTTTCATCTTGCCATATGGTTATCAACCTGTGGAAGACACATACTTCCCTTTGGCAACCCTGCATAAGCTCATCCAGATATTATTCAATTATAAATATGAATACTTAAATCAAAAGTTACCTTAGTGACGATCTTTCATCGTGACTTCTTCTTGTAGGCATCGGCATCCTTTGTACAATTGACACTTCTCCTAAAGATATGTATTGTCAAGGGTCTCCATCTTTATTGGACTTCTTATCAGAGTCTACATATCTTCCGAGGAGATTTCCTAGTCAAGTCTTCTTGGCTTTCTTAAATGTTGACTACCTCTTTCCATGGTTGATCTCTTCCCCTTTCTTTCTCCACACAGTTTCATTTTATTCCCAGGAACTTCAATGTGAAGCTACTTGATAATGTACAATCACCTCATATTCCATATGAGGACATATTATGTTGATTTCATTGGGTGTGGATCATGCCTATTGGAAACCTATGCATCGAAAGAGTTTTTGCTTTCTTTGATCATGCTTCTTCTACCTGCAACCATATGACATGTCTACATAGCATCCACTATCAGCATAAATATATATGTACCTCATTTCCTTCCTTTGAGTCATTCTGCAGCAGTTTTCCTTGGAGTGAAAAGTTTCATTTCCTTGACCTGCTTTATCAATATGTCATCATATCCTAATCCCAGAATTCTACAATTTAGAATTCTCAAGGAAACCTATTGCTTTCTTTCTAACCAGTGAGTCCAAAGAGGACTCCATTAGAAGATGTGAACATCTCTTTCCGTATTGATTATTGAATGATGACCCTTGATCTAGATGACTACCTTTCATCAATGTTGTTTTAGTGAGGTTCCCATGAGCCACTTCTTTCATGGCATAGTTGTTGCATAAGTGTATTGCAGACATCCTCCTATGACAAGTGCTCCTTCTTCAATGCTTCTATCATGATGCCAATCCTGGAGTGATGCATTTATCTAATATACAATGCTTCCTAACATACTATTTACAACTGACAAAAACCTCCTAAAGAGGAAGATGATCTTAATCATAGTAGAGATCTTTCACTTCTTCTTTCTTAGATTTCTTTGCATCAGGTTCTTTCTTTTCTTCAACAATATGGGCTTCTTCCTTTTCTTTTCTTTTCCTCTTGTCCTTATTAGATTTGGGACAATCCTTTCTATAGTGCCCAAGTTCATTACAACAATAGCATCGTATCTTATCCATGTTTCTTCTTTTCTTCCGAGGACCAAACTTTACCAAATTTTCCTTTCCTCCTTGACATGGCAGCGTATGCTTGATTTTCTTCATTTAATCCCGTATCAATTTTAGCTTTCAATCTAGTCTCTTATATCTTACAAAGAGACCACAGATGCTGGAATGATGTTGCTTTTTTCTTCACATAGAAGCCTGAAGTGAAGTTTCCCTATCCCTTCGACAGAGCATTCAGCACCACTATAGCCATTTCTCTATCAGACATTACTTCTCCCAATTCCTACAATTGATCTCGTATTTCGGAAATCTTCATAAAGTATGAAGTTATTCCCTCCTCTCTAGACATCTTCAACTTGTATAGTTCTAGTCTTAGAGATATTACTTCTCGTGCAGTACTCACTGAAGCTCAACCAATTTGTCATATATTTCTTTTGAAGATCCTAGTTTTGATACATAGGGAATGAGAGAGTCCTCTATGGATTCTATAAGAATTCTCTGGCCTCTTATGTCTCCCTTCATGTATTTGGCATAAGCTTGAGAGTCTTCTTTTGAAGGTTTATTCACTGACCCTTTGATGAAATCCATAACTTCATTTTCAATCAAATTTAGATCTGCCCTTTTCTTCCATGCAAGAAAGTTTGTAGTCCCAAACAATTTGTTATTTTCCTTGCAAAAATTCATTTTGACAGATTCAGATTAAGATACTTACTTGAGTATATGTTTTCTTCTTCTATCATCTTCCTTGTTGATGATGATATAGATGACAGCAGGAGCTCCCTCTTAGATTGGCTTCTTCAAGAGATGTGAAGAGGGCTAGATCACCTTCAATCCTTGATGCTCAAGGATAGCTTGACGATGACTTCAACAAAATAATAATTTGATGAAGTCTTCAATGGTGTTGAACAATGTCTTCAGCAAAATGGAGGCTTGATGATGTCTTCAACAATGTTGATTAGGCTTCAACACCAAATATCTTTAGAATCTTTGATGGTAAAGATTACTTTCTTGTCGTGTAGGTCCTTTGAATAAGGTTGTTGATCTTCTTGAGATGGCTTGAGGGTTTCTCCGATTTCTGCAAACTGCTCTTTGAATGAAGGTTTTTTTTCCTTGGATCTAGTGTTTTGACCTTTTAATGTAGATCTCTTTTCTTTGAAGCTTTCCTTGAAAATTGATCTTTGACCTCCTTTCCAAAACTCGATCCTTGTGTCTTCTTGCAAAATAGCCCTTTCTTGTCTTCAACACCTTAGCTCTAATACCATGTTGAGAAATTAGGGCTTTTAATTCAAATTTCTCTTCTTGATAATTACTTGTGATTTCATTATGCTTCTTTCACTTAGATCTTATCTTCGTTAGATTATTATGTCTTTCATCAAGTCAATTATCAAAACACAAGAGACACAAAGTTTAAGCTCTTCAAGCTAGGGCCAAAGCCTCTCCCTCTTGGAGAGGAAACCCGGAAGTACTTATTTTTATAGATCTTCAATTGACAAGCACCATTACCATGACCTAGACCCTTGACTTTAGTATGCCTCCAAGACATTGTCACAGGTCCACTAGTCTCCTTATGTTGATCTTCTTTTCTTCACTCTTCACTGGCCCTAGGAAAGCTCGGTTCCGAGTGAAATCCTTTCCTTCTAGCCTCGGCCTCCTAGAGACTTAGCTCTTCTCTGTGATATCCGAAGTTTGTTAGCCTCTCCTTTACGTTGTATATACCAATGTTGCGAACATCGACATCGGGATAAAATTGGCAAGCATCCGGAAAACCAAAAAATCGTAAAAATCAGGAAAATATCAGTAAAAATTGGCAAACATCACCAAAATCATGATACCATCAAAATATCGGTAAAAATCGGCAAACATCAGCTAGGCCAAAAAATCGTGATTTCGAGATAAAATCAACATGTTAGCGAGATGTTCGCAACACTAGTATATACCTCTAAGAATGCAGTCCTTGTTTCTTTGTTGAACACTCTTTTGCACTGTAGTTTAGATCCTTATCATAAACTCGGATCCTTGTCCAAGCTTCAGATTCTGCCTCGCACTATTCTTAACACTATATCACAGTTTTGTTTCTTCCTTAAGTAACGCTTGACAGTCCTGAAGTGATCTCGGTGTATATGACCCAAAGACAGAGATAATACTTCCTTATTCCTTTGTTGATATGGCACTTCTCTTCGCATCACATTTCAGTCCTTGACCTCGCACTTAGTTGCAGACTTGATCCAAACTTCTTGGTGTATAATGAAACCGCAGACTAGTCTATTTATAGGGACTGTCCCTCTTCTAGGCCAACTTGACCTCTTGCTGTAAGGCCGATTTGTCAAGAAATGTATCAACTCATTTGAGCCAGCTTTGTGGAGCATATTGACAAGGAGTGTTTACACGATGTTTGAGCTATCTTCAAAGAGCATCTAGACAAGGTCTTTGGAGCATACAATTACATCAATGATTGTATTTTCCAAGTGTAACACTACTTCATATACATGACTCTAAATTATACATTTATGACAAGATGACAAAACCTAAAGGCATCGGGAAGAAGTCTTTGACCTATAAAAAAAACTCCTTGCTCATGAAACCCATGAGGCAAGCATTTACAAAATACATTTTATTATATTTGTCTTCTTCATTACATAAATTCATAATTACAAGTCCTTATGAAGACCGAACCTAGTTACACTTTCCAACAAAATCGGGGTTTGAAGTTGGCCAGCAATGTGGAAACAGCGGGACAGTGCAGTTTTCTAGAGAGCAGCTTCACTACAGTTGTTGGGAATTTTGTACTGATCACCTGAGGCTTGTAGCTTGCCTTGTGCAAGCCCAAGTGCACTTTCTCCAACTCATATTGTACTCCAGCACTCTTATTAATAAAAATTGCCCATTGGGTGTTCCACGCAAAATTCTTGTTTATATATGTGTGTTTGCTAAGCATTTTATGTGTTGTGTTTACTGTATGTCTTTGTTTATCATTGTAAATTTCTAGTAGGTACTAGGAATATTACAAAAGCTCTAAAAGTCGTCCATTGATGGTTGGACCTAAAATTCTTGTCAATATCCCTCTGTGGTCCTCAAAATCCAATATGGGGTACCACAAGTGCTCTCCTGGGTCTCCAAGTGCTCAAGATGTCCATATTGGCTCCAACGTTGAGGGTTTCCAAGGTGTTACTAGCCCTCCAAGTCTTTGAAGGTGAGACCATCCTCCTCTAGGCTTTGGATCAACTGCCACCCATCAATTCGTGCTAAGGTCAACCTAGGGCATGTCGGGTTCAGGTGCTTCATCTTGAAGAATCATCAAGTGTAGTGCAAAGTGGCAAGACGCTATGGGTGCAAGAGGTGCCTAGGGTCACATGTGACGCGTTGCTACTGCTCAAAGATCTAGGGCTCTCAACGCTTCACCTATGTGCCAATATACTTCTCTGGGTCTGGGTACCTGTGGGTGATGTGGATTGGATCATTATATTATTTCCCATCCATCTTGATGCATTTGGAGTGGAAAGAGTGGAGGAATTAGCTCATGGGATCATTTTTACTAGTAGGACCAAGATTGGAAAAACAGGGTCCCAAACTTTATGGAAGTGTTTTAAGGCATCAAACGACGTTTATTGGGGGTAAAAGTTTGTTGCTTCATGTCGCACCTTATAATGCTATTCTACACACAGACACCTTTCCAACGACGCAAGAATCGCATCAATCAGAGTCCGTACACAAAATTTATGCCACTCAGAAGTTGACCTTCCTATTTTCACACCTATAGTTCGGGAAGATGCCGCGTCAGCCCCCATTATTCATGGAAAAGGGGCTAGCCATGTGTTTTTGATGTAAAAGACTCTAGAAGAGTTTATTTTGTAACTCTAGTTAAGATTTTATCGATTCAAAAGTCAAAATTGTGAAAATTCCTAGTCCCGAAATCCTATTGCAGCAAACTGATATTACTTCTCCTACTTGATAAATTATACAAGTTATTTATTGTGTTCTACAAGTAAATACTGAAACAAATACACTACAACCTTCACTAAATAAACTGCGGAAAATAAATGTGGAAACAAGATCTAAGCAAGAAAATTAGACACACATTACACCGTTATTTTTGGACTAAGTCCCCGAAAAAACCCAATGCGGGAAAATCGGTGCAACAGATGAGGGTTTGATATTATTAAGCAAAAGTTTATGAATACAACTAGATGCCCAAATTTGGCTATCCACAGAGAATCTGACTGACAAAGAATCAGTGAGGATTACCTCACACTAACACTGGAGATCTGGCACTGACCTAACACTGAACTGATGAGCCCCACGCTGCCTCTGCGCAGATCTACGTCACTCTGGATGGGGACTGTGTCACCTCCTTCTGTTGGATCTTCTGCTGGCTGGATGCTGATCTTTCGCTCCTCCGATCTCACACCCCGGCAATCTGCCATTGGATCTGACAAATCCTCAGCAAAAATACGGATCTCCTCAAGGCTCCTCAAGGCTACAGCGTTGCCTCTGTGTGGCACTGCACTGCCCAGTGTAGCCCCTACGTTGCCTCTTCTGCATCCTCTTCTCTGCCTTCTCTGCAAAGTATTCCTGACTCAAGAAAAGATCTTCCAACCGGAACTACCACTGCCCCTCACTGCAATCGAATCAACTCGATGATCTCTTCGACTGCTCACTTGAGAAATCGATCTCTAGACTCACTCGGTGTGTTTTCCAAATGCCCATCAAAGTCCTCCTTATAATCTTCTCGTTGGATAACTAATGGCCTAGATAAAAACATAATCAACGGCTTAGATCATATTGACTTGATCTTCGTTTTTCTATAAGTTTCACACCCAGTTCTATTAATATACTTTAATTATTTTAATTCCCTAAGTTTAGACTTACGCTCCCATTAAAAATAATTAACTATTTTAATAAAACCCCATCTGGATGGAATTTCCCAAAACGCTTTCTGGGTATCTTGGAATACATGTGTCTAAGCCTCCCTGCAAAATTTGAGACTTCGAGCACATTTGATGCTACCATGAATCAACAAAAATTAACCACTAGTAGGCTATCAGGTTGTGTTATAACCAGGCCACTAGGAGGAAGAGGCATTTCATTCTTTCGAGAGCATTTTGTTCCATAGCTGAGCAAAGACAGCCAAGAGAGATAGAAGGTAGAGCACACAGAGAGGATTTGTCCACTATAGCAACCCACGGGCCACAGGCATTACTTCATTGTACCTGCAGCGATATTTCCACACAGAGAAAGAGAGCGAAACGGCCTCACCTTCCAGCTGGGTTTTCTCCCGAAAGGGTTTCCCAGAGAGTATATCTTGTGTCTTATGTGTGTGTGAGCTTATTTTGTCATTCTCTACTTTTTTGCATAATTTATATTCGCATGCATGCACTAATTACAGTTAAATCTACAGATCTTAATATTTGTTAAAACTATAAAAGTGTAGAACCTCATATTTTTAATATAATATTATCATATATGTTGTGACGAACTGTCCACCGGAATATCCACGGCAGTTTACAGATCATTTGGTATTAGATCAAGTTTCTTTGGGTATTTTGTGGAGATTGCAAGGATCTAGATCAGCAGGGCCGAAAATTGTAAAACCCTAATCATGGTCGACGAATCTGTAAACGAACCTCGTGATCCTACTGTTAATTTGGGGTTACATCGGATCTGCTCTATGTCTAAAATTTTGTGGAGAGGCTTAAACACATGTATTCCAGATAACCCAGAAATTGTTTGGGGAAATTCCACTCGGATTGTATTTGATTAAGAAAAATAATTATTTTGAAGTGACCCTAAGTCTAAACTTAAGAAATTAAAATAATTAAAGTGAATTAATAGAATATGGGTGTGAATGTTCTAGAAAAGGCAGATCAAGTCAATATGTAATCTTAGCCTTTGATTGGAGTCTAATCTCGGTCTTTGAAGTCTTAACGAGAAGAGTATAAGGAAGGCTTGAGGGTCATTTGGAAAAACACACCAAGAGATCAAGAGATCGAATTTTCTGAAGTGAGCAGTGCTCAGAAGAAAACTTTGATCGAGAGATTCTCATGTAGTTGAGGGGCAGAGACAGTTTTAGTCGTAGGATCTTCTCCTAGGCCAAGAATACTCAGCAGAGAGGCAGAGAAAGACGCAAAGGAGGTAGCGCGGTGCCTAGAGAGGGTGATGCAGCCCCCAGAGAGTGTGACGCAGGGCCACGAAGGCCACACATAAAGGCAGCGCAATGTTTCCGAGCAGTAGTCTGAGATTCAGCTGGGAGATCGAAGTTCTGAGCCGGGAGGGCTAGAATCGAGTTTTCTGAGGGCTGAACGATTCAACGGGGGAGGTGACACAATCCTTCAGAGGTCCCCACGTAGGCCTACGTAATTACTGCGCGGAGGCAGTGCAGAGGGTGTTGGGGGTTCGTCAGTTCAGCTATCGGATCAGCCGAGACTTACAGAGTGAGGTAATCTCACAATTTTTCTTTTACCGAGTGATATTCTGTGTACTGGATGGCCAGAAAGGCATCTAGAGATTATATTCAGATATAATTGTTGCTTAATAATAAAACCCTCAGATCTGCTGCAGCGGTTTTCCCGCATTGAGTTTTTCCGAGGACGTTTGTCCAAAAACAATAGTGTCCTATGTCATTTGGAAAATATACCAGGGCAGATACTCAATTGCCCAAGTAAATCAATTTTCTCAACGGCTGAAGTTCGGAAAGAGAAAATCAATCCAGAGGGAGAGGAGAGACAGAGGGGGTTCAGCATCAATTCAGGGTGCAGGAGCAGGTGACGTCGTGACGGGATGAGACAACATAGAGGCAGGAAGGGAACAACGCAGAAGGGTGATGCAGTTTTGCACAGAGCCCACGCAGAGCCAGCGTAGTGGTGACGCAGGAGGCCAGGGAAGGTTCTTCCGGGGTCATTTCTCATCAAGAATTTTGTGAGAAATTTCTCCAGTGTTATCATAGAGAATTTCTCCTCGTTACTGTTGATTGTAAACTATACAAGAAGATTTTTGCTGAAGAATAATATAAACCCTCATCCGCTGCACCGGTTTTCCCGCATTGGGATTTTCCAGGGACAATTGTCCAAAAATTTCTATCATTCTTGTGCTAGTATTTCCTTATTATTTTACTCAGTAATTGTATGGTGAAATCTGCATTTGAAATTATTTCAATATTTACTGAAGTGATTTATGTAAATAACTTATTTCTGAACAATAAGTAGGAGATATAACATCAGATATTGCAGTAGGAATTCAAGTTGAAATTTTCACAGGATTTGGGGTTGATGCACTATTTCCTATGATTGGAAGTGTGGCAGAAATATGGGGAGATCTTCCTTGGGCAAGGAAGATATGCTACAAATATTCTGAAGAGGGTCAGAATGCAAGATTGTAGGTCCATGTCTACGCCCATCATCACCAACTAGAAGAAGATAGATGCATCTGATGACAAGGATGTCGACCCTAACTTGCATAGACAGCTTATTGGATCTCTCATGTATCTGGTCAACACTAGGCCAGATATTTGCTTCGCAGTCAATACCCTAAGTCAATTCATGGTAAAACTGAAGAGGGTACATTCGGCAGCAGCGAGGCATATTCTGAGGCATGTATGTGCTACAGTCGAGTATGGGTTGAGATATACTCGAGGGGATGACCTCAGACTATGTGGGTTCACAGATGCAAATTGGGCAGGAAGTTCACTAGACAAGAAAAGTACCTCTGGGTACTACTTCAGTGTTGGATCAGTGATGGTTTCTTGGTGTAGCAGGAAGCAGAAGTCAGTAGCACTGAGCTCTACAGAAGTACAATATATGGCAGCCAGCACAGCTACGTGCGAAGCTATTGTTGAAAAGTGTAACTAGCTTCAGTCTTCATAATGACTTGTAATTATGAATTTACGTAATGAAGAGACAAAGATAATAAAACAAATTTTGCAATACTTTCCTCATGGGTTTCATGAGCAAAGAGTTTGCATTATAGGTCAAAGACTTCTTGATGTCTTTAGGAGTTCGTCGTCTTATCATAAGTATAATTTAGAGTCATTTATATGAAGTGATGTTACACTTGTGTAAAGGACAAATTATTGATATAATTGTATGCTTCAAGAACTTGTCACTGTCTCCATGAAGTTGGCTCAAGTATGTTGGATAATCACCCTTGATCATGTCGGCCTACACACATAAGATCATGTCGGCCTAGAAAGAGAAACAGTCCCTATACATAGAAGGGATTGCGACCTCATTTGGACACCAAGAAATTTGACCAAGTTCTATGATAAGGTGCGAAATTTCAAGACTATAATTGAGCGAGAAAGGAAGCCAATCAGTGTGGAAGAAAAGAGGCAGTTCAGTGAGACAGAAGGGATCTTTGTTTGGTTTTAAGAGATCTCGGTCTAGGGCTATTTCATATATCCGAACTGCAGTAAAGAAAGAAGTATACGAAGAGGTTAAGGTCTTGGTCTAGCTCACAGTACAGCAGTGCGTAAGGAGTTGTCTTGGTAGCGAAATAAAAGAACCTTGCAAGGAGTGTTAAGAGAAGGTAATTCAGGTATCATCCTTGAATACTATATCTCAGATAACTCATAATAAAAGGGAGCTACTACAGCAGGAAGGATCTTGGACCTGGTGCAAGAAGAAGGCCGAAGAAGAATCTCTTAGAGGTTGAGGTGTGATCTAAGGAGGAACAATAGAAGACACATCAGTAAGGGTTGCTAAACAAGGGACCGAGTCTCCCTAGCGCTGATGCAGTACAGTGCAGTAAAGGAAGATTAACATAAGGAGCCTAGAAGAGCAGTGACAAGGTCTTGGAGGCATACTGGTGTCAAGGGTTTGTGTCATGGTTATGGTACTCGTCAATTGAAGATCTATAAGAAGAATTACTATCGGGTTTTCCTCTCCAAGAGGGAGAGGTTTTGGCCCTGCCTTGAAGAGCCTAAACTTTGTGTCTCTTGTGTTTTGATAATTGACTTGATGAAAGACATAACAATCTATTAAAGATAAGATCTAAGTAAAAGAAACATAACAAGTTCACAAGTATTTATCAAGAAGAGAAATTGAATTAAATGCCCTAATTTCTCAACATGGTATCAGAGCTAAGGTGTTGAAGACAAGAAAGGGCAGTTTTGCAAGAAGACACAAGGATCAAGCTACGGAAAGAAAGTCAAAGGTCAGGTTTCAAGAAAGCATCAAAGAAATAGATCTACATCGAAGAGTCAATCCCTAGATCCAAGAAGAAGATCTTCATTCAATAAGAGGTACTCTACAAAGAATTGGTGAAAACCCTCAAGCCATCTCAAGAATACCTAGGACTTATACATCAAGGAAAAGCAAGATCAAGGAGGTAACCTTTATCTTCAAAAGCTATTTGGTGTTGAAGCCAAATCAACATTGTTGAAGATTTTAACAAATCATCATTTTGTTGAAGCCATCATCAAGCCATCCTTGATCATAATCATCATGAAGGATCCAAGGTGATCTGCCTCTTTACACCATTCTTGAAGAAGTCAATCTCAGAAGGAGCTCCTGCTGCCATCTACATCATCATCAACAAAGAAGCAGGGAGAAGAAGAAAATCATCTACTCAAGTAAGTATCTTGATGTCTTCATCTGAATCTGTCAAAATGACTTTTTGCAAGGAAAGCAACAAATTGTCTGGGTCCTCAAACTTTCTTGCATGGAAGAAAACGACAAATCTAAACCTGATTGAGAATGAAGTCATGGACTATGTCAAAGGATCTACAACTCGACCTTCAAAAGAAGATACTCAAGCACATGCCAAATACATCAAGGGAGACATAAGAGCCCAGAGGATTCTCATAGAATCCATAAAGGACTCTCATTCCCTATGTATCAAAACTAGAAACTTCAAAAGAAATATATGACAAATTGGTGGAGCTATTCTCGGTGAGTTCTGCAGGGGAAGTAATATCTCTGAGACAAGAACTATACAACTTGAAGGTGTCAAGAGAGGAATGAATAACTTCATATTTTATGAATATTTCTGAGATACGAGATCAACTACAGGAATTAGGAGAAGTAATGTCTAATAGAGAAATGACTACAGTGGTGTTGAATGCTCTACCAGAGGGATGGGGAAACTCTGCTTCAAGTATCTATTGGGAGAAAGAAGCAAATTGGTGGAGCTATTCTCGGTGAGTTCTGCAGGGGAAGTAATATCTCTGAGACAAGAACTATACAACTTGAAGGTGTCAAGAGAGGAACGAATAACTTCATATTTTATGAAGATTTCTGAGATACGAGATCAACTGCAGGAATTAGGAGAAGTAATGTCTAATAGAGAAATGACTACAGTGGTGTTGAATGCTCTACCAGAGGGATGGGGAAACTTCGCTTCAAGTATCTATTGGGAGAAAGAAGCAACACCATTCTGAGATCTATGGTCTCTATGTAAGATAGAAGAGATGAGGTTAAAAATTAAATTTGATATAGGTTCAAATGAAGAAAATCAAGCCTATACTGCCATGTCAAAGAGAAAGGGAAGATTTGGTAAATTTGGTCCTCTGAATAGAAAAAGAAATATGGACAACATAAGATGTTATGGATGTAATGAACTTGGGCACTATAGAAGAGATTGTCCCAAATCTAAAAGGGACAAGAGGAAAAAGGAAGAAGCTCATATCACTGAAGAAATAGAATAACATGATTCAAAGAAGCCTAAGAAAGAAGAAGTGAAATATCTCTACTATGATCGAGATCATCTTCCTCTTTAAGAGGTATCTGTCGGTTGTAAAATAGTATGTTAGGAAGCATTGTATATTAGATAGATGCATCACTTTAGAATTGACATTATCATGGAAGCATTGAAGAAGGAGGATGTCTGAAACAAATTTATATGACTACAATACTATGAAATAAGTGGCTCCTGGGAACCTCGCTGAGTAACAACGTTTATGGAAAGCAGTCATCTAGATCAAGGATCATCATTCAATAATCAATATGGAAACAAGTGCTGACATTTTCTAATGGAGTCCTCCTTTTTGTAGCATCGGAAAGTGATCTAAGTCTCAAATTTTGTGGAGAGGCTTAGACACTAGTATTCCAAAGAACCTAGAAAGCGTTTGTGGAAATTCCACTCGAATTATGTTTTATTCGAAAAATTAATTATTTTAAAGGTGACCCTGAGTCTAGACTTAGGGAAATTAAACAAGTAAACAAAGTGTGAACCTTCTAGAAAACACGGATCAAGTCAAGTTATTATCTTAGCTGTTGATTAGAGATCTAATCTCGGTCGTTGATATCTTAACGAGAAGATTATAAAAGAAGACTCGAGGGTCACTTGGAAAACAGACCAGTGCAGATACTCAGTTGCCCGAGTAAATCGATTTTCTCAGTGGTCAAATTTTGGTAGGAGAAAATCGACTCAGAGGGAGAGTAGCAGGTGGAGGAAAGGTAGAGAGGGTTCGGCAGTAATCCGAGGTGCAGGAGCAGGTGACGCAGTGCCAGGAATAGACAGCACAAAGGCTGGGAGGGAGCAGGGTAAAAGGGAGACGCAGTTTTGCGCAATCCCCACGCAAAGCCAGCGCAGTGATGACGCAGGAGGCTCGAGAGGGTCCTTCTAGGGTCGTTTCTCATATAATTATTTTGTGAGGAATTTCTCCAGTGTTATCATAGGGAATTTCTCTTCACTACTGCTGATTGTAAATTATACAAGAAGATTTTGCTGAATAATAGAAACCCTCATCTGTTGCATCGGTTTTCCCGCATTGGGTTTTTCTGGGGACAATTTTCCAAAATATCTGTCATTCATGTGCTATTATTTTCCTTATTGTTTTGCTCAATAATTATATGGTGAAGTCTACATTTGAATTTATTTCAATATCTACTGAAGAGATTTATGCAAATAACTTATTTCTGAATAATGAGTAGAAGAAATAACATCAGATAATGCAGTAAAATTTCAAGTTGAGATTTTCACACTCTTTGGATTCACTGGTTAGAAAGAAAGCAAAAGGTTTCAGCAAGAATTCTAACTTGCAGAATTATGGGATTAGGATATAATGACATATTGATGAAGCAAGTCAAGGGAATGAAACTTTTCATTCTAAGGAAAATTGTTGTAGGATGACTTAAAGGAAAAAGATGAGGTATATATATATATATATATATATATATATATATATATTCTTACACTGGATGCTATGAAGTCATGTCATATGGTTGCAGGTAGTATACTTCTATTTTTAGAAGTATGATCAAAAGAAAGTAGAAACTCTTCTGATGCACAGGTTGCCAATAGGTATGATTCACAATTGATGAAATCAACATAATATGTCCTCATATGAAATATGAGGTGATTGTACATTATCAAGGAACTGCACATTGGAAGTTCCTGGGAATAAAATTATGTGGAGAAAGAAAAGGAAGAGATCGTGAGAAATGCAACCATGGTAAAAGGCAGTGAACATCCAAGGAAGCCAAGAAGACTTGACTAGGAAATCTCCTAGGAAGATATGTAGACTATGATAAGAAGTTCAGTAAAGATGGAGACCCTTGACAATACATATCTTTAGGAGATGTGTCAATCTATACGAAGGATGTCGATGCCTACAAGAAGATGTCATGATGAAAGATCATCACTACAGTAATTTTTTATTTATGTATTCACATTTATAATTGAATAATATCTGGATGAGCTTATGCAAGGCTGCCAAAGGGGAGTATATGTCTTTCACAAGGTGATAAGCATATGGCAAGATGAAAAATCCTTGGAAGAAATATGGTTCGAAGGAAAGCAGCATAACATTAAGCTAAACCAGATGGATCACTTTCTGATAGAAGACATGACCCGTGGATGAAAGTGATGGATGATTTGTGCCCTATGAAGAGCTCCCAAAGATGAAGGCTCCTCATAAACGAAGAAATTCATGACATCAAAGGAAGGAGTTCTTCATGAGCAGCTAGGAGTTCAACCATTGCTGCTACAGGTCCCTGATTAAGAGGGAGACTGGTAATAAGTTTCTTGCTTGGAAGAAACTTGGAGTATGTCTTTCCTAAATTAAAAGGAAGTGACGGATATGATTCTCTAACTCATGTGTCCTGCACTAGACCAAGATTAACAGTCCTAAGTCTTAGAGAAGGCCATGAGGTAAGAATGGATAGACACATCATTTTGGTCTTCACCTAGGAAGACAGAATGGAGGATTGGGTAATCATCTGGCATCCGATACTCTTTGAGGATGTATTAGGGCATCCAAGATATGAGTAGTCGTAGGGGACCGATATTATTTAAAGATTGGGAATCCAAGATAAGAATAGTCCTGGTGGACATACCCTGAATGAACCCGGGTGGGGTATGATCCAAGAGAGACAATGATGAAGGTGTCTATTCATCATTGGTCTCACCAGCATTGGAGCTCATAATCTCATGGAGAGATGGAGTTGTCAGTCAAGGCCTTGCACTATGACAATGTTGGTTGATATGATGCTATATAGAGGGGATTACCAATCCGAGTATTCTTATGAGATTCTTCAGATTGAGAATGACCATGACACCATGTACCATTATGAATATCTCCTTAGTTAAGAGGGAGTGTTGAAAAGTGTAACTAGGTTCAGTCTTCATAATGACTTGTAATTATGAATTTATGTAATGAAGAGACAAAGATAATAAAATGTATTTTGTAATGCTTGCCTCATGGGTTTCATGAGCAAGGAGTTTATATACAGGTCAAAGACTACTTCTTGATGTTTTTAGGAGTTTGTCGTCTTGTCATAAGTATAATTTAGAGTCATGTATATGAAGTGATGTTACACTTATGTAAAGGACAAATTATTGATATAATTGTATGCTTCAAGACCTTGTCACTGTCTCCATGAAGTCAGCTCAAGTATGTTGGATAATCACCCTTGATCATGTCGGCCTACACACATAAGATCATGTCGGCCTAGAAAGAGAAACATTCCCTATATATAGAAGGGACTGCGGCCTCATTTGGACACCAACCAATTTGATCAAGTTCTCTGATAAGGTACGAAATTTCAGGACTATAATTGAGTGAGAAAGGAAGCCAATCAGCGTGGAAGAAAAGAGGCAATTCAGCAAGAGAGAAGGGATCTTTGTTTGGGTTTAAGAGATCTCGATCTAGGGCTATATCATATATCTGAACTGCAACAAAGAAAGAAGTATACGAAGAGGTTAAGGTCTCGGTCTAGCTCATAGTACAACAATGCGTAAGGAGGTGTCTTGGCAGCGAAATAAAAGGACCTTGCAAGGAGTGTCAAGAGAAGGTAATTCAAGTATCATCCTTGAATACTGTACCTCGGATAACTCATAATAAAAGAGAGCTACTACAACAGGAAGGATCTCGTACTTTGTGCAAGAAGAAGGCTGAAGAAGAATGTCTTAGAGACTGAGGTGTGATCTAGGGAGGAACAATAGAAGACACATCAATAAGGGTTGCTAAACAAGGGACCGAGTCTCCCTAGTGCTGGTGCAATACAGTGCAGTAAATGAAAATTAACATGAGCCTAGAAGAGCAGTGACAAGGTCTTGGAGGCATACTAGTGTCAAGGTTCTATGTCATGGTTATGGTAGTCGTCAATTGAAGATCTATAAGAAGAATTTCTATCGGGTTTTTCTCTCCAAGTGGGAGAGGTTTTGGCCCTGGCTTGAAGAGCCTAAACTTTGTGTCTCTTGTGTTTTGATAATTGACTTGATGAAAGACATAACAATCTAACAAAGATAAGATCTAAGTAAAAGAAGCATAACAAGTTCACAAGTATTTATCAAGAAGATAAATTGAATTAAATGCCCTAATTTCTCAACAGTTATATGGCTTCATAAGTTGCTAGTAAGTTTGTTCAGAACAGAGGATGGAGGCGACCAGTGTCTACTGTGATAATCAGAGTTGCATAAAGCTCTCTGAGAATCCAGTGTTTCATGACAGGTCGAAGCACATAGATATTTGATGTCATTTTATCAAAAAAATTGCACAATGTGGAGCAGTCCAGCTACAGTATGTTCCCACAGAAGAGCAGGTTGCAAATATACTCACGAAAGCTCTAAGGAGAGCTAAGTTTGTCTATTTCAGTGAACAGATGGGTATGGTGGAGAACCCGTTTCAGTAGCAGGGACAAGTTATTTTGGATGTTTTTTTGTTGCAAATGTTGCAGTTGTAGCAGCAACAAATGAGAGGGAGTTGTAGTGCAGATGTAGTGTTGGCAGCAGGGTGAGCAACACAGATGCAGCTCATACCAAAGTTGCGCAGTGATTGGATGGCAACAGCAGCCAGACATCAGCAGTGTGATAGGAGATGATGTAGAGACAAGGTGTTGTGGCAATAGGTGCAGCACTAGAACACATTCCTCGCTAAGAGGGAGTGTTAGTTTTTGTACCATCGAATGTGTTCTAGCCACGAAATTTTGTGGAGAGGCTAGAATACATGAGATATCCAAAACCTAGAAATCGTTTCTGGAAATTCCGCCTAGAAGTGCCTCAATTAGATTATTAACCAATTTTTAAATATTTCCTAAGTCTAAACTTAAAGAATATGGTTAATTAATCGGTATTAATTGAGATAAGGTGAGAATCATCTTGAAACTCACATGGATCGATAGGGAATTAATTTCGGCCATCCATTATGTTTTAATATTGGTCGTTGGTTCTCCAATAGAAGATTATAAGAAGAAGTCAATGGGTAGATGGAGGACACAGCAGTGTAGACACTCAGTTGCCCAGGCAGTTCAATTTTCTCAGTAGAAGAAGCTCAGCAAAGAAGATAGAGCTAGAGGGTGAGTAATAGGTGGAAGACGAGGGCAGCAGCATTCCGAGAGGAAGGTTTCCTGTCCCCAGAAGAGGCAAACGACAAAGGCCAAAATTCTCATAGGGCCGGCGTAATCCCTACACAGAGGGTGATGCAGGAGACTCAACGCAAAGGCTAGGGAGGTGATTTCGGTGGCAGAAATTAGCTGTGGGGTGAGAGAAAATTCTCATAATAATTTTGCCAATATTTTCCTCAGATTATATTGCCAGTAGAGCATCTAAATTATTGTACTCATAATTGTTGTTGAAGAATAATAATAAAACCCTCATCTGTTGCACCAGTTTTCCCGCATTGGGTTTTTTCGAGGATATTTGTCCAAAAATAACTGTATTAAAATTTTTGTGCGCTAGAATTTCTCAGTTTCCAGTATTTTATTTTCCGTAGTATTTTTATGGTGAAAATCGCAGTTGTGATTTTATTCATTGTTTGTCATAGCAAATAAACTGCATAATTAAATTTTCAATTAGAAGAATAATTTCCAGTTGCTCCAATAGATGAAATTTTCACAATCTAATCCATTAGCTAGTTAAGACCAATTAGCTACCAAACCGACTGGTTCAATGCCTAAAAGGTCCTATCCAACCGAGTCCGTAAAAAACCAACCCAGATAGGTAACTACGTGGCTCGACGACTAGATGGGACCCAAGGGTGGTTTTTGGAGGTTTTTTTTTTTTGCAAATTTTGGGTAGGCTCCCTACTAAATTTTCCCCCCTAAGCTTATAAAATTATGCCTAACCACCCATTTTCCTCACACATATGATTACTAGTGTTTGTGAGCATATGAGAGCTTGGGCAGTTCTACAACAACATTGAGGTTTAGAGGAACAACAGCAAGATTGGAAGTTATTTTTCATCTTGGAGTTGGTTTGGAATGTCTAGTGGAGTTGGCATCTTTGGGAGGAGGCTTTATCAGTTGGTTTTCATTCTTAGGTATGATTTTTCTCGTGAAATTTTCCACATTTGATTGTTGTCCCTGTTTTTAATTTTTCCCTTATTTCAAGTAAAAAACAACCCATGTTTGTAGGCTAGATAAGTCTCCTTTTTTATTTTGAAATTTATCATAGGTATTGCATTTTTCTTTTCTATTTGCAGATATTTTTCCTTTAAAAACTAAAATTCCATCATCCACCATGGCCCCAAAAGCCAAAGATTTTGCATGGGTTCATTCTGATGTTGTTGATGGAAAAATGTTGTGCATATATTGCAAGCACCCAAAGGGCAGAGGGGATGGAAGGGTGGTATTTATAGGTTGAAACAACACTTGGCTAGTATAAGAGGCCAAGCAACCCCCTATGATGAATCACATAAAGTGATAGGGCCTATTAGGGAAAAATACCTTGAAAAGTTTTAGAAGCTTGGGGAGGCAAAGGCTAGGGAAAAGGCTATACAAGCAGAAATTGCAAGGGAGAAGGAACTCGCTGAAGCTATGGATGGGAGAGAAGAAAGTGGGTTTGATGATTTTGACCTTGAAGACTCCTCTCTATCCCTTCCAACAATCCCCATGACCCATTCCATTATGTTCCTCTCCCTCTTAGGTCTCATTCTCAGTCTCAGATTCAAGCTAAAGTTAAAAAGAGGATGAACATTAAGAGTTATTTCACACCTTTTTGCACCGCTGCCTCTACTAATGCCACTGCCTCCCAACCAAGTCCAACTCAACACACCTTCGATGCTCATTGGAAAAAGAAATAGAAAGAATTTGCTTTTGAATAAATTGTCAAATGGTGGTATGATACAGATACCTCCTTTATTGTTGTCCGCTCACCTTATTACCAAACTATGTGGGACGATACTATAGCTACAAGAAAGGGCTTCAAAGTCTTGAAGGGAGCTCTTTTGCAAAGAGAGGTTTTTTCCATTGGACAAAATATTTGACTGAGTTTAAAGAGTCATAGACCAAAACAAGTTGTTCCATCATGTCAAATAGATGGACTAATGGAGAAAACCACACTATCATAAATTTCTTGGTCTCTTTCCATTAAGGAACCATGTTTTTGAAATCGGTTAATGCATCTAATAGGGTGAAAGATGCCAACCTATTATTTGAGCGTTTGCATGAGATGGTTACAATAGTGGGGGAGAAGAATGTTGTGCTAGTCATCACAAATAATGCTTCAAACTATGTTATTGCTGAAAAGATGCTAGATTCCAAATATAGGGTAATATTTTGGACCTTGTGTATTGCACATTACATAGACGTCATGCTTGAGGACTTAGAAGAAGTGAGGTGGGTAAAGAACATTGTAGAGCATGCCAAGGTATCACAAAACACATCTACAACCACTCATGAGTATTGAGCCTAAAGAGGAAAATCACTAGGGCAAGGAGTGTAATATCCCAAATGGGAAAATAACAGTAATAACAAGCTAAAAGATATTAAGGAGACAACAAAACGAAAACTGATATCAAAACACCAATGGAGCCATAGAATACTGCTAAGCCATTTTAATAATTTGCTAGAAATGAGTACAATGGAGGTGTTGGAATGAAGGCACCTGAGCTTGTTCAAGGCAAGCTAGAGAAGCACTTTGAATCAATGCTGAAATTCCCCACTGATGGTACATTGTATGGCTATAGCTCTGTGCTGCAATCTTCCAGAAATGTTGTTGTTGCTCCCAAAGAAATGTCGCTAGAGCCTGCTACACTACTCAGAAAATTCCGATACTTTAACTCCGGACTCTACTCAAGAAACCCACGAAAACCCACGAAGGAATTTTCCAAATGTTGACCCCAGAATTTAGGCCCAATTTCCCCTAGCTCCTCTAATTGCTGGCTGAGTTAGGATCTCTGTTTGACACCTCGAATCTGCCCAGAAAATTCTGCCAAATTAATCTTGGCTTCTCCTCAATAAACCCAGAAAAACCCGCGAAGGAATTCCGGAAAGGCTGACCCCGGAAATTCACCCTCTAGGGATGGCTACGCTCTCCTGCTGGGTACGATAGCCTCTGTCATGAAATCACTGAAAGACAGGCCTTCAACTCTCTGAAAAACTTAGCTATGGAAGGGTTGATCCCCTCACAATCTCCTGGACTGAAATCTTGTGAAGTTCTCCTCCCCCGGAGATGATCTCCTCTATGACTGCGCAATCCCTCTTGAAGACTGCACTGCCCTGGAAATGACTGCGTAATCCTGTGGCTGAAATGATGATGTTGCTCTCCAAAAACTGATGGGATGGCTCCTCTCCTGAGCGGGCACTCAAATCTCCGAGGACGAGGTTGGGATCTCTGCTCGAAGACACCCTTGTGCTAAATAGCACTGCAGACTCATCTAAACAGCTTGAGCGTGTTCTAGTCTTGACAGACAGAAAATCATAAGATGCAAGAATGAATGAGAAAGGTTGCCTTCCTCTCCTTTTATGCTTGTGAACCCATAAACTCCCATGGGCCCACCTATGCTGCATTGTCCCTTTGTGCCACGATGTCCCTTGCTACGCTACGCTCCCTCTCCCACGCTGCCACTATGTTGTCTGGCCCCACGCTGCCACTGCATTGTCCTAAGCGCCCCCTCTCCTGTGTTGTCAATTGGCCTTATGGGCCCCACTTCATCTTTTAATTAATCTGCCCAGTGACTTTAGGAAAGTGCTTTTATTCAAATGTTTTATTCATGGGTCCCCTCACCCCTTTATTTTCGCCCAACATTAGGATTTGCCAAAATTAATCAAAATTAATATCCCAATTACATGACTGCTAATTTGGGTATATTACAAGGAGCTTGTTAGGCCTTCCATCACAAGATTTGTAACTCACTTCCTCACATTGGAATCTCTCATTTCCCAACAACAAAGCTTGCAAAAAATGTCTTTTTTTTTTTTTTTTTTTTTTTTTTTTTTTTATGATTGGGATGCATCCTGATGGGCTCACAAAGCAAATGGAAAAGACACCCAAAAAAAAAATTTGACAACACTTTTTGGAAAAAAGCAGCAAAGCTTGGTGAGACCCTTGTTAAGGTGTTGTGGTTGGTGGATGGGAAAAATTGGCCATGGGCTAAATCTATGACGTTATAGATTAGGCAAAGGAGAAGACACGAGCATCCTACAAGGATAGAGTAGGTAAACATCGACTTATTTGTGAGATCATTAATAGTAGATGAGACAATCAACTCCATCGCCCTAGACATGCAACTAGGTATTTCCTGAACCCAAAGTGTCATTATAAAGCTCAAGTAGGAGAAGATTAGACTGGGGAGGTTAGAGATGGGTCGTAAAGTGCTTGGAGAGCATGGTACCTGAGGAGTCGGAGCAATTGGAAATACATTGACAACTCAATACTTTTTCTAGGCCCACAAGTACATTTTGAAAATTTTGGCAACATTGCAAGAATTGTTAATCAACCAAGCAAGAAATTCCAATTTTTTTAAAGTTCAATTATTAAATTCAAACTATAAATACTTTCTTTTTTAGCCAAATTTCAAACTTATCATCTAAATTATTAAACAATGAACTAACCTTCGTCTTTTTCTTTGCAACACACTGGTGGGAGTCGTTTGGAAACCAATGTCCTCAATTGCAAAAGTTTACAAATAGAGTTCTCAACCAAACTTGTAATGCTTCTAGGTGTGAGCACAGTCTACTTTTGAGCGGATTCACACGAAGAAGAGAAATTGTTTGGAACAAAAATGGTTAAATGATATTTTCTTCGTGCAACACAATATTCGACTAAGGCACAACTAGTTGTTGAACGAAAGACTTGATACAGATCCCATTGTGTTGGATGATATTGAACCAACTTCATGCGTGGAGACTCAATCAAGTTTGATATTGATTTTGATATCAATGCCATGGAGTTGGGGGGTGTTGATCCTAATGCGAATCTGGTAGTCGAACTAGGAGTTGAATGAAGCAAACGACCAAGACCAAGCATGGCACATGGTGGGGGAAGTAGTTGTTGTGCAACTCGACGAACTCGTGCTTTTAATTTTGTTAGGCCTAGTGATGTTGCTCTTCCTTTTGCTAGTACTGCTACTAAGGTTGGAGAGGAGTTTGAGTCCTTATACCCTGAGTCAGATCATGTTTATGTAGGTCCTTGTGATATTCCCATGTGTAGTAGTGATGATGAGTTTGATGAGTGATCTGTTGATTAGTGATTTGTAGTAGGCTAGTGGCCTAGTATCTTGAGTTGTAGCATTTTTTTGGACTCTAAAGGCCATTTAGAGCCTCACTAGTTACGTATTTTATTGATGTTATGTATTGCACTCGGTGCCATTTTGATATATGCACCCTTACATGCTATATTGAAGAGCAAACTTTTTACATTTTGTCTCTAATGGTTTGGAATCATGGTTTGTAATCTTAAAAACTTTTTCATTCAAAATTAATTATTTTATGCTTTCTTTTTCATATATAGTTTATTGAATTCGATTTGATTTGGTTCTGGTTCGAATCCTAGTTAGATAGGCAATCGGTTCGAAACTCGATTCCAAAAAAGCTATGCACAAGACAAAATAATAAAATATTTATTGTTAAGTACTGTTACTAGTTCCAACCCAATGTTTATTACTTTCACAACAAGGTTAGAAATAATCACAGCACGTCGAAGCAAGGAAATTGCACATGAAATAAGAACACATTAGCTGAAATAAAAATCACCATGAAGTAACATCTGCAAGTGTACATATAATCTGATGTGTAATGCATAGGAGCTAATATACCCTAGTGGAGTCATCTAAAAAAGATAATGTAATTATCATGTATTGGATAGAAAGAAGTGGAAGAAAAAGTCTAAATCGAAAAAGATGAGCAAGAAAACTTGTCCAAGTAGCATCATCACACCCAAATGAATGATTCTCTAGATGTACTTACCCTAAAGAGGAAACACAACCCATAAAAACTATTTTGCTAGAATGAAGTCTTCATTTCACCTTGGATTTTCTTGCACAAGTTCTAGCAATCCTATCCTAGGAAAGTCCCCCTTGAGCCAAAGGAGAGTTTGACATAACTGCAGAAGAGGGTTGTTGAGGTGACAGTGGCCTCCCTCTTTGTACAAATTGAATGGGTGTAATGGTTAAGAACATGTGTTTCCTCCTGAGAGGTCACAAATGTTGAGATTTTGGGGTAGCATCGGATGTGCTCTAGCTCTGAAACTTTATGGAGAGGCTAAGGCACACAAGATCTCCAAAACCCAGAAAGCGTTTGGAGAAATTTCATCTGGTGTTGAAGTTATTCAAATAATTAATTTTTTTAATGAGGATTCTAAGTCTAACTTAGTGATTTTAATAAAATTAAAGTGAATTAATTAAACACATGTGCTGAAATGTTCTAAATGACATGGATCAAGCAGTCTTTTAATTTGAGCCATCGATTAGATATTAAATCACGGTTGTTGGTTTTCCAACAAGAAAAGTATAAGAGACAGGCTTGGGGTCAGTTGGAGGAAGCACACACAGGTAGAGCATTGAAGCTAAGTCGAATTTTTGGGGCAGGGTTTGTTGAGGAATTCGAAAAGAGTTTGCAGTGCAGTGAGGGGCAGAGATCGGCAAGGGATGATCTGATCCAAGGTCGAGAATACAACAACAGAGTGGCAGTGAGTACCAGATAGCGCAGAGCCAACCAGGAGGACGCAGTTCAGCCAGCACCATGCAGAGGCTGCGTAAGCCCAGCCAGGGTGACGCGGACCCAGCTAGTGCAACGCAGGGGCAGTGCAACACCAGCCAAGGTGACGCAGGCCCTGCCAGGGCATCATAGCACCAGTAAGGGTGACGCAGTGGGGACGCTCGCCAGTGAGGGCTGACGCAAAGGATGCAGAGGCAACGCTAAGTGATCCAAGTGGGGCAGAAAGGGCTCGTGATCTGTAAATCCCGATTGAGGGTGTGATACATCCATATTTTCTGTCTCTGATTGAAAGGTACAAACTGTTGTGTAATTTCTCTATAGGGCCAACCATTTCTGGTGCCCATAATGTTGTATTTAGATTCTGCATAATAATAAAACGCTCTAGAGTTGTTGCACCGGTTTTCCCGAATTGGGTTTTTCCGAGGACATTTGTCCGAAAAATCTGTGTAGTCTTGTCACATGTGCGTATTGTTCAGTAAATGATCTATAGATGTGTAAGCTGCAGTTTGTGTCTGTTTTAATGTTTTTTCTGAATACTTCAGTTAAATAACTTGTTAAGTTAATCAAACAAGTAGGTGAAGTAGATCTAGACACTGCAGTAGGGTTTATGTTTTGAAACTTTCACAACAGATTCAAATCTAGAGGGGGTTAGAGTATGCGCACCTCCATAGAATTTAGTAGTCAAATAACTACATAGAGGGATCATCCCTTGACCAACAAACAAGGGAGTCTCATACACCAATTTGGTGTCTAGCTTGGTTGTGACTTTAAAATTAGATTATTATTATTAGTAGTAGTTACACTGAATCCTTTCTTGAGCTTTAGGACTTTATCTCAAGAAGTGAGGGTTTGTGTGATAACAAATACCATCCTCCTAAGCAATATAATGCCACTTCTAGGAGCGGGAGGTGAATTCCCTCAAATCTCCCTAGAAGAAAATGCCCTCCCTACAAGCCTGATGGTGAGGTAGTTTAGCAACACAAAACCCCTAACCCGCACCCTCCTCCACTCCAAATAGGACAATAAATCCCAACTTTCCCTACTACTCTAATTTTGGGCCTAGGTGTTATGGAGTTTTTGGCTAGTTGGGTTGGATTCTAGCAACACAATATTATTCACCCTAGGGGTCATTTTTTGATATTTGGGTATTCCTTTTGTTACCACCCAAATCCTTGTTTCTTGAGGCAAAAGTCATAAATTCAAGCAAGACCCTACGAACACCTAAGAACCCTAAGCCAACTATGGACGATCACATAGAATGAAATATGAGGCTTAGGAAAAGTAAATCTGAATTCTGATTTTTTATTTTAATTTGTTTCCGATTTACAATAGAAAAATGAAAAAGTTTATTTTATAAAAATTTAGATGGTTTGAAAGCAAGACTAGTGCCTAGGATTAACATGGGCATATGGGGTCTATGCTGTAATGGATTAATGAGCTCTCTCAAGTGAATGATCAAAACTACAGCTGAAATTAGCCAGCGAAAGCCATCGATTTCTTGCTGTCGACAAATACAAATTCTGATTTCAAAACCCTAATGAAGGAGAGTTTATCAATCATGTATGAGAGATTGTTCATAACTAATAAGAAGAAATTTCAACAAGTTTTAATCAAGAAATATCATATTCATTAAAATATTTTCAGCCATGAACAATACAGAATTCAAGAGAGAATATAATTGTAGGAATTTACAGGGTAAGTTCCATAGATCAAGAACCATAGGTCACCACTCACAAACAGATCACAAATCAGTACACCAGTATAATCACATGGTTAAAACCCTCAAAGAGGGAAACAGTCCACAGCCTGAGCCAACGCGGCCACTTCAGGGAATTTATTAATATAAAAAGAAAAGTTACATATGTTTCTCTCATAAATAGTTACTGAACAAATGACCTTCCATGCTCTTTAAATAGAGATCATGGACCAATCAGTTGTTAAGCCACGGATCAAGTGTTGTTAATACCGAGGTGAGAGATAACTGTTGGATCACTACAAATCGTGACTGTCGGATTATAAGTTACAAATGTAAATGGTAAAGAAAAACACTTTACCTAACTCTACACTAGACTAAATTATTTTTAACTACTTCCTATGTGTCGGAATATCCTAACATCCCCCCTTAAGAAAAACTTAGGATAGGATTGAAGGATTTACAAAGGTGACACAAAAGGAGCCTATTTCCTATGTGTCGAAATATCCTAACATCCCTATAATAACTCACAGAACTCAACAGATGAAGTTTGGTAAACTCCCGGCTTAAATCAGGCTTGCTGTAAAGATATTAGCAACTTTATCATTGGTTGAAAAATATTGCACTTCAAGAACACAATCATGAATGAGCTTTCTGATGAAGTGTATGTGTAGCTCAATGTGTTTCATGCGCCGATGCTAAACTGGATATTTGCATATTTGAATGGCACTTTGATTATCACACCAAAGTGTAGTTGGATGTTGTTGATGAAGACCAAATTCGGTCAGGATCTCACGAAGCCACAGGGCTTCCTTGTTGGCCTAAAGCACACCAGAACCACTGTGCTTCTATAAAGAAGAAGATGGCACTTTGTTCCCTAAGACCAAATGCTTGGGTCTTTGAACCAAGAGTGAATACATATCTGTGATGAACTTTTAGTCATTAGGTTCACCGACCCAATAAAGGGAATCAGTGAAACAATCAGCAATAGGTAATACATGAGCTAGATTGTGCTAAAATCTGTGAAGTATTCTTTGTTGCTTTCCAATGACTTTCCATGGGGTTGATTTACATAGCGGCTGACAAGATGCTGGCTCATAAAAGGAAAGGTTAGGACGGGTATGGGTTAGATACAGAAGTTTACTAACAAGTTGACAGTATAAGGTAGCATCAACTTCATGGGTAGTACAAGTGACTAAAAGCTTGACTCCAGACTGAAAGGGAGAAGGAGTTTTCTTGCAGTCTTCCATGTGAAAGTGGTGTAGAAGATCACAGGCATACTTGTACTGAGAGAGGGTAATTCCTTCCTTGGATTGCAAGACTTGAAGACCAAGGAAATATTACAGTGTCTCAAGTCCCGTGTCTCAAGTCTATCATTTCAACTCAACTGAGACTAGACTTCACATGGTTTATATGGTTTGGATCCACTGATGAGATAAGATCACAATAACATAAAATTTCAAGATGAGTGAAGAGGACTTACCCACTCTGGTGCAGGCAGTCATTATGAGAATGATGACACCTAGAAAAGCCATTATCTAATAGAAATCTATCCATTTTGGCATACCAAGCCCGAGGAGCTTGTTTGAGACCATATAGAGACTTCCTAAGGCGAGAAAGAAGGCTAGAGCCGTTGTGGATAAAGCCAAGGAGTTGTTCCATGTAGATTTCTTCATGTAAATCTCCATGTAAGAAGGCAGATTTAACATCCATCTAATGGACTTCCCATTTAAAGAAAGCAACAAGGGAAAGAACAAGGCGGATAGAATTCATTTTGGCAACAGGGGAGAAGGTTTCAGTATAGTCAATGCCTTCAACTTGTGAAAATCCTTTAGCGACAAGACGAGCTTTATGTCTTTCTACTTTTCCATCTGGTCCAAACTTTGTTTTGTAAACCCATCTGCATCTAACAAGTTTTCTTCCTTCTGGAAGAGGAACAAGATCCCAAGTATCGTTCGCCAATAAGGAACGATACTCTTCATTCATAGCTTCATCCCAATCTGGATGACTGGAGGCTTTTTCAAAGGTTTCTGGATCAAGTTTTTCTGGAACCTGAGCCAATAAGGAAGAGGCTCTTTCGAACTGAGAATGTGTACGTCGTCGATCGACAGGGTCACCTGCAAGAGAACCTGCTGCATCCCTAGTAGAGTGGACCCATCTTGGAATCATGGAGTATAAGGAACAATTTCAAGAGGTGGAGGAGGATTGTCATCCTCGTTGTCATCATCTGAACTAGAAGGAATGCTATTAAAAATAGAAGAGAGAGAGAGAGGTGGCACATATGCCGAATCAGGCTCGTAGGCCAAAGGTGGCACACTCGCCGAACTAGGCTCGCAAGCCGATATATTTTCATCAAACTTTACATCTCTTCTAATAATTATATTTTTGGATTTTGGTTGAAGAAGTCTATATCCTTTGACATCTTCAGAATATCCAACAAAAATGCATTTTTCACTCTTAGGTTCTAAGGCTTTATGTTTCGCATCTGGAACATGGGCCCAAGCATCAGTTCCAAAAACACGAAAGTGACTTACATCTAGTTTGATTGAGCTCCAAGCTTCTTCTAGAGTTATATTCTTTAAAGCCTTAGTAGGAGTGTGATTTACTATGTAATTTGCACAGTTAATGGCTTTTGCCCAAAAATTGAGACCAAGTCCTTTAGATTGAAGCATACAATTAGCCATTTCTTTTAAGGTGCGATTCTTCCTTTCAGCTACACCATTTTGTAGTGGAGTATATGGAACGGTATGTTGCAATTGAATGCCATGCTCAGTGCAGAAGTTGATAAATTTTTTGTTAACATATTCTCCTCCATTGTCTGATCTTAACTTAATAATTTGATGTCCAGGTTGTTTCTCAACAAAGGCCTTAAAGGCCAAGAACATGTTAAAAACTTCACTCTTGAGTTTTAAGAAGTATACCCAAGTGCATCTGGAAAAATCATCAATGAAAGTTAAGAAGTACTTGCAACCAAAGAAAGAAACAACAGGAAGTGGACCACATAAATCACTGTGCACAAGCTGCAAAGGGGCTGAAGCGTGCCAAGAGGCACGTTTGTCAAAACTATCTCGATGATGTTTTCCGAGTACACATCCGGAGCAAACACCATCTCGACAAGATACCATAGGAAGGCCCGTCACCATATTTTCCTTACATAGAGTTTTAAGAAGTATACCCAAGTGCGTCTGGAAAAATCATCAATGAAAGTTAAGAAGTACTTGCAACCAGATCAAGAAACAACAGGAAGTGGACCACATAAATCATTGTGCACAAGCTGCAAAGGGGCTGAAGCGTGCCAAGAGGCACGTTTGTCAAAACTATCCCGATGATGTTTTTCAAGTACACATCCGGAGCAAACACCATCTCGGCAAGATACCATAGGAAGGCCCGTCACCATATTTTCCTTACATAGAGTTTGAAGAGAGCAATAGTTTAAGTGACCAAATCGCTCATGCCAAAGTTTGCTCACTTCATCATTATGAGCAACAAAAACGGAGGGAAGACATGATGACCCAAAGTTGTCAAACTTATACAACCTTGTGGAATCATCAGCAATGCCATTAGCTAAAATATGTTTAGGATCTTTGAGGTCCTTGATTACAACATCATGAGGTGAGAATTCTACTATTTTCCCTTCACCTGAATGAGTTATCTGATAAACAGATAGAAGGTTGCATGACAAGGTAGGAACACATAGTACATCATTAAGCTGACCATTATCTAGATGAATGGTTCTAGATCCTACAACACTAAGAGATCTATCATCACCAACATAAATATGTTTGGTGTTACAATCATTTAAAGAAGAAAACATGGCTTTATTTTTGGCCATGTGATAAGAAGCTCCAAAATCAATGAGCCACTCATGAGAATGAGAAGAGGAAGATACATTTAATGCATAACCAGATCTTGATGCTTGACAACCACAAGCAGAAAGTGCCATTCCTGACGATGAAGGTGAAGAGTGCTCCAAATTGATGTTGTGCTTCTTCATTGCTGCTTCTAAGGCTTCCATCTTCTTAAAACATTTTGACTCTAAATGGCCATCACGATTGCAAAAGTTGCAATGTCTATCTGCTTCTTTCCTTTGTTTTTATATGCCTTATCATTTTGGTGAGTTGCTTTTTCAGTTTGTGGCTGAAATTGCTTAAGACCCTTGTTTGGTTTCAGACCATACTTTTTAGGATACTGCTTCTTGGGATTCTTTTGATATGATTGATGTTGGGCTGCTAAGGTTTTCTTAGAAGCGTTTCTAGAAGTGATAAGACCAAGGTGTAAGAGTTTTTCTTGTTCTCTTATCAAAGAATCACAAAAGGCATCAAAAGATGGGTTCTTGTAGGTGGTTCCTGAAGAAATGATGGCTTCTCTAGTGGAATGGAAGGCGGAAACAAATACAGAGTATGCAGGGCCAAGCTTAGTAAGAATGCCATAGATGAGGCTACCATCTTCCTTTTTGACCTTACAACCTTCTAAAAGAACTTTGAGGGTCTTCAATTTGAACAAAAAATCTTCAATAGAGGAGAAATTATTAGGTCCAAAGTAAGCAACTCATTTTCAAGCTGATGGGCCCTGATTTGATTTTGAATGCCAAAGACAGTATTTAGCTTGTCCAAGGCTTCATGAGGAGTGTCAATGTCAAGGATATGAAATCGAAGATCTTGAGCAATGGACATTCCTATCAACCCTCGTGCTTGATCTTGTTTATTTTCCAATTTAGCGACTTTATCATCATCAGAAGGTTTAGTTTCTACCCCTATGGATATTCTGTAAAGCCCTTTACTTCTAAGTATATCTACCATGTGAGGTAGCCATTGGAAATAATTGGTGTTGTTAAGAATAATTGGGCATGCACTTTCCATTATTTTTTTTTAAACTGAAGTTGAGAAAAGCTGAAACTAACTGCTCCAATGGAAAGATCTCGAAAAATTAGGCCGTTTCAAAAAAAACGGCTCGAAAAACGGCTTTCGAATGAAGAAGCTATGCCTTTTGAAAAATCTGAGTTGTAGATGCCGAATAGTTACGGGAACAGGATGAAGTGCGGCTTTAAAAAAAAAAAAAATCAGCCCCTTTGAACAAAAACTTTTTACAAAAGAAGGTTGAGAAGGAGACTTGAACCCAAGACCTCTATTCTCATAAACTAACCTCTCACCAAGTGAGATAGTAAAAGGATCACGTTATTGTTTGAAAGGAGGAAGGGTTTTTTTTTTTTTTTTTTACTCTTCGGTGTGCGTGCCTTTTCCTGCACAAAAAAACACAAAAACCGAGGAAAAAAAAAACGAAATGCAAAGCCTTACAGCAAAATGTTAGATTTTCGGTTAGCCTTACCGGCAACTATCATTTTTTTCACTATTTCTAATTTCCCAAGATCGCACAAAGATGCGGGGAAAGAGCATACGTAGCAAAAAAATCCCTTTTTCCTGTTTTCGATTTGCCAAGATCGCACGCAGCGCATAGCAAAGAGCATACACAGATAAGAGGGTATAGATCCGGCAAATAAATAAAACCTAAAAACCGAAAATAAAAAAAGGAACCGAAATAAGCAGAACTATTAACAAATATAACTGCAAAACAGATGCTTTATACCTCCAGATCTAAATTGTCATAACTTGGGCAACCGGAAACCTTTTCGCATGAAACAAAAGGCGTTCCTCACTGTAACAAACGCTCCGAACACAACAGAGCAGTTCTCCAAACCCAAAAATGTTCAGAAATAGTATATCTACAAAACGGCATTCGCATGCAGTCAAACCGGCTTCGGATTTTGATCAACAACAGAGGCGGCTCTCAAAATAGCTCTGATACCATGTTGGAATTTATAGGGTAAGTTTCGTAGATCAAGAACCAAAGGTCACCGCTCACAAACAGATCACAAATCAGTACACCAGTGTAATCACGTGGTTAAAACTCTCAAAGAGGGAAACAGTCCACGGCCTGAGCCAACACGGCCACTTCAGGCAATTTATTAATATAAAAAGAAAAGTTACATATGTTTCTCTCATAAACAGTTACCGGACAAATGACCCTCCATGCTCTTTAAATAGAGATCATGGACCAATCAGGTGTTAAGCGACAGATCAAGTGTCGTTAATACCGAGGTGAGAGATAACCGTCGGATCACTACAAATCGTGACCGTTAGATTATAAGTTACAAATGTACATGGTAAAGAAACACACTTTACCTAACTCTACACTAGACTCAGTTATTCTTAACTATTTCCTATGTGTCGAAATATACTAACAATAATGTGAAAATCTCTGAATCTAAATCAGAAATCCTACTACAGTAAATCTAATTAGAGAATATAATGTGAAAATATCTAAATCTAAATCAGAAATGCTACTACAATAAATCTAATTTACTTCTCCTGCTTTTTTTCTTTAAATTAACAAGTTATCTTCTGAATAATTCAGGAAAATATCAAAGTAAATACACTGCAGCCTACACAATTATACAGATCAAGTACTGAAAAATAAGTGAAGCATTCCGACAAAGGACATACTTATTTCCGGACAAATGTCCCCAGAAAAACCCAATGCGGGAAAACCAGTGCAGCAGTTCTGAGGGTTTTTATTATTAAGCAGCAGTAATCTGAGTACAATTAGGGTGCCATAACCCGACTCACCCGACAGAAAATATCCCCGACAGACAGATAGAATAGTGAGTTTGACCTCACACTGCAAGTCCCATGTAGAAATTTTAATACCAACCCCGGTTTTCAGTTTCTCCTTATTTATCCCATAAAGTTAAATGCCCATTCCCATAGCCATACATTCAACAAGCTGGAAAAATAAATATTTTCTGAAAACACTAATTCTGGAAATTTCACAATGCTGAAATGCAGAAATAAAAACTCAGAAAAATAAATCAGCCACACAGAATTTTGACACTGATTTTTGGTCAACTTGACCCTGGAAAAACCCCCTACAACTCTTGGGGAAAACCAGTTTGAAAGCTTCTTCTTATTTCTGGAAAATGCTTTTACAAAGAAAGGAAATATACAGGAAAAATTCCAGCAAACAATGTACAGACTTATCTCGTTTTTCGTGCTTGCCTCCGCCTCGGAAAATGTGCCAAATCAGCAAAACAGTGAAAACATAAATTTATTACAGCAGTGAATAGCCTTGAAATTCGTGCCCAATACTCAGTTGTATGGCCGTACGGACTGTACGGAAAAGTACAGCAGTGTCTCCTCGAAAATCGTGTCTGTTGTCTCGAAAATCGTGCCCAGCAATCTTGGAAATCGTGCCTTTAGCTTGTTGTACCTTCTCGATTTATGTGTTGTCCATCTCCTCGAAATTCGTGCCTCAAGCTATTGTACGAAAATCTGCCTCGAAATGCATGCAGCCACTCTCTGCTGTACGGATTTGCTGAACTGCTCCTCTCCTTCACTTTCTCAAAACCCAGAAATTTCTCCAGCTCTCTTCTCCTCCTCCTCTCAATCTGCTCATGAAAGAATGAATTACCTTTTCCCTCATTTTCCTCCTTTAACCTAACCCTAAGTGACTTTTGGGGAATCCCTAAATCTAATGGTTGAGATAGCTTTAGATCTAGGGCTAAGATTAAATGTCATTTAAATCTCACTTTCTATTTTTTAATTCACCCCACTTTAATAAAGACCCACTTAGTCATTTATTTCCAAAGTCACTTTTCCTTTCTAATTTCACATTGACTTTATTAAAGTCACTTTAAAATTAGACTTTAGTAACTTTATCACTTAAAGTCACTTTTGAATTAGATTTGACTTTATAACTTTATAAAGTCACTTTAGGAGAAAAATTAAATTCTTTTGGACACTTTTCCCAAGGCCAAAGATCAAAGCCTTAGGGAACCACCTGTCCTCCGGTAACCAAATTTCAACACTCCCTCTTACCGAGGAAGGTGTTCCTCACCACACCCATCTTGTCTCTGAAGTAGACATGCTTGCCCTGTGGTAAGGCTTTGGTAAGAATATCTGCAACCTACTCATCAGTGGGAATATACTCAAGCTTCATAGCTCCCTTCTGAACATAGTCTTTGATGAAATGATATCTGATGTCGATATGCTTTGACCTGTCATGAAATACTGGATTCTCTGTGAGTTTAATGCAACTCTGATTATCACAGTATATCACTGAAGGTCTCAACGGCTGACCAAATAAGCCAAACAACCTCTTGCGAAGCCAGATGGCCTCACAACTAGCTAGAATGGCTGCCATGTACTCTGCTTCTGCTGAACTCAATGCTACTGACTGCTGCTTTCGGCTGAACCACGACACCACTGCCGAACCCAACCCAAAACAACACCCTGAAGTGCTCTTCCTATCAGAAGCACAACCTGCCCAATCAGAATCAGTGTAACCTGCAATCTCACTCCATCCCCCTGCCTATAATCCAGACCATACTCCACTGTCCCTTGCAAGTACCGCAAAATGTGTTTTGCAACAACCCAGTGCACCCTCCTGGGCTCACACGTGTACTAGCTCATCGTGTTGATTGCAAAACATATATCTGGTCTGGTGTTGACCAAATACATCAAGGAACCAATCAGCTATCTATACAATGTGGGATCCACCAACTCGGAATCTGAAGCATGAAGCTTCTTTCAGTTGGTGATCATAGGTGTCGATATGGGTCTACAATCCTCCATGTGGAATCTGCTAAGGATGTCCACAATATACTTCCCCTGCCCCAGGAAGAAATGCTCCTCCTCCTGCCACAACTCCAAACCCAAAAGTAATGCATCAAGCCAATGTCCTTCATCTCAAACTCCGACGCAAGATCTCTCTTGCAGTGCTCTATGAGTCTCTCTGCACCTGTAATGACCAAGTCATCCACACACAGCACCAGAATGAGAGGCTCCTCACCTATCACAATAAAGTAAAGGTTTGGATCTGCATCACTCTTTGTGAAACCCATCTCCTGCAAGTATGTATCTATCCTGGAGTACCAAGCTCTGGGAGCTTGCTTCAGGCCATAAAGGGCCTTCTTCAGTCTGTACACATGGGACTCCTTCCCATGCACCTCAAAGCCCTGTGGCTGCTCAATGTACACCTCCTCCTGTATGAAGCCATTGAGAAATGCGGTCTTCACATCCATCTAGTGGATCTTCCAACCCATCTCTGCTGCTATCGATATAATGGAGCGAATCGAAGTATATCGAGCCACGGGAGCGAAGGTCTCCTCATAATCAACTCCCTCTACTTGGGAGAACCCTCTAGCCGCAAACCTCGCTTTGAATTTCTCAATGCTGCCATCTGCAACATGCTTTACCTTGTAAAGCCATCTAGAAGTAACCACGGATTTGCCCTCAGGCCTCGGCACCACCTCCCAAACATCATTCTTCATGATAGAAGAATACTCCTCCTGCATGCCTCTCTCCAGACCTGCTGGCTAGCTGCCTCCTCATAGCTAGAAGGCTCAGAGTCAACGATGTTGGCAACCATTGCCATATAGCTACAGAACCTATCAGGTGGTCTGCTCTCTCTGAACGGCCTCTTAGGCCCAACAACAAATGTGGCCTCTCTCAAGGTATCCTGAAGCCACTTGGGCTTCCTCTTCCCTGAGCACACTTCTCCCACCAGAGAATGAAACTCCTCCTCCTCATCAGGAGCCTGCACTCCTAACTGTCTGTCTACTATCCTCCTGCTTGAACCTGAACTTGTAGACGCTATAGTACCGTGTGAACTGTCCATCAGTGGACTCCCTAGTGAACTGCTCTGCGGACTGCTCTGCATGCTGCCCGAAGCACCACCCCTCTGACTCTGTGAGCCACTGCTCACTGATGGACCTGACACCGTAATCGATGTACCTCCGGATCCTCCTGATCCCTACCCCCTGACTCAGCTGCTCCTGAGGGTCTGGCTGATCCAGACACTCTAACTCCCGTGACCTCCTGAAGGCCCTGTCCTCCTCGAGCTTCACATCCCGCCTAACAACAAATCTCCTCTGTGCGGGAATATAAATCCAAAAGGCCTTCGAGGTCTCACTGTAGCCCACAAAGACACCCTTCTCTGCGGTGGGCTCTAGCTTGGTCCTCTTCTCCGGTACGTAGGAGTATGCAATACACCCAAAGATACGAAGATGACCAACATCAGGCTTCTTCCCAGAAAAAGCCTCCTCTGGAGTCACATGCCCTAAAGCACGATGCGGACTCCTGTTCGGCAAATATACAGCAGTGTTGCAGGCCTCTGCCCACAAAAACAATGGTAACCCCTGATCATGTAGCATGGCTTTGGCAACCCCTCCGATGGATCTGTTCTTCCTCTCCGCAACCCCGTTCTGCTGGGGGTTGTAAGGAACAGTGAACTCCCTCCTAATGTCTGCCTCCGCACAATAGTCAACAAACTCTCCAAAGGTGTACTCACCTCCATTGTCCGGCCTCAGGGACTTGATCTTTCGACCTATCTGGGTTTCCACAAGAGCTCTGAACTCCTGAAACCGCTTGAAGACCTCACTCTTGGTCTTCAAGAAATAAATCCAAGTCCTCCTGGAGTGATCATCAATGAATAAAACATAATACTCATATCCACTCAAGGAAACATGAGACATTCGACCGCTCACATCGGAATGAATCAAATCAAGTATCCCAGTCGATCTACTGTCACTGTTGGGAAAAGGGGATTTGGCAAACTTGCCCATAGCACATCCTCTGCATGTATCAAAGTGATCAATACTGAAATCTGGCACACCTGTATTCATCTCCCGCAATGTTCTCAAGGCCCCATGATACATGTGCCCCATCCTGCGGTGTCAAATCTTACACAGCTCTGAACTGCTAGCTCTGCTGCCGGTACTACTGCTCAATGCCAAAAGGGGCTGAAATGCAAACTTGTACACCTTTTCATGGCGTACACCAATCACTCTAGCTGAATCAGCTAGAGCACCCCTGGGATATATTAGCACCTGTCCTCTCCTGAACAATATCTCATACCCTCTGTCCTCCAATGCTGAGACAGATATGAGGTTCTTCCTCATCCCTGGCACATATAGAACATCTGACACCTTCAAGGGAGGTTTGGGTCCCCTATCAAATGTCAATGTCCCCACACCGACTACTCTAACAACGTTGTCATCTCCGAGTACTACCTCTATATTAGTGCCACTCTCTGAAAGCTCTGAGAAGTACTCACGGACTCCTGTCATATGACGTGAAGTCCCACTATCAACATACCAGATACCTGAAGATGCTCCGCTAGTGGAGGGAAATGCACACTCCCTCTCAACCTTCGTGGCAGGTGATCCTGCACTAGTGGACTTACAAGCAATGAACACAAACTCCCGATCAAAGCTATCCATAAAGTCCTCTATCTCTGCTGATGCTGCCATGCTTTGGTTCTTCCCCTTCTTCTTCTTCTTCTCCGGACACACAACTGCATAGTGTCCCATCCTCTGACAATTCCAACACTTCACCTTGGAATAGTCCTTCTGCGTGTTCCCCTGTTTACCTTTACCTTTGCCCCCACCACTGCTTGTGGAAGCTTGCTTCTTTCCCTTGCCTTTCTTGCCTCCTGCCAACAGTGTTACATCCTCATCCTGCTCAACTGGTTTGGCTGCCCCAAGCTGGGTCTTTCTGATTTCTGTCTGTATGCAATCATCCCAGAACCTCTCCCAAGTGGGAAGGGTCTCACGTGCACAAACCCCATCAGCGAAGTTCAGCGATGAACTGGGAAGGCCATTCACTGCAATCCGCACCAACTCAGTGGGTGGAATGACCTCTCCAACTGCTGCCAATGCATCTCTCACATTAGTAATCTTTGTGAGATATCCAGCTGCACTATCAGTCTTACCCATCTTAATGGTCTTCAACTTCTCCCTTAGGACCATTTTCCTGTTTTCATTGGTACTCTGGTAGAGATTGGTCAATGTTGTCCACATCTCATGAGCATATCTCTTTCCTCTCACATGAGGAATGCAATGGTTTTTTATTCCATCTAGAATCAGTCTCTTACCCTTGTTATTCTTTTTATTAAAGGCTGCCAACTGAACAGCCTCAGTAGGCACTTTAACAGGGTTCTGTACGATATGCACCATGATATCCCAAACTTCTGCCTCCTCAAAGATGCTCTCATTCTCTCCTTCCATACACTGTAGTTACTATGCCCATCCAACCTATCCTCCACCGTCAAGCCCAAAGACATGCTTGCTGTCCTAATAAACTGAAAATAACACTGTTGTAGTAAAGGTAATGATTTCTGTGTGAAAAAATCAACTTCTTGTAATTTCTGAGTGAAAAATCAGCTTGCCGTAATTTTTCCTTCCTACTGTCCCAAACTGCCTTTTTCAGCAAAATAGCTTCGATACCATGTAGAAATGTTAATACCAACCCCGGTTTTCAGTTTCTCCTTATTTCTCTCATAAAGTTAAATGTCCATTCCCATAGCCATACATTCAACAAGCTGGAAAAATAAATATTTTCTGAAAACACTAATTCTGGAAATTTCACAATGCTGAAATGCAGAAATAAAAACTCAGAAAAATAAATCAGCCACACAAAATTTTGACACGCTGATTTTTTGTCAACTTGACCCTGGAAAAACCCCCTACAACTCTTGGGGAAAACCAGTTCAAAAGCTTCTTCTTATTTCTGGAAAATGCTTTTACAGAGAAAGGAAATATACAGGAAAAATTCCATCAAACAATGTACAGACTTATCTCGTTTCCGTGCTTGCCTCCGCCTCGGAAAATGTGCCAAATCAGCAAAACAGTGAAAAAATAAATTTATTACAGCAGTGAACAACCTTGAAATTCGTGCCCAATACTCAGTTGTACGGCCGTATAAACTATACGGAAAAGTACATCAGTGCCGCCTTCTCGAAAACCGTGTATGTTGTCTCAAAAACCCCGCCCATCAATCTTGGAAATCGTGCCTTTAACTTGTTGTACCTTCTCGATTTTTTTGCTATCCCTCTCCTCGAAATTTGTGCCTCAAGCTGCTGTACGGAAGTCTGCCTCGAAATGCATGCTAATTAATGTTGTACAGACTGCTGCCTCGAAATGCGTGCAGTCTCTCTCTGCTGTACGGATTTGTTGAACTACTCCTCTCCTTCACTTTCTCAAAACCCATAAATTTCTCCAGCTCTCTTCTCCTCCTTCTCTCAATCTGCTCATAAAATAATGAATGACATTTTCTCTCATTTTCCTCCTTTAACCTAACCCTAAGTGACTTTTGGGGAATCCCTAAATCTAATGGCTAAGATAGCTTTAGATCTAGGGCTAAGATTAAATGCTCATTTAAATCTCACTTTCTATTTTTTAATTAACCCCACTTTAATAAAGACCCACTTAGTCATTTATTTCCAAAGTCACTTTTCCTTTCTAATTTCACATTGACTTTATTAAAGTCACTTTAAAATTAGACTTTAGTAACTTTATCACTTAAAGTCACTTTTACATTAGATTTGACTTTATAACTTTATAAAGTCACTTTAGGAGAAAAATTAAATTCTTTTGGACACTTTTCCCTAGGCCAAAGATCAAAGCCTTAGGGAACCACCTGTCCTCTAGTAACCAAATTTCAACATCCCGGATGATCCGGATTAGACACTGGTGAAACCCCAGCTTCCTCTGCACGGTCTATGCACTGCCACTGCGTAGGCCTATGTGGGTATAGCTGAAGACTGCATCACCCTTTCTCTGCATTGATCTGCCTGTCCAGAAATCGAGTTTCAACCCTGCCGACTCAAAAACCCCGATCTCCAGCTATTTTTGGACTGTCCCTTGGAGCCTCTGCACAGCCCCTGCGTGAGCCCTATGTGGGCCTGCGTCACCCTCTCTGGAGTCTGCGTCACCTCTCCTAGTGGCTGCACTACCTCCTCTACATATCTGTTGCCTCTCTGCTATTTACTCTTGGTCCTCTGACCAACAACTACTTCTGCCCCTCACTACTGCACTAAATCACTCAGACCTGATCTTCGTCCGAGCACTGCTCCATTAGAAGAATTTGATCTCTAGATTCAGACTCTGTGTGTGTTCCCCAACTGACCCTCCAGCCTTCCTTTATACTTTTCCTATTGACGAATCAACGGTCATGATCTAATCTCCAATCGATGACTAAGATTAAATTAGACTTGATCCTCGTCACTTAGAAGCTTCTCATCCACATGTTAAATTAATTCACTTTAATTATTTAAATTCTCTGAGTTTTAACTTAGGCTCCATTTAAAATAATTAATTATTTGAATAACTTAAGCTCCAGGTGGAATTTCTCCAAACGATTTCTAGGTCTTGGAGATCTCATGTGTTCTAGCCCCTCCACAAAATTTCGAAGCTAGAGCACATCTGATGCTACCCAAAAATCAACATATAACCATACACATATTCTCTTAAATTGGGAAAATTACCCAAATCAAGCTCTCATAACACAATTGAAAAGATAAAAACTTACAGCTCTCATATTCAAACAATAGCATCTAATATCATCAACCTCAAGCTCTAATAAGCTACAAAAATATCTCAAGCACTAATCTAGGGCGTCTCCAAAAACTTTTAACAACCATTACATGTGGGAGGAGCCTCTATTATATAGAGCAATGTTGCGAAAATCGCAATCGGTACAAAATTGGCAAGGGTCCAAAAAAGGAAAAAATCGACAAAACATTGGCAACATTAAATATATATATATATATATATATTTCAATTTTTTAAGTATCCACAATTTTTTGACGATTTTTACAATTCTTTGGCGATTTTTACGATTTTATCACATTTTTTTATGATTTTTATCGTGTTTTTTTCATTTGGGCGATTTTTTCCTGATTTTTGGAAATTTTTATGATTTGTCGGCGATTTTTACGATTTTATCACAATTTTTTCATTTTGGAAAAAATTGCCAATTAAATCGCCACGTGGAAAAAATCATGATTTTCGCAACACTGATATAGATTTCTAGCCTCAAACCTCAACAATATAATAAGAATACACATGCCAAAACACTAGATCTAATCTTGAAATCCATAAACAACTATTACCCAATGTTCCACCAAGTTTCTGAGATGGGGGGTATGTGGGAATGGGGGTATCCACAATGGGAATGTCTGGGAGCACCCCCAAATTTTAGGGAAATTCAGCGGGGATTGGGGGACGTTGGGGTGTGTATGTGTGTGTAAACACGATTCAAATTCAAATTCAATAATGAAATGCAATGATTCATACATCATTAATGATTCAATAAAATAAAAATAGTAAAATATTGTATACATTGCTTTGAACATTATTCTAGAATCTGATTCGTAATAAGAAAGATAGCAAGATGCTAAAGCCTAAAGACTGGAATAGTAAATTGAAATTACTCAAACTCAAAAATAGTAAAAAGTGACGAGTCAAAGCCTCAATATGAGATCATTGGTATCTAGAGCCAAGACTCAAAAGTTAAAACTGAAAATGAACAATTGACAATGAACCAACGTTATCAAAACCAAACCAGTCAACCCCAAAACCGAGGGCTGGACCAAAAAATCGGTCAACCCAAAAATAAATAAATATTGAAATTTTGAAATAAAATACATAAATATTCATGTGCATCCAAATGAATCCAAACCATTACATGAAAATATGTGAAGTTTCTCATATATATAGCAAGGGTGCATATAACCAAAATAGCACTAAATGCAATCCATCTTTGAACCAAAAATACATCAAAAAAAGAGGCTCTAGAATCTAGATGCCCATTGTAGTCCAAAAACAATCATGCTACAACAAATACATATGTATCATCAAAATCATTGCCTATATTGGGATCCTCATTATCAATAACACACTCTAAGCATTTACTTAAGATAGAAAAAGGTTAACATGTCAAACTATGATTTTTTTTGAGTGATGAGAAGATTTTTACTAGGGTCATGGTTGAAAAGTGTAACTAGGTTCAATCTTCATAATGACTTGTAATTATGAATTTATGTAATGAAGAGACAAAGATAATAAAATGTATTTTGTAATGCTTGCCTCATGGGTTTCATGAGCAAGGAGTTTTTATTATAGGTCAAAGACTTCTTCTCGATGTCTTTAGGGGTTTATCATCTTGTCATAAATATAATTAAGAGTCATGTATATGAAGTCATGTTACACTTGTAAAGAGAAAAATTATTGATGTGAAAAGTATATTCCAAGACCTTGTCAACTAGCCTCTTGAAGTCGGATTAGAACAAGATAAAAGATCTCCTTGATGAAGTCAGCCTACAATCAGTCAGACATGTCAGCCTAGGGCAGTGGAACAGTCCCTATATAAAGGAAGGACTACGGCCTCATTAGCTCACCAAGAATTCGGACAACTCTGAGATAGCAGTGCGAGATAAGGTAAGCGGTTTGGTGCGAAGAAGGGAGGTTGTTCAGCAAAGTTAGAGAGGTTCTCTTATCTGTCTTGGGTCTAAGAAATTCGGATCAAGCTCTAAGATTGAAGTGTGAGTTGAGGACTACAGCTAGTGCGATAATACAAGGACTTTCAGCGAAGAGAAGGAACTGTGATTGGGTCAAGCGAAGGTGCATAAAGGAGACTGTGATCAATTCAAAGGAGAGGCAGTGCTAGCCTCTGAATTGAGTTCATACTCTCGCATGCACTCAGATATATACACATCTTGAAGAAGAGTATAGTTGCAGCAAAGAAGAAGATAATCACAGCGTAAAGAAGATCCTTCGTGGGCTACCAGTGTTCGGATTTACTTCAGGGAGGCCGAGGCGTATCACAAGCAAGACAAAGTCTCCACTATCTAGTCTTGGGTTGCAGCAATAAGGAGGCCAAAATATCAGCCTAGAATTGCAACAACAAGTAGACATAGAAGCGTGGTGCAGTGCAGTGCAGAAAAGGGAAGATCAACTTAAGGAACAAAGAAGAGCAGTGACAAGGGTCTTGGAGATATACTAGTGTTAAGGGTCTTGGTCATGGTCTTGGTACTTGTCAATTGATGATCTATAAGAAGAATTACTATCGGGTTTTCCTCTCCAAGAGGGAGAGGTTTTGGCCCTCACTTGAAAGCCTAAACATTGTGTCTCTGGTGCATTTGATAATTGAATTGATGAAGAACATAATAATCTAACGAAGATAAGATCTAAGTGAAAGAAGCATAATGAAATCACACGTAATTATCAAGAAGAGAAATTTTAATGAAAGCCCTAATTTCTCAACAGTCATGACAAAGGATTTCAACAGTGAATGCCACCAACATCGAGATACATATAGGGCTTGGTGTTTTTGATTAAATGTTAGTTCCAGACCTTCATACTATTGAGAATTTGAAAGATTGTAGGTTAATACAAATTCTCTTCTTGATAATTACTTGTGAGCTTACTTACGTCTTCTCTTCTTTAGCTTAGTTGATGTTTCATCAAGTCAATTATCAATCATAGATTTACCTTCCTAACACTAACTTCTTCTTCTCTTCAACTTCTGCTAATTCTATATTGTTGTCACAGCCTTTAACAATATATATATCAGTTACTTGTTCTTGCAATAATTTACTTAAGTCTGCCCTGCACTTGTTCACAATCATATGCTACTCTTGTATACTATCTTTCCTTTAAGATTGATCCGCATTTCCACTGTCTAATCCACTCTTCCTGCTGCACTCATAAATTGCCATGCATCCACAATGCAATGTTACCTTCCTTCTTATTCATACTATAATCTCCCTTTGTACGCATTGTTGTTTCAGAGATATAGGCTATCCGCAGTCAGCCTTAGGTCATCCATGATCTGTCTTAGGTTGTTCACTATCCTTGTCTCAAATCCGCATCTTAAATCTTGTAACCACCTCAAAGAAATCCGCAAGAATCTATATCACAAAATGAACCGCATGTCTGGATATATATAGTGATATATCCTTCTGTTTTAGGCCGACCATTCACCATTAATTAGGCCGACTTTAAATTCTGTTCATAGGCCGACATTGAAGGCTTTTATACCAGCGTTAAGAGTGCAGCTTTGATCCTCATGTAGGAGTCATTTCTTCATGCTATCATGACGAGGTCTTGGAGCATATATTTACATGACACTTAATTGTACTTCTATACATGGAAGACTCGAGCCTATCAGACATCAAGAAGAAGTCTATCTACATAATAATAAAATCTTGCTCATGAAACCCATGAAGCAAGTTCACCAAGAATACATTTCATTAACTTTGACATCTTCTTTACGTATATACATAATTACATAGTCAACATGAAGACCGACCTAGTTACACTTTTCAACACACCCTCTTAACTAGGGAGGTATTCATACAAGTACATGGTCACTTTCAAACTGAAGAATCTCATAAGAAGAATCAGATTGGTAATCGCATCTGTATAGCATCATATCAACCAGCATTGTCCTAGTGCAAGGCCTTGACTAGCAGCCCCATCTCTCAACAAGACAATGGGCTACAATGCTGGCGAGACACATGACTTATAGACACCCTCGTCATTGTCTCTCCAAGGTACATACTCCACTCGGGTGTTCCCAAAGTATGACCTTCTTGGACTATTCTTCTCTTGGGTAGCTAGCTCTCAAAGAATATCGCTCCCCGACTACTCTTATCTTGAATGCCCTAACACATTCTCAAAGATTATCAAATGCCAGATGATTACCCAATCCTCCAGTCTATCTTCCCAAGTGAAGACTAGAATGATGTGTCTATCTCTCCCTCTCAACCAGGGAGGACCTATTCCACAAGGGAATGTACTCATTCCTATACAAGGAATGTACCTAAGTTCATTCTTAGGAATTACCAAGTTTCTTCCAAGTAAGAAACTTACCATCATGCTCCCTATTAACCAGGGACCTCCAGCAGCAATGGTGAGATAGCCAACTGCTCATGAAGAATTCCTTTCCTCGATGTCACGGATTTAGATATTGAGGAATCTTCAACTTTTAGCTTCATAGGGCACAGATCATCCATCACTTTCATCCTGAGTCATGTTAGCTGTCAGAAAGTGATTCATCAAACTTCCTTATCTGGTCATTGTTATGCCATGCTGCTTTCCTTCGAATCATCTCCCAGGATCATACATCCTTTCTCGTGATTAGCAGCCCTGCACAAATTCATCCAGATAAACATATACATATGAACTTTTAAAACAAAAGTTATCTCATTGATGATCATTCATCATGACATCTTCCTGTAGGCATCGGCATCCTTCATACAGATTGACACATCTCCTAATGATATGTTTTTCCAAGGGTCTTCTTCTTTACCAGACTTTCGTCAGAGTCTACATATCTTTCCAGGAGATCTCCTAGTCACATCTTCTTGACCTCCAGATGATAATTGCCTCTTGACATGCTTGCATTTAATGATCTCTTCCTCTCTGCACATTCTTGATTCCCAGGAACATACAACTTTTCTAGTTTCTTGTTCATATACAAACACCTCATATTTCATGAGGACATATTATGTTGATTTCATCTGTCTGTGCATTGAGAGATACTTCTCCATAGATCATACTTCTAAGTATAGAAATTCATTACCTGCAACCATATAACATGACATCACAACATCCAATGTCAGCATATAAATATATACATACCTCATACCTTTTTCCCTTGAGTCATCCTGTAGCAATTTCTCAAGAGCTTCATTCCCTTGGCTTGTTTCATCAATATGTCATCACATCCCAGAAGTATGTTTCAATGATGACCCTTGCTCTTGATGACTACTTTTTATTAGTAATGTTTGTCAAAGAGGTTTTCCCGGAGCTGATTCACCAAGAGCTCCTACCATGCTTCGATCAGGATGCTACATTGCTTTCTATCATATAACCAACATAAATCAATTCCTTATTCATAAGTTTACTTGATTTTCCTTGAACTAGTACCTTGTGCTTGGACTGTTAATTCAGGTCTTCAAGGCTTGAGACTTCAAGTTCCCTCCAAACTGAATACTTATATCAATTGTAGATACTTCAGATCTTTGGTAGATCAGTGGTTCCAAGATCCTTTAATGTACTGCTTCACTGTATATACATATCACTGAGAATCCTTCTTTTGAAATCAGAAAGTCATGACTATGCATTAGGGGACTTTTGAGGTCTAAAATGGGCCTCCTAAGGAAAATGTACAATCAAAATTCAATTTATGAGAACCAATCACATTTTAGGAGATGACATCATCCCTAATGGTTGAGGTGGCATTGTTTGAGTTAAAGGTACTTACTTGTCACATTTTCAATGGTGGATAAAAACTCATGGTTAACCACGGTAGTGCTCCAAGTACTTTTAAAGTCAAAGTAAAATACTCATAATAAATGTCATTTCACACTTTTTGAATAAAAATATATTATTGTCATTTCATATTTCTTGAAAGAAACAATGCATATCCCTATACATTTATTATATTATATTATATTATATTATTTTTATATAGTATACTAATTACATGTTATTATACAAAGTACAAAAAACAAATGCATTAGTTGTTCAATGATAATAACTTTTTCTTGAAAAGCTCATTCTTATTTATAGTCACATCAATACAATTTTTTTATTAAGTTTATTTTGGTACAACTTTTGAATTGAATTTAACTATGGTTACACTGATTGTGGTGCAAAAAGTGAATTGAAAATTCCTAAATATTATTTTATTGGTTTAACTATTATTTTATTATTTCCTTAGGAGGCCCATTTTAGACCTCAAAATTCCCCTAATGACTGTGATTTACACCGAAACTCCTTCTCTGAAGTTGATCGAACTTATCTCACATACACCGAAAAGCATTACTGAACCGCTAGCTGAGATTAATATAGAGTTTATACTGCACTTGTTTCTGAGATAGTACCGAGACCTTCTTCTCGAGATGGCATCGAAATACTTTACTGAGATTTCACCAAGACTGTGGTACTGTAGTGAGACTTCATCTCTGTGTCTGCACTAAAACCTTTCTGCACCAAGACTAGAGATCTCGGTCTCTACTTCTATTCTTCCTTCTACGGCTGTGTGATATCCTTGCTTGATATTAGCACTGTGTCATAGACTGTCTTTTACTCATCTTCGTTGACTGTATATACTTGTCTTGACTCCTTCTATAGAATAGTCCACCGTATATTATTAGGATGCCCTTATTCAATTCTGTTCATAGACATCTTCTAACAATCCTTTCTTTGCACTATGCTCTGGGTTAATATCATTACTTATGACACCGTCCCTTTTTCTTGCTTGAACACAGTCCAGTATAGGTACTTTGATACAGTCCTCCTCTACGCTTGAACACAGTCCTGTATACGCACTTAGATACAGTCCTCTTCTATGCTTGAACACAATCCTATATACGCAATTACCTTCAGCCCCTTCTTTACCCTCAAATGCAGTCTTTACTTCACACTTCCAGCTGACCTGTATTACCAAAGAGAAACCAGACTTCTCCTCGCATTTGCTGTCTCAGACTAGTCCGAATTTTCTTCTGTGATTAATGTGAGGTTCACTGTAATTAGTCTGAGCTTCTGTGATGTCCGAAAGAACTAGGAACCCAATCACTGAAATAGGTTTGAACTTGTCATCTGGAGGTATACCAAGATCCTCCTCATGGTGAGCAAAGACTGAACTGGCTCACTGATCTTGTTTTGATTGATATGTTTGAATGCAAACAGAGAATATTTCAAACCGAGAATACTGTCCTTCACTTAAAACTGCCTTTGATCATGACCTTAGCTCTGATACCATGTTGAGAATTTGAAAGACTGTAGGTTAATACAAATTGTCTTCTTGATAATTACTTGTGAGCTTACTTATGTCTTCTCTTCTTTAGCTTAGTTGATGCTTCATCAAATCAATTATCAAAGTACACGAGATACAAATTACTTGAATGGTAGGACTGCTTCTTATCTTCAACTTCTGCTAATTCTACATTGTTGTCAAAGCCTTTAACAATATATATATCAGTTACTTGTTCTTGCAATAATTTACTTAAGTCTGCCCTGCACTTGTTCACAATCATATGCTGCTCTTGTATACTATCTTTCCTTTAAGATTGATCCGCACTTCCACTGTCTAATCCGCTCTTCCAGCTGCACTCATAAATTGCCATGTGTCGGCAATGCAGTGTTACCTTCCTTCTTATTCATACTGTAATCCCCTTCGTACGCATTGTTGTTTCAGAGATATACGGTATCTTCTTTAGGCTATCCGCAGTCAGCCTTAGGTCATCCACGATCTGTCTTAGGTTGTTCACTGTCCTTGTCTCAAATCCGCATCTTAAATCCTGTAACCACCTCAGAGAAATCCACAAGAATCTATATCACAAAATGAACCGCAGGTCTGGATATATATAGTGATATATCCTTCTGTTTTAGGCCGACCATTCACCATTATGTAGGCCGACTTTAAATTCTGTTCATAGGCCAACATTGAAGGCTTTTATACCAGCGTTGAGAGTGCAGCTTTGATCCTCATGTAGGAGTCATTTCTTCATGCTATCATGACGAGGTCTTGGAGCATATTTACATGACACTTAATTGTACTTCTACACATGGAAGACTCAAGCTTAGTAGACATCAAGAAGAAGTCTATCTACATAATAATAAAATCTTGCTCATGAAACCCAGGAAGCAAGTTCACCAAGAATACATTTCATTAACTTTGACATCTTCTTTACATATATACATAATTACATAGTCAACATAAAGACTGACCTAGTTACACTTTTCAACACATACATGACAGAATCCAACAGAAACGTTGCAGTCCCCCAAATACTGAAATCCTGAAAACTATTATGTCTCCTAGATTTTGAGTGGGATCTAAATTTCTACTTTCTCTATATGAAATCCAATGAGGTTAGAAGCACTCTTAAACATCCTGAAACAATCAATGGTAATGTTAATTTCTCATTTTCAGACTTTACTTTAAGAATCTAACAATATCATTAATTACATAGCATTAGTAGGACCCTAGGGTTGAAGGTCAAGGTTTAACATGGTTAAACCACCATAACCACTTAAGCATATTATAAATTATAATATGATATGATGTAAAGGTGTTCGGGGAGAGATGTACTGGCTGCAGCATTATTAATGAGATTCAATATTCATATTTCTCTCCACCTTCATGTTTGAATCTCCATATATTTTGTGCTCCTTAAATTGCTATAAAACTTGGGATTTCTGTTTACTGATTAGCTATCATCACCTTTCTCAATCTTTGGCTCACATCATCAAATATCGTGTGAATGATCATTAATGGATTCTTAGCATTTGCAAAAGGATGAAAACAACCTGAACTATGCCACTAATCTAAAAAAATAATCAATTTGTCACGCCACAGTTATATCCGATCATAGAAAAACATATTACAAGTGTTATGCAAAACAAAGGAAGAAAGAACCACCTTTTAGATAGTTTACTTCAGTTATCAAGATTGACCATCATCAAAGAATCTGAATACTAATCACATTTTCAGATGTGGGACAAGTTTAATTGCAGTCACTTTATTAAAGAATCAAAACATGCACAGTCAGGAAACGACCAAAAAACCATTAATACCTCAAGACCTGTTCGACCTCTCAAGACTCTTTCCTTATCTATGCCCCAAGTGAGGCATTCCTTATTTCGCCTTCCCTCCCGATCTGTGAAAAATATATCAGGATTATCTTTCCCAATCTCCAATATCCATTTTGGCAGGGTAATGTTCACATCATCGCCCACATTCCCACCACATTCATGAAATGACATAACCACCTGATGACAGAGATGACATCACAGAAAATATGATTAGGAAACACCAAAACCTATGCAGCTTACGGAATAGCACAACATTGTTTATCCAATAAAAACAGCAACAAAGAAAACTGGAGAGAATAACTTTGCGATGTCACTATGAGTTAAACTGCTTTCACAGGAGCATCAAGCAATTAAGGATCAATCTATGTATTATGCATCCAATTCACCAACAACCCTTAGATCAACATTCACAGTAGAAACCCACAGGAATTAAAACTGTGGTACAAATTTTGATCAATTCAAAATCCAGAAATGGTCCTTTTATTGCTTAAAACCTTAATGCATGACCTCAAAATTTTACAACTGCTTTTCTCTGTATGTTTCAGAGAAGAAAACTTTAGATTGGAATTATACCCAGTTTATTTGGCAACGCCAGTCTTTAGCCTGTAAGCTCCAACTTAGCAAGCACTAGTGGATGAAACCTGGCAACGAAATATAGAATTCCTTGTGCAAATAAAAAGGAACTATTTTGCAAGTCCCTTCTCAAAACAATATTCAAAGCTGAGACCTCTTCTATAAAAATTCAGTGACTTCTGAGGCATCTATTGTTGGCAGGAGACAAATCAATGAGGAGAAGAGGACAATGATGGCCCAGGGACAGAAGCCTTGGATCAGCTCACCCTCACTGCTCTTGATCTGTGCATTTTGTCATCATCAAGGACATAAATCTTCAGACAATCCACTGTTTGAAGGTGTGGCCTCCTCCAGGCAAAGTAAATCCAGAGAACACAACCATTTTCAAGAGTTCATCCCTTTACACTCTGCTCATAACAAAGATCTTATTGCTGTCAATGAAGATCATAAATCCCTAGTTAGATCCTTGTGTCCTTGCCTTGCTACCACCTTTACTGCTTGTAATGGAAACCCAGATAACATTCCTGTGCTGCTCAGCCCATCTGTGATGGAATCTATAAGGGAGAAATCTGTGATGGGGGTAAATGATCTATAATGGTTAGATGAGGAGGTCAAGAAGGCTCTAAAGGCTGCTGGTCAACTGCCACATGCTCAAGAATATGTGGCTAACACTTCTAAGAACTCTAGATCAATGGGTGTTCAAGCTAGATCACAGTATACAGACAATGCATTTGTTTAACAAGACTGCCCAGATCAAAAATCCTGTCCCAAACACAGCAGATAAAATTTAGGCCATTTTGATCCTTGTTGACCACTGGAGTGGCACCTGAAGATTTTTTGAAGACTACATGCCCAAGGATGTACCGAAGGCTGCCTGTACCATTAGAGATCATCATATCACCAAAGTTTTTCAACTCTTTCTTCTAATCTTCATCTATTGTACCAAGATTCCACAAGTCCTACGGGGATGATATAAAGTGATGTTAGTATGATGAGTTTGAGTCATGTAACAGGCCTAAGTAACTAGTATGGTGAGTTTGAGTCATGTAACAGGCCTAAGTAACTTGAGAGTTTGTCATCAAGTGAGTTTACTCTGGGAGGTTTTCTTTCACTTGGTTAATTATTATATCCGTATGAAGACTTAATAATTACTTGAGTTTTTTTCTCTAAGAATAACCCCAAAGCCGGAGTACTGCTTGAAGGCAAGGCTTTGGGTGAGGCCTAGTGTCCCGAGTCATTGTATATTACCATACTAGATCACTTGTAAAATTTTGTGGAATTTGGTTAGGTCTAGGGGGTCAATTTTTAATTTTTTGTATTTCCTGTAGGGGGGAAATTTGAATAAAACCTGAATGTAATGTGTAATAAGTGATGTCTAGAGAAGTTGTATAGGGTATATGTGCTCAAAATTACACCGTTCACCCTCAAATTTCTACTATGACACACTTTGAGGGGTAAAAAATAAGTTCTAGGCGCTCAAAACCAATTTTTCCTAAATATAATGGAAAATGTGGCAATAAATTGAGTCAGCAATTAAATAAATGGAGAAAAATAAATATCCACACATGTTAAATAATGTGGAAATGAGGTGGAAAATCATCAAAGAGTTCAAGCCAAGTTATAAAGTGAAGTGGACCAAGAATCAAGGAGAAACACGTGACAAAAAAAAGGAAATCGAATTTCCTTGAAGGGACCACGAGTTTCATAAGAGAAAATCGCATTTTTTTAGGAGGACAAGTCGAGTTAAGGGGGTGACTCACCCATTGGTGGGCTTTGACTTGGAGTTCCACAAGAGATGAGCGGAGAGTGGTCTCCTACCACTCCACTCTCACATACACATGTCCTCTCCACCTCAATGAATTCTCCTCCTCAAGGATTGTGTGGGCCTCTCTAGAGGAAATCGAATGGCCACTTGGGAAATTTGAATATGCATGTAGAGGCATTGGGATCGTCACCCATTTGTCTTGGGATTGTCACCATTTGCCTTGGGATTGGCTCCCAAACTTTTATATCATAGAACCATGGGCTCTCACTAGTTATTAATTGTTTACTAGCTATTGTACTTGCAGGAGCACTACTACTTTGTACACTTTCAAGAATTGCAATAAAAAGACTTTGGGGGTGTTGAAAATTTTGGAGGGGCGGTGATTAATTCAAATTCTCTCCTTGATAATTACTTGTGAGCTTAATTGTTTTACTTATGTCCTTTATTCTTAGCTTATTTAGTCTTTCATCAAGTCAATTACCAAAATACAAGAGACAAATTTAGGCTCTTCGAGCCAGGGCAAAACCTCTCCCTCTTGGAGAGAAAAACCCACGAGAAATTCTTCTTGTAGAATTTCAAATGACAAGTACCATGACCAAGACTCAGACCGTTGACCTATGTATGCCTCCAAGACCTTGTCACTGCTTCTTTGTTGACCTCCAATGTTGATCCTTCTTTTCTGCACCAACCTGCACTGACCTGCACCAACATTAGAGAACTCGGTCTCTATCTTCCTTGATCTATTCTCAGTTACCCAAACACTTCTTTGCATATCCTTGAAGCCTTATTATTTTGAGATATATTACTTTCTTTTACGTACTGTAATTCAGATATAGTTTACTTATCATAACCCTTAGACTCTGCATCAAACCATAACCATAAAATATGCATCAAACTTCAGTGTTTTAACTTCGCATTATATCACAGATTTACCTTCCTTCTATTCTTGTACAGCAATTCAGATATAGCGTACTTATCATAACCCTTAGACTCCACATCAAACCATAACCATAAACTATGCATCAAACTTCAGTCTTTTAACTTCGCATTATATCAAAATATGTCATCTGAATGCCTTTCTGTTGGGTAATCCAAGTATCTCAGACTTTTCTGAATGCACATTACTATGGACAAGCCACAATCCTTGCTATGCATTTAGTCACAGGGTCCCTTCAGACTTGTCTACATGTACTGTAGGTGGATAACAACGAACTCACCTCAGATTGACCGCATTCTTCTTCAGACTAATCCGCAACTTCTTCACATTGATCTGCACTTTCTGCTTTAGAGTTGTCCGCAAACCTTGTCACCAAATGAGCCGCAGATACATCAATATATACAGTGCACTATGCCTGTTTTAGACCGACCCTACAATCTTCTTTGTAGGCCGACTTTACCATTGTCCATAGGTCGACTTGAAGAGTGTATATTCCAGCGTTAATGAGGGTTTTCATGAGCCATTCCTTCACAGTTTAAATGACAAGATCTTGGAGCATATCCTTTTGACTAGACACTTCATACACATGACTCTATAATACATTTATAACCAGAAGACAAATCCTAATAGACATCAAGAAGTCTATTGACCTATAATAAAACCTTGCTCATGAAACCCATGAAGCAAGCATAACAAAAATACATTTTATTGTCTTTGTCTTCTTCTTTATATAAATGCATAATTACATAGTCAATATGAAGACCGATCCTAGTTATACTTTTCAGCACTCCTTCTTAACTAGGGAGGTATTCATACAGGTACATGGTCACTTTCAAACTAAAGAATCTCATAAGAAGAATCAGACTGGTAATCGCATTTGTATAGCATCATATCAACCAGCATTTTACTAGTGCAAGGCCTTGACTGACAGCCCCATCTCTCAACCAGACAATGGGCTACAATGTTGGCGAGACACATGACTTAGAGACACCATAGTCATTGTCTCTCCAAGATACATACTCCACCTAGGTGTTCCCAGAGTATGACCTTCTTGGACTATTCTTCTCTTGAGGAACCAGCCTTCAAAGAATATCGGTCCCCGACTACTCTTATCTTGAATGCCCTATAACATTCTCAAAGAGCATCGAATGCCAGATGATTACCCAATCCTCCATTCTCTCTTCTGGTGAAGACCAAAATGATGTGTTTATCCATTCTCTCCACATGGCCTTCACTAAGACTTACGGTCCTGATCTAGTGCATGACACATGTCTTAGAGAATCACATACGTCACTCCCTCTTAACTCAAGAAGGACATACTTCAAGTTTCTTCCAAGCCAAAAACTTACCACCAGGCTCCCTCTCAACCAAAGACCCGCAGCAGCAATGGTGAGACACCCAGCTACTCATGAAGAATTCCTTCCCTCGATGTCATGAATTTCGATATTGAGGAATCTTCAACTTTTGGATTCATAAGGCATAGATCATTCATCACTTTCGTCCACAAGTCATGTCAACTATCAAAAAGTGATTCATCAGACTTCCTTATTTGGTCTACCTTTATGTCGTGCTTCTTTCCTTTGAATCATCTCCAAGGATCTTACATCCTTCCACATGATTGGCAGCCCTGCATAAACTTATCCAGATAAACATATACATAAGAACTTTTAAATCAAAAGTTACCTCAGTGGTGATCTTTCACCATGACATCTTCTTGTAGGCATTGGCATCCTCTATTCAGATTGACACATCTCCTAAAGATATGTCTTGTCAAGGGTCTTCTTGTTTACCATACTTCTATCAGAGTTCACATATCTTCCCAGGAGATCTCCTAGTCACATCTTCTTGGCTTCCGAATGATAACTGCCTCTTTACATGGTTGCACTTCATGATCTCTTCAATTCTTTCTACACACAACTTCATATTGAGGAACTTCCAGTATCCAGTTCCTTGTTTGTATACAACTACCTCATATTCCATATGAGGACATATTTAATTTCGTCTGTTAGTGGCAACCTGTGCACCGTAAGAGATCCTCCTTCACAGATCATACTTCTAAAGATAAAAGTATATTACCTGCAACCATATGACATGACTTCACAATATCCAGTGTCAGCATATAAATATATGTACCTCATACCTTTTACCTTTGAGTCATCCTATAGCAATTTTACTAGAATGAAGAACTTCATTCCCTTGACCTGCTTCATCAATTTGTCATCATATTCTAATCCCAGAATTATGTAACATAGAATTCTCGATGAAACCTTTTGCTTTCTTTCTAACCAGAGAACTCCATTAGAAACATGTCAACACCTGTTTCCATATGGATCATTGAATGATGACCCTTGATCTTGATGACTGCCTTCCATCAATGTTGTTTATCAGTGAGGTTTCCAAGAGCTGCTTCACCAAGTGCTCCTTCTGTGCTTCTATCATGATTCTATTCATATACATTGCTTCCTATTATTTTACAACCAACAAAAATCCCTTAAGGAGAAAGATGATCATAGAGATCTTTCACTTTCTTCTTTCTTAGATTTCTTTGCATCAGGTTCTCCCCTTTTATCTGTGACATGGGCTCCTTCCCTTTTCCTCTTATCCTTTCTAAATTTAGGACAATCTCATTTATAATGCCCAAAATCATTACATCCAAAGCATCGTGCTTTGTCCATATTTCTTCTCTTATTTTGAGGACCAAATTTACCGAACCTTCCTTTCTTCCTGGACATGGATGCAAAGGCTTGATTCCCTACACTTGATCCTGCGTTCAATCTTGATTCTTCTATGTTACCTAGACCTTGGAATGGCATGGCTTCTTCTCTCCCATCTCTGCTTGAAGTGAACCCTCCCATTCTTTTGGTAAAGCATTTTGTACCATAGTGAGAATTTCTCCATCAGACATTATTTCTCCCAATTTCTGTAGTTGATCTCGTATTGCGAAAATCTCCATCAAATATGGAATTATTCCTTCCTTTCTTGACATTCTCAATTTATATAGTTTTTGTCTTAGGGATATTATTTTATTTGCAGAACCTTTCGAGAATAGTTCCACCAATTTATCATATATTTCTTTTGAGGATTCTAGCTTTGGTACATAGGGAATGAGAGAGTCTTTATGGATTCTATAAGAATCCTCCGGGCTCTTATGTATCCCTTTATGTATTTGATATATGCTAGAATGTCTTCTTTTGGAGGTTGAATTGTAGTTCCGTCGATGACGCCCATAACTTCATTTTCAATTAGATTCAAATCTGTCATTTTCTTCCGTGCATTAAAGTTTGATGACCCAACCAATTTGTTGCTCTCTATACAATAAGTCATATTGACAGATTTAGATAAGGTCATAGATACTTACTTGAGTAATGTGATTTTCTCCTTCCAACAGCTTCCTTGATGATGATGAAGATGAAGTCAAAAACTTCTTCTTAGATTAAATTCTCCAATGTAGGTGATCTTGAATCCTTAATGATAAAGGATGTTTCCAAAAGATGATGTCTCTTCCAACAATGTCTTGAATATAAACCTTTGATGGCAAAGATTATTTTTCTTGAAGAGTGAATCCTTTGAATGGAATGGAAGGTCTTCCTGAAATGACTTGAAAATCATTCTAGTAAATGGATTTGACTTTTCAATGCAAACTTTTGACCTTGACTTTGATTCTTGCCTCCTTGAGTGCCTATTTGCTAAGTAGCCCTTCCTTTAGCACCTTAGCTCTGATACCATGTTGAGAATTTTGGAGGGGCGATGATTAATTCAAATTCTCTCTGTAATGACCCAACTCGAGTTATAGGGAACATAGAAATATTAGCATGCATATGATAGCTACATATGCATGTATCACGTGTACTACACTAGTATATGCACTAATCAATTATGAAAAGTCTCAGTGTAGGGCAATGAGTGAATTATTGAAGTATTGAGTAAATACCTAACTCATCAGAATATAATGAATGTATTGTGAGGTAAAAGTTATACCTACCACTATCATAATATAACTAATATATTGTTCAAAGGAAAGTAAAAGCATTGACTTATGCAAATAAAAGATGATATTTGATAAAATCCAAGATATTTACTAAATGATGATATTTAATAATAAATCCAAGATATTTTAGGAATCCAAGATATTTATTGAATAATAATATTTTAATATAAATGTAAGATATTTATTTAAAAGAGGATATTTTAATAAATATCTTGAAAGGGGATTTGAATAAGATATTTATTAAAAGAAAATACTTTAATAAATATCTTGAAATGGGATTTGACTAAGATATTTATTAAAAGAGGATATTTTAATAAATATCTTGAAAGGGGATTTGTGTATAAAAGAAGAGGGGGGGGGGAGAACTTGATGGGCATGGGTGAGTGAGGTGGGAAAACTGACCCGGATGCTGTCAGAGGATTTCTAACTGTGGGAGACCTAAGCAGTGAGTTCTAGCAGAGTCATAGAGTGATCTTGATTGTTATTGGAGTTTTGGGCACGAGGGCCAAGAGACTTGTCTTCTGGATCTGGGGACCGGAGAGGTTGACCCTAGATAGGCTGAGAGGAAAATGATGGTTTAGTAATGGGAGCAGTAGCCATGGCAGGTCAGGAACATCTTCAAACACAGTTCCAGGTAAGTATTCAATAGTGAATTGATATATTCTGCTTCAAAAATTTCACGCTGGATTGTGTAGTATCAATTTTGTTAATGATTGTTAATTGAGAAAATTTAGGGCTTTACACATGGTATCAGAGCACAATTTTAAACTCTACGAGACCATATTGGCCCTGCACAAGTATTGGCAGTCCCCAGTCCTTGACTTAAAACCATGAACAACATAGAATCAGAATTACATACTCATAAAAAATGCAGGAATTGTTTAACCACTAAGCGACCAAGTATGAGAAGTCATGTCGGTGGTTGTTTCCAACAATGGGTAGTGAATATAAGAGTCAGCCTGTTAACAGTGAAATTCCCTTAGGCATATTCGGTGTTAAAGTTTCTGCACGTTATTAGTATATCTTTTGGTTCCAGAATTTGATATCATGACAAGTTCTATTTCAGATTAGCATGCAGTGTGCACCATGTTCAGTGCTTCTACAGGAGCTTTTCGTCAGGCCTCAATGCTAATTTTATCAAGTATCCCATGCATACATATTACATGCAATCTGCCAAGATGCTTCAAAGTAAGAGATAACCAATGCTTCAAGTAATCCAATGACAATCAATTACTTCACTGACGATTATTTAAACAATGTAGCCAATAGTCAAATTAGGGAGTGTCATTGACCATTCAACAAGAGCAATGATAATTACATCAATATCCTTATATTTAGAATGATAAAGACTATTAAAAGACAAATGATGTAAACAAGCTGCTTAGGCAGATACTCCTTATCCAATATTGTCACTCCTATGGATCAGTGAAGGCACTTAGAGCCACACAAGCATTCAGATCTTAAATAATCAGAAAGAAATTTAAAATTAATTCCCTAAGCAAGATCAGCAAATAAGATAACAGTAATATGAAACTCATAGAAACTCATATCTTTGCTAGACAAAGGAATTGTAAATCTAATCTATATTTGGCTTGTCTTCTATTGATCTATTATTGTGTTCTATCAACATTTTACTTTCATGTTTATGTGATTGCTATTTTGTATTGGGCCTAAGAAAGATTGAAGTAAAAGTGCATCAAGCATAGAACACCATGGTTATCTAAATTTAACAAAAAGGTTGTCAAAACCTCTGCAAAATGGACCCAAAAGAGAAAAATGCCAAAAGTATTTACAAGTATACAAGGACTAGACCGATGGTTAGGGAGTATGATTATTATCCGTCTTGTCAGAACATGCTCTTATTAGCAAATATGATTTGTAAGCACAATATTTAAAATAAATTATTTGAATAGAATAGATTTGATGACAAACACAAACCCAAGAGACCCTACAAACACAAATTGAAAGATAAAACTTTGGGATATCACAATGTGGGTTCCTCCATGTTCATGCTCAAGAGTGGGTTGATTCCTTTGAGAATGACCCCTCACTTTTGAGGCTTGATCCAAAGATATTTTTCTACACAACTTCATATAAAATCATTAAATCCACATGGGTTAGAAAAATATAATGAGAAGGAAGTCTTAGAGATTTATATGAAAATCTACTAAAACATTCCCTATCTAAAAGAAATCTCTAAAACCAAATATTAGTGCAAGATAGCTCTACACTAACAAATCTTTTGCAAGCATATGGAAATAATAAACACAATACTACCAATAGAAAATGAAGATCGTGATCAAGAATTATACCACAACCATAGAAGAATAACACCTCATAGTTGAACCCCAAAGTCTTGTTATTTCATTGAAAGATTAATATACAAAGTGACAAAACCTCCCCATGCACAAGAGCTCGTATTCCGGATACAAAATGAGAGCCAAAGGCTCATTTAAATAGAACTAAGAGAGCCAATCCCAATGTAAAATCAAATCACAAGTGGAGAAGGGAGATAATCCCAATGCAAAAACGAATTTGTACAAGTAGCAGAAGCACTGTCCAAGTGGAACCAACTGCTGTAGGTGATTGTTGTAGAATGCTGTGTGTAACAATTTTCACTGGCAGTGTATTATCTTCTAGCAAACCAGCGTATAGGATAGGCAGACAAGTGTGAAATGTGAGTGGGTGAGACGTAGCACATCCCCCAATCATCTCCAACAAAAGAAACAAGGCAATGACACCTCTCAAACCTATGTTGCGCATTGCTGCCCAACAAACCTGTGTATTAATCAACTGGTAATGCGTAGAGCTGAATTGGATTTGTTGTTTCCTTTGAATATCAGCGTACCATCCTTTTCTTCATATGTATTTTGCTTTGAATTACCATGTGTAATTTGGAGTGGGTAAACTCCCACACAACTCTTCAATCACAAACTGCGATTTGACACCTTGCCAATCAAGTGTCACGCTGTTCCATAAGTCTGTGTGTTATCTTCGCTGAACAGAGCTGCGTGTATACATGAAGATGACAGTTGCGTACAAGTGGATGATGATGTAGGTGAATAGTGGAAACACAATTCCTTGATTTTCTGAGTTAACTGGATTTTTCATTTCCCACAAATCTGCGTTGTTCCTCAAGGAGATAATTTCCCTGCCTGCATGGATCGCTTTTTCATCATGTGCGTTTTAATTTTCCTTTTGGAGACTTATGCGTATACCATGAAGAGGGATGTGGGGTCCCTTCCCACTCACTTACCTTTGCACCTTAGAATTATATTCCATAACATTTGATTTTGAATTGAATCAAAGTTTCGACCATACGTAAGTTTCATGCAACCAATGTGGGACCAGCTTGACTTGGCACTTGGACCTTTGAATTTGACTTGTTGTACCTTATGTGGTGGACCCCACATTGCTGCTACATCACCCTTGGCTTCCCCTCTTAATTCCCATGTCAAATTTTGACTTACTTGACTTTGGAAAAAATAATTATTTTTTCCAATTTATTCATTTCTTTTGAATTTTTTCTCATTTTTGCCACTGACATTTAGAAAAATCGGATTTTGAGGGATTGTACGTAGTTTTTTGACCCTCAAAGTGGGTCCTAAGATAATGTTGAGTCTCTGAGGATGAATTTCGAGTAGTAGCATGCCCCAGACATTTCCTAAGGCCACTTATTTACGTCATTGCATAGAAATTAATTAAAAAATCTCGTTTTGCGAGAAATTTTTAATTATTAAAAAATCCTACTAAGACCTAGTCAAATTCCGCGAAATTTCAGAGATGACCAAGCATGGTAATATACATTGACTCTAAACACTAAGATGCATTAGGGGCTCAACCTTCAAGCTGTCACCCCGTAATGCAATGAGTGAAAAAAACTAGAAAATTATTCGCCGCTAAAAAGAAAGAATAACTAACCAAGTAAAAAAAACACTCCAAGGTGTACTCGCTTGTTGATCGAGTCCCAACATCCTAGGCCTGTTACATGGCTTTATTCATCATGCTAGTGACATTTATACAATATCCCCGTAGGGCTGTAGAATTTGAGGACTGAAGAAGAAAATGATAAGAAAAAGAAGTAGAGTTTAAAAACTCTATTGAACTAATGATATCTGATGGTACAAATGTCTTTTGGTTCATCCTTGGGAATGGAGCCTTCTCATTATCATCAGGTGCCACTCCAGTGGTCAACAGGGTCTTGAATTTCTCATTTGATCTAATTCTATATGAAGAGAAGAGATTCCTTTTGGGTTTTCCCCTTGGAGGGGTTTTGCCTTGACTTGGAGCCTATATTTTGTGTCCATTCTCTTTTATAATCTTCGTAGTTTATGCTTTTGATAATTCTTTGATGAAGAGAATCTATAAAGAACAATAAAGAAGCTAACTAAAGTTCACAAGCAATTATTAAGGATAAGGAGAATTGTTTAACAAGCTGCCATACTAGATTCTCCAACAGGGAGCCCCCTTATCCATCAAGAAACCTCCAACATCAAACTCAACATTAGCTTAGAATATTAAATGTTTTCCGGGGGCGCAAAGCCCCATCACTTTGGGTACAAAACCCACATACTCATAAAATCACACTTTATGAGTGTTTCTCTCTCACAAGCCTAGCACCAAGGGCATGTGAGAGTACCTCCTGATCCTACCCAATTTCAACTGGGTGGATAAGAGAAGCACCCCATATCGTCAAAGTGCACAGAGGGCATTGGGTACATTACAGAATTTTTCCCCATTTCTTCACAATAACCGTGCATCTCTCCAATTTGATAGAGCTTAAGAGAAAATAAGAATTTTTCATGTAGAGTAGCAACTGTAAAAAACACCTGGACAGAAAATAAACAGCTTGTAATGAATTTTGCCATGTGGCAATGTTGAAAACTGCCAGGTGAATAACTATTTATGCTAAAGATCGTGACAGCATTTCATAGCATAACACTATCTTTGTTGCTAGGTTTGGCCCATGATATACAGAATTATGTTTTCCCCTTTGTTTGCTACTGATTTTAACTTTTGACAATAATGCCTTTTGAAATGGGATGTATGTAATTTGGTTTAGTATACATATCAATCACTACAGAGGGAAAGATAATCATGCACACCACTGAAGTTTAGGAGGCATGATCTCAGACATTAGCTGTCATCAAAAGAGGCACATGTCATTCACCATCATGGAGGAGTATCTAGAGATGCAAATAGGTAACATATTGAAGGTCATGAATAGAATATGCTTTCCAGAGGACACAAGCTTTGTAAAAGAAATAGGTTATATCTATTTTCAGATTTCTCATGAATGGTGAAGCCCATCTGAAGTGAATATAAGAAATGCCTGAATTCCAAGAAACAAACTTCTCTACTGGCATTGTAAGATAGCTATCCTAGTTTATATCCCTATGATTTTCCCTTCAATGTGGAACATTAGACACCAAAATGATGTTGCCATGCTTAAGGAAAATCTAGAACGCTTCCATCCAAGGATTGTGATACATGAACACTTTATTTGAAGCAAAGGCAAGACATCGCTTATCTTGAGGAAAAAATGATGTTTACCTGCAGTTTAAGCTTTGCTTTGTGCAAAATATTGAATAACTCTCTGTAGCCAGACCAATTATACTTCTGGGGATTATCTCCCTCAACTATACCCCACCAGCAATCTACCATCACGCCATCAACATTTGCAGATTTCAAGGTTCTCAACTGTTTTGTCAATGTTTCTGGATCTACCAATTCACATTTCTCATTGATAATTCCAAGCTGACATTACAAAAATTACAAATAGATACATTAGGAATAGATTAGTCTATTTAATAATCACATAATACATGAACCAATAAATAAATCAACATGATTTTTTGTGTTATGTCATTCTATTTTAACTCCAACTATTAGGAAACTCACTGGCAGCATCACATATACTGGAATACATGGAGTTCCTGCAAAATCACGTTCTGGCTCCTTTGGGGGTAACTCTTTTACCTGCAATGTTGGTAAGTTAGAGTGGAATTTAAATGCCTGCATAAAATAAACTCAAATTCTTCCAAATAAAGCAACGTCATCATATTAAAAGCATAAAAAGATGCATACTAATGGCTGAGAGAATCCTGATATGCCCAAAGGGTCACTCATTTCTTATGTCAAAACAAAGGACATTCTCTGCTAAAATAGTTAATTTTCAAATGCTTCACTATTCTTAAAATGCCGCAGGGTAACATAAGGAACAACTGGCTAAACTCTGTTTTATTCGACAGAATTTGTACCTTGGAGGACAACTGCAAGCTAATCAGGTTGGAATTTAGACATGTAATTTAAAGGTTGTTATGAGCTAGTTAACCTAACAGTTCTACAAGCCTAACTGTGAAGATCAGAATTATCTACATCAAGATGCAAGTTATTAAAATATTTAGACTTACTAGTTAGTTAAGATCAACTTGGTCATGTAATTTTGATCCCTGGTTCAATGTTTTGTATATATATGATAAATGGTCATATGCCAGTTGATGTAATTTGCAAATAAACATTGCATATTAATTAAAAAAAGTACATCAGCCATTGCAGAAGAGAAAGGCAAAAAATGGGTTATGCCTCAACAAGAGGGGAAAGATGAAGGCACTTAGAAGGTTAAGAAAAGGACCTTAGTAAGGGAGTGTTACCTCCTAGGTCATTGTTACCCACCAAAAGTGGTTAACCCTATAGGAGAAAATTGTTCTTCTATCTTGAACAGCCAGCCAGCTAGCAGCCCTATACATTGCTCAATTATGATGATATTCCACATTCCTTTGGCATTTGCACGGGTCATACACCTCTCACCACCTAGCATTCCTGTTCAATAAAGGTGGATCACCACTCAGCAAGTACTTTAACCATTTTGCAATCAAGTGCTTTTACATAATGTTTTGGGCCTTGGCCATTCTAACATGGATAAAGGGGTGATCTAGATGATTTACCGATCTTGATTGTAAACTTATTCTCTCACCTTACCAGGGAGGTTAGTCGTTAGCCCTAGTCCAATGGGACCTCCTCTAAAGCCTTAGGACTATAGGAGGGGCACCACTTGGAAAACTTGGATTGAAGTAGCATGTCCATAACCATCACATACATAACACCTTTCATAATTCCTTTTATTTCACATCCATCCTTGGGGTTTACTATAATTGGTTCATTGGGATTCGGCACCTTCACATCCAGATCCTTGAGTCAGGACCGAAAAAAATTCCTTGGAGGTTAATGCGGGTAAAAGAAAGATAAAAGCATAAGGTGGCCACAGCGAAAGAAAAAAAAGTTAAAATGCAGAAGATGGTCAAGACATAATTAGTAATTAGCGCCTGGGCAAAAACCTAGCATGAGCTCTACCCCCTTCATTAGCCATCACTCGGTTCCCTAGCATTAGATGGTTGTAATATTCCCTTTTTTGGTGTCACCTAGGACAGGGTTAGGTTGGACTTCCAGAGTTAGTAGTAGACAGGTCACAGGTACAGATTGGTGTCATCAGCGGGCTCAGGGGCTTTTTGGAGGAGTTTTGAGGAGTTTCTATGATGTTCGGTGGCATTTGCTTGATGTATTCCATCATCCGTGCAGCTAGCCTTTTGTTCTGGTGCATTCTGACAACTTTCGGAAAATTGAGTTATTTTGGGCTTAACTAAGTTAATTATGCTCAAGGTGGCATTCCGGGAGGAATACATGATAGAACACCTTAATGTGATAGCTCATTGGAACCAAGACAAGGATACCTACATGATGGGACAGTTGGACACGAGTTTCAGTGACCGGAGGAGACGTGGTAGCCAATTTACTCTTTTCTGCATTAAAAAGGAATATTTTAATAAGAGGGAAAAGTGCTCCATGAATAAAATAATAATAAAATAAGGCTCTAGAAGGATCCAAGAGATCTATAAAAGAAAGGGTGGAGGCCATGGAGGGATATCTTTGGAGTAGATCATTTTATTGTGTATGAGAGGTTTGAGAACGTGGTTCTCTACTTCAGCCGTAGCCCCAGGACGAAAACCCTCGAGTGATTTGTCGAGTATTGGATGGAAACCCAATACTCTTGAGGAGGTTTCACTCAGAGATCTCACAGTGCTTCAATGGAGTTTGGAGAGGTCAGTTTTGTCGTAGCCGATTTGCAGCAGTCTTCTCACCGAGCCATCTACATCATTGCCAGCGCCATTCATCAGTTGGGCCAGAGATTTTTCTAAGTTTTGCTTCGCTTGGTTGGCAAGCTCAGGTTCCGTTGTTCCTTCATATTGATGTACTTTTTCCCACGGATTTATAAAATGGCTCAGTGATTTTATCGACATCCCTTGTGTATTATTTGTGGTTGTGTGTATACTTCCATTATTTTTATTGTTCAAGTTTATTTCTGGTATCTATTGTCAAAATTCCTGTTTGGAGATATTACAGTGGTATTCTGGCCCAGCCTGCGGGTTTTTAAATTTTTAGTTGCGGCCATTATTGGAGGGTTTTGTCGGAGAAGTCAAAAACATTGTTCCTGCAACCGAATGAGAATTTATTAGAAGAAACTCGACAAATTTCTTGTGTGACAGTTTCAGTAAAATTGTTGCCTCAATATTAATTCTGAGACAAAATTTATTACATGGTGGGAAAGTATAAAGTGAAATTTAATTCCCATAAAGAGGTCGAGACTAGCAATTTTGATTCCCTGAAGAAGAATATCACATTGGCTGCATTATCTGTTTAACCCAAAGTTTAAAAAAGGGTCGAATTATTTTCGGGGGTCCCAGCATATTGTCTTCACTGAGCGGTGAGAATTTTATCAAAGATAAAAGGGAGAGTAATTTTTATTATGATCGTGGCATATTATTATCGAAGTGGGGCCGTGAGAACTAAGGAAGTCGAATTCTCATGCACCAGCAAGGTCGGATTATTGAATGAAGGCCGTGAGAATATAGCCCAGCGTTATCAAAATGACGGGTTTTCTTTAATTTTTGGAAAAGCCATCTGAATTTTATTTGAAGGGCCAAAGGTTCTCCATACAAGGGACGGGCTGCAAAATTGTGACGGCAAGGTGAATTTGCTGCGTGAGTTACCTTCTGAGCAGGAGCACGGAAACTTCCAACCTTGTACGCTGGAATAGGTACCAAAATTCTAGTCACGGTGAAGACCAATAATGCTTTTCTGAACTGGCCGAGATTGATTCCAGTGGGCCATTTTGAAAATTTCAAAGAGGGTCGAGTTTTGGAAAGACTGTAGAATTTTTTGAATCCTTATACTTATGCAGAAATTATTATTGTTAATCCGGTTAAGCTCCTCCTACTTATACGAGTTATTAACTGAATAAATTCAAGTTAAAATCGAAGCAAAACACATAACACATCTCTACCAATTCAGATCTAGAATAAGCACATGCACACATTGACAAAGTGACAGTTATTTCTGGACAAATAGTCCCCGGAAAAACCCAAGGTGGGAAAACCGGTCTCTGGCTGCTGGAGGGTTCTATTATTAAGAATATTTCTAAATACACAACTTTGGGTTCCAAATCTGGAAAACCCGACAGAGAAAACTCTAGATCTACAGCGCCTGGCTGATCTAGGGCCAAAACTACTGATTGATCCACAACCTCAAATGGGATTTACAAAACTCAGCCAGATCTAGGCCTAGAAACCCCAGCGCTTTCCCTAAAATGCACCGCGTCAGCCTCTGAAGCCCCTGAAAGCCTCTGCGTCAGCCTTGGATGGCCTCCAAACCCTCAACGTTGCTCCGGAAGGGACTGCGTTACCCCAGACTGGGTGATGCAGTCACTACACTGCCCCTAAGGGTCTCTGCGTAACCCCTGAAGGGTTTCCTGAAAATTACACTGTCCTTGCTGTTGTTGCCTTCCTCTGCGCTATCCTTGAGCTGATCTCTTCTCTGCTTCTTGTGTATTCTAGACCCCGAGATCAGATCATCCCCTTGGTCTAAATTCCCCTCTCTGCAGCTGAAACACTTCTGAGTATTCTTAGCAAACCCTGCCCTAGAATCTCAACTTAGCTTCAGTGCTCTGCCTCTGTGTGTCTTTACAAATGACCCCAAGCCTTTCCTTTATACTTTTCTTGTTGACAAATCAACGGCCATGATCAGATCTTGAATCAATGGCTAAGATTAAAAGAAAGCTTGATCCGTGTGACTTAAGACAATTTCATCACATGTTTAATTAAATTCACTTTAATTATTTTATTTTCCTAAGTTTTAACTTGGGAAATACATTAAAATAATTAATTAATTTAATATCTCCTAAACGAGATGAAATTTCCCAAATCCATTTCTGGGTCTTGTAGATCAGGTGAACTCTAGTCCTTCCTCAAAATTTGGGACCTAGAGCACAACTGATGCTACCCCAAATACACAAAATCTCAACACTCCCTCTTAGCATCAAGGGTGTGCTCTAACAATACATCACACTTATGCATTACAAGATTTTGGGCATTGGTTTTGTGCTGCTGAAGCTTGGCCTCCTGCCACTCAACTCTGCACTGTTGCTGTCATTCTGTACTGCTGCCCATGACTCTACCACTGCCACTGCAACCACTGTACTGCAACTCCCTCTCAATATGTTGCATCTGTGTTGCTCATAGCACTTCCACTGCTGATTTGTTGCACTGCAACTTCAGTTGTTGAGAGAAACAACTGAATCTCCTGCCCAATCTTTGACAAACAAGTTTGATGGGCTGCATCCTCATCACTAAAGCTCCATAGGCTACGGATACGTACGCCATCTGAAACTGATGCACGCTCTGACTCGCACCGCATATCAGACTCCTACGCACCTCTTTGAAGTCACATCAGCCCCTTGTGCTGAAATCTATCACATTGTTGTTGGACTGCGTTACCCTCTAAAGCCTTCTGTGCTGCTGCAGCTCTGCACTGCGTAAGCAGCTCTGCTCTGCACTGCTGAAGTCACATCAGCCTTTGCGTTGCTACTACTTCTACGTTGTTGCTACATTGCTCTTCGCTGCTCCTTCCAGTCTTCAAATCTGCATCTACCTGCTTCATCTGTAATCTATGCACCCACTGCTCCACTTGTCCCGCTATTGTCTTAAGGCTGTTGTAGCTCGCATGTGATCCAAGAGATGAGCTGCTCAAGAATCTTGCCTTCTTTTATGTAGCTCCTCTACATATCCATGTCACCTCACCTTCGTGGTTCATGAGCACTCATGGCTGCATCATCTCCTGACCCATCATCATACACGAGGCGCATGGAAGGATGCTGTATCCTTTTGCTTCTACGGACAATGAGTGAGTAAAATGTCCCATTTCACCACACTAGAAGCACTTGATCTTTGATCCTTCTTCTTCTTCGGTTGTTTCTTTGATGTGAAAATACCGCATCTACCTCCTCTTCCTTCTTTACTTTGCTCAACCCGGTACATGCTTTTGCCTCTTGGCGAATACACGTAGTTCTTCTTCTTTGAGGATTGACCACAAGTTGTGTCACCGGGAGGGGTCCGCTCTGCCCAAGATACTGGTTCGAGTTTCCCACTCATCCGCGAGAACGTGAGGGGTAGTCACGACTATCAGATCATCTATGGTTGCACCCGTTGCGGTCCGGTTGATCATGACGCACCTGTCCCCAAGAGGAAGTGTTCCATGTCTTCTCCCTTGGTCATCATGAATGACCTCATTTGGGTCTCCAACAACATTTTCCTTTGGACAGACTTTCCCTCATACAGGGAGGTCAAGGCCTTCCACATCCCATTAGCTGTCTTCTTCTCAGCTATGTGTGGCACAATATGGTCCTTGATACTGTCCATTATCAGCCGCTTGGCATGCCCAACAGCTTCCCTATGCTTCCGTAGAAGATCCGCATCTGTTGGTGTGGCCAGAGTCTGCTCTGCATGGTCTCTTAGATTGTACGCCTCAAGGACAATCAGGATCCATGCCTTCCAAACCGAGAAGTTTGAGAGGCCCTCTAACCTATTCTGATCACGCTGTCCATGAGGAGCCATTTGCTCAGAATTTGTCGGAGCTCCTCTCTATGCTAGAGATGTGGATCTAGGGTACTTTATGAATTGGGCACCCTTTGCTCCCTCTGACAATTGATTTCCTTCCTTGGAAATCTATCAAATCAACTATGATTCAACTTCTTCTTTGATCCTCTGATCAAACTGCAAGTTTCCTTAGGCAAGAAAATTTCTGAGAAGTTGATCTCCTCCCAATCTTTGTCACTTGTGCTAAGGCTAAAAATTTGAAAACTTCAGAAGTTTGACCCCACCAGCTCTTCTGAATTTGCGGTTTTTTACGCGATATTTACGGATACGACGGTCGGATGCGATTCACATTGGGCGGCTTCGGACCCAACCGAGCGTTGTTTCGAGGCTGCCTACGCGCGATAATTGCGTGGGCTTGCTAGGACACGGCGCTAGACGAGCGTCACCCCCTCCTACGCAAGATACGCTCACGAAAACTGCGTTGTGCCTTCGGATTTTCTTCTCCTCTTTGCTTTTCAGTGCTTTACGCAACTAGATCCTTGATTCTCCTACGTGACCTTCTAGATCTGCAATTGCTCTAATACCATGTAGAAATTTCTAAATCTTAATTCTTATGCAGAAATTATTTCTGTTAATCCGGTTAAGCTTCTCCTACTTATACAAGTTTTCAAATGAATAAATTCAAGTTAACATCAAAGAAAAACACATAACATATCTCTACCAATTCGAGATCTAGATAAAGCACATACACACACATTGACAAAATTGTGATTATTTACGGACAAATAGTCCCCACAAAACCCAAAGGTGGGAATACCGAGTCTCTAGGTTCTTTGGAGGATTCTATTATGAAGAATATTTGAATACACAACTGCAGGTTCAGTCTGGAAAACCCAGAACGGAAAACTCTAGATCTACGGCTACGTGGCCCGATCTAGGGCCAATGTGGCCAGTCCACACCCTCGAAGCGGGATTTACGAACTCGGCCGGATCTAGGCCTAGAAACCCCGGCTTGTGTCCACTGATACCTTTGCGTCGGCCTACGAAGCCCCTAAAATCCTCTGTGGCGACCTTGGATGGCCTCCAAACCCTCAACAACGCTCGGAAGGGACTGCGTTACCCCAGACTGGGTGACGCAATCACTACGCTACCCCTAAGGGTCTCTGTGTAATCCCTGAAGGGTTTTCTGAAAATCACATTGTCCTTGCTATTGCTGCTGCTGCTGTTGCCTTCCTCTGCGTTGTCTTTCCTGATTTCTTCTCTGCTTCTTGTGTATTCTAGACCCCGGGATCATATCATCCCCTTGGTCTAAATTCCCCTTTCTGCAACTAAAACACTTGAGAATTCTTCGCAACCCTGCCCTAGAATCTCAGCTTAGCTTCAGTGCTCTACCTCTGTGTGTGTTACAAATGACCCCAAGCCTTTCCTTCATACTTTTCTCGTTGACAAATCAATGGCCAAGATTAAATCTTTAATCAATGGCTAAGTTTAAAAGAAAACGATGCAGTCTCAGTGACGACTTAAGACAATGTCATCACGTGTTTAATTAAACTCGCTTTAATTATTTAAGTTCCTAAAGTTTTAATTTAGGAAATACACTTAAAATAATTAATTAATTTAATATCTCTAAACGGATGAAATTTCCCAAATCCATTTGCGGGTCTTGTAGATTTAGATCGAAGGTGAACTCTAGTCCTTCCTCAAAATTTGGGACCTAGAGCACAACTGATGCTACCCCAAATACACAAAATCTCAACAAAGACATTGTTTAATATTTGCCTTTGAGTTGTACACAGTTTTCCTCCCGTAAATTCTCATAATATCATAGAAGCTGAGTTATCCACGAGAAATCAACCGTGTTGTTTTGAGAAGCAAGGACAAGTTAATTCTGCCAGATGATCAAATTGCCCTTCGAGATCGATTCACATTGGAATTTTCGTGGATGCCAAGTCATTCCAGACCAGAGAAAAAGATTGATTTCATGACTGTTTTCACAGAATTGAATCTGTGGGGGGGGGGGATTCTACAGGGAACTATTGAAGACTACTCGTTGGGGGAGAAGCATGTCTATGTAACAAGAGTGTTCCAAAAACCAAAATCATTGTTGGAAGGAGAAAATGAATATATCTCTCTCTCCTGACCGAATCTTCAAGGAACGAGGTTGAATCTTCTCCAAATAGAAGTCGAGCTCCCACAGTAATGAAAGCCAAGCACTAGCTTTGAATTCTGGCTGATTTCTCACTTTTCTTGGACGGGTTTCAGATATCGGAGGCTGAGACTGTGATTCAGGGAAAAAGAACAACCTTTCGTCTCTGCGTGACTGGTTAGCAAGCTAAAAAATGAGCTGAGTTTAACCCATAACAGTGGCAGCGTACCAAGTGACCGTTATAAGCCCATTTACTCATATATTTGGACTGCGTGGGAGATATATTACCATACATGTACATGTATCTCTACCTTGTTAGTGACACGCTGGACCTAAGCTCGTGGAGGTACATTCTAGAGTATTGTTCGTTTGTTTTTCCTCTATGCACAATTCCTCAATATCACGAGTGGGTGAAATACAAGTTTATGGTGCCAGTTGTTATATCAGGTTCTGTTGTTCCTTTATCGTGCAAGCTCCATTTTAATTCCAGAATTGTGTAAATTCCAAGTTCTATATTTTGTTCACTATGTTGTGTTTACCGCTATTTTTTTTTTTTTTCAAGTGGGTAGACAAGAGACATTAATAGTTGATTCCCGAGTATATAACGATGTTGGAATGGATAGCATTGTTAACCAGCGGGTTATTTTTGTGAAGATCTGGTTAATGATTAAGTTCTGAAATTTGAGATCTATCATCTTATGTGAGTCACTGTACTTGGAAATGAAATAAAATAAAAATCAAATCAAAGAATATACTCAAGCCTACAGTAGCTGCAAATGAAGTTTTGATGGGCTATTGACTGAAGGGATACACCATTAACTCAGAAAAGACAAAGGTACTGGATTCATGAGGGGGGAATTTGGAAACAGTTTCATCATATTGCATCACTACTTGAAGAAAGTGATTGAAGTAGCGTAGGATCCAGGGTGCTTATAGAACTACTGTATGATGGGGTTCTTAAAACACCTCATGAACCAGCAAAGCATTACCTCAATGGAATGCCATATAGACCAGAAAACAAAACTGAACGACAGACCTCTTTCAAAAGGGATCTGTGTTATTCTTCAAAAAGAACAGCGAAAAGATTTGCAAGAAGAATTGGGGATGGTCACAAAATTCTTGCACCTGGAACAGATTTGAAACACATGAAGATGACATGGAGAGTTATTTCCAAACTTGATGAACTTGATGAACTTCTTTCCAAAATAAGCCCTGTTCTGTCCGCCAGCGAGAAGGGAGAAAACTAATTTGAGCATTCAAAACCTGCTATGCTTGCTCTTATACAACCCAAATTCTTGGAGGAACCGTGTGAGGGGGTCAGACTTCTAGTTGCATCATGCCTCAGTAACATCATGAAGTTGACCACACCTATAACTCCATACAGTGATGATGTTCTGAGGATTATGAGAATGATAGTAGAGACTTTTCAGGATTTGGACAACAGTGCGGGCTCTACCTTCGAGAAGAAGCTTGAGATTTTAGGGAGTATGGCCACATTCAAGACGTATGTCATCATGTTTGACCTTGAGTGTGATGACTCAATTCTGCAGATCTTCCAATGCTTCTTCAGCGTTAGGAGACATCATCCTAACACCGTCATAGCACACATGCAGTCCATCCTGTCATCATGTATGAGAGACCATGAGACCATTTGCCGAGAGTTGCAGACCAGGTTGTTGAGAATTTGGAGGAGAGAGCAGTTGGTCTCACCTGCTGCTTATGAGCTAGCCCAAGGGCTGGTTCAGCAGAATATTGGGCTATTCAGGAGACAGTTGACCAGGGAGGAGCTCCTCCAGTTTGGTGGATCTGGCAGCAGAAATGAGTTGAGGAGGAAGGGACTTTGCTTCATCTGCAAAGAACCTTGGGGGCCTGATCACTCATGCTTGAGTGATGCAGATGATGCGGCAGAGGCAGAACAAAAGAGCATTCCTTCTGTATGCCAGGGTGAGGACTCTTCTTCAGATGAGTCCATGGGATCAGATGAGGATGCTTCTGGGGAGCGAGAGCAGTCATGCGGAGTTGATGGCAGTAGGTTGGAGCTGCATTCCAGTGTGAAGGGTGAGCAGTCAGGGGACTCTACGAGAGATACTCTAGGTGATTAGTCACTTGTGTCGAGTCACTTGTGACGATTCAGCCAGAGCAGCATATGATGAAGCCTGAGTCAACAGAGAAGGATACTATGCACATCATGCATGATAGTCCTTTGGGGGAGAGCCAGATGGAGGCTCACATTGAGTCTATGATGGATATGTGACTAACCTTGGGGTCAGCAGACAAACCTTGGGGTCTATGAGGAGGAGTAGTCAGATGTACAAACATCGAGTACGGTGACAGCAGTTGCAGATCCATATCGGCTGGAGATGTTGGAGGTTGATGGGATAGTGTTGCAAGGGGCTAGTGGATAGCAGGAGCATTACATTCCCGATCAGGAGGGGGAGGAGTTGTTGGAGATGGTGGAGCATCCATCTTTGGGCCGACACATCGATGAGGTGCAGATAGATGCACATGCAGTCAGCGGAGTTGCAGTACTGTCAGGGAGTAGCACTCTCCAGGAGTACATCGATGGGGTTTGCAGCATATCTTGCCCACTTTGGCCCATTATAGAGAGGGGGGCCTTCTTCTGCAGGCAGATCTTGTCAGCAGACGGGACAGAGCAGCATGAGTTGATTACGGGCTAGCGACGGCACTTTAGGCATGTTTCGTATGCAGTTGTCACTACATGGGATTCTCCTTCCATGATAGATTGGCGAGAGATCATGAGTTGGTACCCTCTTGATGGTACAATCTTCTTTGTAGGGAGCACAGCGGAGTAGGGGCCCTTAGACATGGCAGATGATACAGATTCCAGTTGGCAGTGGGGCACAGATCGAGATTTCTTCAGCATTCCATCTCGGCTTCAGGAGAGCAGGATCAGCATTGGATTGAGTCAGGGGTTGGATTGGAGAGAGGTGATGAGTTGGTACACAATTGGTGGAGTAGCTTACACAGACATAGCTACAGCACAGTAGGAGCCGTGTTCTTTGCCTCATAGAGCAGCAGTTATAGCCAGAGGCAGTGCGCACGATAGGCCGTGGGACTTGGGCGATGATTGGCCATGGTGGTGTTGGGATCCAGGAGGATTGTTTGATGACAGGTACAGTGAGAGATCAGTTTAGGATCCCAGCATTGAGGGGTCTATTCCGGGTGGATTGACACAAGCACATAGTAGCACCAAGGGGTTTGTATGGGATCCGGGCATTGGGTCTTAGTTGCATCAGGCCAACAAAGTGGCCCACATATTTGGATTGCTTGAGGGCAAGCAATCTTGGGGCAGAACGTCTGTAATATTCCCTTTTTTGGTGTCACCTACGACAGGGTTAGGTTGGACTTCCAGAGTTAGGAGCAGACATGTCACAGGTACAGGTTGGTGTCATCAGCGGGCTCAGGGGCTTTTTGGAGGAGTTTTGAGGAGTTTCTATGCGTTCCGGTGACATTCGCTTAATGTATTCCATCATTCGAGAAGCTTGCATCTTGTTCTGGTGCATTCCAACAACTTTCGGAAAATTGAGCTATTTTTAGGCTTAACTCAGTTAATTACACTCAAGGTGGCATTCCGAGAGGAATACATGATAGAACACCTTAGTGTAATAGCTCATTGGAACCGGGATGAGGATACCTACATGATGGGATGGTTGGACACGAGTTTCAGTGACCGGAGGAGACGTGGTAGCCGATTTACTCTTTTCTGCATTAAAAATGAATATTTTAATAAGAGGGAAAAGTGCTCCATGAATAAAATAAGGCTCTAGAAGGATCCAAGAGATCTATAAAAGAAAGGGAGGAGGCCATTGAGGGATATCTTTGGAGTAGATCATTTTATTGTGTATGAGAGGTTTGAGAACGTGGTTCTCTACTTCAGCCGTAGCCCCAGGATAGAAACCCTCGAGTGATTAGTCGAGTGTTGAACGGAAACCCAATACTCCTGAGGAGGTTTCACTCAGAGATCTCACAGTGCCTCAGTGGAGTTTGGAGAGGTCAGTTTTTCCATTGCCGATTTGTAGCAGTCTTCTCACCGAGCCATCTACATCATTGTCAGCGCCATTCATCAGTTGGGCCAGAGATCTTTCTGGGTTTTGCTTCACTTGCTTTGCAAGCTCAGGTTTCGCTATTCCTTCATGTTGATGTACTTTTTCCCATGGATTAATAAAATGGCTCAGTGATTTTATCGGCATCCATTGTGTATTATTTGGGGTTGTGTATATTTCCATTAATTTTGCTATTCAAGTTTATTTCAGGTATCTATTGTTAAAATCCTTTTGAAGCTTTGGGGGATATTCTGATAGTCCATGACATAATAAAGGAACTCTTTGACATCCCAATCCCAATGAGCGAGAAATTGGCACATCCTTAAGGGGTAAATAAAAGCTATATCATTAAAAGCAAGCTTGGGCACCTAAGTTATGCTCCATATCAAAGCATTATCAAAAAGAAGTAAAAGGTTCACCAAAGGGGTGGAAAAAACAGAGCAAAGAAAGGGGTAACTCATGCCTCCACGATTGCTCCCTCCATACATCTATACAATCAAGAGGATGGACCTTGATCAACTAGTCTGATGGCTATGACCCCTAAACATGAAGTCTTTCCCCTTCGTTGCCATTATTATCACTAATACCTATAAATTGAAGAGTTGATACTGGACATGTCACCTCCCCTTAGAGGTTGGAAGCACCTAATAGTGTTAATTACCTAGCCACCTCTAAGAAGGTACAAAAAGGTTTTACGCGACTTGGCCTAGTTATATATTTCATGGTGATCCTGGTTTGAAGTCTTACTATGCCCTTAACAATTAAGTATGGTCTACTAATGCCATGCATCTATGGTGATTGTCTCTAATAGGTGGTTGCTTTCACTTACGTTTAAGATGGTTTTTCCAAGTGGTTCTTCACGGAGCAGCAGAGGCCCTGCAGGCATGTAATATTCCAAGTAGAAATAAACAACAATATAAAGCAACATAAACATGAAACTACAACAAATAGAGAGACATCATACATAGAATGCAAAACATGGAGAACGCTGCGCCATTTTATTATATAGCTGAAAATGAAATGAGTACAAAGGTGATCAGAATGATGGCACCTTGGCTTGCACAAGGCAAGCTAGAGATACTCTCAAAAATACTCCAGGAATGGCTGCTCTAGCAATGACTGCGTTATCTCCAAACTGTTGCTGCTGCTGTTGTTGTCGGACTACTGCTGCTACTGGAATAAGCTAACTCTTTGGGGTTGTTCCCCTGCTTAGAAAAATATGGGACTTTGGGAATGAGCTCCTCACTCAATACCCAGAAAAGCCCACAAAGGGTTTCCGGAATGGATGACCCCAAAAAATCACCTCCCTAGAGAAATCACACTGCCCCGGTGGAATATGCTGGCCCTGAAGATGTCTCTGCAAACGTGGCCTCCTCCTCTAACAAAATGATGGAATAGCTAAGGGCTGACCCCTCCTCACTATTCCGGGCTTAATCCCCTGATAAATCTCAGCTCCTGGCACTACCTCCTCCAAGAACTGCGTGGTCTCCCCTCAAGACTGTGTTGCCCAAGCAAGTGCGTAATCCCTGTTGTAGATGCTATAGCTCCAACCTGATAATCCAACGATAGAACTCCTCACCCGAGTAGGCACTTGAAGTCCCGCGGGGCTGAGGTTGGGATCTCTGCTCGAAGACACCCTATGTGCTAAACAACACTTGCAGACTTTGCTCAACAGCAAAAGCATGCTCAATATCAATAGACAAAACAAAGATGCATAATAGAATGAGCAAATGAAGGGCCTCTCTCCCTCTTTATGCTTGGAGTGCCTTTCTCTCCCCTAAGCCCCACCAAAACTATGTTGTCCCTCTTGGCCACGTTGTCCATCCACCTACGTGTTGCCTTGGATTTTGTTGTAGCCGCTACAACACCACCCAAAATTTTGGGTATATTCGAAATTTCGGGCCCCCCTCTGCTTGCTTAGTCGTTAAAGTCTTTCACTTGACCTGCAGTCAGTGACATCCCAGCAACCTATCCCCAACCCCTCATGAACTTTCTCACCATCATGATCAGATGTTGTTGCTGCAATCACGCCATGTGAGGGAGGGATCACCCAGCATACGCTCGAATAAGAACTTTCCGTGCATTAAGGATGTACATTAACAACCCCCTCGCCATGGGTCATTAAGCACGTTGTTTGAATACTTCTCTTAAGCTCGTTAGTCTCATATTTTTTATCTAGGGACACCATTATCAAAGATTAATTGTGATGTTCTAATGTTCCACACAGGTCAACCCCACGGGTGACAAACTCCTCAATCTTGTCAAGACATCGAGGGAAATAAAATTGAGCTCAACAACAAGGCCAAAGTTACGAAACAGGGGAGGAGGAGGAGAAAGTGACCAGTACTGTTAAAAGGAGGATGGTGTGATACATGTTGATCAGAGAAAGAACCTTTTATGTCACTGATGCAAAAATCTTTCTTCACTAGTGTACACCGATACTTAGAAACGTTCCATTTGGAAATGTCCGTACCGAATGCCATCTCACATAAACCAAAAGAATTTGCTATGATCTAAGCTTACGTAGGGGCCGGATGAAGTATTTATATTCTGAGATGGCAGGTATCTCACCTTAAAGGAAGTTTTGGAGATCCTGCACAATACCATCTCAATGTCGATGTGTACACACAAAGGAACACATTTCACCAATTCAACAAGTCTAACCTGAAGTATAGCCCGGGTGAACAAAGTGGACATAGAAGATCTCACTAAATAAGGACAATCTCATTCAAAGGCGTTTTCGTGCCGAGCAGCAGTACGAAAGCACACATGTTGGTGTTGGCAGGCCAATGGCAGAGTTTCAAATATCAACCACACCTTTGGGAAACAATGTCTATTAACCCTGAGCTACATGGTGGGCGCAAATATGTGGACCAAGGTTGTGGTTTTAAGCATTATATAATTAAACCAAGGCACGAAAAAGATAAAAAAACAATATGGTTTCAAAGCCATATAAGATGGTGGAGCAAACTATACGAAAAACATTACAACTGGCTCAAATACTTCTGTGGCGGAATTTTATCCAGATATTTTGGATGAAGAAAAGAACAAGACCCTAGTCTTGAAACCACATATTTCTGATCTTTTTCCTGCTTCGGACACCGTTTCTTATATTATAAACTTTCCACCAAGAGAAATTGAAACGATCCAAACGAAGGAGCGGAAGCCAATAAAATTTCAGTATCACAGGCAGAACCGGCCACGTGCAAGCATTTTCGAGAAGCAAGTCACAACTATGTGAGAAAGCCCTGGGGTATTGACTTCAAAAGGTTTATTATATGTTTACGCCTTTCTCATACGATACATTGTTATTCTTCGTTTAAACCATGAGATATGTATCAACCTATGGTAAAACGCTCGGAGTAGATATATATATATATATATAGTCGTCGAAAGTTGTGTTTAAACATTTGGAGTGTATATTTATATAATGGTCGAAATGCATGTTTGAAACACGAGTGGAAGGTTATAACAAAGCCATGATGAAAAGAGCCGTAAAATCACAATAATCCACAGCCTATGTTTTAAATGATGCAAAGTTATGGTCTCAAACCATATCGGACGGAGGCTGATAACACAAGAACACATCCACCACACAATGAAACAGGAAGGCGTTAGGCATCAGAAAATGTTTTATGATAATGCCGTTAATGTCAAAAGACAAAAGTTCTCACATAATAAACGGAGATGCCTTGCGTATTAAAAGGAGATGCCTTGCGTATAAACAGAGATGCCATATCAGAGCGCGATGTTGCAATTAAGTTTTGTCCTTGTAGACGCTGTCACTGTGAAGCAAAGAATTTTGATAACGTTAAAGCTCCAGCAGAGACATGATATTCTCTCATAAAGTTCAAGGGGTCGTTTGTCCACATTCTAACACTACGCGAGATGTTCATCGAGTGCGTGTTAGCTGTGCAGTTTTCATGGGGAAGTAATTTTGTAAAACTCGCACGCCTTTGATGATGATATCCCCAAACAGCAATACCACGGTGACGGATGGTGGTATATGTATAACTGGGGTCCGGAATATGTTCTGCCACTGTTTCAAACACACTATTCACATCGAATGTTCCAAATAGATGCAACGACTGTAACGTAACCTCAGTAGCATTATTTCATGTTGCTGCACAAAATGCCTGAACTGAAATTTGTGTAACACCCGGCAGACCACAGGGAGTCACACCACAGACACTTGTCAATAATAGTGTGTCGCCTCTGTGATATTTACTTGAAGGTTCTGATGGGCAATCTTAAAAGATGCTGCAGCCATGAATATGATTTATTTTATGTTACAAGTAGCAGATTTTTTTGATCCTTTGGAGGCTCGTTGGCATGGCATAACGGGTTCATCTCAACGCTGATGGCAAAGGCATGTGTGCAAGTTGCGACGCACGATGTAGACACAGCTCGGTCATACTGGCAACTTGTGATCGAAGGGCGAGCACAGATGAAGATGGTCAAGTCGCAGATCAACCTCCCACGCATCCATGCGACTCAGAAAGAGTGTGACTATGCGACCATGGGGAGGTCGCAGTTCAGCCCAGGTCACTGAGTCGCAGCACACCCAAAGCCCAATGAAGTGCGACTTGCCCAAATTTGCGACTGTGCGACCCTGTGAGGTCACAAGTTTAGCCTAGGTCGTTGAGTCGCATATCTATGAGACCAATGTAAAGTGCGACTTAGTAGTAGTAGCGACCTTGCAACCTTTTAAGACAAAGTCGCTGAGTCGCTGATCTATGGGGCAAATAAAAGCTGCGACTTGTAATAAAAGATGTACATGATGGTTCAATAATCTAATCAGGTCCAGCAGCCTGCCTTTTAATGTCCCCACCAGATGAGAGAGGGAAGGAAGTCCTTATTGCAGAGAAAGTCCATCACTGATCGAGAGAAGATGAGAAGTTGTCCATGCGTCATATGCAAGAGAGCGAGTGAGTAAATATAGTGTTGCTAGATTGATAGTTGCTTCCTGTGCTTATAAAGTGCTATGGGAAAAGGCAGCATATCTCAGATTGGGAAAAGTCGAGCTTTTTGGTTTTCTCTGTTATATAGATCAATAAAGTAAAAACGAAAAGAAACTTTTAAAGGGTCATGTTGGAAAACGACCAAAGAAATTCAAAGTGGAAGATGAAGGGAGTAATGTTGTCCGCCCATTCATGTGGGAAACTCTTGGTTGCACCAAAACAGTGCCCAAGGCAACACCACGTGACACCATTTGTTTCCCTAAAAACTTATTATTATTTGGGGTTTCTGAGGTCTACGCATACCTCCTTCATGAGAGTATAGAGTACAGTTCTAGCCTGCTACCAAAATATAAAATGGGAACCAGAAATGCATCACATGCAGTAGGAGATGGCACACGCAGAAGATCTTTGATCTTATCAATGGTTTTCGCTGCAAACATTTAGAGTTTAGTGAAAACCATGCCACGGCACAATACCTGACCACACAAGGGTCTAAGTTATTATTTTCATTCTTGTAATTAATTAAATATGCCCCTGACATTATGATTCGTAAATGAAGGCATGTAACCTAAGCTATGTGACTGCAGGTGGAAGCTGTTGGTCTGCGCAATGAGCCAAAGTTTTTCCCAGCAAGCAAGAGGGCCTGTTTTCAAAGCAAGGGAGGCGGGATAAGGAATATTGCTATGAAACCCAGAGAAGGCCACAAGTCGCATATCTGCCGAGGTCGCAGGTCGGGGATGGTCCGAGGTCGCAGGTCGCGGATGGTCCGAGGTCGCAGGTCGCGGATGGTCCAAGGTCGCAGGTCGCGGATTGTTCCAGGTCACAAGTCGCGAAATCAGTGAGGTCGCGGATGTTAGCAAGTCGCAAGTCGCAAAATCCTTCAAGTCGCAAGGACAACCAACAGACAGGAAGGCAAAAAGCCAGGGAAGCCCAAAGAGCAAGTTTTGTCTTATAAATACTCCTTCGAGAGCCTGTGAAAGGATCTTTTGTTTGGGACTCGAGCTGAGTACACTTTATTACCAGGATTACACATTTGAGCATGAATACAAGCATTTTGAAAAATCCCTTTGTGGATCTGGTGTTGTCATATGTATGAGCGCTATTGAGTATTATATTTTCGGTTACGAACATCTTTAGATTAAGGGAACTGTATCTTCAATTCATATCACAATTGCATAACAGTTTGCTGAGTATGTTAATGGTGGTTGAGTTCATTTCACTTTCTTAACGGATGTTGATGACTTTGTTTATTAGCATTTGTGTTATCATTTAAAACTTTTAGGAAGTGAAGGGTGTTCTTGCCATAAGGAATTGTTTCCTTTGTGGTCAGAACAGTTTACAAGCATGACCCTAATGATGTGTTGTTAACAACACTTCCTTCGATGCTTATGCTTTATTATTTCCTCTTGCTACTCATAGTGTTATATGTACATTTAATGCATCGATCATGTCTTGTACCATTTGATTAAGTGTGTATCCACCGGTTTATAGAGTTTAAGCGAGACCCAAAGAAAGGAGAAATCAGCGGTAGCCGGACCCACACCCCGGACGGGATCCCTATTCCAAACGGTTCAAGGTCTAATTGGGACCACCTACCGGGGAGATCCCCTGCTGTTGGCCGGACAGATTTTCCCGTCAACAGAATTGGCGCTAGAAGTAGGGCCAAATGACAAGCTGAGCCCTTAGAGCCTGCAGTTAATCTCATATCTGTAATGGCTCGTTCCCAAATCATTCTCTCGAGATGTTTGTCGGAGTTTTATGAGCCTCAATGTCTCATCCCCGATGAACTTATGTATCACTTGTCCCAGTTAAGATTCGATGCTACAAAATTGACAATGAAGGTTTGATTTGTTTGCTCTTCTTCCTCACTCTCGAAGGTCGTGCTAAGCAATGGTGCTGCACATTGCCAGAAGCTTCCATCCATTCGTTTGAACAACTCGCCAGTGAATTACATCAAGCTTTTCATAGGTATGATTTTCAGAAGGTATTAATAAATTTAAATGACATCAGAATGGAACCTCAGGAACCTCTAGATGAATTCTCTATCAGATTTGTTCATTATTGTTTTGAGTTCCCTGAAAGAGATGTTGATTGGAAATGTTTAAATGAACAGTTCAAGTACGTGATTCTCGTTTCCCTTGAACAATTTCAGTTAGATCCTAGTGTTCCCTATGACGACCCGCAAGTTACCGGCTACTCAGACTTTGTCCCTAATGCTTCCTTGTCCATCTCCCCCAGCCCAGACCACATTTAGGCCTCCGAGGAGAGTATTGCTATTTGTGACATTCTCGCTCCTCCTCCTGAGTTGTCAGGTAGTCGAGTTGTGACCTCGAAAGTTATGAGCAATGATGGATGGGTGCATGAGGATAAAGCCTATTGTACTACCTTTGAATCTTTCACGCACCATGTTGAATCAGAGCTTGAAAACCTTAGTGGCACATTATCTCTCCCGGTTCATGAAACCTACCTCGAGCCCACTCGATGTCTCCTTGGACACAATCCTAAATCTGATTTGCATACTGATTATGAATCGATTCCTATCTCGGATGAAGTTGATCCCCTTACAGGGCCTGCTAGATCTTTGTTTTCTCTGAATGACACGGATGTGTGTATTGAAAAACCTTGTATGATTAATACCCCTATGGCTCAAACTTATCGTTCATTATTCCACGATTTATTTCACAAGTCCGCCACACCAGTAATTTCTTCGAGACATTCAAAATTTCCTTATACTAGTATTGGCGACAATCATAAGCACGCAGATGTTGTTTCACAATCACAGTCCAAAATTGATGAATCTTTTAGATCTGATCTTTCTCACTCGAAATCTTTAGACAACCATAGGAGCGATTTCTTGTCAGGGCAACCCCAAGATGTCCCCTCTATTCATCCATCCCAATTGGTAACCCCCGGGGAGCCTAACATGCCAGGTACCCAACTTGATCAAATCGATGGTTCCAGCGATCACTGCTTATCTGAAAACATATTCACTAATACTGACGAGGACTGTCACTCGTATCTCTCTACCGACTATAATCCGCTTTATGAAGATCCGAGTACCTATCAGGGAATCGAAGCACTCCCGCTCTTGCCGGCTGTCATCCCTAGTTCTTCCGATCTTGACAAGACCCCTCAAACAACTCCAACTAGGGTTTCTCGGATTAAGGTTTCTGAAATGACGATCCCCAAGGATCATGCTCCTTCCAACATAATCACGTCGGATATCATTTCATCTGGGCGGATGTTTCATTCTAATGAGGTTTCCTTGAGCACATATTCCTGTCCCCCAACAGCTAGTATGCAACAACCAATATACCCCAATTTATTCGCTAGTAAGAAAACACCAGCCGTTGTCTCTAATCTTTCCAGTTGTTGCCCAGCCAATACCAATTGCAATCAGGCACTAACATGTGATTTTTGGCAAATCCCTCAACTGCCCGAAAACCTTACGGTAAATCCACCCCATCCTGACAAATCTAAAGAATCTGATACATCGATCTATCAATCTGTCAGCGCGCAAACATTTGACCGAATTGATACAAAGCCCACTGACATTTTGCAACCCACCACAATCCATGATCACATCCATTCGCCTGTTGATCTTGCCAAAACATCAAAGTTGGGAAACCCCCCACTCGAAGGTCCGGAGTTTGTTCAAGACGGTGAGGAATTGCAGCCTCCACTAAAAGTGGATTCGGATCCTCATATCCTTGACAGATTCCAGGAACAACTCTGAACTAGGGTTTTCAAAATTAGGGTTTCTGCTCTCGGATTCGCAAGTATCTATAATTCGCCTGGCACATGCTTGTTGTTTCCACCCTGTAAAATCAATCATCCTCACCACCAAAATGAGGTTTCTGGTTGGTTCGACCAACCCTATCTAGTGGATGTGCCTGCAAATAGGAAATGGCTTACCCAGCGCCCATCAGACCTAGGATTGTGCATGAATGGATGTGTGTCATTTATAAATGTTGAGTTTCAAGAACATATGGCTGTGTATCAAGATGAGAGTGGAATTCAGCTTGCACAATCTATTCTGGCATGTTCTTTGGTAGGTATCCATGATCTTCTTGCCGTTGCACCTGCTCTTCGAGTAAGTTTTGTTGTTACTGCACTTTTTTGGATACTAGCTCTGATCCTGAGCATTGTTGTTGTTGCAGGATGGGAACTAATGCGGTGGCTGCACTGGAAAGCTGATTTCACATAACCCGACCGTATCATTTGTTAAGCTAGGGTTTAGGTGTAGGCTAGCTAGGACCTGTTAATAAAATTTGTTAGTTCAAAGTTTTTGATTAGTTTACTTGCCAAATTTTTACTTTATAATTTAAAAATGTGTTTGCTATTTTTGTTTACGATTAATATCGTAGGCATCATCATGTTACAAGTATTTTGCACTCATTTCTTTTAGTTTGCTTGTTGCTGCATAAATAATCACTGCTTGTATTGCGCCTCTTTCCACCCACAACTGGTTGATCGTTCTCGCACATGGTGTTGCATTGCATCTTGAGCCTCGCCTATTACATTGCGTCATACACTCTCTTCCTCACATTATTTTTGTCATATCGCTTGCCACTGCATGAGCCCTCATTGAAACCCTACCACCTTTCGGACTTGTTTTGCCCCGATTGCTGAAATAATAATCCCATTGTTTGTGTGAGGTTGTGGTGGCTATCTCAAGAGGCAGCTTCCTCGCAGGATAAGTCATCGAAGTCGCATTCTCAACAAGATGCCTATGAGTCTAAATTTATTAGCCAGGGAGATACAAGCCGGTTGTTTGAGGGAGACCTAATGAGTTTGAATGGCCCAATACCCGTAAGCCTAAGCCTTGTGCCAAGCATAGTCTTGGACATCTTAATGATCTGTTTTGCACGTTTCGCCTATTGTGGTAGATGGGATGTGAAGGTTTGGCACAAGGGCAAATCCAAATCAGGATATCTTTCAGTTTCTATAAAACAAGAAACAACCTCTCTTGCTCGTAAAATAAGTCGGGATCCCTCATCCGCCCATGAAAAATAAGTGCCACGAGCACATGAAAATAAGTGCTACGAGCACATGAAACAAATAAGGGTAAAGGATCGAGAAAGGCTTCCTGCGCAGAGAGGTAATGCAACGACTCCGCCGGGGTACTGACCAGGCTCGCTGGCAGCGGAGCAACGTTTGTGATTTCTTGAAGTGACTTCGCCGGGGTACTGTCCAGGCCTGCTGGCAGCGGAGCAACACCTGAAACTTACTTTAAAAATCTTGAAAATAATAAACCCGCTGCCTTGCTCTTCACATCATCAACAAGCTACTGGCGTCCCTCAGCTCCCGCTTCAGTGTGTTTTGATTAGCGAGACCTAGCTGAGGCACAAGGACTAGGCATACTTGTAAAGGCCAAAGTAATTCAAAGGGTCCCCGCATAACTTGTTCAATATTCCCTTGCATCACTATCTTGGCTCAGACTTTTGTTGTGATATTGACAAAGATGCTGGATTCTACCAGTGGTTCGCCATTTGTTGTAGCCGCTACAACACCACCCAAAATTTTGGGTATATTCGAAATTTCAGGTCCCCCTCTGCTCGCTTAGTCGTTAAAGTCTTTCACCCGACCTACAGTCAGTGACATCCTAGCAACCTATCCCAAACCACTCATGAGATTTCTCACCATCATGATCAGATGTTGTTGCTACAATCACGCCATGTGTGGGAGGGATCATCCAGCATATGCTCGAATAAGAACTTTTCTGTGCATTGAGGATGTACATTAGCAGCCCTCTCGCCATGGGTCATTAAGCATGTTGTTTTAATACTTCTCTTAAGCTCGTTAGTCTCATATGTTTTATCTAGGAACACCATTATCAAAGAGTAATTGTGATGTTGTAATGTTCCACACAGGTCAACCACACGGGTGACAAACTCCTCAATCTTGTCACGACATCGAGGGAAATAAAATTGAGCTCAACAACAAGGCCAAAGTTGCGAAACAGGGGAGGAGGAGCAAGTGACCAGTACTGTTAAAAAGAGAATGGTGTGATACATGTTGATCAGAGAAAGAACCTTTTATGTCACTGATGCAAAAAGCTTTCTTCACTAGTGTACACCAGATACGTAGAACGCTCCATTTGGAAATGTCTGTACCGGATGCCATCTCACATAAACCAGAAGCATTTGCTATGATCTAAGCTTACGTAGGGGCCGAATGAAGTATCTATATTCCGAGATGGCAGGTATCTCACCTTAAAGGAAGTTTTGGAGATCCTGCACAATACCATCTCAATGTCGATGTGTACACACAAAGGAACACATTTCACCAATTCAACAAGTCTAACCTGAAGTATAGCCCGGGTGAACAAAGTGCACATAGAAGATCTCACTAAAGAAGGACAATCTCATTCAAAGGCATTTTCTTCTCAAGCAACAGTGCGAAAGCACACATGTTGGTGTTGGCAAGACAATGGCAGAGTTTCAAATATCAACCACACCTTTGGGAAACAATATCTACTAACCCTGAGCTACATGGTGGGCACAAATATGTGGACCAAGGTTGCGGTTTTAAGCATTATATAATTAAACCAAGGCGCGAAAAAGACAAAAAACAATATGGTTTCAAAGCCATATAAGATGGCGGAGCAAACTATACGAAAAACATCACAACTGGCTCAAATACTTCTGTGGCGGAATTTTATCCAGATATTTCGGATGAAGAAAAGAACGAGACCCTAGTCTTGAAACCACATATTTCCGATCTTTTTCCTGCTTCGGACACCGTTTCTTATATTATAAACTTGCCACCAAGAGAAATTGAAACAATCCAAACAAAGGAGCGGAAGCCAATAGAATTTCAGTATCACAGGCAGAACTGGCCACGTGCAAGCATTTTCGAGAAGCAAGTCACAACGACGTGAGAAAGCCCTGGGGTGTTGACTTCAAAAGGTTTATTATATGTTTACGCTTTTCTCACACGATACATTGTTATTCTTCGTTCAAACCATGAGATATGTATCAACCTATGGCAAAACGCTTGGAGTAGATATATATATATATAGTCGTCGAAAGTTGTGTTTAAACATTTGGAGCGTATATTTATATAGTGGTCGAAATGCTTGTTTGAAACACGGGCGGAAGGTTATAACAAAGCCATGATGGACAGAGCCGTAAAATCACAATAATCCACAGCCTATGTTTTAAATGACGCAAAGTTATGGTCTCAAACCATATCGGACGGAGGCTGATAACACAGGAACACATCCATCACACAATGAAACAGGAAGGCGCTGGGCATCAGAAAACGTTTATGATAATGCTGTTAATGTCAAAAGACAAAAGTACTCACATAATAAACGGAGATGCCTTGCGTATTAAACAGAGATGCCTTGCGTATAAACAGAGATGCCATATCAGAGCGCCATGTTGCAATTAGGTTTTGTTCTTGTAGACACTGTCACTATGAAGCAAAGAATTTTGATAACGTTAAAGCTCCAGCAGAGACATGATATTCTCTCATAAAGTTCAAGGGGTCGTTTTTCCACGTTCTGACACTACGCGAGACGTTCATCGAGTGCGTGTTAGCTGCGCAGTCTGCATGGGGAAGTAATTTTGTAAAACTCGCACGCCTTTGATGATGATATCCCCAAACAGCAATACCACTGTGACGGATGGTGGTATATGTATAACTGGGGTCCGGAATATGTTATGCCGCTGTTCAAACACGCCATTCACATCGACTGTTCCAAATAGATGCAACGACTGTAACGTAACCTCAGTAGCGTTATTTCATGTTGCTGCACAAAACGCCTGAACTGCAATTTGTGTAACACCCGGCAGACCACAGGAAGTCGCACCACAGACACTTGTCGATAATAGCGTGTCGCCTCTGTGATATCTACCTGAAGGTTCTGATGGGCAATCGTAAAAGATGCTGCAGCCATGAATATGATTTATTTTACGTTACAAGTGGCAGATTCGCTGACCCTTTGAAGGCTCGCTGGCACGGCATAACGGGTTCATCTCAACGCTGATGGCAAAGGCATGTGTCCAAGTTGCAACGCACGATGTAGACACAGCTTGGTGGTAGTGGCAACTTGGGGACAGAGGGCGAGCACAGATGAAGATGGTCAAGTCGCAGATCAAGCCTCCCACGCGTCCGTGCGACTCAGACAGAGTGCGACTATGCGACCATGGGGAGGTCGCAGTTCAGCCCAGGTCGCTGAGTCGCAACACACCCAAAGCCAAATCAAGCGCGACTTGCCCGAATTTGCGACTGTGCGACCCTGTGAGGTCTCAAGTTCAGTCGAGGTCGCTGAGTCACATATCTATGAGACCAATGTAAAGTGCGACTTAGTAGTAGTAGCGACCTTGCGACCTTTTAAGACAAAGTTGCGCGACCCCTCCAGGTCGCTGAGTCACTGATCTATGGGGCAAATAAAAGCTGCGATTTGTAATAAAAGATGTACATGATGGTTCAATAATCTAATCAGGTCCAGCAGCCTGCCTTTTAATGTCCCCACCAGATGAGAGAGGGAAGGAAGTCCTTATTGCAGAGAAAGTCCATCATTGATCGAGAGAAGATGAGAAGTTGTCCATGCGTCATATGCAAGAGAGCGAGTGAGTAAATATAGTGTTGCTAGATTGATAGTTGCTTCCTATGCGTATAAAGTGCTATGGGAAAAGGCAGCATGTCTCAGATTGGGCAAAGTCGAGCTTTTTGGTTTTCTCTGTTATACAGATCAATAAAGTAAAAACGAAAAGAAACTTTTAAAGGGTCATGTTGGAAAATGACCAAAGAAATTCAAAGTGGAAGATGAAGGGAGTAATGTTGTCCGCCCATTCATGTGGGAAACTCTTGGTTCCACCAAAACAATGCCCAAGGCAACACCACGTGACACCATGAGTTTCCCTAAAAACTTATTATTATTCGGGGTTTCTGAGGTCTACGCATACCTCCTTCATGAGAGCTATAGAGTACAGTTCTAGCCTGCTACCAAAATATAAAATGGGAACCAGAAATGCATCACATGCAGTAGGAGATGGCACACGCAGAAGATCTTTGATCTTATCAATGGTCTCCGCTGCAAACATTCAGAGTTTAGTGAAGACCATGCCACGGCACAATACTTGACCACACAGGGGTCTAAGTTATTATTTTCATTCTTGTAATTAATTAAATATGCCCCTGACATTATGATTCGTAAATGAAGGCATGTAACCTAAGCTGTGTGACTGCAGGTGGACGCTGTTGGTCTGTGCAATGAGCCAAAGTTTTTCCCAGCAAGCAAGAGGGCCTGTTTTCAAAGCAAGGAAGGCGGGATAAGGAATATTTCTATGAAACCCAGAGAAGGCCACAAGTCGCATATCTGCCGAGGTCGCAGGTCGCGAATGGTCCGAGGTCGCAGGTCGCGGATGGTCCGAGGTCGCAGGTCGCGGATTGTTCCAGGTCGCAAGTCGCAAAATCAGTGAGGTCGCGGATGTTGGCAAGTCACAGGTCGCATAATCCTTCAAGTCGCAAGGGCAACCAACAAACAGGAAGACGAAAAGCCAGGGAAGCCCAAAGGGCAAGTTTTGTCTTATAAATACTCCTTCGGGAGCTTGTGAAAGGATCTTTTGTTTGGGACTCGAGCTGAGTACACTTTATTACTAGGATTACACATTTGAGCATGAATACAAGCATTTTGAAAAATCCCTTTGTGGATCTGGTGTTGTCATATGTATGAGCGCTATTGAGTATTATATTTTCAGTTTTTGAACATCTTTAGATTAAGGGAACTGTATCTTCAATTCATATCACAATTGCATAACAGTTTGCTGAGTATGTTAATGGTGGTTGCGTTCATTTCACTTTCTTAACGGATGTTGATGACTTTGTTTATTAGCATTTGTGTTATCAATTAAAATTTTTAGGAAGTGAAGGGTGTTCTTGCCAAAGAATTGTTTCCTTTGTGGTCAGAACAGTTTACAAGCATGACCCTAATGATGTGTTGTTAACAACACTTCCTTCAGTGCTTATGCTTTATTATTTCCTCTTGCTACTCATAGTGTTATATGTACATTTAATGCATCGATCATATGTCTTGTACCATTTGATTAAGTGTGTATCCACCGGTTTATAGAGTTTAAGCGAGACCCAAAGAAAGGAGAAATCAACGGTAGCTGAACCCACACCCCGGACGGGATCTCTATTCCAAACGATTCAAGGTCTAATTGGGACCTTCTACCGGGGAGATCCCCTGCTGTTGGCCGGACAGATTTTCCCGTCAACAGGACCCATGTTGCCCACGTTGTCACTTCGACCCCCTGGGCCCCACGCTGTTAATTGAAGGTGCTCAAGCGACTTTAGGAAGTGTTTTATTTCCTAAGTGTAGGTTGAATGTCTCCTAACCCACTTTATTTAACTGACTTTAACTTTATAAAGTAAATTGGCCAAAAATTAATATTACCAATTAGCTGCTGCTAATTGGGAATATTACAGTTCTCCCCGCCAAAATGTTGTTTGTCCTCAAGCAACTGCAATGATGGATGCTGCAAAATCTTCTCACTCTCCCAAGTGGCATCCTCATCCGGCAAGTTCCTCCACATCACCAAATACTCCCTGACTGTCCTGCTCTGCAGCTGCCTCTCCCGAGTGTCTATGATGGCCTCTAGCTATAGCACCAAATGCCCCTCATCATCCGTTGGTGGAAGCTCCTCCGTTGTGGTCACCTGCTGTCCCAATGCCTTTTTCAGGCAAGATACATGGAAGATGTTATGGATCCTGCTACCTGTGGGTAACTCCAACTCATATGCAACCTCCCCAATCCTGCGTATCACCCTATATGGTCCATAGAAGCGGGGCTTGAGCTTCTCGGCCCCCTTCTGCTTCAGTGTGGACTGTCGATATGGCTGAAGTCTTAGGTAGACCAAGTCCCCTACCTCAAACTTCCTCTCAACCCATCCTCTGTCAACATACATTTTTTGTTGGTTTTGTGTTGTAGCTAAGTTGTCCTTGAGGCCCTGGAGTATATCCTGGCTCTCTTGGATCCAGTCTTTGGCCCTGGGGGCCTTACTAGCACCAAACATCACATCAGCAAAAGACAAAGCATGATATCCATATAAAGCGTAAAATGGAGACATATCAATGGACATGTGAAAAGTAGTGTTGTAACAGTACTCCCCCAAGTGCAACCACCGTAACCATGCCTTCTGTTTCCCTGTCACATAGTTTCGCAAGTAGCCCTCTAGCCACTTGTTCACTATCTCCGTCTGCCCATCCATCTGAGGTTGGTAACTGGTGCTGAGAGTCAACTCTGTACCCACCAAACGAAAGAGCTCCTGCCAAAAGCCGCCCATGAAACGACTATCCCGATCACTGACAATGGTCTTTGGAAGACCATGCAACCTAAAAACATCCCTGAAAAACAACTCTGCCACCTGAGTTGCTGTGTACCGTGCTGATATGGAAAATAAATGTGAGTACTTTGTCAGCAGATCAACGACTACAAAGACACAGTCCTTGCCCTGCACCGCGGGCAACCCTGTGATGAAATCCATTGATATGCTTTCCCATTTCCCCTCTGGAATGGGAAGAGGTTGTAGTAACCCTGCTGGATGGCTCATCTCCCCTTTGTTCCGTTGACATACTTCACACTCCCTGACATGCCAGAGTACGTCCTCCTTGAGGCCCTTCCAAGAGAACCTCTCCCTGATGGCCCAGTAGGTTTTGGTGAACCCCTGATGGCCTGATAATGGTGAGTCATGTGAGGCACGCAACACCTTCTCCTTGAGCTGAGAGCCCCCAGTCAAGAAGATCCGATCTCTGAAGTATATCACCTCATCCATCACCTTGTATCTGTCATCTGTGACCTATCCGTCCAAGATCTCACAGGCAAAACGGTCTTTGGAGTACTCCACCAGCCACTGAGCCCTCCAATCTGTGTCTAAACTCATCAGGGACAACGCTACCAGTCTGCGTGAGAGAGCATCGGCCACCACGTTGTTCTTCCCCTTGAAATACTCAATGTCAAAATCGTATGCTTGGATCTTACTAACCCACTTTCGCTGCCTCTCCTGCAACTGCTTCTGCTCTAAAAAGAACCGAAGGCTGTTGTGGTCAAGCCTCACCCTGAATCTGTTCCCCACCAAGTACTGTCGAAACTTGGCCAGTGCATGCATAATAGCCAGCATTTCCTTGTTGTATATGGGATACAACCTCTCATGCGTCAATAGCTTCCTGCTCTTGAAAGCTATGGGGTGGCCCCCCTGCATCAAAACTGCGCCTACCCCCTCTCCTGATGCATCACACTCAAGTACGAAAGGCTGCGTGAAATCCGACAACACAAGAACTAGGCAGTTTCTCATCACCTCCTTGAGCCTGTCAAAGGCCCTCTGCACCGTGTCTGTCCAACTAAATGCCCCCTTCTTTGTAAGATTTGTGAGGGGTGCAACAAGTTGGGAAAAACCCTTGACGAACGTCCGGTAGTAGGTGTAGATGCCTACAAACCCCCGAAGCTCTGTCACATTCTTCGGCTCTGGCCAATCCCGGATGGCCCTGATCTTCGCCTCGTGGACCCTCACTCCGTCCACACCAATGATATGCCCCAAATAGAGCATCTCTGTCAATCCAAACTCGCACTAGGAGAGCTTAGCATAGAAATGTTGCTCCTCTAATATGCACAACACAGCCTCAATGTGCTGCAAGTGCTCCTCCCATGTCTGGTTGTATATCAAGATGTCATCAAAGAATACCAGCACAAACTTCCTCAGTTGACCATGGAAGATGTGGTTCATGCAGGACTAGAAGGTGGCTGGTGCATTGGTTAGCCCAAAGGGCATCACCAAAAACTCGAAGTGACCGTAGTGACATCTGAAAGCGGTCTTGGGAACATCCTGGTCCCTCACGCGAATCGGGTGGTACCCTGATCTCATATCAATCTTCGAGAAGAACTTAAATCCCCTCAACTCATCCATCAACTCATCAATCCGTGGGATGGGGTATCGGTTCTTCATGGTCTTTTTGTTGAGAGCCCGATAGTCAATGCACATCCTCAGTGTGCCATCCTTCTTCTTCACCAATACAACAGAAGAAGCAAATGGGCTGGTGCTAGGACGGATGTGCCCCAGCGCTAAGAGCTCATGAATGGCCCCCTCAATCTCATCCCTGTAGGCCTTAGGATGCCTATAAGGTGTAGTAATCACAGTCTGGATGCCCTGCTCCAGCTCAATGGTGTGTGCTCAAACCCCCGATCTGGTGGCTGCCCTGGTGGTATATCTCCGAAAATCGTGGCATATCTATCCAAGATAGACTGCACATCTGGGTGTACAGCATGCCCTGTAGACCCAGCCTCCGAAACACGCAGCTCCACTGCCCACTCTATATCTCCCTTCCGGAAGTCTACCTCCATCCGGTGTGTTGAAACTGTCTGTGGCGGATAAGTGTGCATGCCCCGAATCATCTCGTGCTTCCCGGTCTTCTTGTCTGTCCACTCCATTTCCAAGGTCTCCCAATCTGTGGTGACCTTCCCCAGCGTGATCAACCACTGTATTCCCAGTATCACATTGGTGTCCAGAATGTCCACCACAAAGAAATGATCTATCAGAGTGTAAGTCCCCATAGTCACTGCCAAGGCTAGCACATATCTGGCACGCTGCATGGTTCTAGCACCTGGAACCAGTACCGAAAATCCATCAAAGCTCTCTATCAGTATGCTCCTCAGCTCTACCAACTGTGCATCAATAAAATTGTGGGTAGCCCCACTGTCCACTAATACCGAAACACGTTGTCCCTGCATAGTACCTCGGACACACAGTGTCAAGTATTTGGGAACCCCTCGCAAAGAAGCAAGGACTCCCCCGGTAGGTGCAAACGCTGCCCCTCCCGCTCCTGGTGGTGGACGTGGTGGATGATCTCCTCTCTGTACCACACCGCTACCTCCTGCCTCCATCTCCTCATACTCATCCTCTTCTTCGTCACTGTCGGAGAAAACTTCGATATAGTGTGCCTTCCCCGTGGCACAACGATGTCCCGGTGCCCATGGCTCCTCGCATGTGAAGCATAGCTTCTTCCCCCTCAGATCTCTCCGGGTCTCATCATCCAAAGGCCCTCGGCTCTGGTTCCCCTTTGGAGGCGGAACCCTCGTGTCCTTCCCCTTCGGCTGAAATGTCAGTCTCTGGGGGAAGGGAGCTCTGGTCCTGGGTAGGGCATCCTACAAATCCCTGGTCCTCCCAACTGTATCATGAAGTGTAGCCGACCTCGTCGATCTAACTAACCCCCGAAGAGGTTTTGCCAATCCATCAATGAACATGTAAATCATCCTGGCTGAAGACAGGTCAGGCACCATCACGGAGAGTCTCAAAAACTCAGAAATGTATGTGTCCGGACTCCCGGTTTGCTTGAGCTTAATCAGCTCAACAAAGTGCTCCTCCGAATCCCTCCGATCAAACTGCTCTATCAGCCTCCGTGTAAACTCTGCATATGTTGTCACCCCTGAGTGCCCAGTGTGGCCATCCCGTGGAACCACCAATCATGGGCCTCACCCTCCAGGTGCAGCGCTGCCACCTTGATGGCCTCTCCCTCTGCCATCTGATTGAGTTGGAAGTAAATATCCAACTTCTCCACCCAAGCCTTTGCCGAACACTTGGAGGATCTGTCAAATGTCGACAGGTAAAATATGCCCACTCTACGCTTTACATCCCCATCCTGTGTGTATCTGGCCCCTCTGTTCTGGTTGCGGGGTCTGTTGTCCTTCTTGAGCTGCACAAAGTCATGGAAAGTGAGAGCCTCACCAAACTCTCACCCATAGGACTGATACTCGGCAAAATAATCCCCCATGTGAACCGGTTCCAGTTCCTGAGGTGCTCCTGCCCCCGTGCCTGTAGCTAGAAATGTGGGCATCATGGAACGTGGGGGAGTCAGTGATGCCATCTGCTGCGCTATGAGGTGCTCCTGCAAGTGATGGGATGTGCCGGACCCTTCTTTGGTGTGGAAACCCCTTGGCGTTTCATGCTGTCTCTAGTTTGCGGTGAACTTCTGTCCCATCTCCTCTATTCTTCTCGACAACTCCTACACAGACTTTAGGAGAAGTTCCCCGAACTCCTTCCCTTCATCTTTCTCCTCTGCCATTGGTTCTTCCTCTTCTGTGTCCACTGCTAGAATGTGGTCACCTTCTCCAAAAGTAGCCTCAAGCTGCCTCTCTTGGTCCTTATACCTCCTTCCCCGGTAAGTGATGTATGGTTTACCTGCGGGTGTCATAGACAATCTGCTCCACAAGCTGAGCCAAGTCTATGAGCTCTGATACCACTGTAATATTCCAAGTAGAAATGAACAGTAATATAAAGCAACATAAACATGAAACTACAGCAAATAGAGAGACATCATACATAGAATGCAAAACATGGACAACCCTGAGCCATTTTATTATATAACTGAAAGTGAAATGAGTACAAAGGTGATTAGAATGATGGCAACTTGGCTTGCACAAGGCAAGCTAGAGATACTCTCAGAAATACTCCCGAAATGGCTGCTCTATCAATGACTGTGTTATCTCCAAAATGTTGTTGTTGCTACTACCGGAGTGTTGTTGCTTCTGGAATAAGCTGACTCTTTGGGGTTGTTCCCTCCCGCTCAGAAAAATGTGGGACTTTGGGAATGAGCTCCTCACTCAATACCCAGAAAAGCCCAGAAAGGGTTTCCAGAATGGATGACCCTGGAAAATCACCTCCCTAGAGAAATCACGTTGTCCCAGTGAAATACGTTGGCCTTGAAGATGTCTCTGCAAATGGTGGCCTCCTCCTCTGTCAAAATGATGGAATAGCTAAGGGTTGATCCCTTCTCACTATTCCGGGCTGAATCCCTTGATAAATCTCAGCTCTCGGCACTACCTCCTCCAAGAACTGCGTGGTCTCTCCTCAAGACTGCGCTGCCCAAGCAAGTGCGTAATCCCTGTTGTAGATGTTATAGCTCCCACCTAAAAATCCAATGGTAGAACTCCTCACCCGAGTAGGCACTCGAAGTCCCCCAAGGCTGAGGTTGGGATCTCCGCTCGGAGACACCCGGTGTGTTAAACAACACTTGTAGACTTTGCTCAACAGTGAAAGCGTGCTCAATGTCAATAGACAAAACAAAGATGCATGATCGAATGAGCAAATGAAGGGCCTCTCTCCCTCTTTATGCTTGGAGTGCCTTTCTCTCCCCTAGGCCCCACCAAAACTACGTTATCCCTCTTGGCCACGTTGTCCATCCACCTCTGCGCTGCCTTGGACCCACACTGCCATTATCCCCACGCTGTCACTTCGACCCCCTGGACCCCACGTTGTTAATTAAAGGTGCTCAAGTGACTTTAGGAAGTGTTTTATTTCCTAAGTGTAGGTTGAATGTCTCCTAACCCACTTTATTTAACTGACTTTAACTTTATAAAGTAATTGGCCAAAAATTAATATTACCAATTAGTTGCTGCTAATTGGGAATATTACAAGGCACACTCACTTCATGTGTACTCCACATGATGCCCAAGTTATTATTCAGTTCTGAAGAGTAGTGATGATTTTGAGATGCAACGTTGCCCCACCACAACAAAGCATTGGGCATTTTGATGATTCCAGTAGTTGATTAGCACCTCAGAGCACCTGTAGATGCTAAATTGTTGAGTTCACTTCCTTAGTGTTGGAGATTCTTGATAATGTACCCATCAGACCCTGCATGCCCCCACGCTCGTCGTGACACTATTTGATGGGCATGCTTTGAATTGGAGTCCAGATGATGATGATCATCCCCATGATTATTAGGGAGGGCTTGTGCCACCTCATGAAGCCCCAACACTTGAAAGAGATTGCACCACATTGTCTTGATGGACACCATGAAGATGGTGCAAGACACTCAGAGTTGGCCTTTGACACATGAAAATGATTTGAGGCTTAAATTGAGGACTTTGTTGAGATTTTGGGGTAGCATCAGATGTGCTCTAGCTCCCAAATTTTGTGGAGCTGGAGTACATGAGATCTCCAAGACCCAGAAAGCGTTTGAAGAAATCCATCATGTTTAAGAGATATTTAATTAATTAATCTTTTTAATTAAGGACCCTAATTCTAACTTAGGAAAATTAAAAGATTAAAGTAAATTAAATTAAACATGTGATGAGAATGACTAAAGTGACGCGGATCAAGCAGCTTCTAATCTTAGTCGTCGATTAGAGATTAGATCACGATCATTGGTTTGCCAACGAGAAAAGTATAAGAGAAGGGCTTGGGGTCAGTTGGAGGACACACACATTGGCGGAGCACTGAAGCTAAGCTGAAATTCTAGGGTGTGGTTTGCTAAGAATTTCATAAGCAATTTGCAGTGCGGCGAGGGGTAGTATTGGGAATGGGATGGTTTGATCCCAGGCCAAGAGTACAATAGAAACAAAGACGCGGCATACCAGAGCAGCACAAAGGCAGCCAGGTGCTACGCAGTCCAAAGAGGCCACGCAGAGGCAGCGCAAAGGCAGCAGGGGCCACGCAGGGCCGACGCAGGCCCAGTCAGGGCAGCGCAGGGGCAGCGTAAGCTCTTCAGGGGTGACGCAGGCCCTTCCAGAGCAGTGCAGAGGTTGACGCAGGCCAGTCAGGCTAACGCAGAGGGCTTCAAAGCAGCGCAAGGGTTTCCGATGGACCAGAAAGGGCTCAAGTTCTGTAAATCCCATTTGAGGGTGTGAATCAACCATATTTTTTATCTCCGAGGATAGAGGTATTGTTGTTGTATTACTTCTCTGTAGGGTGAACCAGTTTGGTGCCCAGAAACTGTTGTACTTAGAATTTGCTTAATAATAAAAACCCTTCAAAGCTAGTTGCACCGGTTTTCCCGCATTGGGTTTTTCCAAGGACATTGGTCAGAAAAATCTGTGTCGCTTTGTCATATGAGCGTGCTATTCAGTAATTGATCTGTATGTGTACGTTGTTATTTGTATTTACTTCGTTGTTAATTCTGAATATTCAAATTAATAGCTTGTTTATGTAATCAAGTAGAAGTAAATCGAGAATTAACAGTAGGATTTCTTAGATTAAGAAATTTTCACATGGTATCAGAGCAATTGTAGATCAAGTTGGATCTCCAGCAAATCGGCTAAAGAAATTTGTGCTGCATAGAGCAGCTGAAGCAACAGAGGATCCGGAGATGGCAGCGTAGCACCAGAAGCACACAGAGGCAGCAAGAGCCACGCAGGGGCTGACGCAATCCCAGGTGGGTGACGCAGAGACAGCGCAGTGCCTTCCAGAGGCACGCAGGAGCAGATTACGCTGTGCTGAGTCAATCTGCACACGCAGAGGCCAGCCAGGGTGATGCAGTCCAATATTGAGTGCTATGTAGATTTGTCGTGGACCGGAAGAAGAGCTTCAGATCTTCAACAGTTACTGGTGGGGTGGAGATTCTGTCAGTGCAGAATCATGCCTAAGCTAAGTTGACAAAGAGCGAGAGGAGAACAGCTACTCAACAAATTTCATTGCCAAAAGAAGTCTGAAGATCGATCATAGGGTGATCGAAGAAAGTTGATTTGTTGTGTTTGGCGGATTTCCAAGGGAGGAAATCAAGTGTTAGAGGGAGCAGAGGGTGCCTTTCTTGCCAAGGACCCTAGATCCGAGTTTTTGTTGATAGTAACAGCAGAAGCGGGGAGAGGAAGATGTGTTCCGATAGATTATTTCTGAGCAGATCGCGCCACATGGACTGCGTGATCAGGATAGGTTGGACAACCTGTCCAACTTTGCTATCTGGAAGGCCAAAATCCTGGTAGTCCTGGAGGAATACGGCTTGTGGAAGCATTTAGAAAGCGTCTTGGCTACACCAATCGATGCTCTTCTTCTAGCGAAGCATAATGAAGCAACGTCACATGCCAAGCGCTTCATCATGGACGGGGTTAAGGATCATGTGGTACCATACATAGCCGAGAAGAAGACGGCTAATGAGATGTGGAAAGCTTTAACCACACTGTACCAAGAGAAATTAGTCCAGAGAAAGATGCTTCTGGAGAACCAGCGGAGGTTATTTATGATGACCAAGGGAGAGGAAATCGATCCTTTCCTCTTCAGATTGTAGGCGATTCTGGATCAGCTGACTGCCATGGGGGTCAAGGCGGAGGATGATGTCATGGTGAGGACTGCTCTAAATGCAGTCACAGAAGACTGGGAAACGTTTATCCAAAGCATCTTGGGCAGGTGGACCTTCCAAACTGGGACGGTGTGTGGGCTATCCTCCGACAAGAGGAGATATGCCGAATGACCAAGCGGCAGACCAGCACCGGATCAAGCAAGATGAAGAAGGTGGAAGAGGAAGATGCAGCCTTGGCATCTAAGAAGCAAGGGAAAAAGAAGCGTGATCTATCTAAGATCAAATGTTTCTAAAGTGGTGAACTTGGACACTTCGCCAGCAATTGTCCTCAAAGGAAGAAGGGCGAGGAAGCTTCTAGTTCCAAGGTTGTGGTAGCAGACGATGGCTCCCACAATGACGTATCCATGAGTGCTCATGAACCATGAAGGTGGGGCAATATTGATCTGTAGAGAAGCTACAGAGTGGTGGCGGGATCCTTGAGTAGCCCAACTCTTGGATCACATCCGTGCTATGGGAGCCTTAAGGCAGTAGCAAGAATGACTGGAGCAGTGGGCGTAGAGGATCACGAATGAAGCAGAGGTAGAGGTTGGGACGTTGTAGAGGGAGCAGCACAGTGCAGAGGCAGCAGCGCAGAGGGGCTGATGGGACTTCAGCAACGCAGAGGGGTTGATGGGACTTTAGCAACGCAGAGGGGCTGATGGGACTTCAACAGCGCAGAGGAGGCATGCTTACACAGTGCAGAGCTGCAGCAGCGCAGTGGCTTCAGGTAGACAGCGCAGAGCAGCAGCCTAAGGAGCTTCAGTGATGAGATGCAGCCCGACTGACTTGTCTTTCATTGGGCAGGAATCCTTCAGTTGCTTACTCTCAGCAACTGAGTTGCAATGCAGCAGTTGGCAGCACGAGCACGATGCAGCGATTTGAGAGGGAGCTGCAGTACGGATGTGGCAGTGACTGTGACAGAGTCATGGGCAGCAGTACAGAGAGCAGCAGTAGCGCAATGATGGAGAGGCAGCAAGCCAAGCATCGGCGCAGAGACCGATGCCAGAGATCAGATCAATACTTCGGGGTGAAGTGCATTGCTGGAGCACATTCCACGCTAAGAGGGAGTGTTCAGATTTTGGGGTAGCATCGGATGTGCTCTAGCTCCCAAATTTTGTGGAGCTGGGGTACATGAGATCTCCAAGACCCAGAAAGTGTTTGAAGAAATTCCATCAGGTTTAAGAAATATTTAATTAATTAATCTTTTTATTTAAGGACCCTAAGTCTAACTTAGGAAAATTAAATGATTAAAGTGAATTAAATTAAACATGTGATGAGAATGACTTAAGTGACGAGGATCAAGCAGCTTCTAATCTTAGCCGTCAATTAGAGATTAGATCACAGTCGTTGGTTTGCCAACGAAAAAAGTATAAGAGAAGGGCTTGGGCTCAATTGGAGGACACACATATTGGCGGAGCACTAAAGCTAACCTGAAATTCTAGGGTGTGGTTTGCTAAGAATTTCAGAAGCAATTTGAAGTGCGGCGAGGGGCAATATTGCCAAGGGGATGGTTTGATCCCAGGCCAAGAGTACAACAATGACAGAGAGGCAGCATACCAAAGCAGCGCAGAGGCAGCCAAGTGCTACGCAGTCCAGCAAAGGCCATGCAGAGGCAGCAAGGGCTATGCAGGGCTGACGGAGGCCCAATCAGGGTAGTGCAGGGGCAGCGTAAGCCCTTCAGGGGTGACGCAGGCCCTTCCAGAGCAGCGCAGAGGCTGACGCATGCCAATCAAGCTGACGCAGGCCAGTGAAGTTGACGTAGAGGGCTTAAGAGCAGCGTTGGGGTTTCCAATGTGCTAGAAAGGGCTCAAATTCTGTAAATCCCATTTGAAGGTGTGAATCAGCCATATTTTTTGTCTCTGAGGATAGAGGTATTGTTGTCGTATTATTTCTCTGTAGGGTGAACCAGTTTGGTGCCCATAAACTGTTGTACTTAGAATTTGTTTAATAATAAAAACCCTCTAGAACTCGCTGCACTGGTTTTCCTGCATTGGGTTTTTCCAGGGACATTGGTCTGAAAAATCTGTGTCACTTTGTCATATGAGCGTGTTATTCAGTAATTGATCTCTATGTGTAGGTTGTTATTTGTATTTACTTCGTTGTTAATTCTGAATATTCAGATTAATAACTTGTTTATGTAATCAAGTAGGAGAAGTAAATCGAGAATTAACAGTACGATTTCTAAGAATAAGAAATTTTCACAGACTTACCCTCAATCCATGGTTGATATGGTGGTTGGAGATGCATCTAGACCTTATCTTGCATTTTTTTTAGAGATTTATTAGCCCTAAAAGGGCATTATGTCATGCTTAGGAAGAGTTTCAACCCACACTTGTGGGCTATTGGTGGCATATTTTATTGTATTAAACTTTTAGGTTGTCTAGTAACCCATTTTATTCGTGTACACTCAAAGTTAAACTTGTCATAGGACTTTTAAACAAATTAATGGAAGTGATTGACCTCATATAAATATAAGATCACTCCATTGTGTTTTCTCATCATCACTTGTGGATTTCGGGCTCCTTTAGAGAGCTCGACTTAGCTTAGATGTAACTCGCTACTTATGGAGATGTGATCCTTTTTCTATTGCTATTGGAGAATGATTTGTGTCTTGGAGATGCCTTTGTGGGATTGAAAGAAGGCTATTTCTTGGAAAAATTGTAATAGTAATTGAAATTGTAATTGTAGATTTTTAATGTTTTTCATGTGATAAATTGTTAGAGTTTTTCTTAATCCATGTCTAAATGCATACCTTTTATGCAAAATCTTGCTTGATTATTGTACATTAAATTTTTCTTCCTTTAATGCCATAGGGGACCTCCTAGAGAGTTTTCTCCTATTTCATGTGAAAAATCCAAGATCTGGATTCCTAATGCAACAAATCTGAATTACTTCTTCTATTATGTTACATAATTATTTCATTACTGTGAAATATCAAAGTAATTTCTGAAGCAGTCTACACAAATAATGTTGCAGAAATAAATCTAAGTGTTGAAACAATCTGAACAAAATACAATGAAAAACATCCACATGTGACACAACTGTTTTTGGACAAAGTCCCCGAAAAAACCCAACTTGGGAAAATCGATCCGCAGATCTGAGGGTTTGTATTATTAAGCAGCAGAATCTTGAATACAACTAGGGTACCAACATCCGACAAACCCTTCAGAGAAATCTAGACAACCAAAATAACTGTGAGATATACCTCACTCAGCAAGTCTTCGGCTGATCAAAAACAGCACTAGTGAAGCCCTCATTGCCTCTGCGTGATAGCCTACGCTAGATCTGCATAAGCCTGCGTGGGCAAGCTTGAGGAACTGTGTCACCCTTCTCTGCAACTAATCTGGCTAATCTGAAGTTGGATTTTGGCCCTCCTGGCTCAAAACCCCAGCCTTTAGCTTTCTCCAGACTGACTCCAAAAGACACTGCGTTGGTTCTGCGTGATTCTCTGCAGGAACTACGTCACCTCTGCAGAAAACTGCGCTATCTCTCTTCTGCGTAAGTGTTGTCTCACTCTAAAATGTATTCTTGGTCCACCTAACCAATCTCTGCTTCTGCCCCTCTCTAGATTCGATCACTGAATCATAATCACTTAGAAAACCCTGCCCTAGTGATTTGATCCTTGATCAAAAGCTAGTTGTGTCTCCTCACACAAATCAAAAATGCTCAATGGCTCAAGTGTCACAATGTATTTTCCATAGGCCCCTCACCCTCCTCCTTATATTCTTCTGTTGAACCTTCAACGGCAAAGATTAAAACATAATCAAGCACTAAGATTAACTTGTAGGTGATCCATGACTTTATCTAGAAGATTCACACCTAGTTTGATTAATACCCTTTAATTAATCAGTTTCCCTAAGTTTAGACTTAAGAAAAAATTAAAAAACGATTAATTATTTTAATTAAACCATCTCTAAGTGGAATTTTCCAAAACCATTTCTGGGTTTAATAGAATACATGTGTCCTAGCCTATATACAAAGTTACAAGGCTAGAGCACATCCGATGCTACCATAAATCAACACTCCCTCTTAGCGAGGCAAGTGCTCTAGCAAGACAACTTAATGTGTCGCTGATCTGACTTTTGTAACATCTATTGTTGTGTTGTTGATGCTGCTCACCAACACTACACAAGAAAAATGTTGCAACTGTACTACTGCTTACTCTGCATGTTGCTTCCAACTGCCACTATACCGCAACTGCCTCTGAATTCTGCAATCATGTTGTTGCACTGCGTGAGCACTACGTTGCCCCTCTGTGCACTGCGCTATTGCTACTCATCTGTTGCTACTGTTGCTCATCTCTGCTGCTGCTACACTGCTGCACTGTTGCTAATTGCAACAGAAAAACATTCGAAATTGGACAAGAAAATCTGCAACTGAAAATAAGACTGACTGCTGCTAGTTTCTGCACTAGCTCTCTGAAAATATTGTGTTGTTGCTTCTCTGCACTGCACCAGTGTGCACTGCGTTGTTGCTGCTTAACTATTGATGTTGTTGCTCTCTCTCTACGCTGATCAGGCTTTAGTACTGCTAGCCACTGCATTGTCTTCTCATCTTCCGCTGCAACTGTCCATCTTGCTACTGTCTTTAGGTTGTCGTAGCTCACATGTGATCCAAGAGTTTGGAAATACTCAAGGATCCCGCCTCCTTGTAGATTCTAGATCTACAAATCTAAGTCAGCCCATTTCTCTCCTTTCAGAGTATGAGCTAACATGGCACAATCTTTTTCTGCCTCAATCTTAGCAGCTCCTGCTTGTGGATCTTCCTTCTCCTCTTTATCCTTTTTCTTAAGAGGACACTGTGTGGCATAATGCCCCATTTCCCCACACCGGAAGCACTTGATCTTGGACAGATCTTTCTTTTTCTGCTTTTGTTGCCCTTTTGATGCAAGGGTAGTGTTATCTTCTTCCTCCTTCTTGACCTTTGAACTGCTACTGCCATCCTCCAAGTGGATTTTTAGGAGATCTCTCCTCAACTCTTCTTGTTGTAAGGCTGCCCACATTGCTTCCCATCCTGGAAGTCTTTCTCTACCCAATATACTTTGGACAAAGACTTGATAATCCTCTGAAATAGAGTTCAGCATGAGCCTTACTAGCTCTGAGTCTCTAGGAGCAGATCCTACTGTTGAAAGTTGATCTCGGTTTTCCTGAATCTGAGACAAGGAGGAGTAAAAACGCTCTCCCTTCTTCATCCTGATATTCCGCATCTTCTCTTCAAGGTACATCTTCCGCTGCTCGGAAGATCCTTCGTATAGCTTTTCCAACCCTACCCACATTTCTCTAGTTGTGGTCTTTGTAGCTATGTGGGGTACGATATGATCCTTTACTCCATCTAGGATCAACTGCTTGGCTCTTGCCATATTCTTCTTGAATTGCCTCAGGTGTGCTGCATCAAGAGGTTCTGCAACTGTGTTGTCTATGAGGGCTTTCAGATCATGCTCATCAAGAAGAAACTCTATCCTTGATTTCCAAATAAAATAGTTGGAGGCACCCTCCAATCTATCTTGGTCACATTGTCCATTGTTGGCCATCTCCTCAACTTTGTCGAAATCTTCCTCTAACCCTCTGCTCAGCTAGACTTATGCACTCCTTGAGGAGTAAGTCACTGTTTTCGCTGCTCCACGGGAAAAACTGAGTTTCTTTGAGTAAGAAACCCTTATGAGATCAAGAGATCCCCAACTGTGTTTTTCAGAATTTTCTGATTCTTATGCACCAACTCTTACTGTTGTGCAATAATTGTGTCCTTCAGCTACGCGAATCTGCTACGCTGCCTCTTTTGCAACTGAAAAACTTACCCCTCTATCAACTCTCTCAGGGGGAGCCTTTTCTGCACTGAAATGCCCTCCTGGCCTAGACAGCGTAATTTTCTCGGAGGGTCTACTGCTGATTACACAGATCCCAGACTCTTCAGCGTTGATCTGCTGGTTCACTTGTGTTTCTCCTGCACTTCAGCTTGAATAAGCTCTGATACCATGTGAAAAATCCAAGATCTGGATTCCTACTGCAACAAATCTGAATTACATCTTCTATTATGTTACATAATTATTTCATTACTGTGAAATATCAAAATAATTTATGAAGCAGTCTACACAAATAATGTTGTGGAAATAAATCTAAGTGTTGAAACAATCTGAACAAAATATAATGAAAAACATCCACATGTGACACAGTTGTTTTTGGACAAAGTCCCTGGAAAAACCCAACTTGGGAAAACCAGTGCAGCAGATCTGAGGGTTTGTATTATTAAGCAGCAGAATCTTGAATACAACTAGAGTGCCAACATCCGGCAAACCCTTCAGAGAAATCTAGACAGCAAAAATAACTATGAGATATACCTCACTCAGCAAGTCTCCGGCTGATCAAAAACAGCACTGGTGAAGCCCTCATTGCCTTTGCATGATTGCCTACGCTGGATCTGCGTAAGCCTGCATGGGCAAGCTTGAGGAACTGCGTCACCCTTCTCTACAACTGATCTGGCTGATCTGAAGCTGGATTTCGGCCCTCCTGGCTCAAAACCCCAGCCAGTATTGCGGACATCTCGATAACATCCCAATTTTATCTCGAAATCATGATTTTTTTGCCTAGTTGACATTTGTCGATTTTCAAAGATATTTTTATGGTATCATAATTTTGGCGATGTTTTCCGATTTTTTATCGATATTTTCCCGATTTTTTGGTTTTCCAAACCCTTGCCGATTTTATCCCAATGCCGATGTTTGCAACATTGACTCCAGCCTCTAGCTTTCTCCGGACCGACTCCAAGAGACACTGCGCTGGTTCTGCGTGATTCTCTGCAGGAAATACATCACCTCTGCAGAAAACTAGACTGTCTCTCTTCTGCGTAAGTGTCGTCTCACTCTTAAATGTATTCCTTGTCCACTTGACCAATCTCTGCTTCTGCCCCTCTCTAGATCTAATCACTTAATCATAATCACTTAGCAAACCCTGCCCTAGTGATTTGATCCTTGATCAAAAGTTGTGTCTCCTCACACAAATCGAAAATGCTCAATGGCTCAAGTGTCACAATATATTTTCCATAGGCCCTTCCCCCTCATTCTTATATTCTTTTGTTGAACCTTCAACGGCCAAGATTAAAACATAATCAAGGGCTAAGATTAACTTGGAGGTGATCCATGACTTTATCTAGAAGATTCACACCTAGTTTAATTAATACCCTTTAATTAATTACATTAAAAAACGATTAATTATTTTAATTAAACCATCTCTAAGTGGAATTTTCCAAAACCATTTCTGGGTTTCATGGAATACATGTGTCCTAGCCTATATACAAAGTTACAAGGCTAGAGCACATCCGATGCTACCATAAATCAACACTCCCTCTTAGCGAGGAAAGTGCTCTAGCAAGACAACTCAATGTGCTGCTGATCTGACTTTTGTAACATCTATTGTTGTGTTGTTGATGCTGCTCACCAACACTGCACAAGAAAAATGCTTCAACTGTACTACTGCTGACTTTGCATGTTGCTACCAACTGCCAATGTACTGCAACTCCCTCTGAATTCTGCAATCATGTTGCTGCACTGCGTGAGAACTACTCTGCACTGCGTTGCCCCTCTGTGCACTGCGTTGCTACTACTCATCTACTGCTACTGCTGCTCATCTCTGTTGCTACTGCACTGTTGCTAATTGCAACAGAAAAACATTCGAAATTGGACAAGAAAATCTACAACTGAAAATAAGACTGGTTGTTGCTAGTTTCTGCACTAGCTCTTTGACAATACTGCGTTGTTGTTTCTCTGCACTGCGTGACCGTTGCACTGCACTGCGCTGCTGCTGCTCAACTGCTGATGCTGCTACTCCCTCTCTGCAATGATCAGGCTCTAGTACTACTAGCCACTGCACTGTCTTCTCATCTTTCGCTACAACTGTCCATCCTGCATTGTCTTTAGGCTGTTGTGGGTCACATGTGATCCAAGGGTTCGAAAATACTCAAGGATCTCGCCTCCTTGTAGATTATGGATCTACAAATCCAAGTCAGCCCATTTCTCCCCTTTCGGATTATGAGCTAACATGGCACAATCTTTTTCTGCCTCAATCTTGGCAGCTCCTGCTTGTGGATCTTCCTTCTCCTCTTTATCCTTTTTCTTAAGAGGACACTGTGTGGCATAATGCCCCATTTCCCCACACCGGAAGCACTTGATCTTGGACAGATCTTTCTTTTTCTACTTATGTTGCCCTTTTGATGCAAGGACAATGTTATCTTCTTCCTCCTTAACCTTTGAACTGCTACTGCCATCCTCTAAGTGGATTTTTAGGAGATCTCTCCTCAACTCTTCTTACTATAAGGTTGCCCACATCGCTTCCCATCCTAGAAGTCTTTCTCTGCCCAATATACTTTGGACAAAGACTTGATAATCCTCTAAAACAGAGTTCAGCGTGAGCCTTACTAGCTCTGAGTCTCTAGGAGCAGATCCTACTGTAGACAGTTGATCTCGGTTTTCCTGAATCCGAGACAAGGAGTCAAAACGCTCTCCCTTCTTCATCCTGATATTCCACATCTTCTCTTCAAGGTACATCTTCCGCTGTTCGAAAGATCCTTGGTATAGCTTTTCCAACCCTACCCACATTTCTCTAGCCATGGTCTTTGCAGCTATGTGGGGTACGATATGATCCTTTACTCCATCTAGGATCAACTGCTTGGCTCTTGCCATATTCTTCTTGAATTGCCTCAGGTGTGCTGCATCAAGAGGTTCTGCAACTGCACTGTCTATGAGGGCTTTCAGATCATGCTCATCAAGGAGAAACTCTATCCTTGATTTCCAAATAACATAGTTGGAGGCACCCTCCAATCTATCTTGGTCACGCAGTCCATTGCTGGCCATCTCCTCAACTTTGTTGAAATCTCCCTCTAACCCTCTGCTCAGCTAGACTTACGCACTCCTTGAGGAGTAAGTCACTGCTTCTGTTGTTGCATGGGAAAAACTAAGTTTCTTTGAGTAAGAAACCCTTCTGAGGTCAAGAGATCCCCAACTGTGTTTTTCAGAATTTTCTGACACTTATGCACCAGCTCTTACTGATGTGCAATAACTGCGTCCTTCAGCTACGCTGCCTCTTCTGCAACTGAAAAACTTACCCCTCTGTCAACTCTCTCAGAAGGAGCCCTTTTTGCACTGAAATGCCCTCCTGGCCTGGACAACGTAATTTTCTGGGAGGGTTTGCTGCTGATTACGCAAATCCCAGACTCTTCAGCGCTGATCTGCTAGTTTACTTGTATTTCTCCTGCACTTCAGCTTGAATAAGCTCTGATACCATGTGAAAAATCCAAGATCTGGATTCCTACTGCAACAAATCTGAATTACTTCTTCTATTATGTTACATAATTATTTCATTACTGTGAAATATCAAAGTAATTTCTGAAGCAGTCTACACAAATAATGTTGCGGAAATAAATCCAAGTGTTGAAACAATCTGAACAAAATACAATGAAAAACATCCACATGTGACACAGTTGTTTTTGGACAAAGTCCCCGAAAAAACCCAACTTGGGAAAACCAGTGCAGCAGATCTGAAGGTTTGTATAATTAAGCAGCAGAATCTTGAATGCAACTAGGGTACCAACATCCGACAAACCCTTCAAAGAAATCTAGACAGCAAAAATAACTGTGAGATATACCTCACTCAGCAAGTCTTCGGCTGATAAAAAACAGCATTGGTGAAGCCCTTACTGCCTCTGCGCGATTGCCTACGCTGGATATGCGTAAGCCTGCATGGGCAAGCTTGAGGAACTGTGTAACCCTTCTCTGCAACTGATCTGGCTTATCTGAAGCTGGATTTTGGCCCTCCTGGCTCAGAACCCCAGCCTCTAGCTTTCTCCGGACTGACTCCAAGAGACACTGCGTTGGTTCTGCGTGATTCTCTGCATGAACTGTGTCACCTCTGCAGAAAACTACGTTGTCTCTCTTCTACGTAAGTGTTGTCTCACTCTGAAATGTATTCTTGGTCCACTTGACCAATCTCTGCTTCCGCCCCTCTCTGGATCTGATCACTGAATCATAATCACTTAGCAAACCCTGCCCTAGTGATTTGATCCTTGATCAAAAGCTGTGTCTCCTCACACAAATCGAAAATGCTCAATGGCTCAAGTGTCACAATGTATTTTCCATAGGCCCCTCACCCTCCTTCTTATATTCTTCTGTTGAACCTTCAGTGGCCAAGATTAAAACATAGTCAAGGGCTAAGATTAACTTGGAGGTGATCCATGACTTTATCTAGAAGATTCACACTTAGTTTAATTAATACCCTTTAATCAATCAGTTTCCCTAAGTTTAGACTTAGGAAAACATTAAAAACAATTAATTATTTTAATTAAACCATCTCTAAGAGGAATTTTCCAAAACCATTTCAGGGTTTTACGGAATACATGTGTCCTAGCCTATATACAAAGTTACAAGGCTAGAGCACATTCGATGCTACCATAAATCAACATTTCATTTCTCCCCTCATAAAAAGATAGTTAGGATTTACGAAGTGAACTAGGGTTTTCCCCCTTACTCTAAGCATAAATTCAATCTCTTAAATCTAGCCCTAAATACTCCATCACCCAAGTAGGAAAAGGCACTGGGAATACTTGTGGTGGTCAAAAATCACAAAAACCCTTATCTTTTCTTCTCCTCTATTTTCTAAGTTCTTTAAGGCAAGCCGATAGTGCTAGGGCATAAAAGGTCGAATTCAATTAGTGTGAAAAATCCTAAACCGGAATCCTATTGCAGCAACTGATATTATTTCTCTTAATTGTTAATTTAATTTAACAATTTATCTGCAGTTTTCTACGGCAAATATTGAAATAAATACACTACAACCTTCACAAATAAAAACTGCAGAAGAATAAACGCAGGAAGAAATGCTAGCACACACAGATAAAATAACACAGTTATTTTTGGATGAATGTCCCCGAAAAAACCCAACTTGGGAAAATCGGTGCAACAGATGAGGGTTTTATTAGTAAGCAGGAGCGAAATAATCTGAGCACAATTGGATGCCAAAACTAGCAATCCTGTAGAGAAATACTGGCAAGAAAAATCAAGTGAGGAAATTTCCTCACTCCACAGGCAAATCTGGGCTTTGACCTCAGCTCCAAGTGAGTCGTCCAAACTGACTTTACGCAGCTACTGCGTCACACTAGCGCAGTCACTTCTACACTTAGTTCGAACCAGCTTCTCCTCAAGTCATCTGGTTTGTTGTTGTCTGGGAAAATGTCTCTCTTGGCCTCTGGAACCTCTATCCAGCTTCTAGCACTGAAACTCGTCTTTCCCCAGGAGAATCAAAACTGCCTTTATAGGCTACTGCGTTGCCTCTGCGTCAGCTTCTCTGTGGCTCTTTTGCCTCTCTGCAAATGCACTCACCGAATCTGGAATCCTTCCTTCGACTTCACTGTCTCTGCCCCTCTTCCTCACTACTTCGATCTCACAGGCTCTCTCTCCGACAACGGACTGTTGCTACTCTGGAAATCGATCTAGTCATGAAATCAAACCTCACAAGTTTCTTCTCCAAGTGCCCATCGACTTCTTCTTATAATCCTTTGTTAGGACTCCAACGACCAAGATTAATCTTAATCGATAGCTAGGATTAACTTGAAGTCGATATATGTGAGTTTCTAGATCATTCACACCTTGAATTAATTAATTATGATTAATTAACCATATTCCCTAAGTTTAAACTTAGGAAATATTTAAAAACTGGCTAATAATCTAATTAGGTCACTTCTAGGTGGAATTTCCAGAAACGATTTCTGGTTTTTGGAGATCTCATGTATTCTAGCCTCTCCACAAAATTTCAAGGCTGAAACACATCCGATGCTACAAAAACTAACACTCCCTCTTAGCGAGGAATGAGTTCTAGTGCTACACGTGCTGCCACAACACCCTGTCTCTGTACCATCTCCTGTCACGCTGCTGATGTCTGGCTACTGCTGCCCACCAACCACTGCGCAACTCTGATATGAGCTACATCTGTGTTGTTGCTGACCCTGCTAAACTGTTGCCAACACTACAACTCCCTCTCATGTGTTGTTGCTACAACTGCAACATCTGCAATTGAGAAGTATCCAAAATACTGAACCAATTGTGTTCAGTATGATGCATTTGTCACCCGAGTCTTGAATGTTACTAGCATCTGCTCTGTCACTGAGAACTCTGCACTGTTGTTGACTCTGCACTACTGCCAACTTTGCACTGCGCTCCCCAGTATATGACTACTAGTAGTCTCTACAACTGTCACTCTAGCCTCTGACTGCACCAACTGCCGCCGATCCATCCTACTACTAAATACCATGGACCCCTGTAGCCAGGTATTGATCCAAGAGGTGGACTCCATAAGGATCCTACCCATCTATAACACTCTGGTCTACAAAACCAAGTCGCCCCACCTCACTCCTAGAGGTATATCGGCGAACATCGCGAAGTCTTCCTTCAGCCTGGAGGAAAGCCTATCGATCTTTGTAGAAGTTGTTTGTTGGTCTTGCTTCTCCTCCTTGTCCTTCTTCTTAAGAGGACACTGGGTACTGTAGTGGCCTAGCTCACCGCACCTGAAGCATTTGACCTTTGACAGGTCCTTCTTCTTCCTCTACTCCGCTCATCCCCTACTAGGACCCTTAGATGCGAGGGCCACATTCTCTTCTTTCTTCACCTGCTTCGATCCACTGTTGTTGCCACTGATGGAGCTCTTCAAAAGAGCTCGCCCCATCTCCTCTAGTTGCAAGTCAACCCACATCCTGTCCCATCTTGGTAGTGTGTCTCTGCCCAATACACTTTGGACAAAGATTTTCCAATCCTCTGAGACGCTATTGAGTGCCAACGGCACCAACTCTGAAGCTTGAGCCACTGCCGAAAATTGATCTTGGACATCCTGAATCCTGGTGAGAAAAGGGTTTATGCCTTCCCCTTTCTAAATCTAGATGTATCTTAGCTCCTCCTCGAGGTACATCTCCCGTTGCTCGGAAGTACCCTCATACAACGTGGCTAGAGCATCCCACATCTGCTTGGCAATATCCTTGCCAGATATATGTGAAACTACATGATCCCGTACTCCATCTAGGATCAACCGCTTCGCCAGTGCCATCTCTTTTTTGTACCCCTTCAGCAAGTCACCATCAATGGGAACCGTCGCCATATTATCGATATATGCCTTTAGATCAAACTCATCTAGAAGGAAGGAGATCCTTGCCTTCTAGATGACATAGTTGGAAGCACAATCCAACCTGTCCTGATCTCTCAGCCCTGCAGTGGCCATCTCTGAAAAATGTTGAAAACTCCCTCTTCCCTTGTGCTCGGTTGTTGCTTTGCTACTAGCACTCCTTCCTGGAATGCATGGCTCGCTAGCTGCTACTGTCGATCTACAACTGGAAATTCGAATTTCCGAGACTAGAAGTTCCCTGAGAAATTTTCCCTCAGTGTGTGCTCTTCTTCCACCCGATACAGATTCTACTCTAGCAACTACTACAAAACCCTTTGCATCCAGCTAGAGATTTGCTCAACAAAAAATACTGAGTTGCTCCCTCTACCTCTGGAATCACTCAATCTGGAAAACTTGAATTTTTTTGCCTCTCAAAAAAATCGATTTTTCCTCAAGCAACTTGACCTCCTGGCAAAGTGACTGCGCTGCCCCTGGGAATTTCAATCTACTGCCCACACTGAGCAACGAAATTTCTTCTTTTTGCCTCTGAGCTCTCTCGCTGATCAACTGTGCTTTGATACCATGTGAAAATTCCTAAACTGGAATCCTATTGTAGCAACTCATATTATTTCTCCTTATCGTTAATTTAATTTATCAATTTATTTGCAGTTTTCTACGGCAAATACCAAAATAAATACACTGCAACATTCATAAATAAAAACTGCAAAAGAATAAACGTTGAAAGAAATGTTAGCACACACATAAAATAACACATTTATTTTTGGGCGAAAGTCCCCGGAAAAACCCAACTTGGGAAAACAGGTGCAGCAGATGAGCATTTTATTATTAAGCAATAGTGAAATAATATGAATGCAACTAGATGCCGAAACTGGCAATCCTACAGAGAAATACTGGCAAGAAAATTCTATTGGGGAAATTTCCTCACTTCAGAGGCAAATCAGAGCTCTGACCTCAACTCCAGGTGAGTCATCCAAACTGGCTTTGCGTAGCTACTGTGTCACACTAGCGCAGTCACTTCTGCACTCAGTTCGAACCAGCTTCTCCTCAAGTCGTCTAGTCTGTTGTTGTCTAGGAAAATGTCTTTCCTGGCCTCCGGAACCTCTGTCCAGCTTCTGGCATTGAAACTCATATTTCCCCAATAGAATCGAAATTGCCTCTAAAGGCTACTGCGATGCCTCTGCGTCAGCCTCTCTGTGGCTCTTCCGCCTCTCTACAAATGTACTCACCAGATCTGGAATCCTTCCTCCGACTTCACTGTCTCTACCCCTCTTCCTCACTGCTTTGATCTCACAAGTTCTCTCTCCGGCAACTGACTATTGCTACTCTGGAAATCGATCTGCTCATGAAATCGAACCTCGCAAGTGCCTTCTCCAAGTGCCCATTGACGACTTCTTATAATCCTCTGTTGGGACTCCAACGGCCAAGATTAAATCTTAATGGATGGCTAAGATTAACTTGAAGTCGACCCATGTGAGTTTCTAGATCATTCACACCTTGACTTAATTAATTCTGATTAAATAACCATATTCCCTAAGTTTAGACTTGGGAAATATTTAAAAACTAGCTAATAATCTAATTAAGTCACTTCTAGGCGGAATTTCCAGAAACGATTTATGGGTTTTAGAGATCTCTTGTATTCTAGCCTCTCCACAAAATTTCAGGGCTAAAACACATTCGATGCTACAAAAACTAACAATTAGGGGTCTCATCGAATGGATGTTAGAGCTTAAGTAGCTTGGATTCATCATTGTGATCCCCGGCACCTAAAAACTAGCATTTTTCATGGTTGAATTTGCCCTAATAGGGCTGACATCATCCTCATAAGCAATTTGTGCCCTAGAAAAACCATAACCTTAGCTAGGGCTTAATTTGAAGGTTAGCTTCTCCTTTTGTTGATTATATCATTCGTAAACCCTTTCATGGTGCTTGTACATCTAGGCATCCCCTTGTTGATCTATATCTTGAAACCCTAGGTCACAAGTGATGAAAAATGTAACTAGGTTTGGTCTTCATAAATGAATTTGAATCATTATGTAATGTACTTATCAAAAGAATGAAAAAGAAAAAATTTATTATTGTTACAATGACTGATTAAAGCTTTGGTTTCATGCTTGGGTCATCCTTTTATTAGTCAAAGTCCCCATTGTGGACTCCTAAGATTAATATTGAGTCATTAGAGTTATTGTACATTTTATGAGACACTTCTTGGGCTTTTGAACCATGTAAAAATAATTATTTTTTAGTAAAAAATGAATTTTGTCACCTCCACACCAAGTCACCCCTTGCCTGATAAAGTCGACCTGAAAGGGGGCAATTCAACCCACAAGAAGCCTATATATACAAGTGCAATTCGATCTATTTGGACATCCAATCAACAAGTTTGAAACACATAAGAAGCAGTGCATAAAAAGTGTGAAGTGCGGGAGGAAGAAGTTGAAGAACAAGATCGAAGTTTTTGGGCTCTCTCTCTCTCTTTTCTGCGAAGCTACTGGGCTATTACAGGATTGAAGTTGTTGGAGTTGAAGGGTCGAAGTTCGGCTGCTGCAGTAGGTCGAAGTTGCAGTAGGTCGAAGTTGTAGGAGGGTCAAAGTTGTCGGGGTCGAAGTGTTGTTGCTGCATAGGTCGAAGTGTTGCTTAGGTAGAAGTAGCTATTGTTGCATAGATCGAAGTGATTGTTTCTGCAAGGTCGAAGGTCTAGATCGAAGTTGTTAGAAGGAAGGGCTAACTTAGTGGTTGGAGGAGGTCTATGTCTAGGTTGAAGAGTCTCAGGAAAACTATTGAAGGAAGAGATTTTGACTGGATTTTCCCCTAGATAAGGGTTTTGCCCTAACAGAGTACCTACATCTTGTGTCTCGTGTTTTTGTGATCTTCATACACACATAATTTGGTAATTGCTTAATGAAAGATAATATAACAAAGAAGTAAAAGAAGCCAATATAATTCACAAGTAATTATCAAGAAAGAAGAAATCAAACCCTAAATCTACTTGCATTGATTTCTCAACATGGTATCAGAGCTAAGGTCAAAGAAAACTGAAGATCACTCTGTTGGCTCGAAGGAAATGGTTACTCTCTCTATGATAAGTTATATGAGAATGGGATTAAATATTGCTGGAAGATGGATCAAGAAGATCCACTTCTTATTCAACAAGGTCAAAAGTCAAGGGTTCTTGGTTGCTCTTACAAGTTCTCTTAGTGATGAAAATGCATGGTTTATTGATAGTGGAGCATCAAGGCACATGATAGGAGAAAGTAAGCAACTTCACACTTTATCAAAGGAACCATCTTCTCATGCAGTGGAAGTGGGAGACAACAAAAGCTATGTTGTTAGAGGCCTGGTATCAACATCTTTGAAGCTGGAAAATGGAGCTAAGCTACATCTCAACAATATACTATATGTTCCAGGTTTGAAAAAGAATTTGCTTTCAATTTCTTGCTCAGAAGATAAAGGGGATAGAGTTGCTTTTGTTGATGGAAAGGTTTTGGTTTGGGGAAAAAATTCAAGTATCGATAAAGCTAGGGTTATTGGAGTTCGTGAAGGAAGCTTATATAGAGTCATTACACCATCTCCTCAAGCTCTAGCTCATATGGAAATCAATTCCATTGAGCTACGACATAGGAGATATGGTCATCTTCACTACAAGGTCATTCCCACGCTTAATCAACTGGTTCATGGCATCCCCAATATCAAAGAAGATCATGAAGGAGTTTGCAAGGGATGTTCTTTGGGTAAACATACAAGAAAACCATTTTCAAATAGTGAAACAAGGTCTAAAGAAATATTAGACCTCATTCATTCTGATGTGTGTGGGCCTATGTCTGACAAATCACTTGGAGGTCATTTTTACTATGTAAAATTCATTGATGATCATTCTAGGAAGACATGGCTCTACCTTCTCAAGAAAAAGGATGAAGTATTTGAGAAATTCAAGGAGTTTTGATTTGAAGTGGAAACCCTAACCGAAAGAAGAATAAAGACTTTGAGATCCGACAATGGTGGGGAATCACTTCTAAAGAATTGATTGCATATTGTACAGAAGCAGGAATTAAGAGGGAGCTCATTGTTCCCTACTATCCTGAACAAAATGGAGTGGTTAAAAGCTACCCTTGAAGATGCTGAAGGACAGGAAGCTGCGAAAGGAACCTTTAGGGAAACTAAAAAGTCGAAGTTGAGCCATATACATTTGAAGAAGTTTCTCATCAAGAAGTATGGAAGAAGGAAATGCAGGAAGAATATCAATCCATCATGAAGAATGGGGTTTGGGAAATCGTTCCTAGACCTAGTGACAAATTGGTTGTCACTTCTAAATGGATCTATAAGATCAAGCATGTTGTTGATGGAAGTATAAACAAATACAAAGTCAAATTTGTTGAAAGGGGTTTCTCTCAACAGGAAGGCATAGATTATGAAGAAAACTGTGCACCCACTGCAAGGTATACTACTATTAGATCCTTGTTTTCATTAACTGTTACAATGAGATGGAATATTGTTAATTTTAGTTAACAATGGTATGTTCTATGCTTAGCAGTAGCACAATTTACTTCAATGTTCCTTTAGCAGCCCAATGACAATTTCCAATTATTTCTAGTAGCAATCACATTAACAATTAATCACATTGACAGTAAATGCAGATAGAACATAAAACAAAATGCAGAAGACAAGCCAAGACAAGAGAACACCAGATTTGGCGGATGCCAGGGAAAAACCCCAATGTGGGGAAACCCTTTGATCAATTCCTCATACTATTATATCAAAAGTGCAACACATAGAGAGTACAAAAATCAAATTGACTTGCCCAAATCAAAGTCAAATCAGCCCTGTCAAATTCTGCAGTCAAACTTCAGCCCTAACCAGAAAGTCAATGCTGGTCAAAACAACAGCAATCCTTCCTCAAAGCAGCTCGGCCTTCCTTGATCAAACTCGGCCTAATCAAGTGGTTAAATTCATCCCAAAATAGTTCAGTCGTTGATCTCATGTGAGGCGAGATCTAATCTCGACCGTCAATCACTTTGAGATTAGAGCTAGGGCTAGGGTTTGGGTTTTGGCTCAAGGTAAAGTTATAAAAGCAAGGCTAAGGTGAGGAGAAGACACATAATAGCAGCACAAGGTTGAGAGCGACATCTCAATGACAGTGTGATGGCTCCGAGAGAGTATAGTGGGTCTGGAGATCAGTATTGTAATCTATATTATCTCAGTTGGGCCATTATTCCAAGACGACAACCCAAGTAAGTTCTAAGTTTTTATTAATAAAGAATTGAGTTGGGCTGAAATCTATTTGTGATTATGTGATTCAAATCGTAATTTGCTTCCACATAATATTTTTTGTTAGGAACTTAGACATGTATTTGTTCAGCGATTAATTGCTTAGAATTAAACACCAGGTGTTGGGTTCATGTAAAATATAACAGGGGCTACACTATGAGACTATTGATCAAGCAAAGGAGAAGATATAGACTGTTGATTTTTGGGTAGCATCGGATGTGCTCTAACTCCGAAATTTTGTGGAGGGGCTAGAACACATGAGATCTCCGAGACCCATAAATCGTTTGGAGAAATTCCACCCAGAGCTTAAGTTATTCAAAAAATTGATTATTTTAAATGGAGCCTAAGTTAAAACTTAGGGAATTTAAATAATTAAAGTGAATTAATTTACATGTGGGTGAGAAGCTTCTAAGTGATGAGGATCAAGTCTAATTTAATCTTAGTCGTCGATTAGAGATTAGATCACGATCCTTGATTCATCAACAGGAAAAGTATAAAGGAAGGCTTGAGGGTCAGTTGGAGAACACACACAGAAACTGAATTTAGAGATCGAATTCTTTTGAAGGAGCAGTGCTCAGACGAAGATCAGATCTAAGTAATTCAATGTAGTGAGGGGCAGTTCGGCAACGAGATTTCCATCCAAGGCCGAGAATACAATTGCAGAGAGGCAAATCAGCAACAGGAGGGACAGCACAGCCGAGAGAGGGTGACGCAGAGCCAACAGGGTTCACACAGAGCCAGAAGGGTGACACAGACGTGGAGGGAGTGAGGTAGTCACTTGAGCAACTGCGTTGGGGTTTCTGTGGGGCAGATCGGAAAGCCATCTAGCAGATCGATTTCTGAGCCGGGAGGGCTCACGAGGAGGGTGGCGCAACCACTAGGAGCATGTGAAAATTTTTAATTTACTCAACAGAAATCCTGCAGCAGTAAATTTGATTTACTTATCCTACTTGTTTGATTAATTAACAAGTTATTTTCTGAATAATACATGAAAACATCGAACTAAATACAATGTTGCCTACACATATATAGATCAAGTACTAGAGAATAAGCACATTAGACAAAGGACACAAGATTTTTCGGACAAATGTCCCCGGAAAAAACTAATGCAGGAAAATCGGTGCACCAGCTCTTGAGGGTTTTATTATCATGCAAATTTTTGAATACAAACTAGGGTGCCAATGTGGCTCACCGAACAAAGAAAATCACAGCAAAAGCACCTATATTCGGAGATAGATATTATGGCTGATCCAACTTCAGAATGACAAAATCCACAGGTGCCTACACAGTCTCTACGTCACCCTTCCTAGTGGTTGCGTCACCCTTTTTCGATCTGCTGAATACGAGCCCGATCTACCCCACTGAAATCACAGTGTTGCCCCTTCTGACTCTGCATCAACTCCTCTAGGCCTGCACCACGCCTCTGGGCCTGCGTGAGCCTCTGCGTCAGCTCTACGTGAGCCTCGCTGGGCCTGCGTCACCTCTCCTAGGCATGTGCTGCTCCTCTAGTGTTGATCTGCCTCTCTGCTATTATATTCTCAGCCTTGGATTAGAATCCCACTGCCGAAATGCCCCTTGCTGCACTGCAAGCTCACTCCGAAATTCTCAGTAAACCGCACCCCAAAATTTCGACTTAGCTCAAGTGCTGCCATTATGTATGTGTTCTCCAACTGACCCCAAGCCCTCCTTTAATACTTTTCCTGTTGAACATTCATGACCATGATCTAATCTCTAATCGACGGCTAAAATTAGAAAAAGACTTGATCCTCCTCACTTAGAGCATTCTCACCCACATGTTTAAATTAATTCACTTTGATTATTTAATCTCCCTGAGTTAGACTTAGGGTCTCCATTAAAATAATTAATTATTTGAATAACTTTCACTTCGGGTGGAATTTCTCCAAAAGATTTTTGGGTCTTGGAGATCTCATGTGTTCTAGCCCCTTCAAAAAGTTTCAGAGCTAGAGCACATCCGATGCTACCCAAAAATCAACAGAGAGGTGACGCAGTCTTAACGCAGAGCTTGCTGCAGCCATTGTTGCGCAACACTGGGGACTAGGCAATCACCTGAGGGTGTAATATCCCCAAAGGGAAATTACCAGTAATAAACAGAAATATGCCAGGCAGATATAGAAAATATAATGCTGAACCAGATCACTGAATCATGACACATAGGATACCAGAAAACTGAGCCATTTTATTAATCAGAAAGTACATAGAGAGGAGTACAAGTAAATCAGAGTAAGTGCACCTATCCTTGCCCTAGGCAAGTGGAGACCCTCTCAGACAGAATAATGGCTGCAACAAGGGCAGCGTCCTAGCTGCTCTGAAGACTGAAGACTGGAAACAGCTGATCTCTACTCCAAAACCCTCACCACTGGAAAACGCTGTCTCTGCTAGTGACAGCGCAGAAACTGATGCAGCACTAGGCACAAAACCCTCCAAACAGATAGATCAGCTACTGAAGGCTGGGAAAACACTATTGAACCCTCTCACACAAGCCTGCTCCTCAGATCAGCGTCCTACCTGGTGGATCTGCCTCCTGAATGCTCAGATCTGCTGGATCTGAAGCCTCCAATCAGATCTGCGTCCTATCCCTCCTGATCTGCGTCCTCCTAGATCAGATGCGCACCACCAACCCTTCGGATCTGTCTTTGAGATCCCGGCCAGTATCTCTTCGGATACGCGGCCTCAAGGGTACAGATCGATTTATCTCTTCGGATCTGGGCTAGATGCCAATATCTCCTCAGATCTGCAATCTCCCCAGCTGGATCTAGTGCTATACCTTCAGATCTGCAACATACAAAACTAGATCGGCAAATATCTGCTCAGATCTACCCTCTCCAAGGCTGGATCTATCAATGGCCTTCAGATCTGTGTCCTCCTCTTCAGAACTGGACAGCGTCCTCACTCCCCTCAAGGGCGAGCTGAGTCTCCCTTCTCTTGGACGGCGTTTACCCACTGCTTTCAGATCTGGTCGTCCTCCACGGAACGGCGTCCTCACTCTCTAGCTTGATCGACGTCCTTCTCTTCCGGGAACGAGCGTCCTTTCTCTGTCTACAGGCTGGCGACCCACCAGAGAGGGCTTTCTCCTCCTGGGTTGCTTGAGCTGGCTACTTTGCTCTTTTGAGCGAGAAAAGTGTACTCGGAACAAACCTTACTAGGGCGGGCACTCGAAGTCCCCGAAGGCAGAGTGAAACCGAAATAACTTACTAGCGAGGGCACTCGAAGTCCCCGAGGCTAAGGGTGAGGATCTCGGCGGGAACCACTGGTGCCCCAACGGTCTTCAACGGGCAGGCTAAGCAGCCCGGCGTGCTGAAGCAGACAAAGTCTAGCTATCAATAAGAATATCAAATCATGAATGATCCAAATGAGGTGAGAACCTCTCCTTTTATAATGCCAAACTCCCTCCAAACTTAACTCTCCTTTGACCTGCGCAGTTTACTTTGGGTCAGCCTGATGCCTCCCCCATCATACTCATGTGGACCCCCAAGGCCCCCTCTCTTAAGTTACAACGTCAATCTACTAGGAAAAGAACACTTTATTATAAAGTGTGGTGACTAAAGTGAGGTGACCCCTCTTATTTCTCACTTTATTTATTATATCTAGCTAAAGCGGCAAAATAAAGCAAAAATGAAATATTCCAATTAGCAAGGCTAATTGGGAATATTACAGAGGGGTTTCTTCATTCTACCACTGGATCCGCCAAAACAACTGTCTCCGAATAGAGGTACTTCTGTCGAGGATTTCCTTTGTTGGGTGAGCCGGATTTGGCACCCTAGATTGTATTCAAAAATCTACATAATAATATAAACCCTCAGAACTGTTGCACCGGTTTTCCCGCATTGGGTTTTTTCGGGGACATTTGCCCGAAAAATACATGTGTCCTTTGTCTGAATGCTTTACTTATTTTTCAGTACTTGATCTGTATAATTGTGTAGGCTGCAGTGTATTTGCATTAATATTTTTATTGAATATTCAGAAAAAATAACTTGTAATTTAATAAGACAAGTAGGTAATGCAAATCAGATTTCTGCAGTAGGATTTCTGTAACTTAGAATCAGAAATTTTCACATGGTATCAGTGTGTTGCAGATCAAGTAGAGTTGAAGCCATCAACGAAGAGACGAAGGCAAAATTTTGCTGCAGGAAGGCAGTTGTCCCGAGAGACAGGGTAGATCCAGAAGAGGCAAGGAAAGGTGACGCAGTCACCAGAGGGGCTCACGTAGAGCCTACGTCAGCCAGATAGGGTGACGTTGTAGCTGCAGCAAAGGCAATGCAGTGTTTGGTGGGCCAGCGCAGAAGTTTGAGCCTCAGTCTTTCCGGCTATCGTGGCTGGAAGAGCAGTTCGTTTTTCTTCAGTAGTTGCTAGTGGAGAATTGTTTATGTTGGTGCATAATAGTGTCTAGTGGGGCGTGGCAAAGTAGAGGGAAGAAGTTCCTCAGAAGACTTTTTGCCAAGAAGTCTAGATCCAGTGTTGATCAGCAGCAAAGTGTGATCGGAGAGGAATGTTTCGACATCAGTTGGCAGGAGGATTTCCAAAAGGAAATCAATTTTCAGAGGGAGCTTGTTCCTTAGAGCGTTTCTAGCGCCAAAGAAACCCAGATCCGAGTTTTGTTGGAGCAGCAGCAAAAGAGGGAGAAGAGAACCAGTTCGACATTTTCTGTTGAGCAGAGATGGCTACACATGGACTGAGGGATCAGGACAAGTTGGATGGAGCATCCAACTTTGTCATCTAGCAGGCCAAAATCCTGTCAGTATTGGATGAGCATTGTATCAAGCATCATGTCGTGTGCACAGTTGTTGTTCCTGTTGATGTTGATCCGCTCAAGAAGTATGAAGAGGCTCAAGCGAAGGCTAAACGCTTGATCATGGACGGAGTCAAGGATCATGTGGTCCCACACATTACTGAGAAGACAACAACAAATGAGATGTGGACTTCCTTGACCACTTTGTATCAGGGGACTTTTGTTCAGTGAAGCATGCTTCTTGAGAATTAGCTCAGATTATTCCAGATGCAAAAGGGAGAAGAGATCGACCCCTTCCTTATTAGATTGAAGGCGATCCGTGATCAACTGGTTGCCGTGGGGGCTACACCTGATGAAGGTCTTATGGTGAGGATTGCCCTGAATGCAATCTCTGAAGAGTGGGAGAACTTTGTCCAAGGCATTTTGGGCAGAGCAACACTTCCAAATTGGGAAGACATGTGGGGTTATCACGGATTACTAATAACCCAAAATGTGATGTTTTTCACGACATTCTCCTTCAGTGATTGACGAGAAAGAGGAGTTTGTTGTTCCAAAGACTAATTTAGATACTCAAGATGGCTCAAATTCAAAGGGATTTAAGGTGGGATTTAGTATAGATATGCCCTCACCTACTCCAGCTCGTAAGAAGTTAATATGGCTTACCCAAACATTACAAGAGGCTCGAGAGCATGTAGCAACACCTAGATCTTTAGTGAGGGCAAGTATACCTCCTAGGAGATATGCTAGTCATATTGCATTGGTTTCTTCCATCCATAAGCCTTCTAGTTGTTTAGAGGAGGAGAGGTGTGATACTTTGATTAAGGATGATGTTGAAATTGATTCAAAACTCTAAAAGGTGTTTTTCAATATATGAAGAAAAAGAGAAGGAAGATGACAAAGAGAGAGAGATTTCATGATCCACAACTGACTAGATGCCGCACCAGATGTCTGTTCAATTGCAGTTTCTGAATAGGGATAGCACTCTCACCCTCATGATATTGGAGATTTCATGATCCACACCTAACAAGATCCCACACCAAATGGCAGTTCGATTGCAGTTTCTGAATAGAACTAGCACCCTCACCTTCATGATATGTGTTATTTATCCTTTTATGCTTTGCCCACTAAGGCCCTCAGTTTGTACTACTACTTTCTTCTATCTGCTTCAATTATCTTGTTAGAGCTACTTAACATAAACAATCTTGTACAACACAACCCCCACTATTACAAAGGATTCATTGACTATGGCGTCCGAGACAAGTTCTACAACAAGATGATGTTTTCTATGCCATACTTCTCCCTCGTATGCAAAACTGTTCTCAATTATTCTCAGCTGTTCTCACCCAACGATTGGTTAAGTGTTCACCCAGAACGTTAGCTATAAAGACACATTACATAATTTTCCTAAAGTAAATGCTCACAATTAGTTTTAAACACTAATATGCATAGAGTTTAGAACCCTGAGATTCAGTGATTCACCGGCTCTTTTTAAGTGATTCCTACAAATACGCCTCAAAGGCTGCCCCACATAGCTTGAACTTCATGCTTAGATGCTAAGTACTGAGGATTTTCGCTTCTGGCAAATTTTCCCAAGGCTTGTGTAACTGGTCCCAGCACATTGTATCGCGGTGTACCATTTAGGTGGGGCAGAACACAGTAAGAATAGAACCTGGTATATGGATTAACACTCTATAACATTATTAATGAACCAAAGCCCCGTCAGCAGCTCATTTTCTTTACCAACTAAAAAAAATGGAATTAACTTAAAATTTAATGGTACCATTCTAAAACCGGTGACTTCCTTTAGAAAATCCACAAGCCCTTTCAAATGTTTATTCAACATGCAGCAGCATACGTTCAACTTAAATTTCAACACTGATCACATGGAACCTAATAACACTTGCCGAAAATTGAGCCCAATAAACCATTTCAATGTGTCCTGGCAATGAAGAAGCCATACCTTCTCAGTCTCCACCGAGCATCCATCAATCTCTGTGGGATCCTTACTTTTACCGTTCCCTTCCACTAAAGGCAACGAAGCTACTGGTTGGCATCTCCAACCCCGATTCTTTACCCAACAAGAACTGGATTTCAGGCTGTGAGACTTGAACTTGAGACCTACTGAAGTGTTAACCGAGCCCAATGCCCGCTGACAGGCTTTAGTCGTAGCTAAAGCACTGTAAGCAGGACAACCAACAGGGTAAACAGAGCAAGAAGTTGCCATCTCGGGCTACCCAATTGTGGAAAATACGCGATTGGGCTCTACAGATAATGAAATTAAGCTACACACTGCATTAGAGATCTCGTGATCGATTGCCATGGCATCTGGCAGTGCACGTGGTATTTCACGGCAATGCTTCTCTTCGCCTTTGGCGTCACCATCACGTTAACTGCCGCGCTTTTCCCAGACGAATGAACTTTAATTCGTTACGTGCAAGATGGTCGACGGCGTTAATGTCCGGTGCCGACGCCGCTGGTCGCTTTAGAGTCACAGGGAGCTTGTTCCCACACTTTGCACCCTGATACTGTCGCCGGGTTGGCCCCTCTTGTTCTTCTGGTTAAAAGTGTCAAAATAACTGAAGAATAGTAGATTAACTATTTGGGTTTTTGAGAATTTAATAGGTTAACTATTTGGGTTTTTCTTTTAATAAGGAGAATTGATAAACCTCTTTCGTTTGTCATTGAGAGACTTGGATTTAGTCAGGTTGTGAATAGTCTTGCTAGATGGGTAAATTGAGTTTCAGAAAACAGAAGGATAGGTAAACTGTGTTTCAGGAAATCAGAAGGAGAAAGTGAGTTAAGATTGTGAATATAAAAGTTTAACACAGCTAAATTGGTAAGCCAAGCCAAATTTAAACAAATAGCCCAACCCAAGCCAAATCATCCTCATAAATCATATGCACTCATTAACCTGGTTAAATCCAAGATAACTATTTCCAATTTTGGCTTTCTAAATTTAATTTATTATTCATTTACCTGGATAAATCCAAGATAACTATTTCGAATTTTTGACATTGTTGTTCTTTGGACGCTTTAGTAGGATAGGATCACAAGGTAACTATTTGGGTTTTTTGGTCCTTCAGTTTACATGACGTTGGTGATTGCAAGGTAACTATTTTGGTTTTTCTTGAGTCCTTTAAGTTTTGTAAAGTTTATATTGGTGTTTAATTTGGAGATGCTCACATGGAATTGTAAATAGTAAGGGTTAAGATTAGTTTGAGATACATTCCCTTCACATGAGAGGATAACAAAATTAATCAAAGTTATGTGACATTTCACTACTTTAAAAAAGAGTGTGTTTTAAAGATTAGTTTATTTTAAATTTAGAAGTGGAAAAAAATATTGTAATTTTTATTATTAATTTTTTAATTATATTATTAATTGAGTATAGTTTAGGTAATTGAAAAAGTGTTTTTTATATAAAATATTTAGAAAAAGAAAATATTTTTTTAATATGATAAAAATTAATTTATTTGATAAATATATAGTAAAAAATATATTATATTTTATATATACTTTTTGAAGTAATATAAGTAAATTTAAATTTTTAATTTATATATGATTTTTAATATTTTTATGTAATGAATTTTTTTGTGTAATAATTTATAAGTTTTAATATATCATGATGACCTTGAATGGAAAGCTTGTGGTAGTTGTAGGTATGTGGGTTTTTGGCTCAATTTTAGAAGTTGTAGAAAGGAGTAGAGGTGGCACTAGTCCTAGTTTAATGGAAGAGGACTTGGACTATGAGAATGATGATGACAAGAACCCTAACTTTGTCTTTGGGCCACTTTAAGAGTTGAGGCTTAATGGAAACAAAGGATCTAAAGAATTAATGGCTCTAGTATATGTGAATTGGCTCCATATAAGGGATCTCTAAGTGGAAGCCATGCATTGAGAGTTTTGGATTAGGGAAGACAACTCCTTTAATGATCTTAGCTGGAGGGACATTGGAAGAGGAGGACAATTATTGCATGTCCCTTCTAAAGGTGAAACATGATCCACAGTTTGATTTTCTTAAGGAGCCATCTCATAGTGACTATACTGCTAAGTTGAGCTCTATGAATGGTGCTCTTCATTCAAAATTCAACCTTGAATGTTCAATTCATGAGATATACTATCACAAGGTTTCAATTTCAGGACAGTGTGAAGAGACCTTTGGAGGTTAAGAAACCATTAGAAGATTAATAGTATCAAGCAACAAGTTCCAAAAAGGCTAAGGTGACGTATTAAAATAAAGACTAAGAAGGTGAAGATAGTGGCTAGCTTGGATGTAAGCCTATCAAAGCTAGAAAGGTTAATGGAAAGCACCTTAGTTGGATGTTTCATGAGAAAATTTGTCAAACATGAATCTCTAATGCTATGTTGGCCAATGCTTGCTTATTCCAATTTTTTATATTCCAGTTTGTGGTTGGATAATATTTTTAGTTAAAAATGGGAATGATGCCAAGAAGCCCCTAAGCCAAAACTAGTTATTGGATCCTCTAGCTTACACTTGAAAATATGGAAATCTAGGTTTGACTTAATGAAGGAATCAAACGATACAAAGTGGATATGGGTGCTACTACCCAGCCTTCCTTTGGAGTTGTAGAATAAAAAAGACATTGGATGGCATATGTAGTTCATTAGTTCATATTTCATTGTGATGGAGGATAATTTATGAGAAAAATAAGACATGAGAATTCTTAGAATGTTAGTGGAATTTGACTTGAGAAATGGATCACCAATAGATATTAAAATAGCATAGGGGTCTTAGACCTTTACGTAAAAGCTAGAATTTGGAAAATTCTAATCAAATGAGGAGTGTGTTGTGACATTAGTCATTTTTGGAAATATTGGAAAAACTCCAAGGGAACTTTCTCTATATATAAGAAATAAGATGTGTGTTAAATAATCATAACCCTTGGGGTATTCAAAGGATTCGATGAGCAAATTTGAAGGAAAAGAAGGAAACCCAAGTTTTGGATTTTATTTTACCTTCTATTTAGAGTGAAGTTATGATGCTTCAAACAAAACACCTCAAGTCTCATTAGGTTAGGTGAGATAGGCAGGAATGGCACTTTTTGTTTACAACCCTTAAAACAATACCAAAATTTCAAGATGCAAAAAAATCTTGAATAATAAATTATATTTTCTAATATATGATTTTTTATGTTTATTACTTATATCAACTCAAAGAATAAAGAAAGTAACTTGTACTATAAATAGAAAATTTAGAATAAATTTTAAAATGCTTAAAAGAAATAATGAAAATGAAACTGCAAAATTAGCCTGCGTGGTGTAGAACATATGGTGATAGGGTGCTCTGATAAGGCACTTCGTGGTGAAAATGTCACTAGTTTGAAATGCCATGGGAAAAAATCTAGCCATGCTAAGGGATGTTGTGGCCCAGGATGAGTAAGATCCATGGGTGATTTAATGGCTTAGATGCCCCTGGCTCACGACTACTGAAGCCACAGGTTAGGCATGCTAGTAATCTTATGACTCACATTACCTAAGAAAAAAAAAACTACAAAATGAATTCAAAATAAATTTGCAGTTAACTCATCAAAGAAAGAAATCAGTAATGATATATTATAAGACCAATTGTCTTTACAAATGTCTATGAGGATCAAGGCCAAGGATGTCCTTAAAGCCTCGAATGTTAAAATGACTCATACAAAGGCAACTAAGTGCTATAGGAAAATAGAAAAAAGAACAATAAATCCGATCTAGACCACTTCAAGTGATGTGAAAAACATCAATAAATTTTTGCACGATTTACTTCTAATAAAACCATTGAATAAAATCAAAACTTCTAATAATTGCAAAAAAAAAAACAACCTTGAATTATACCACAAATTAGTGTCGCTTTATATTTCCTTGCCACTTTTCAAGATATCCCTATTATCAACAAGACAGTTTAGCCCACAAAATACTTAGAATGGAAAATGAATATCACATGAAAAATCACTCGCAAAGCTTGGGCATACCTTGATTCAATCAATGTCCCCTTCTATCATAACCTCCTCATTTCCTTATACTTTAATTAAACGATTATTTGGTTCAATTGTTTCTCTTAACAATTTATTATTATTAATTGGTTCTCAAAATGTTAAGGGATGATATAATTAACACATAAATGTTCACAAAAGTAATCATATAACACTAACTAAAATTAGGTGAGGTGCCACTAGACTCGACACCTGAAATTTACATAATAAATAAACTCTTTGTGACTCCCACATTAAAGCATATTTAAGATATAATGGCAAAAAAATCTCATTAAATATAACATCATAATCTTGATAATGCTTGTATCCCTTTATTAAAATATGATATTTTGAGGATTTTCAAAATTAAATATCATATCATCACTACTAATCAAAATTTTAATGTCTTGAAATATTTTAAACTGTAATTATTGTCATGAAATAAAAAATAATATATCTTATGAAAACAACGTTGAATGCGTATCCTTAAAAGAAATCTCCCTTCTTCTTTCATCCTCTGGTTCTTAAGAATGTGACTTAGAGTGAATTGAAGTTGATTGAGATGATAAGATATTTGAGATTTCTTCCAATGGCTTTTTTCCTTTATCTCCTTTTGGCAAGGGTGTCTCAAGTAGAGGCTTTTTATCAACGTAGGAAGCTAGTGGGAAAATGAAGGGGCTAAAGTAACAATTAGTCCAATAGTAGGTGGAAAATGGAATTTTTGGGTTTGTTGACCAATTGATTGTTAAAAAAATTGTTGTCATTGATTGCAAACGATTTTTGTGTATGTGTGTGTGTGTGTGTGTGTGTGTGTGTGTGTGTGTGTGCATGCAAGTATGTGGTAGGTATCCAAGTATAATAAAAAGGGGAGGCTCGTGAAGAAGGAGAAGTCAAAACTTGAAATGGTGGTTTCAAACCCATGGTTTAGGAAGCCCACGATATTTTCCTGTGGTTGGAAAAGTGAAATAAAAGGAAAATTAAAACTTCAAAAAAAAAATAATGATTAGAGTTGTATCAAATTTGTGCTCGATCACAACAAAATACATGGGGGTTACATCTTCAATGTTCAAATCAATCTAGATATCCAAAACAACACTAGCCTTAACTTCCTATAGACCCAAAGAATAATGAACGGTTGACAGTTGACATAGCTACAAGGTTACAAAATAAACCATAAAATTGAAGACAACATGACCAACATAGAGACTTATCATATCATCATGATTACAAAACATAGGACTTTTCAAAACACCCTTTCCTCAGCATGCATATAGAAAGACAAAAGTTTCCTTTTATGGGCTAGCAGGAAATTTCATTCATTGTTAGTGGTTGGCCTATTGAGGTTGATCTTGTACTTTCCAGAATACTCCTAAAGATTGGCCAAGCCCAGTTGAGAATCCTTACTCAGATTCAAGTCCATTACCATACTCCTCAAGGCATCAATTTCATCAACCAGTCGAGAGAATAGAAATTGAAGGGACAACAACTTGTCCGTAAGCTCAATTTGGGAATGAGACATCTGGCAGAACTTTACTTGCAGCTCGTAATCAACTTGGTGGAGATATTCAAAAGAAGACAAGCAGTGTGAGCAAGTAATGTCATCCAAAGAGGTCTTTGAATCAAAGGCTTTATTCATTGTTCTTTGCAAACTATCGACCAGGCCTCAGAGGGAGGGAGGCGGTAGCAGAATCAAAATTATGTTAATGCCTTCCCAATTTAGGATTGCAAGGGGGATTCGATTTGTCGAATAGTTGAAAGGGGAAACATGAACCAGGCTAACATAATTTCCATAAGCAAAAAGCCAATTCACAAGCTTAACCTTACTGAGCTTTATCACATTCCCTGATTCAATCTTATGCCCAATTTCAAAGCTGAATTCCCAGGACTTGCTATATTGACCCAAAATTTGGCGAATTACTGAGCTAGAAACAAAGAAAACAAAGGTACCTTCATTGTGAGAGAAATGTAATAGCCTAAGGGGAAGGGGTATGAATTCCCTGAGTCCGAATGATTCGACTTTGAACAAGAAAGCCCCGAGCGCTAGGATTCCCATGAACAATAGTGCTTTTCCCCTTGCGACATCGACCAAAAGAGGAATTGAAGCCAGAATTGGAGCTCTTTGTGGAGTTTCTACCAGAGAAAATGGCTTAATGCCACAGTTGAGAATGGAGGACAAACCAGGACCAAATTCTCCAACACTTAAGAGGGGAGCACTCTCAAAAGAGGGAGCATGAAATTGAATGGATCTGAGGAGATTTCCCTTACTAATTTAACTATATCATCCTTGCCATCCCACATGAATTTCATCATCATAGAAATAAATTTCCCTGTGCTTTGAACCAAATTCTTCATCATTATATTTCCTTAAGTATGTTTCCAATGCTTGAGCAGAGCATTTTTGATGTTTCAAGCATGCAAGCTAGGCGAGATTGAATGTGTATGATGAGAGCAACCATAATAGGACATTAATTGGATAGAAGATGTGCCAAAATTTAACCTTTTATATGCCAAAATGAGGATTTGGCATCATTATTCAATGTGGATTTAATTTGGCAGGCGGGCTTAATAAGGGTAAGAGGATTGAAAATATTAAAATTGGTCATGTCCCAATTCCAATAATATTTGCACCTAACCTTATATTTTGATGTCCTTCGAATACTTAGGGAATCAAACATTTGGTTCTGAGCTCATTGATCCTTAGCTCAATTTATTCCATTGAGCAGGCCACATTTTCCATCTCATTTGCTTCTGAATTATTGATTTTAAGGGTATGGAATGAGCCCATACAATGGAAGTTCGTCATCAAACTTTTGATTCTCTCGAGAATTCTGGAAAGAGAACTATCTTTTGGGATCTTTTCTAAATTTAGATATTGGATTGTTATTACGGAGTCCCCTAAAATTATCAAATCTTCCACTCCTTTTCCCTTAGCAATATATAGGCCATGCAGGAGACCATACATTTCTACTTGGTTATTTGTTCTTCATCCTTAGCCCTATGAAAACTTTGCTTCAATTATTCCATCAGGATTGAAAAAAATCCCTCCCCCTCCAGCCACCCATATTAAAACTTTTAACTAATGAATTGACAGGACTTTATGAATCAACGAGTATTTTCATGAAGGGTTATGATAATGTATAAAAGCGGAAAGTATTGGAATGAAAGTGTGCGTGGAAGAATCATCTTGTCATTTTAGCTATAAAAAAATGTATGCTTCAAACAATGAGATTTTGAGCATATTAAGGACACATCGAGGAGAAAATTTGGTGCAAATTTCAGATTTTGGTTCCTTATAGTTTCTGAGATATTCCCCATGGAATTTAAGGTTATTGAATGACCCTAAAATCAATTTCAAACAAGTTAGATGTGTGTTTAGATTTTTCACTATAACTTATTTTTTGGAACAACTCAAACCATGAAACTTTGAGGGGATAGAGATAAGATATTTAGGTACATGTGATCAGAATTTCAAATATTAGTTCGCTATACTTTTAGATATATTCTCTATGAAATTTAGGGTTCGTGAATGGTACTAGAATTAGTTTCAAACATGTTAGCCTAACATTTTTGCTATAACTTCATTTTTGGAATTTTCAGACTATAAAATTTTAAAAGATCCAAGGAGACATAGAGAAGTACCTCAAGTAAAACTTACAAACTTTGGTTCACTATACTTTTTAAGATATGCCCTCCAGAAATTAAGGTTTTAGAATGGCCCTAAAATCAATTTCAAATATTCCAGCTTAGCATATTTGTTATAACATATTTTATGGGACTTTTTATACTGTGAAATTTTAGAGATCTAAGAAAATATACAAAAGTTCCTTAGATTAAAATTTCAAAATTAGATTTGAAAAATTGGATACATGTAATGTTGTACAAGTTCATTCCTAAGAAGAGGCCAAAAACTCCCAGATGCGGGTGATTTCTAAGGACAGCCATACGGCGAGCGCATGGGGTGGCACGTGGCCCAGACACATGGCCACCCTTGGGCTCCAACCGCGGGCATTTAATCGCCCTAACTGCACCCACAGGTGCTCATTTACTCTGCTCGCCTGTCGATGCACTCATCTGCTCTTCAAAATGAATTCGCATGGCAGTCTCCCTCCATTGCCTCTGCCGTCGAGCTACATTTGTCCCCCTGGAGTCTCGGAGCCGAGCTCCCGAACGCCTACAAGGAGGTGCTGCAGTCTCCTTTGCTGCATTGATTTTGTCCCTGGCTTGCATTTATCTCATAGCCTTCACTGTAGTCTGAACTTCGTCTTTGTGCCTCGTCGGCCTTCGGCTCCTTGGCTCTCTGCTCCTCTGGCCTCACACTCTGTTGCTCCTCCGCCTCTGTGGTCTCCACCTCACCATTGTATCTCCCCTAGCTCCACCATGCCCCGCTGCCACCGTATGTGATTCCGTAGAGGCAACAGCCAAGGAAGAGCATCCAGACCTCCAATTTCTGCTCATTCTGATACCTCCTCCCCATCGTTGGATAATTCATTTGGGCGTTACCCTGCCACCCACAGCGGTCATGCCCGAGACTGGGCTTCGAGAAGGTCTCGTTCCTTGCCACTGAATCCTCCCTCCACCAACACTCCCCTGTTGTTGCCTCGCTTGGAGACAGTGGCCTCTCCGCTACCCACCCATTCTGCACAGTTCCATTATACCTGCACCATGGACCGACCTCGCATTACGACCACTATCACCATTAGCTTCAAAGAGGAATATCTCAGTGTTGAAAGCCCACGTCCCAGAAAATTGCATAAGAAGTCTATCTTAGACTCTGCGTCTCAGCAGCTTACTGGTAAGGGGGTGGTCCAGGGTGCTCCGTCCGTAGTCGTGCAGGGTGCTCCTGCCTCTAGCAGCAGAAGCAAAAGCTCTGACAGTAGCAGTGAGGATTGGTCAGGCAACGATAGAGGTCCAGGCAGTGCACACACCACCAATGTCCCCGAGAACGCGGTTGATGACACTCGTGACAAGCATGCAAATGACACCGAGAAGTATAGGTGTCTCATCATGGAAGAGACACCTCCCACAGGAAAAGTCACATAAGCCATCAGGTTTTTTCTAGCTTCTAGTTTCTGGTTCCAAGTCTTTGCGACCTTTATTTCCTGTTCTTTTTGACATTTTTAAACACTTATCTACTCTCCATGTACGAAGCTGGTTTCCCGCAACAGGCAGCTGTAAAACAACTAAGTTGGTTGGTTTCCCCTTCGGGGGCAATCACTGTTTTGGTTTTTTGTATAACTATGCCTCTGGAATAGGCTAGAACTGCAGAGGCCCGAGCCTCCATGTATTATATGTTTCATAAATAGAATTTAGTCTTACTTAGAAAAAAAAAAAAAAAAAACACAATAATCTTTGGGAGAGTTACTGTAAATTTCATTTGGAGATTTGAATATTGGTTCAGAGTTGGTGAAGGAAGAAGTAGTGAGAAAACCTAGTGAAGGGGGAAGCAACAAGTAGACCTAGTGAAGGTAAAAGTAACAAGCACACTCGATGAAGGTAATGTAGAGTTGGTGAAGGAAGAAGTAGTGAGAAAACCTAGTGAAGGCGGAAGCAACAAGTAGACCTAGTGAAGGTAGAAGCAACAAGCACACTCTATGAAGGTAATGTGAGTGTTATCATCTTTTGAAGAAATTATTTACACTAAAGAAGAGTTGTAATTTAGGTTTTTTGCTCATACAAAGATATTGGTGTCTCTTTTTAAGTTGGTCGTTAGTAGTGGGGATTGGTGTCTCTAGTGGGTTCGTGCCTACAGATAATTATAAAAAGAAGTTTTGTGGTTTTCTCTTGAAAATTTTTCCATATAAATGTATGGTCCATGTCTTGCAACAGATAAACCTCAAATGTGATTGTTTTCTTATTGTTCATGGATGTTTAAATAAGTAAAAAATTTCTTATATTGATTCATCCCCCCTCCCTACCCCACAATAAAAAAAAGAAGAAGCATAAGTGTGTAATTAATAATTGGTATAAGAGTAGGGTACTTCGAAAACAATCTAGCCACTGGAAGGTAGATCTTAGAAGCATACATGGCTAGTCAAGAAGGTTTCTCTACAAATAGAAAGAATTTGAAACAAAAGGAGTAATTTCATAAATATGAAGAGGAGGAATGTGATGCAAAAGAAAAGATGTCACAAAGCCTTAAAGAAAAAAAGAGGACTACTGTTAGCCTAAATACTCAACTAGAAGAGGCGAGAGGGATGGAGGAAGTGGTGAGAGTCTAGATGAAGGAAAATGAAGAAAATTGTGAGAAGTTGGAAGTTGAAATTGTTTCCTTAATAAAGGAATTAGATAAGTTAACTACTCCGTCAAATAGAAGCTTGAATTTTGAAAGGGAACTAATGATATCATCAGTTGTCAAAGGTCACCATTCATTAGGATTGGTATTTCCTATGATATGAATCAAAAGACTCCTAAAAAAGGTTCAAATTCTTAGGCTACAAAGTCGTCAAAGAAATTAAATGAAGAAAAATATAAAAGTTATGTTGATGTTTTCAAAATTTCGATAAAAAATGAAGGAAACATGAAGAAATATAATGAAGTCCCACAAAAACATGACCTTCCTCACGAGAACAAAAAGGACAAATTCAGAAGATCTTTTCCATCAAGTTGGCCTCACACAACTCAGTACCAAGACTCCTTCTTTGATTATTATTTTTCTGGCAATCACTTTGGTCATAAAGCAATAGATTGTAAGGCACATGCAAGAAATAATCATGTATGGAACAAAAATAATAGTACTTATGGGTTTTTAAATAGAAACTATAATTCATTTTCTCCCTTATTTGATTACAATGGTGTGCATTACAAGTGCAACAACTATTGTCTCATAGCATGTTAACCTAGAAGTGGTGTATAGAATCTCCTATAAAAAACAGGGAAGAAGATGCCCTTGCCAATAAATCCACAAAAGTTTGGAAAAAGTAGTAGGAAGAGCTAAATAAGGAGAGATCTATGCTTGTACAAACTGCACTTCATGCCCAAAATAAAGGAAACCAATGATACATAAACAATGGATGCCCAAACCACGTGACAAGTGAAAAGAGAAAATTTCTCACTTTGGAAAAAGTTAATGGAGGCAATGTGACATTTCGAGATAATGTTCCACAAGGATAGTTGGAAAACCTACTCCGAGCCTCAATAATGGAAAGATTAAAGTAAAAAAGTTCCTTGTATGTTGAAGGTTTGAAGCATAATCTTCTTAGTGTTAGTCAAATGTGTGATTAAGGACACTCTCACATTTCACTCTTAAGGTTGCGAGATAAGGAAGGTAGGCATAGGAAAATTAGTTTCTAATGCAAATAAAACATCAAATAATGTATATGTCCTCAATTGATCAAGGTAGAAATATTTTATATGGGAAAAATAGATGAAAGTTAGTTATGGAATAAAAGAATGGCCCGTGTGAACTTTAATATCCTCTGAAAAACAACACTAAACAAAGAGTGAGACACATAGTAAAGATCACAATGTTGCAGATAAGTTGTCATTGATGTCAAATTCAAGGGGAGTTCCAAGTAGACACATGGTTGTCAAAGTCATGGGGAGTTCTTCATAGAGGCCATGAATGGAATTTTGTGATTCTTCCTTGAACGAAATTTTGCATCTTACACCAAACTTAGCCCTTTCTTAATCTAGGCCACTAAACCATCATTAATACATATCAAACCATGATAATCAAGTTTTTTAATGAGTTGCATACTTAATTTGATTTCAAAATTTGTGTGTATTTGGGCATCCATATATTCAAAATCTCACAAAGCTAAAACACTTAGCTATATTTTGAAGTTACTGTGTATCCGAGCCTCTGACCATCTAAATTGAATCTAGTTCATTTTCTCAACTAGGCATCGGGCCATCCATTTGTGCACCAAAGTAACCACTTAACAAAATACTGAGATTTTGAATCTTTTGTTTGGCCAGTAGATGGAGCCCAAATAGTGGATAGGTGGCAGTAGGACGTGGATATAATAAGCAGGAAATTGTTGTGCAGAAGGGGAATGTGCGGAGAGGGGGTGTGCAGGGAGAATGTGTGTAGAGTTTTTCCAAACACTGACAAATCAACTAAGTGTTGGATATAGAGAAACGAGTGAAAATAAATCTTATGTACAAATTCTTAAATTAAAATTTTCTCCCCAAGTGACATGTGGAAAATTGTGGGCCCCATTTAAGAGTTAAAGGTTTTTGAAGTAGTCTAGTTATCTAGGAGTGCACTAAGTTAAAGCATTTAGTTGTTCAACCCAAATTATAAATTCAGCGAAGCTACTTAAAGAAAATTTTCAAGTGTTATCAAGGTTCTGCATTGAAAGGTAAATGAAAATGCATTTGGAAATCTGTTAATCCATATGTGAACCAAGTGTTGTCGATTACAAAATAGCACAAACTCTAGATATATTAGAGAGGTGACTTAAGACCAAGGTGTTATCCCCAACAACCCCCCCTCCCCCCAAATTGAAAATTTGTGTAGGGCCCCTCCATATTCACCTTACCATCAATCTAAGATCTATAACAAAGAAACTCCTTTTAAGGATGCAATCTAAATAAACCCCTAGGCCTTGAATTTACCTCATAAGAGAAGTTTTCCCCTTGACTATGTCCTATTGTATCGAAGAGTGGAGATTAGGAGATTTTGTACCCAATGAAAACTGTCCACTCACAATTTTCCCTATATCGGTGACTCATTGAAGTTTTCATTATCAGTCTCCTCAAAATACTATTTATTAGAGCTTAGGGATCATAAAATAATAATTTGTCTTGCTTCTCAGTTATTTAATTCTCTTGATTCCCTGATGAAAAAGTTGTACAAGAGACTCCCTCCCTACCCATCTCTACAGTCCATTTTATCGAATGTCTTACATCGACAAGAAACACTACACATAATTTATTATATACACCTCTAAACCCATGGCATTGATGTGGTTATAGTGGTCCAAGGTTGAGAGGATTCCTATAGGTCTTTCATGTGCTCCCATTTCCTAATCCTTCAAAGTATTGATGCCTGCACCTATGTGGCATCAACCTCGGTATACTTTAATTTCTCTACCATATTATTTAGTGGATTTTCTCCTATAGGTTCCATGACTACTCTAAGCTAGCAATTGTATTTTTAATTTGTTTTATTTATACATAGGCAATGTGTTGTGTAACTTTATTTGTTTTTGCATCCAAGTACTAAATATATTAGAGCAAAAAAATTCTAAAATGTGCAAGGGTAAAGGAAAAAATCTCAGCATTGATGAACCTATCGTGCTAGACCCTCATGGGTGAAGTTTTCTAGATAAATGTGTATAAATTGAGGTGTGAATAAACTAAGGAACCAGTGAATGGAACTGTTGAATTGCCAAGGAAAATGTGGGATGCCACCATTGAAATGATGAAGAAATGGGAACTTGGAACCTTATAAATTCTATCCAACTCCACCTCCATCAGACCAAAGCTCTAAGAAGTAGTTAGAGTTAAATTCGACATTGTTACTCAGATAAAAACAATCCAAAAGGTGGATGATGAATCAGTAGATAAGTTTATCGTTATTCCCATCAAAGAGGTGACATGACTTGATTTTTATACCATCAGTATAAACATGGATGTGAAGAGGTTGGGTGATCAAGAAATGAAGGAAAGGAAATATTCACAGAAGATATAAGATCAAAGTATTTCCACAATCCTAGATATCCACCCCACTTAGAAGATGTATTCAAAACATGTAATTTCAAATAAGTCTAAACATATTTGTTGTTCCCAGGGCATTACTAGATGAAGGCCATATATTTGTAATTAAAACCCATGTATAGAGCTATAAAATCCCCTATTATAGGCCATTTTGTTGTATCTAGTCAATAGGCCTACAAGCCTGATCAATCCACATCCATGAATATGTTTTCATCGTCCCTACACAAATCCCTAAGCATGAACTTTCCAAATGTCTGAATTTCTAGGTCTAACTGCTAAAAATCATTGTTTTTAAGCCCCAGGCGCACCCTGCCCCTTTAGCCACCTGTGTTCATCGTTGGTTGCTCCTTTCTACCCTAACGTTGGTCAACACAAGTTGCTCCTTTCTGCACTAGTGCTGGCCAGCACCAGTTGCTCCTTGTTGGTGGTGTGGTGATTATAGAAATCTGGGAAAATTAAAAATATTTTTGAAGCTTCCTCTTATATAAGCTTCCAGGGTTGTTTTAACCATTTACTATGGATAAGAATCTTGAGTTCTATCTGATCCTACCTTGGAGAATTCACCTCTTATCCATTGAGCTCATCCTCCCATCATAAGTGGATCTCAATCTTATTATGGTAAATCCTAAACTACCATCCATCTCCTATAAATTTACTGTCATCCATAACAACAGGGTTGTCTTTTTTAGGTTGATCATGCCCTCGGGTTGTTGCCTTAAATATAATAGAGTCATCATCTTCATGCACTAGGGTGACATTGAGGTATGATTTGTGACAAGGAAAAGTCAACTTGGGGAGATATCTACAAGATAAAATACTATTCTTGATTGTAAACTCTCTTCTATTTCCATTAATACAAAGAGTATATGGTTTTCCTATATGTGTTATGTTACATTTACATTCATGTATTTCAATGTCTTGTTGATTCATTGAACAGAGTAATTGAATTATGCTACAAAGATGTTGTGGATCCTTGGCTTGTTTTAGTTGTATGTGTAGGTTCTAATTATAGCACTCGGAGATACGATTGGAGCTTTCAAACAAGGAGGAAAGTAAATCTTGCGACGAATTCCAAGTAGGCTTCTTTCCCATTCTTCAATTTCTCTAAGGAAAACTTTATATTCCTTGTCTTATGTTGTTTTAGACCAGTCCGCTAGGTCTAGGGAGATTACGTTGTTTTAGACCAGTCCGCTAGGTCTAGGGAAATTACTTTTGTCCGTAATCGTAAATTCTGCATAATATCTGCCACTAAGAGAGGGAGGAATGGAGAAGGGAAAATACATGTATTTTGAGACTGACTGCCTTACTGAAGATTTTCCATGCAATGTTTTGTATTAAATTTATTTCCAATCAATACAATCTTCTTGTTCAAGAGATATATTTTTCATTCTTTTATAAGAATTGTTGATGTTTGCAGTGTCTAAGTCTAATGCATTTCCATATATGTATGAAAATGAATGGATTCTAGCATTGCTGATTGGTTGGCAATAAGGTGATTTGTGTTTCTTTTCTTATGGTTATTAAAGGACCCAATATTTTGGTAAGTATACAATTATTAATATCTTTTTTTTTTCTATTTAAGATAAGGATTCATTTTTTACAATTCATCAGTTCCATTCAGTCTAATAATTATGTTAAGTTCATCCTCAAAGAATTATTATTCAATATAAATCAAGATAAACATAGAGGCAAGGAAAAACAAATTGTAGTTCACATAAGAATTCTTCACTCCTAAGTGGAAATCAAGCCCACATACTAGTCATTACCATCCCAAACAAAATAAATTTTAAATGGGACTTGTGATAAAGTTTCCTCCTATGACTGACAATGATTCCAATGATAGTCACATGCAGGTTTTAACGAGAAATGACACTAGAAGGAGTGTCCCTTCAAAGAACATTGGAATTATTCCTTTGATTCTCTCAATAATATCAAGCACGTGAACTTTCAAAAGTATAAAGTTGTGAGATATGAATGGCCCACAAATAAATTGTTAGAAATCCAGCACCAAATTCATCCTCTTCCCCACATACACTTACTATTCCCCTAACTGAAGTTAGGGCTTTGTACCCATTGGAGCCTCTAGTGGCCTCCACCCAAAACTCATTAGATAATTCTCCTAACCATGCTATCGACCTTAGAAACCATCAACTTACTGACTTACTATGGACCATTAGATGAGTCACTTGCGCTATAGTACATGAATAAGGGTTAGAAGCTATAGAATATAGTTGGAAGTGTAAGAATACAATGCTGAAGCTATATTTTGGATCTAAATCCCTAGAGAGATACCTTTAATTAATTCTCGACAAGCCCCCCGTTGAGTGTTGAATAATTTCCTAAAGAGAAGATAACGAACTTATCAGTGCAAGCTTCTAGATCGTCATCGTCATTGCCCCATTCTCCATACTCACCATTTATTTATTTTCCCAAGGCTAGCTCTCCTTCTAATCACTCTCTACCCCACTCTCTGACACATCATTGGCAGAACCATGTAAACCCAATCATGGCCAATAAATTGTGGTTAGCCCAAGACATCATTGTTATGGTTGGACCTATTCACCCATTACCTGAGCATCCGAAGAAATTACTACCAAAATTTGATCCCGACAAAAATGATGCTCTAGATGATCATATTAAGAAATTTATGTTAGGCATGTGGCTTATGAAAATAGAGCATGAATATGTATTTTTCCACTTATTCACATAAACATTTGAAGGAAAATCCTCCTCTTGGTACTTCTCCCTAACTGTTGGGTCAATTATGAGTTGGGGAGTTTTCAAGATTCTCTTCCTTGTTGGTGAAGATAGGACTCCTAAAATTATCCTCTAGGACTTATCTCAAATGAAGATGAATCGTAAGGAAAATATAAAATATTTTTAATCAGAGATTTCTCCTCCACTATAATATGATTCCTCAAGCTTATTGACCTACGAATGAATTGGTGATTGAATTCTATACCTAGAGTTTTCAACCTTCCATGGCCATGTTCCTAATGAGAGCCAAAAATGCCACCTTACAAGAAAAATTATAGGATGTTGTCAAAGTTGAAAACTATTTGTTGAGTATCCATGGAAAAACATTGGTTAATGAAGAAAAACCATCAACCTCTATTAAAAACAAGGGAATCATATTGGTGGCACCAACTCAAAGGAATCCTCATTCCCTAAATTTTTGTATATAGCCGAACTCAAAGTCACTAATTTTGAATGAATAGCTAGAGAAGGTCAACTTGATATAACAATAAACCCCCTTTCAAGAAGTATAATTTGCCAATCAATAAGACTACATGCCCCCGGATGTGGCCCAATTGCAATGCGTATTTGACACTTTGAATTCATTGGATACTAGATTATACTCAAGGCAGGAAAATCATGAAGGATATGAATTGTGAGTTGAATAACAAAGTGGAGATAAGTTGGGGGAAATCCCTTCATCAAATGGATTGTGGGACGCACATCTCTCCTTAAGTCAAGAAACTAAAGAATTTTGGGCACATAACACCTAAAGAAGAGGTATAATCTCGATAGATAAAGCCCGATAGCGTATCATTACTATGCCCCTAGCTCTTCGGTCTTCCCTTTCGATAGCCCAAAAAAGTATTCCTACAAGCGTCCCATCTTCTAGGTACAATTTTATTGATAATATTAAGAATTAGAAAGCAAACATTTCAATATATGATCTTCTCACTTTGAACGAACTATAACTCCTGAAGGTAATTGAAAATTCCATTAAGAGCCTTGAGTCAAGAAATTCATCTATAAATGTCTCTAATGCTGACAAATTCCTGAAAATGAATTGCTCATCAACAATGCTTCCTTGATAAGATAGAGGTACACCTTTGATACCCCCCCCCCCCCTTTTATTGACCTTTGAAATTTGCAATAAGAATGTTCATAATTGCATGGTCAATTTGGGAGCCCCTACAAATTTCATTCCCCTAACATTTGTGCAAAAGTTAATTGTTCAACCTCGTAAATGTGATACCCACATTGTTTAGCTTGATAGGTCTAATGTTACCATGCTAGGAATCCTTCTGAATGCCTTCATTAAACTAGTCTCTAGCCCCAAATATTTCCATACCATTGACATATTTGTAGTCGACATCCCTAATCACTATGGTTTGTTTCCCAAACAATATTGGTCATGAAATTTGAATGGGTATTTTTCCACTAATTGGTTGCATTGGTGGTTGCCTTTTTTCCACAAAGGAAAAATTCGTAACTTTTCATTAAAAGATAAGTTACATGTTACATATACTGGTAGTGCACTACTGATCAGGCCACGAGAGCCAATAACAGCCATTCCGGCATCCATGATAAACCAATACATAGCTCAAAACAGAAACTATAAGTTACCAATAACATCGCATGTAATTTCGGTGCATAACTTACATATCATAATCAAAATATAAATAAATATACATATAATAGCCGCTGATGAAACATGGGAGATAAAGCAGACAAAAAAAATATCCCCAAAATAGGCTGTTCAGTCAAACAACCCCATGTACTGGTGCCTCCTCTATAAAAGGCTGATGATAATATCAGTAAATCTGATCTCCGATCTGCTCAGTAATGTGCCAAGTACCCCACCTCAGCTCCGTGGCTTCTTTGGACAACTGATCTGCCACTTGGTTCCTAGTCCTGTAAATATGTGCCACGGAGATGGAGTCAAAAAGGATCCTGAGATGATGAACCTCTCGTAGAAGTGCAGACAGTGTGTGCGTATGACAATGAGCATGTTCATTGAACCAATTTATCACAAGAAGGGAATCCCCAAATATCTTAATGGAGTTGCAATTTTTTTCCCGAGCAAAAACCAGAAGGAGTCGAAGGCATTATAGTTCTGCGAAATTATTAAACCAGGTCCCAATCTCATCCTAATATGGTAATGATGATGGTCGTTTAAATACAAGGTTGCACCCCCCCCCCCCCCACAACCATGTGGTTTAGCAGCACCATCGAAATATGCCCAAGGTCTGCATCGATCGGTCAGTTCAAGGACCACGGTCATGGGAGCTTTTTGCAGTTTATCCACAGGCATCAGATTGTAAGTGGCAATGGACACCGCACAGATATGGCCACAGTTGATAGGAAGGCCATTGAAAATGATCAAAGGTAGGTAGGTAGGTAGGTAGGTTGCACATCCTCGAGAGATGAGCGAACTATTGCCACCAATTTAACCACGCATCATGCATAGTGTAACCATTCCAGAGGTATTGGCAGCCCAGACAAGTGGTGACCCGAGCCCGGATCTCCAAAATGACATTGCAGTGAAGAAACAGATGCGTGGCATCTTCACTGTTTGATAGGCAATAAACACAGCGAGATGGTCCGTGAATGGCTCTTTTGTGAAGGAAGTCCATTGTAGGAACACATTGGTTAAGAATGCACTAGAATAGTATTTTGTGCTTGTGTGGCGCGTTCAATTTCCATATGTTGCGCCACCACCATGATTTTTGTGGGGGTTCTCTATGGTGGATAAGAGCCAAGTATCCCAGCTTTGGAACATAATGCCCAGTAGGTGAGCAGGCCCATATTAGTTGATCATCCTTATCAGTGATACGAATGTTTGATACTGTTAAAGCCCATATTTAATTCTGCCATTGCCAATGTCCATCACGAGGGATATCAAGGTGGTCCGCAGATAACCAGGCTTGTCCTTGCCATGTGGTGTGGGCTGGGTCCGCAATCTGTGAAAGGAAGAAGATGTTCCTTCTAGCCAGGTGTTATGTGATGAAAGCAGGTAGTCTATAAAAATCACCACTACCTGACCATGAATCCAAACCAATTTTTACTAATACCCCGGATCCAATCTTCCATGATAAGCCCCTCTGAATGAGCTGGGCTGCTTTAGTGATCGCCTTCCATTTAATAGATGCACCAATGGGTAGCACTATACAGTCCCTGATCCAATCAAGGGTTGACCTGGGCGCAATATACTTTGCAACAATGACATCCTTCCAGAGACTGTGTCCCGTGATAATATGCCAACACCGGTGGTTGCCTTATAAGGGACAAGAGAACAAAATAAAGGTAGACAAGGAGAGATACATGAAGCATGTGGTGACTGATATGGAAGCCCCCAGTGAACATGTCTTGTTTATAGGTAACACTCTTGGTATTTTCTGCATCAGCACCTTTTTTGGAGACTTTTAGGCATATTACTCCCCATATGCGGATTCACCTAGACAATCAAAGCTATTCAATTGTACACATATTTCGAACAATGGTTGTCTCACACCCGATGTAGATGTTGTTGATGTTAAATCATATGTTGAATTATGGCCTTTATTCTTTGACAACTCCAAATCTAAGGAAGGTATGGGTATTGGATGCATCCTCCAAGATCCAAAAGGTAATGAAATTCTTATTACTTGTAGATTGGAGTTCAAGTGCACAAACAAAACCACATAATACAAGGCCTTGATTCAAGGACCCAAGAAGGCGGTGGATCTTGATGTGAAATTTTTAAAGGTATTTGGTGGCTCTGAGATAGTGGTTAAAAAGATACGTAATTTAATTCATTGTATTCCAAGTCACTTAAAAATTTATCAATATAAGATATGGAACTTGATCAACCATTTATTTGCATTCAATATATGTTCTATTCCAAGTTTTCAAGATATTGATGCTAACTTGTTAGCTAATGTCGCCTCTAGACTAATTCCTTCTAAAAAATTCTTCATTGTTTCTTCCTATGTGGAATTGATCTACAGGCCTATGGTTCCAAATAATATTACAAATTGGGAATTATTTGATGATGATGCCCGCATGAAATTCGTCCATATCAGAGATAACAAGGTAGAGATCATAGATCAATTTCTTTAGTGAGCAGTGCTTAGGAAGAAAAATTGATTGATTTCTTGAGCTGGAGAGTACATAGCAGCAGAGACAGAGAGAGCCACAACAACGTAGAGCCAGTGATGTAGTGCCTACGCAGTCACTGTGTAGAGCCAGAAGGGAAGTTGTTTTCTTGCTGAGGATACAACGTTGGGCTAGTACCAGATCCCGAAGAGAATTGTCGGAGGCCAGAAGGCTTCAATTTCCAACCAGCAATGAGACCAGCGCAGAGGTAGAGGGCAGCCATAATTGTGATGCAAATATTGCGTAGAGTGACGCAGTCACTACGCAGAGGCAGTACAAGGTAGTCTAGTCTTGGTTCAAATCAGTGTTGGGTTCCCGTGGAGGAGTGAGGTTTGTCTCAAGATATCTCTTATGTTAGTTTCTTTGTATAATTTGATGGGTGTGTCAATCATAGATTTGTACTCAGAAATATTTACTGCATAATATATAAACCCTCAATGGGTTTTTCCAGGGACATCAGTCCGAAAATAATTGTGTCAATGGTTGTATGATCTATGCTTGTTCAGATTTGTTTCCGAACTTTATTTTTTCCCGTAGTTTATTAGTGTAGGTTGTAGTGTGTTGTACTCAGTATTTGCTGTAGTAAATTGCAAATATATTGTTAAATAATTAACAGTTAGGTGAATATATTCCAGTTGCTACAATAAGATTCCCGACTTTACAAATTTTTCACATGGTATTAGAGCTTGTTTAAGCTGAGTGTAGGCAAGACAAAGAACAGTTCCAATAGATTAAGTGTTGGAAAAGCTGGGGGATCAAAGAGTTGCGTAAGCAGCAAATCAAACTCATAATTTATTGCGCAGTCTAAGCCAGGAGGGCTAGAATAGTAGGAAAATATCTCTCCAAGTGAGCCGATAGAGAGGTAGGATTGTCCCAAATTGTTGTTTGTTTGAGGCAGAGGGAGAAGCGTAGCAGATCAGCAAATGGAGGGACGAAGTTGACTGCGCAACAGTGATTGCTAGTGCAAAGCATTAGGAAGTGTAGATGAAACACAGTTTTGGGTATTTATGACCTCAACAAGTTTTCTTGCCCAAGAAACTCAGATTCCCCGTGTAGTAGCAGCAGATTTTGTGGCTTGCTCCATCAGGAGTGCATAAAGCCAGCTGCGCAGAGGGTGAGAGGCAGCAGATCGACAACAATTGGGTGATATGGCCACCCTTGGATTGCATGAACAAGACTTGCTGGAGGGTGCCTCCAAATATGTAATATGGAAGGCAAAGATCTCCATCCTTCTAGATGAGCATGGCCTCAAGCACTTTATCGACAGTGCTCAGGCTGAACCAGTGGATGCAACACCATTAAGGGCCTTTAAGAAGAATATGGCTAAATCCAAGCGATTGATCCTCGATGGAGTGAGGTATCATATCACTTCACACATCTATAGCAAAGGGACAACCAAGGAGACGTGGGATGGGATGGAGAGATTGTATCAGGGGTCTTCTGAGCAGAAGAAGATGTTTCTCGAGGAGAAAATGCGGACCACCAAGATGTAGCAGGGAGAGCGTATTGATCCACTCCTATCTAGACTTCAGGAAAACTGAGATAAATTGGTTGTCATGGGAGAAGCTCCTAAGGCAACAGAGATCGTCATATTGGACCTCAACTTAGTGTCCGAGGATTACCAAATTTTTTTCCAGAGCATCCTAGGCAGAGAAAACTTGTCGAACTGGGAGTCAATGTGGGCAAATCTTCAGCAAGAAGAGACGCAGAGAGACTTACTCAAGTGTCAACTTGAGGGCACAAGAACAACGGTTTGAAGATCAAGAAGGAGGAGGAATAGAATGTGACCGTTGCATCAAAGGGGAAACAAGAGCAGTGCAAGAGGAAGAAGGATATGTCAAATATCAAATGCTTCCGGTGTAGCGAGATGGGACATTACGCCACACAATGTCCTCTCAAAAAGAGGGACAAGGATGAGAAGCATGATCCTCAGGCCGGAGCAGTGAAGATAGAGGAGGAGGATTTTTCTATGATTGCTCATATACCTCCAAGAGGGAGGTGGGTTGATTTGGAGTTGTATACCCATATATCTACAATATTGGGCAGGATCCCTAAGGAGTCCACCTCTCAGATCATCACCTTTATACATGAGCTCAAATCAGAAGTAGTAGGATGGACATGTGCCAGTTGGTGTAGAGGAGTGCAGAAGTGACAATGCAGTAGTTAGCAGCACAGAGCAGAGTTGCAGCATCGCGGAGGGACGCAATGCAGAGTAGCAACATCGCAGCAACTTCAAAGAGGCAGCGTAGAGGCTAGCAGTAGTCAGAACTTCATCATCGAGATGTAGCATAATTTTCCAATTTTGGATGTATAAAGCAACTGTGTTGCAGTGCAGTAGCAGTTGGCAGTGGCATAGTTAGTAACATCATGAATGCGGAATTTAGAGGGAGTTGGAATACAGATGCAGTGTTGACAGTGGAAGTGTCAGAAGAAGTAGAGATGCAACATTTGTGTAGAGTTGATGGGAAGCATTGTTAGACATCAAGAACGCAGAGGGAGATGCTTCAAAGTCATAACAGTATGCAGCACGGCAAATTGTTAGAGAACATTCCTCGTTAAGAGGGAGTGTTGATTTGGGGTAGCATCATATGTGCTCTAAGTCTCAATTTTGTGTAGAGGCTTAGACACGTATATTTCAGATAATCCATAAATTGTTTGGTGAAATTCCACTCAGATTGTATTATATAGAAATAATTGATTATTTTTAAAGGGACCCTAAGTTTAAACTTAGGAAAATAAAATAATTGAAGTGAATTAATAGAATATGAGTGGGAATGATCTAGAATAAACAGATCAAGTCAAAAGTTAATCTTAGCCATTGAATAGAGATCTAATCTGGGTTGTTGAAGTCTCAACAAGAATACTATAATATTGGCTTGAAGGGTCATTTATAAAACACATTTGGAGATAAAAGGTAGAGATCAAAGATCGATTTCTTTAGTGAGTAGTTTTCAGGAAGAAAATTTGATCAAGAGGTCTTTTGCAGTCAGGGGCAGTAGTTCCGGTTGGAAGGTTTCCGGAGCCAAAGAGTACCTAGCAGTAGATACAGAGAGAGCCACATCAACAGTGCAGAGCCAGTGATGCATTGCCTACGTAGTAACTGCGCAGAGCTAGAAGGGAAGTCATTTTCTCGTTGAGGAGACAATGTTGGGCCAGTGCTAGGTCCCGAAGAGATTTTCCGGAGGCCATAAGGCTTCAGTTTCCAGCCAATAGTGAGACAAGCACAGAGGTAGAGGGAAACCATAGTTGTGACGCAAATAATACGCAGACTAATGTAGTCACTGTGCAGAGGCAGCGTAGGGCAGTCCAGTCCTGGTGTAGATCATTGTCGGGTTCCCGTGGAGGAGTGAGGTTTGTATCATGAGATCTCTTCTGTCAGTTTCTTTGTATGATTTGACGGGTGTGTCAATCACATTTTTGTACTCAAAAATATTTATTTCATAATATATAAACCCTCAGATCTGATGCACCAGTATTCCCACATTGGGTTTTTCCGTGGACATTAGTTCGAAAATAATTGTATCAAATGGTTGTGTGATCTATGCTTGTTTATATTTTTTTCCGCAATTTATTAGTGTAAGTTGCAGTATTAGTATTCAGTGTTGTTGTAGTAAAATACAAATATATTGTTAAAGAATTAAAATGTAGGTGAATCTATTCCAATCGTTGCAATAGGATTCCTAATTTTATGGAATTTCACAGGATACCGAGGCATGTACACAGGAATTTCAAATTACTTCATTGTATCAAATTATATGATGCTCTTTGATACAGAAAGACCCTATATGTCGGACAGGGCGAGAGAATCATTACCAGATGTAGTTGACTAGTTTACTCATAGTGATTCAACGTTTACCGGGTTATTTGGAGCATATAAATGTTCTCATGAGTTTCCCTTATTTGTCGCATACATTGTAGTGTTGCAGGAGATAACATACTAGTTCAAAATGGAGTTATCTAAATCATTACTAAAATCTAAAAAAATATCCATGGTCTAATTTCCCATTATATATAGTATATTATAGTGTGAAATTATTTAAGGTTACAGAGGCCGAAACTAAATAACTCGAATGCCTAAAATTTGGTGTACTTAGGTTCAATAAATATGATTCGAGAGGTATTTCCACCCGACATTGTGAAGCAATCAAGTTTGTATTGTCATACAAAACAATGATTGATGAAGATGAAGAAAATTTAAAACAAATAATTTAATGCAACCAAAGCATTAGAAGCAACAAAATGAATAGGAAATTCCCAACGTATAGATAACCTTGTATCCTCATAAAACGAGTCACAATAAAGTATGGACTGAAAAGAAAGTAAAGTTGCATTAAAGAGGAAAAAAGAGCTGGAAGCAAGGAGGGAGAGACTAAAGAAAGAAGAATAGGAAAGGTAGCCAAAAGGAAAGGAGAGGAGGAATCCAAAAGGAAAGTTGAAGAAGATGCAAAGAAGAAGGTACAGGAAGCAACAAATAAGAAAGAAGAATAATATAAGAAAAAACCAGAGGCAACAAAGAAGAAAAGGAAGAGGAAAAGAAATGAAAGAGGAGGAAGAAAAAAGAAAAAGTGATCCAAATTAGATCATTGTATCTTTTTTCATCCATATCTATGCTTTCAGAGTGGAAAAAGTGGAGGACCAGTCTATGGATCGCTAGGTGGCAGACTCGTTTGAAAAACACGGCTCAAACCTTCCTCGGCGGTTTTAAGGCATAAAATGATGTTTTAGGGGTAAACAATTTGTTTCTTTAGCACAAAACCTTTTTTTTCTGTTTTATACACAACATTTCTTTCAAATCTACACAAAAAATTGTGCTAATCAAGTTCAGATGCAAAAGTTATGCCACTTAGAAGTTAACCTTCCTATTTCATGGAAAAGGGGCTGAAGCCAATGGATTATGATGTAGAATAATTGAGAAGAGTCTATATTTGTTGCCAGATTAATCTCTGTGGACAGCAGAGCTATCTCCATATTGTTACGGCTGGAACCAAATAACTTTAATGCCTAAAATTTGGTGTACTAGTTCAATAAATATGATTCGAGAGGTATCACCATGATTATCGCGGAAGCAATCAAGTTTGTATTGTCATACAAAACAATGAGATTGATGAAGATGAAGAAAATTTAAAACAAATAATTTAATGCAACCAAAGCATTAGAAGCAACAAAATGAATAGAAATTCTCAACGAGTAGATAACCTTATATCTCCTGCTAAACGCCACAATAGTTATGGACCCCTGAAGAAAGCAGTTGCATTAAAGAGGAAAAGAGTCAGTTAGTGAGAGACTAAAGAAAAGAAGTATAGAAAAGGTATCCAAAAGGAAAGGAGAGGAGGAATCCAAAAAGAAAGTTGAAGAAGATGCAAGAAGAAGGCACAGAAGCAACAAATAAGCAGAGAATAGCAAGAAACCAGAGGCAACAAAGAAGAAAAAGGAAGAGGTGAAAAGAAATGAAAGAGGAGAAGAAAAAAGAAAAGATCTAAATCAGATCATTGCATCTTTTTTCATCCATATCTATTTTCAAGAGGGAAAGTGGTGAATTATTTCAGGACTGCTTTTACCATAGACTCAGTTTGAAAAAAACACTTTATCATTGAAACCTTCTCGAAGTGTTTTAAGGCATAAAATGATGTTTTTTAGGGGTAACAATTTGTTTCTTTAGCACAAAACCTTTTTTTCTTGTTTTACACACAAATACTTTTCCAACGACACAAAAAATTGTGTTAATCGAAGTCTGTATGCAAAAGTTATGCCACTTAGAAGTTAACCTTCCTATTTCATGGAAAAGGGGCTAGCCACGTGATTATGATGTAGAATAATTGAGAAGAGTCTATATTTGTTGCCAGGATTAATTCCTCTTGTGGATAAGAGCTATCTCCCTAGTACTTTTACGAGTAACTAGAAACAAAGATCCATTGCATATCTATTTCTCTAGATTATCTATACTTTAAATTATTATAATCATGAAATAAAGAGGAAATGCTCCTACCTTTCAATTGAGACGTTCGATGTAGCCTTTTGCCTTTTGCTCCAAAGCAGTTCCTCAATGCTGAGAAGAACATGCAATCACAAACAACACAAAAGATCAAAGCATCTGATGTATATAATAATCATAAATACTAATCCAACTTAGTGATCAAGGAATCTAAGTATTGACATCATTTCCACACATTCAAAAACAAGACAATGAGAAAAATAGATCCATTTGTATTATCATAAATTAGAAAGAGCAATCTTACAACCAGATGCCTTGATGTTGTACAAATTTCTCCCGTGTGTCTGAGCAATCGTTTTCCTTCAGTCTGATAAGCCTTCCTCTCTAGAATGACCAGCATGAAGTCATGGGCACAAAGGTGTAACCTTCAATGTGTCAACAAAAACTTACTAGCACAAAAACTATGAACTCTATGAACTCTCTCCAGCTTAGAATCTATACAAATCAGTATCTATTCACATTGGTATCTACCCTTCAACCTGAAACTTTAGCTCAATTTATAGAGAGATTGAGGTAGTTTCAGATCCATTAAGAGAGGGATGGGTTCCTACGATGAAGGTATTTGAGTTCCTTGGACCAAGTGATAAGCTCCATGAGTAGAGGGATAAATCTCGAACTGGCATGACTCTAGAGGCTTCCAGTTGGGAGAATATTCGACCAGCTAGGCTTCTAGAAATAACTTTTTATTTTTACTTGCTTTTCACGGGGGTGTGCAGGTTTTAGTGGCGAACAAAGCGGCGATCGCCGCGGCTAATGGAAGAAGCATCAGTGCATGCACAGGAAAAGGCTCTGAAAACCGTGCAAGCAATCTTTTAAGGGTTTTACAGAGCTTTTCTCCAATTTCCAAGACTTGATTCTGGAACATGAGTTTTTTTTACCTCTAAGGGAACATGATATGGATGGTGATAGACCCATATGAACTGTCAAATGTCGTGGTGACAAAATGAGATGTAACATATTACTCCCTAAAGTGCAAAGTCTGAGAAAGTTTTTCTAAAGAGTGAAGCACTTTATCATTCCAAGGATTGGATTGGAGACACTGGTCGAAAACCTGTAAAAACATTCAATGCAAATATATATCATTACTGAGGTAGGAATTCCCATGCTCAGAGCAAAAATAACTAAGTTTTCTGGTACATATATGATTTTAATATTACATCAAAAAGTAGACACAGTATGGGCGCAACCATCTGTCATAAGAAGTCTATTGTATCATGAATACATAACTCCTCACAGCCTGGATGGGGGAAACTAGATCTGGGGTCTTGATTTTCACTTCTCAAACTAGTATGGATCTATCCATGTGATCGATTGTGTTGAAGTCGAAAATGGTAGAAACCACTTGATTACTAGTCAATGATGAGAACCGTTAACAAGCGTGAGAGAAACCACTAATAATGACAATGGTTCTCAAAGTACTTCAACACAATGTATGAAGTGTGAATGAATGATTTGCAGTCAAACACTCATAGAATCATTCAATCGAAGGTAAATTATGGAAACCTATCGTCGAAGGTGAGAAACCTACCATTAGGGCATGCAGATTCCAAGGTATTGATAGGATTCTAAATCAACTTTCTAGATAATGAGCTGATGTCGATAGAAAGTGATCCGTTGCAGGAAATCCTATGATACGAAACCATTTTATCAAGTTTTGAAGAAATGATTTGCAAGGACTAACTCAGGGATGGTCAACGCGAATGGAGACCAATGTTTGCAATGAATGGTAAACTGAAATTTCTCTTGAAGACATAACGACACTGTAAATGGCTTGGCAGCATTTGACTCAAATATAATACCCATAAATCGGCTGAAGACTTTCAGTGTGGTTTTATTAACTGTAAGACAAAGGATTTCCAAACCTAGGTACAAGTGTGAAAAAATGTCATGTTCAAGAGCGACATGCTTCTTTCTAAAACAAGGACAATGAATGGATTCTTTTTCTCACTTTTTCCCCCACCATTACTGGCAAGTACCTCTTTATTTTTTTCAAGCTTGAGGAGGATAACATTTGCTTGTTGTGTAAGCTCATCCTTTGGATGAGTCCATATTAGTATTAAAAACTAACCCTAAGAAGGAGTAGTTTAGTCCTGTTGTGATCGGCAGGTCCTGTACTGTTTAATTTTAACGAGTCCAGCATAGGATTAACTCAGTGTTTTTCAGTTTTAGGGAGTCAGATGAAAAACATAACTAAACTCCATAGTTTTATTTTTCGTAAATTTAGTCCCTCAAGCCTGCAAAAGGATAAAATAATGCAGGATAGAACTATGTTGACCATGCTTGGTCAACGTATACCTTTTTCGTAAATAGTCCAATTCAGTCCAAAAAAGGGGTAAACTTATACTGAATGGACGATTGTTCATTTACTTTAACGAGTTTGAATATTTAAGTACTTGACAATATTTTAATGTTTAGAGAGTATGGAAAGGGCTTAAAAGAGGAATCCAAGGTTTTGCTTTTTCGTATTTTTATAGAGCCCGAAAAAGTGATAAAAGTCTACTCAATGTCAAAATGATTCTTTCAAAAAATAACTTGTTTCCTGCACAAAAAATCAAAAAACTACAAACATCTGCTCTCAAAATAGGAAAAACATTTTGATTTTGACTTCTAAAGTAAACATTAATAAAAAAATATTATTTTGTTCATTTAAAACTACAAAAAGAAGTTTAAACAAGTCATTTTCACCTTTTAGTTTTTAGAGTAGAGCAGAAAGAGTTTTTGCCCTAAATCTTTTGGAGCTGATATCAGGAGAACCGACCAACTATTCCGAGAACTGTCCACGCCAGGTATTCCACATCATAATTATCTTTGTTTCCACCCGTTTAGTTTTTTATTTTAAGTTTTTAGGGCATTTTTTAAGGGCAAACAAGGTTTTAAAATCCGCCCTCAGGAGTGCGCAATTTTTCATGGAGAAAACCGCGCACCCCGATGATTTTTTAATAGAAAAATCATCGGGCCGCCACAGGTTTTATGTGTAGATCGTGTGCAAAAACACACTGTGTACACACAAAACCTTCGCAAGCACGGTGGGGTTTTGAAAAACATGTTTCTCTCCACAAAAATGGCTCAAAATTCTCCCAACTGATTTCTAATGATTAAATTGACGGTTTGTAGGTTGTAAATCATGTTGGAATGGCGAGAAAGAGAGCATGAACTTGTAGAAAATGAAGCCATAGATGATCCGGCAACAATTTTCACATTGAAAAATTGTGGCTTGTATAAGTTTTGGGCGATTCAAGGTATGAAAGCACAGGTTGAGTTGATGACCTGACTAGTGAATGTTTGGGATGTTCAAGATCAATGTTTCATCATTGGAGACCATAGGTTGGTGATCGAGCCAGAGGTTATCTATTTCCTCACTAGATTACCCCACAGAGGGAGGGACATTTCCTTGTTTGGGACAATACCAGATGGTCTTCCCACTGCTTCTTACATGGCTTAATATTGTACCCGGGATTCAGAGTTGAAGGATGGTCGCATTGATATCAAAAATATTGTGCGACTAAACCTTAATATCGTTGCATTCACCATTACCAAGTTGTGTGGGAGTGCAACTCTGCATGTGGCTACCAAAGCACAAATGTAGACTGCATTTGAATGTTCCGGGGGGACAATTTTCAATTGGAGTGAAGGAGTGTTGGCTAACATGAAGGTCCAACTTTCGAGAGCTAAGAAGGGGTAGTTGAAAAAATTTGGCTATGGAGCCATTCTTGTGTCTTTCTCTTTGGAGAGGATCCCACTCCTTGCACCTCAGCAGTCTCCGGTGGATCCACAGGACCTAGGGAACCACATATGTTGCGTTGGGTAGCATTGATGGCCCACCATGGTGGCGATGGCGGTGCAGTGGTTCACTTTACTCTTCAGTTCTTTATATGGCTTAAGAACCAGATCTTCATGATTGAATATTTTCATATGTAGGGATGGATTTTAGAGGTGACCCATACACATCACTTACACCAGGGGCATAGTGGGATGCATCAGGTAAGCAAATCATTTTGAAGTTTTTTATGTTATCTAATTTTTATTTGATTTTATATCATCCAATACTAATAAAAATTTTAAATGGAGATGTTGGTCCAACACGACCAACAACGCTTTGTCGCTTTGATAGGTGAAGAGTACAACCTATAGCAGGCCCACCACATAACGATGCGACAAAGATCCTTGCAGAGCTGGAGCACAACCTAGAGAGGTTGACTATTGATTTTCCAGAGACTAGGACAAATGATATACCTCTCAGGCTTCAGAGACACGTGACTAGTGTCCCGGGCCCATTTAGGAGATTTTTGCGTAGGGTGGCACATGCCATAGTTTTCTATCACGATCGTCATCATGGATAGCTGATGGTCGATCTAGATTGACATTTTGTTTTTTGTATAAGTATCTCTTAGATCATAAGGTGTTTGAAACCTATGATCACAGACGATGTAATATTTTTTGACACACAACTAATTTAACCTAATGATATTACTACTTCCAATCTCTGTGTATCTTGTTCAATATGAACTAAATATTGTTTTGTTTTACTTTTAATGTTGCAAATGTCTATTTAAAACTCGATTAGCTAATGCATCATCCAATGTGTTTAAATTTCTTGAAATTTGTTGATATTCAATATAATCAAATTGTCTTTCCAAGAGACAAACCCTAAAAAATATTCTTAACAAAGTTGGATTTCTGATAGCGTAAACACCATTTAAATGTAATACAATGAGCTGCGAATATAACCTAACAATCAAACGCTGAATACCAAATGTGATGGCATCAGATAATAGCTCAATGACTGTGCTATATTCTACAATATTGTTCGTTGTTTGACCAAGTCATATCCCATGAATAAAGACTAACTCATCGGTGGGTGAATAGATAACCCATGCCACGAAAGAGATGTTCTGTGTACTACGACAAGCACCGTAAGCAAAGCCAATGTAAGTTTGAAGGAATGTCAACATCTACAATATCAAGAGTAATCAAGATAAGCAACGAAAGTAGCAAAAGTTGTTAAGAAAAAATAACTAATCCTAAGGCACACTTTTCTAATCTAAGGCACATCGTTCTAAATTTGTAACTAATGTACAAGGATGATCTTCACACGAAGATTCATGCATAATATCTCTTGAGATAAATACCATTTTTGGTTTTATCTAAACAGACATCGTCATAATCAATTAATTCATAGGCTCCTTTTTCAAGCACGCTCTTAACAATATAGGGACCATTTTTCGAATTTACCAGTGCCTAGTTTGTCATGAGCTTGATATTATAATATAACTAGGTCACCTTCTGAATATATGCGAGGGTTAACACTTTGATCATACTGATATTTAACACATTTTTTATGAGCCTCGACAGCTAATGCAGTAGTGCGACGAGTTTCATCTAACTCTGCTAGGTATAGAAAGTGTTTCTCCTCTTCAGAGGTAGCTGGTAACAATTCAATGGCTAATTTGAGTGACGGTATTTCACATTCAATGGGTAACACAACTTCCAAACCATAAACAAGCTGAAAAGGAGTGAACCCTGTGGCCATTTTTACAGAGGTACGGTATGCCCATAATGCCGAAAAAATAATGGTATGCCAATTAGTTTTATGAGTTCTGACAATCCCTTTAATCATATGGGTTAAAACCTTGTTGACGGCCTCAACTTGAGCATTAGCTTGTGGGTAATATAGTGTAGAATTATCGTGGTGTAGGCCACGTTGATCAGAAATTTTGGTCATCATAATGTTTCAAAAATGGCTTCCATGGTCTGTAACTATAGCTTGAGGGACACCGAACCGAGCAATCACGTGATTGAATATGAAAATTGTTGCAATTTTTCCGCCAGCAGCGAATGTAGGCATCTCCTCGGCCCATTTGGTAAAGTAATCTACGACGAGAATAATATACCCATGCCCCCCGACCAAGTGAGGGTTACATGTGATGAAATCGATGCCCCATTTGGAGAAAGGACCAACAACAATGATTGGGTGAAGAGGAGTTGGAGGTGCACGCATATTTCGATAAAAAATCTAGAAATTATGGCATTTTCTAACCACGAGAATACAATATTTGAATAAAGACGACCAGAAATAGCTAGCGAGAAATATCTTTTGGGCTATGGAAAACACAGACTTATGACCACCACACACTCCAGAATGACAATCATTCAAAACCCTTTCGGCTTCTTCATGAGTTATACAACGTCGAAAAACATAATCGGCGCCACGACGATAAAGAGTGTCACCAACAATATTGTATTTTTCAGATTGGTATCGAATTATCCGTCAATCTGATCATGAAATCTCTGGCCAAAAGGTTTGGGTTTGGAGATATATAATGATATCCCCAAAAAAAGTATCTAACGTACTGATTAGAAATAGAGATTCATCAGTGAGATGATTTTCTACCATCGTCAGATTCAGTATTGGGAAAATCACACATAAGTTCGATAAATACTAATGATTTCTTAGACTTGGATTTCTCGAACTCCAAATCAAACTCTTGCAGGATAACGATCCATTTAGAGTATTTGCCCCCGAGCAATTTTTTCGTCAAAATATACATCCTCGGGTTGCAATTAGATATCACTGTGTTTTTGCGTAACAATATGTAATGACGGAAACGTTGGATAGCTTGAACAATTGATAAGGCCAATTTCTCCACATGTGAATACTTTATTTCCATCGGGATGAGATTTCGACTTAGGTAATAAATCACATGTTCGTTGTTAGAATCATCCTCTTGAACTAGAACCATTCCAATCGTGGAATCAGATGCAGCCAAATACAAAAAATTATCCTGGTGGTAATTGGGTGGATGAGATAACAGTGCATGGGTCAACACGTTTTTAAGTGCATCAAAATATTTATCAACAATATAGTCCCAAATGAATGGAACATCCTGTTTCAACAACCAAATAAAACCTTTCATTAACTTGCATAGTTCAGGATAAAATGACGCAAAAAGTTTACTTTTACCTACAAAATTTGGAGTTGGCGAAGAGTGGAAGGAGGAGGTATATTAAAAATAGCCTCAACCTTTGATGGATCGACACGAATGCCTTCTTTTGACAAAATTAACCCAAGTAAACGTCCCGATTGTACACAAAATACACATTTGTGCAGATTCAAACGAATGTTGTAATGCATACATCTCATAAAGATAACACGTAAGTGTGTAGGATGATCTTGTTTGCGTAAAGAATGAGCAGGTAAGTCATCCAGGTAGGGTTGTACAATATGTTTGATATCGTGAAATGCATAAGACATAGCTCTTTGAAAAGTTGTGCCAACATTTTTTAGTCCAAAAGGTAATTTACAATATGAAAACATGCTCCATGGACATTTAAATTTTGTTTTAGGTTGATCAGCAGGGAGTATGTTGATTTGATTGTAACCAGAAAAACCATCTATAAACGAGAAAATTTTGTTTGCAACACAATCATCAATAATTTGGTCAATATACAGGGTAGGATAATTATCTTTAGGACAAGCCTTGTTAATATCCCGATGATAGACACATACTCTGATAGTCCCTTGTTTCTTCATTATGGGAACTGTGTTAGATACCCAATTCGTCAAACGAATAGGATAAATAGATCCTACACGTAGTAATTTTTCAACTTCAGCTTTGATTGCAGCAGCTTTCCGTGGATGCATCAGACGTAATCACTGTCTAAAAGGCTTAGCATTCGGGCATGTCTTAATTTCATGAATAACAATATTAGGATCAATATCTGGCATTTATTCATAAGACCAGGCAAAAATGTCTCAGAATTCTTGAAATATGGCTTTGTAGAGTTTGATCTCTTCAATCGAGCAAGAAGCACCTTTATGAATGTTCTCAATTATTTTGGGTTTAATTGATATGTCAATCGGAAGTGTAGAGGTATTTCCCAAAATTTTCTTAGAATCTGAATGAACAATGGATGTAGGATTTTGAGATTCCTTGACATAATCAATTGTAAATATGGATGAAAAATCATTCTCAAGTTTATCAAGGTCAGGTAAAAAATAATATTGATGATGGAGATTGTCTCATGGCAATTTGTACGATGACAAGATTTCTCGGATATTTTCATCAGTTGAAAATACTTGTTGAAAAGGATCCGGAAACGATGTCAAAGTTGAGCTTGATAAAGAAGATGATTCTTCACTGACCACATTCATTTGATCAGTAGAAGTTGATGGAGTGTCAGAACACGATTGTACTCCTACATATGCCAATTCAAAAGGACTTAAAGGCATATCGCCACCATAGGAGTCCAATTTTGATTCTAAAGGCACATTCCATGTGCCATCAAATGACATTGTGCTTGATGTGATCATATTGATATTGGCAATAGTTCGCGGTATGTTTGGGGAAGGTATAGAGAAATTTCCCATGAGAGGAATCCTTAACTAGTCCTACCCCAACATCTTTGTAAGGGATAACCGTTTTTTCGACATGCCAGATACTATCTGTAGAAGTAGGGTCTGAAGCAAAATAAGGCAACTGATCAAATTTAACAATCTTTCCTTTATGAGGAAACATTATCATCCGAAAGACTGATGAAACAACAACAGTCATAGCATAAGACCAACTTCAACCCAGAAGAAGGTTGTAATCAACAGGGGTATCAACAATTTCCACCTCTAGTGTTATGGTTTTTCCTTCTACTTCCATTGGCAGATCCTGGAGTATTCCGAATGGGCGAAAACCTCTTCCATCAAAGGCTTTAAGGATGATTAGTGATTGGTTTATTGTCGGAGAACCAAGAGTTTTCCAACAAGCTAAGGACATAATGCATGTAGATGCCCCCTCATCAATTACTATGCGAAAAACTAGCCTTGATTTGACTAATATTAGAATTTGGAAAGCCATTTGATGTGGGAGTCTAGGTACAAAATTTTCAAGATCAAGGAGAATTAGATTTGAGTCTTGAGGATCAACCGCTCCTATAGTTTATAATAGTAATTTCCTCTAATCTGGACAAGATTGTAGCACCTCAAGGGCCGACATTGTTGAAGGGGATATGGCCAGATATTCAATAATATTGTAATGCTGAGCAGCTCTCCCATGTGGATTGAAAGCTGATTTTAGAAGTACACCTTCGGCAAGCGGTTTAATCACTAAATAAAGGTTAGGTTTCTCGATTTGCAGTGGTTCAGAAACCGAAGGAGTTGATAATAGTGGTTGAATGAATGATTCAGTTTCTTTACCATTTACAGGACTCTTAGATCCATATTCTTGAGATTGTGTCACAACCATGACCTGGGACATCATCAAAATATCTACCGATGAATTGGAAGAAGATCCGATCATTTTTATATCTTGAGATGGAAAAGGATTTTTTAAGACAGCAGGTGTGGATGAACCTTTGACAAATTTGGATACCTCGGCAGGATGTGGATAGTCTTTGGTGTAGTGATCCTCATCACAGATAAGACAAGGATAACGAGGTTTTCATTTTTCGTCTAATGGTTTGGTTTTCTCAGCTTTCTCTTTGGGAGAAGTGTTTTGTTTATTTTTGCCCTTCCCCTTCTTCTTATTTCCATATTTAGATTTTGTTGTAGATGAGTCTATGACATGAATTTCGGCAGAATTTTCTAGGGAAGGGTCTCCTTTGGGTGAATCTGGTAGAGTTATGATTTGAGGAGTAGATTTATATGATTTATTCTTACTCTTTGTAGTATTAATTGTACCAATTACACCATATGCATAATGAGAACCGGAAGGAGTTATTGTAAGTTGACCTGGGCATTGTAAATCAGGAATTTTTTCATATAGAGTACTGGACTATGTGTAAATGAGGTCTAGGTATTTCGCTTGAGCTATGACCTGTTCTTCTATTACAATGCCTCCTTTAGCTACATCCTCAGTAATCTTTGGAAGTAATGATTTAATGAACCATTCTGCCAAAATTTGATCCGGAATGAAAACTTTCACTAAATGTCGTCTACGTCGCCATTCGTGTATGTGATCTGAAATTTATGTAGACGTACTCTGTTTTAATGAAGTTAAAAGTTTCGTTCCATTGTCATAACAGAATGGAAAATGAAAATGAGTTAGGAAGGTTATTGCTAAAGCGTTGAAATTATTGAAAGAGCCACGTGGTAACTCAATGTACCACTTTGCAGCTAAGCTGATCAATGTTCTCTGAAAAAGTCTCAAACGAATGGAATCATCGATTAAGGAGTTGGATGTGCACCACAGATGATAAGTCATCACATGATTTGAGGGGTATTCTCCTTATTTTCCTTCAAAATTTGGAATATCACTAGGCAACTTAGTTGGAATTTCTGTCCAAAATGGAAGATAATAAATTGGATCATTCGTCAGCTGAGACAAGTCTGGTAAGTCTAAAGTTGCAATGAATAGTAACCGACGGTTAGGGTCTTACTGTGAAAACTGATAACCTTGAGGAACAATACCAGTACCCAGAAGAGTATATCCAGGATAACCTGGGATAGCCTGAGCAGATGGGATTGGAATACCTCCAGGGTACCCAGGGTTAGCCATATCGAACTAAGGTTGAGCTGGTATTTGATATGTATAACCAGGGTATGGTCGACTCTCGTAAAGTGGATTTTGTCCCATTTGTCTATATTGAAATTTCCCTTGGAATGGTTGAATCTGAACAAAATGTCCTTGAAAGGTTTGACCTGTAAAAGGCAGACTTGTTTGAACCGTAGTTGCACCTGGTTGTCTTACAGAGGTTTGGGGGGTAGAATGAACTATAGGTCTAGTTTGATGAGCAATAATCTAAGGGATTGCCTGTGTAATAATTGGTGTTGTTGTTTGAAGTGTTGTAACAATAGGTGTTTGAGAAACTCTAGGAACATGTGTACTTGGTTGTTGAATGGAAATTTGCGTAGTAGATTGGATAGGAGTACTTGGAGTACTCGAACCAACTTGCTGACTACTATGCATAGATACCTGAGGGGTAATTTGAAGTGCACTCTGAACAGGATGTTGGACTTGGTTAAAACCAAATTTTCCAGCTGGCTGAGCAGGTTGATTATAAGGTACTTGTAAAGTAGGTTGCAAAGATTGTTTATTCAACAACGGATTCCACATAGTATTAACACCTGGGTAAGGAGCTCCCATCAAAGGTTGTGATGCATAAGGTTGACCATAACCATTTTGAGGCATTGGAACATAATTTTGATAATTACCCGGATAGTTTGATCCTACAACCGATGGATAAGTTCCAGTAAAAGGTTGCCCTCCTCGAAAGGATAGTTTATCTTGATAAAACTGCTGCCCTTGAAGAGGCTGCTACCCTTGGAGAGGCTGCTGCCCTTGAAGAGGCTGTTGCCGTTGGAGAAATTGTTGCCCTTGAGGAGGTTGCTTCCCCCCAGGAGCTATAGAGCCACCTTGAGAGCTAGCTTGTGGAATATTTACGGAAAACATATAGATATGTTCCGTTGTCAAAGATTCGGTGGTAGATTCATAGAGACCAGTTAATTGTGTTAAAGTTTCAGAAGATGGAGATGCTCCTAAGAAAGTGCCAGAGAGCGATTGGTACCCACCAGGAACCAATGGACCACCATGCAAAAAAAATTATGGTGATGAAGAAAACATAGATGACTCAGTAGACATGCTTAATGAAGCCATGTAACTACCTCTGGGTATAGAGTAAAAATGGATGCGGCGTGGCGAATAATTGTAACTAGAGTTATGCAGAAAGTCGGTGATTTGATGATACCAAGGATCCGGTCTAAAAGTACTGTAAGGGTAAATATGTTCACTAAACCTTAGATCTAAAGATTCTTGACGCGAAGGAATTGTGATCTCTTCTTTCGTGTCAAAAATTTCTTCAATACTAATTAGGACAGGAGGAATATTCTCAGTAATAAGAAGTTTCACTCGAGGTGAACGAGGACAACCAGGAGTCCGGGCTATGAAATCCGAAGGTGACTCAGATGAAGTAGATTCAGATTCAGGTTCAACTATTTCAGGCTCAGTGAATTGAGTATCTGACAATTCACCAGTAACAGATTCAACTGTAATTAATTCGGAAATTTCTGGTTGTTCTTGATCTTTTTCAATTACCCGAGGTTGATTAACTTCGAAATTGGGATGTATTACAATGGAGGTTTCTCCTTGTTCATTAGACCTGGTTCCTGATTGTTGAACTCTTTCATATTTGTTTTTTTCCAATTGACTAGGTGTATATTGAGGGGGTTTCCCCTGCATTCTACGTGAATGTCTCGGTAATTCAGCCACGATTAATATTTTAACACATGAAATCAAAAAATTTCAAAAGAATACACCTAAGGTCGGTAAGAAAAATCAAGAAAATGAATACGCACCTACAAAATCTAAGAGACAAACCACACACAAACAATATGTTTCCACAATCAAAGCACTAGTTGGTGATGAAATCTAACATCGCAGAAATTAATGGGGAAAACTAGCGGTTGGAACAATTACCCTAACAACCTCCTTAATGAAACAGTCTAGTGCAAGTACCTCCACTATGCCATCTCGAAGTGAAGAGTACCCTCCGGAAAGTCCAAGTGAGTCTAGCCAACGTCTGTTCCAGGTACAGTGGGACCTTCCCTCCACCATTACGTTGGGAAAAATCCTAAATATTATGGCCACTAAGGTCACCAACTAAGACAATTGCACATGGGGGGGAAATTTACGATCCGATATACACGCAAGGGCAGAGTATCAAGCTCAATCCCCTTGAAAGCTCCTCGACATGGTAAATCTGAGGTTTGATAATAAGTGATCCCAGGCTCCTCGACAATGGTTAATCTAAATTTTATTGTTTGTATTACGTGCACGCCTTCTATCTTTACCAATGAAGTAGGTACGATTACCTAACTAGGTTTGACATGACCTCGTGCTTGAATCTTTTAAGAAGAGCTTCCCAGAGTACAAATGAAAAAATTGGATTTCCCTACCGCAAGATGTTACTTGTTTGTTTTAACCGCTTTGGAATGTTTATTACAACCTATTCCAAAACACCAGCCTAAGCTAAATTGGTGGAATGAGCGCTAGAAAATGGAAAAATGTCTAGATTGATTTTATTAAGCGTTGTATTGATTTGGTTGTTATTTAATGCCAAGGGGTATGGAGATGAAACTTGTTGATATTGTGAGCTGACTCAAAAGATTCTAAATGCATCGATATGAAAAATGAAACTCTTTTACTTATATGAATTCTATTTAGGAGAAAGTTGAAAAAAAAAATTGAACTCAAAAGCACAAGCTTCCTCAAATAAAATTCCTTTTCAAAGAGAAAACAATTTCGTTAAGAACATAATTTCCAAACATGATCAATTTCTCTTTTGCGAATAAAATTCCATTGATTATGAAGTCAATGAGAAAAAGAGATCCATATGTATTATCATAAATTAGAAAGAGAAATCTTAGAACCAGATGCCTTGATGTTGTACAGATTTCTCCCGCGTGTCTGAGCAATCATTTTCCTTCAGTATGATAAGCCTTCCTCTCTAGAATGACTAGCATGAAGTCATGGGAACAAAGGTGTAATCTTCAATGTTTCAACAACAACTTACTAGAATAGACACTATGAAATCTATGAACTCTCTCTAGTTTAGAATCTATACAAATCAGTATCTATTCACATTGGTATCTACCCTTCAACCTGAAACTTTAGCTCAATTTATAGAGAGATTGAGGTAGTTTTAGATCCATTAAGAGAGGGATGGGTTCCTCCCATGAGTGGATTTGAGTTCCTTGGACCAAGGGATACGTTCCATGAGTAGAGGGATAAAGCTCAAACTGGTGCGACTGTAGAGGCTTCCAGTTGGGAGAATATTCCACCAACTAGGCATCTAGAAGTTACCTTTTATTTTTACTTTCTTTTCAGGAGGGTGCATAGGTTTTAGTGGTGAACAGAGTGGCGATCTCCGCAACTAATGGAAGAAGCATCAACGCATGTGCAGGAAAAGGCTATAAAAACCACGCAGGTAATATTTTAAGGGTTTTACAGAGTTTTTCTCCAATTTCCAAGACTTGATTCAGGAACGTGTGTGTTTTTGACCTATAAGGGAACATGATATGGATGGTGATAGACCCATATGAACAGTCAAATGTCATGGTGACAAAATGACATGTAAAAATATTGTAACTATGGTTAAGAGTTGAGGTAGTCAAACCTAACCACTAGTAGTTAACACGTTGTGTTATAATCATGCCACCGGGAGGAAAAGGGGTTCCATTCTTTCGAGTGCATTTGTTCCATAGTTGAGTAAAAATAAACAATAGAGATAGGAGGTAGAGCACACATAGAGGATTTTTGCACTATAGCATCCCATGATCCACATGCCATACTTCTTTATATTTGCAGCCATATTTCCATTCAAATAAAGAGAGCACATCAACCTCACCTTCGAGATGGGATTTTCTCCTGAAAGGGTTTCCCAAAGCATATCTTGTGTCAAATATGTGTGTGAGATTTCATATTTTTGTTCTCTATTTTATGCAAAATTTAAATTCGTATGCATGCACTATTAACAGTAAAACTACATATCCAAAAATCTAATAAAATTGTAATAATGTAGAATTTCATATTTTAAATAGAATATTATCATATTTGTTGTGACGAACTATCTAGTGTAATATCCATGGCAGTTTACAGATAAAAAATGGAGGAAGAAATTAAATGAAAGTAAGAAGAAGAATTGAAGAAGAAACAATAAGAATTAATGAATAAAAATCAAGAGGAAGAAGAAAAGAAGAAAGAAGAAGCGAAGATGGCCTAAGAAATTTGAAGAAGAAATAATTGCCGAAGAACTAATAGAAAAGCAAGTAGAGGAAGCTAGGCTAAACGAGCTATCATAAACAAGGAAGAAATATTGATACCTAATCTAGATGTCAGTCCTCCCGCACCTATTATTAGTGAAAATTTCCCACTTATAGAAATGGGAATTTTCTTTGAGGAGGAGGATTGAGTATTGGATTTTTCAAGTTTTAGAGTTGATCAGCTCAAGAATAGGATTTCCCAGGAAAGAAAAAAGTACTTGGAAAAGAAACTAGGCAAGCCCATAATATTTACTATGGAGAAGCACATAGTGATGGATACCATTGTCAATCCTATAGCAATTTCATCTATGGGGTCTGCATTCTCCACTTCCATGGAGAAGAACATATAACACCTGGTAAATGAAGTAAAAGGGTTGAAATAAAACTTGGCTATTTCACAACAAGAAAATGGAAAACTATGTGCAGAAAACCTGAGTTTGTCATTGATAAGCACCCACAAGGAAGATTTTTAAGTAGGAATGTTAGATGAGATAACGGTGGTGGAAGCTGTCATGAAGTGGGTCTATGATGAAATAATTGTCCTTCATAAAACAATGTCCACACTGCCATAGATGCAAGAAGAGCTAAAGGAGTTGAGAGAATTAATGAAGTAGGTCTTCACAACATCAAATTACATATATGGATGGAGCATTGAATATCTTGATGCACCAAAAAAACTACCAAGAAAATATAGAATGAGCATAGAGAGGGACAATGTAAGAATTAGAATGTTTGTGCAATCACATGATAGGTTGACTAGAGATATGAGTGTAGGAATTAATGTGTATATCCTAAAATTCTCATGAAATTTACTAAGTCACAAGACTAGAATCTACTTCTACTGATTTGCAGAAACAAATTCATGATTGAGAACACAATTCAATAACATGAATCAAGATTCAACACACATACACAAAGATTTATCTAGAAGAAATCAACTACTCCAAAACCCCTTACTATCTGTATTGCATTAGTTAAAGAATCTGGATGAATACAATATGCTCTGCTCAACCTGCACTTGTATCTTCTAGTCATTGATTGACTGGCTGAACCTAGCCAATACCTAGGAAAATTTCAAGCCTTCCCAAGCTCCTAATTCCTTGCGTTGGTCCTCAAGGAATTAGCCTCTATTATTTATGAAATTTCTCAATCTGGTTTGCACAATTCCATTAGGTCGTTCTCTTACTGAATGTATGACTTGTACACCTTGGAATAGTTTACAACTCATAGTACACTTCCCTTGAACTCCACTCTCAACTAGGTAACTTGAATTTCATGCATGCATGAGCTCATTTAGGCTGATTTATTAGTTAATTGGTTGAGAACTAAAGTTGCACCCCACTGCTAGAACTCCCACTAGTTCCTCCAACAGTTGTAACTATTTAACTAACCATAACTCAATTTAACTGAATTTAACAAATAAAATTAACTCAATCTAGGGTCCTAAAATTTAGGAATCATTGTACACAACTCAAGTTCATCCCTCAAATATAATTTACTAAGCTAACTTAGTGATAAGAACTCAGTTAACTCATTCAAGTTGTTTGGCGATGTGGAATTTCGAATTTCTCCTAATTTAACCAAGGGAAAATTAAATTAGGAATTTTTCTTGCTGCATTTTCAACACTCCATCTAAGAAAGAAAGGGATTATCAGATACCCCAATCCTGCTTCTATGGAACTCGAATTTTCCTCTTGATAGTGTTATTTTTTTATTTATTTTTTAAATTTCAGCATCTTGTTTCTCTTTCAGAATGTACTGCAACAACATGATCTGCCTCTGCACACAATCTCGAAGATGGTGGTACCGAATATCTATGTGCTTGGAACGATCATGAAAAACTGGATTCTTATAGATTTTGATACAATTATTATTGCCACAGTAAATCACAGTAGGCTCCATCATTTGACCAAATAACCCAACAAGAATCTTCCTCGTCCAGATAGCCTCACAAGTTTCTTGACTGGAAGCCAGGTACTCTTCTTCTGTTGAACTGAGTGCAACTAATATCTGCTTCCTGTTCTACCAAGAAATTGTTGCTAAACCAATACTGAAGATTCCGCCTGAAGTGATCTTTCGATCTCATGGAATTCCAACCCAATTTGCATCTGTGAAGCCTTGCAACTTCACTCCCTCTGTCTGTATGTACCAAATTCCAAATTGAGTGTTTCCTACGAGGTAATGTAGTACATGTTTAGATTCATTCCTAAATATTTTGGTTGGTTGAACCATGGCTTGGCTCAACTGATTGACCGCATAAAAAAAATATGGTCGTGTGTTCACTAGATACATGAGTGAACCCACCGAATGCCTGTACATGGTAGCATCCACTTCCTCACCTGAAGTGACATCCTCTTTCCTCCAGTTGGTCGCTATAGGAGTCTCCATGTGTTTTCATTTATGAGGTATCTTGTTGGCATACTTACCCTAAGAGACAATCAGTTCCCCTTCTCTCTGCCATACTTCAAAACCAAGGAAATAGTGCATCAACCCCATGTACTTCATCTCTAACTCTCTTGTAAGGTCATCCTTGCAAGACCTCATAAGGTTTTCATCATCGGTCAAAATCAAGTCATCAACATAAAGAACAATAATCAACAATTTACCTTCTACCAGAATGTGGTAAAGGTTTGCATCTACTTCACTTTCGGTGAATCCCAACCCGGTGAGGTAGCTATTAATCATGGTGTACCAAGCACGAGGTGCTTCCTTTAACCCATACAACGCTCACTTGAGTCAACACACATGTGAATCTTTTTCAAATATATTAAAACCTTCAGGTTGTTCAAAGTACACCTCCTCCTCAGTCACTCCATTGAGGATCGTTATCTACACATCCATATGGTAGATTTTCCACCCCATATGTGCATCCAAAGCGATAATTGATTTGATGGAAGAGTACCTTGCTACAGGAGAAGATGTTTCTTCGTTCTCAATCTGTTCTACCCGAGAGTAACCCTTGGTCACAAACTTGGCCTTCTACTTCTCGATGCTTCCATTTGCTGCATGCTTTACCTTGTAAAGCAATATTGAACCTACCACCGATTTGTTTGCAGGACTTGGGACCACTTCTCAAACACTGTTTATGAAGATGGAGTCATACTCCTCTACCATAGCATCAACCCATACTGGTTGCTCTATTTCTTCCTTGAATGAGGATGGTTTTGTAATTAGTAGCTTGCTCATCAGATCCATGTAAATAGTGTACCAATCTGGTGACCTCCTCTATCTGTGTTGTGATGTGGGTGCTCCCACATTCTCTCTAGAATCATGAAATAATTTGTCGATTTACCTGGTTCGCTTCCTTCATTCTCTGGATGTCTCTACCTGAGTGGTTGTCTCCACTCTTTGCTCCTCTGGTTTTGGTTGCTCCACAACTTACTACGATTCTTCCTTTGGAGTCAAAAGCTTCCGATCTGCATGCAATTGAAGCTCCCTCTCAAGAGAACAATTCATTTCCTTTTCCTCGTCAAACTTCACATCTCTACGAACAATTTTCATCTTGAGAGATGGCAGGTACGCTCGATAGTTGTAAGGTGTATCAGTGTACCCCACAAATATGGCCAACTCAACTATTGGATCTAGATTTTTTCTTGCTTCCTTGGAAACATGGCATTATATTGATGATCGAAAGATCGTGAAGTCCGACACATCTGGTTTCTTCCATGAAAAATCTTATTTTGGTGTACTCATGCCAAGAATCCTGTCAGGACCCTTGTTTTGCATATATACCATTGTATTGCATGCTTCATCCCACAAGTTCAGAGGTAGGCTTTGGTCATGCAACATCGGTCATGAAACTCCCACAATATTTCTATTTTTCCTCTTAGCTACCCCATTCTGTTATGGGTTATGGGGTGCCATCAACTCTCGTTGAATCCCTTCTTTTACACAAAACATTTTAAACTCATTCGACACATATTCACCACTGTTATTGCTCCTGAGAGCCTTCACTTTTCTTCCAGTTTCTTTCTCAACAAGTACTTTAAACTCAAAAATTTTAGATAATTTCTAGTCTTTCTTTTGCATGAAGAAAATACAACACTTACATGATAAATCATCAACAAATATAACATAATACCTGTGCTTGGCAGTGGAGGCTGTCTAGAAAGGCCACTAACATCAAAGTGGATCCTTTCAAGGATTGCATGTGCCCTGCTATCCCGATCATTGAAGGTGGTGTTGATCATGATCATCTTCCCATTAAAATTTCCATGGACCATTTGGTTTAAATCTTCTAAATCCTTTGCCCTGTCTTGCAAAGTGCCTTAGTTGTCTATTGTTGTTTTCTCCCAGCTTCAAAATCGCATTCTAAAAGGGCTGGAAATTTATATTTGGAAACATTTGAGGCATAGGTCCTTTGGCCCTAGCCCCCTCCGTCCCGTTTTTTATATAACCTGGGCATTTGATCATGTACTAAGATAGAAAAGCGCTTACAGTATACCGCCATCGGGCGTAGTCTCGGCCCTCCGATCAAACACAAATCAACGCACCATAGCGCACTGCCTTTGTGGTCCCCGCACCCTAAAATCCACTGTTCAAAACTGGACCGTTTTCCCCGCACTGCTTTTGAACGAGTGGCGGTTTTTCTCAAATGGCAGCGATTCCATTCAACAGGCGCCACGCGTCCCAGGCCACTGTTCCAATATCGCCCCATTTCGCGCGTTAACGTTCGATCCCGGACGCGCAGCGAAATTAACGTGAACCGTCAGATCCTGAGGCCTTCATCCGACGATGACTACTCTTCGAAACTGCATGCGTTTTAAACCAAGCTTATAACGCCCGTGGCCCACCATCACATCACCGCCCGACACAGTTTAAACCATTGATCTCGTTTAAGGATCGTGCTGCTCAGATCATTTGTCTGCCCAGTCGTTGACCTGGTCCACCTCCACGTCATCCTTTCTGTATAGTCTTTTGTACGCCCACGTGTTATCTGCGTTCCCCTCCACCATTCACATATCCCGTTTATGTGTCATATCTCAGTGTTTAAGTCACGTGTCTCTGTCTCGTTCATTTATCGTCATTCCACTGTATATCTCATTTCCACCCTTCGTTCCTCCACTATTTATCTGCATTTTTCGCCACCCTGCATCGTCTCATCCTTTCTCCCAGTCTACATCACCATTCCATGGTCACGATCGCATCCACCATCCCTGTGTCTGGTTTTCTCTAACGTGTTTGTGGGTTTTGCAGGTTTATGGCGAAGAAGAACTATCACAATTCGCGACATCCATTGCTGAAGCTAAGGATGCGTTACAGTACTGGGTTTTCAAGTACCATATTCATGAAGAAGATCCCGGGTAGTTGCCGTGACATGGCCTTCATTAAAGAAGCCACGGTAAAAGTCTACCAAACCCTCCAGAGTAATTTATAACATAGATTTTCACAGATGGGGTTATTAATCATACAGCAAAGAGTATCAGTTAGAGAGCAAGGGATTCAACGTCCGGAGCCGAAGATTTTAAATAGAAATCCAACATTCAGAAGGCAGAGAGTACAAGTGCATAAAAATCATACCCTCCATGTTTTACTTCAATAGATTTTTTTCTCAGGAAAGTACAGAGTGTTACATATTTTATTCTTCATACCTTACCCCTAAAGAGATTTTCTACCCAGTGCATTTACTTCATGGAGCTGGCAGCAGAGTACATGCAGTATTTCATGGCCGTCAAATAGTATGGGCGCGAATGCTTCCGGCATTTTGTTTTAATGAAACAATTAATTGTTTTCACCTACTTCTTTTATTAGTTTCTCTTCTCCTTCCTCTATAAAAAGAAGGAAGAAAGACATTGTAAGGGTTCCAGATTTTTATCAGAGAATTGTGCAGTGAAAGGCATTTTTGTATACATTTTGTATAAGCTCTTGTATGAAGGCTCAGAGCCCATAGGGTCTCAGTGAGGAGGAGTTCTATCTGTATTACAGGATTCTAGTCTTTGGTATCCCACAGTATGTAACTGCCTTTTATGTGTTTAATACAACATTTCATTTTATCCATCTTCTTGTATCATGTACTGGAATGCGAGTGGCTCACTGATTTTAGGTAAGGATTTATCCTAGTTGATACCCATACTTGGATCAGTCAAGCGCTTTAAATATGGCTCAGGAATGATATACTGTTTCATGTTCTTTTCATCCATTTTTCTGCTATATTAGTTGCTTTGGGAGGGTGCTTTTAAAACGCCATTGTCATGTATGGATTCTTAGAATGATAAGCCCATATATGTTTCTGTTGTGTATCTGGGTATCAGACCAAAGATAACTAATATTTTCTTATATTTCTTTCACCGCATACACCTTCTGATATTTGATTTTTGTGGCATATTACTTGAATTGGCCCTCTTTACAGTAAATTGTCTCTTAACTGTCTGACGCTTTTGTGTTGGAGCTTTGCATCTTGTCTCTGCAACTTTACTTTCCTTGTGGCAGTTTCTGTGAGTTCTGGTCCCATCAAAATCAATTTCCTTGTTCTACAAGAGATAGTAGGAGAGTTTTGGATTGACACCCAAGTTTTATGATACACTCCCTGCTATGATAAGATGTCCTAGGCACTGGTCTATGGCAACTCTAGGCTGTCTCTAGGGGCGACAATATCTGTCGACAACAGGTGGCTTTTGTGTACTTCCCCAAAGTACACCCTTTGCATGTGTTCTGCTAATATATCACTCCTTTGGGGAGGCATGTGGTGATCTACTACATTATAATATAAGCTCCATAATGCAAGTGGCCAAGACTTCTATGCCACAATTCACTGAAATTTAGGCTATGCACATTATTTTCTTTTGTGATCAAATAAACATAGTATTCCACATCCAACTTATAGAGGTTCTTCATCCTAACCTTGATCTGCTTCACTTTTCTCGTGGTGATGTGAGGCTTTTTTGAATATCACATCATAGCCACGATATTCCAACACAACAATGAAATCCAAATTCTTCTTTAGACCTAGTACAAACATCACATCCTTGAGCCTGAGAGGGGAGCTCGACTCCCTGCGAAAGATGTCCATGTTGATCCTAGCCGCGCTATACCTCCCATAATCTCCCATCTTGATTTGCATATGAAGGTACTTCTCCTCAAAATAATTGAATAAATCTTTGTTCCCCATCATATGGAATGATGCACCGTTGTCCATATACCCCACACTTCCCATTACTGTGCTTTCCATGCATACAATGAGAATAAAATCAAGTTTGAATTGTGAAGCTAGAGCTTCACCTGCTACTCCTCCTACTATCTTCTTACTTGCTTTCTTATGTGGAAATTTCATGGCATAGAGCCCAAATTCATGACAGTGAAAGAACTTGATTATGGACAAGCCTTTCTTTTCGCCTCCTTGACTTGAATCTTCTATGTATTGGGATTTCTTCCCTTTCCCTTTCTATGAATTTCCAACCAAGGCACAATTCTCCTCATCCTAATCCTTGGTTGAGGTCCCATCTCTGTTGCTCCGCCTTAATTCTTCCTACATCAGATCGAACCATAACCTATCCCATTATGGTAGTTTCTCTCTACAATTTACCAAACCTTGATAACTATGCCAAAATTTTGGGAAGACCGAAGTGGGAAAGAGATACCAAGTCTTCTTCTGGGACAGTCAAACCGACCCTGCCAAGTTCATCATGATACTGTGTAAAACTGCTCAGGTACTGCAAAATTGTTTCATTCTTTTGCATCTTGATGTTCTGAAGCTTTTCCTTGAGTTATAGCTTCCCGTGGTTACTACTATTCTAGAACAAATTTTTCGGAACTTGCCACATATCATAAAAAGTATTTTTCCTGTGGGTATTAGAGACAATATGGTATTGTACTCCCTCCAATATAATTATCCTCATTCGGGAAACACACTTCTTCCATTTTGCTAGATTTTGTGCATCAATTGCTACTGGTTTCATAACATCATTATCTATGTATTCCTTCAACCCATTATCCCCCAATGTTGCCTCCATCTGGTACTTCCATTAAACATAATTTGATATTCCCTAAAGGCCACGCTTGAGGCGTAGTCCATTGAAAATCATCTTCTTAGTCCTGAAGAAATCATGCAAACTGATCTGCAACAACGAATCCTCCTGCAATGGCAACTTTGAAATCTCTTCTCTATTGTGAATCTAGCTATGATACCATGTAGAAATTATTGTGTAGATCCTAAACTGCTTATGAAATTTACTAAATCACAGGACCAGAATCTATTTCTATTGATTTGCGAAAAAAAATTCATGATCAAGAACAAAATTCAATAACATGCATCAAGATTCAACACACATACACATAGATTTGTCTAGTGGAAAACAACTGCTCAAAACCCCTTACTATATGTATTACATTAGTTAAAGAATATGTATGAATACAAAATGCTTTGCTCAACCTTCATCTCAACCTGCACCTGTATCTTCTATCCTTTGCTTGACTGACTCAACTTGGCCAATACTTAGCCAAATATAAAGCCCTCCCAAGCTCTTAATTTCTTGCGTTTTTCCTCAAGGAATTAGCCCCTATTAATTAGGAAATTCCTCAATCTGGATTGCGCAATTCCATTAGGCCCTTCTCTGACTGAATACATGACATGTTCAACTTGGAATAGTTTACAACTGATAGTACACTACCCTTGAACTCCACTCTTAACTGGGTAACTCAAATTTCATGCATGCATGAGCTAATTTAGGTTGATTGATCAGTTAACTAGTTGAACATTGAAGTTTCACCCCACTGTTATACCTCCCACTAGTTCCTCCAAAAGTTGGAACTAGTTTAACTAACCATAACTCAATTTAACTGAATTAAACCATTACAATTGAAATCAACTAAACCTAGGCTCCTGAAATTTAGGAATCATTGTACACAACTCAAGTTCAACCCTCAACTCTAATTTATTTAGCTAACTGAGTGATAACAACTCAATTAACTCATTCAAGTTGTCTGGTGATATGGAATTTCGAATTTCTCCTAATTTAACCAAAGGGAAATTAATTAGGAATTTTTCTTGTTGCATTATCAACAATGACTAGAACAATAGATGCATACAAAAAGTTGCAGAACAGATTGTAATCCCTCATTAAGGTACACAAGGTACCTTCCATTGGTGCATTATGATTTATAAGGAAAAAAGAAGGTTGGTAGGAAATCCATGAGATTTTGGATGCAATGAAGCAATTCGTTACCCAAGGTGTCATGGAACTGACAAAAGAAGAAATTTCACAACATATTGTGGACCTTACAAAGTTGCATAAAAAGTTGTCAATACTTTTGGGACGATTAAAGATAGAAAGAAAGATCATGTTAACAGATTATCTTGAATGTCAAATTAGGTTCGAGGGAGAACTCTAAAAAATGTCATATATATCACCTCCGAGTACAAAGCCTAATATACATACTTGACACAAAAGTTGTACGTTGAGGCTCTAGACTTGGCCATCGTGGGCCCAGTTCCATGGAAGAACTTTGTCTTTTTAAATTCCATGTAATTTGTAAAGTATAATAGAATTTATAAATGAAAAGTCATGTAGGAGTTGAAGAGTCATGAGGGAAGTTGAAAGGTCCTAGGAGGTGAAGATTCACCTCATTTTTGTGTAAATATACCCTCATGGATAGTTATAAAGGACTTTAGTTTTTGGACTCTTTGAGCACTTTGTAGAGTAAATCTAGTATATTGTTTTGAGATATCAAGTAATGGTTTGTATTTCCTCTCTTGGATATCATGCAAGCTTAGTGCAAGGGTGTATTGAATCTTTTAACTAATTTTGAGAAGCTCTTTGAGCCATGACAAGCAAGTTCACTCACATATTGTTGAGCATCATAAGCTTTATCTTGTGGTGATTGAATATATGTCATTGTTATTCATGTGTTGACAATCAAGGAACTATTTCTTTGATTTGAGACTCACATCTAATTGCAATTGTTTGTTGATTTATGCTTCCATGATAATTTCTAGTTGAGAACTAATTCACAATTGATGATGTACATTTCCTTTCTATTCATGCATCATAATTGAAGCTTTCTTACAATATTTATTTAAGATTCATGTCCTTTCACCTTAGATGCTAATATATTATATATATATTGTTATGAAAGTATTGCATAAATTGTTCTAACTTGTTTTGTGTCAAAAGTTTTATCAAGTTCCTTTACTTTCACTCATCTCGTCCAAAACCTTTTCTAAATAGTGTAAATTCTCATTGGGATTTTGCACCAGAGAGACCCCTTAACATTGGTAGTACATTTGTCCTATCAATATTTTTGGCCCTAGAAAGAGGTCCACCATTGTATGGCTGGAATATTCCCTCACTCTCTACTGGAAAACGTAACTAGGTTTGGTCTTCATTTAAAGTACTTGAGTCATCTTGTAATGTACTTGTTAAAAAAAGAAAAGAATTTGCATTATTATTATTGTGAATTATTAAAGCATGGGTTTAATGCTTGGGTCACCATGTTTTAGGTCAAAGTCCCCATTTAGGACTTCTAGGATTCATTCTGAGTTAGTAGAGTCTTTGTACATTTAAAGAGAACCTTCCTGGGCTTTTGAATGATGTAAAAAGGTTTAATATTGAGTCAAATATGAATTATGTGGCTTCCACACCAATTCGGCCTAAACGGGATCATGTCGGCCTAAGAGACACCTACTCAACCTCACATGGAGCCTATAAAAGGAAGGAAATCGAATTCATTTGGAGCACACTCTCTCGCAACAAGTTCGATATCTATTGTAGCTGGGAAAAGTTCGAAGTCAGTTATCGGGAAGCCGAAAGAAGCACAAGTTTTGGGAAGTATAAGGAGAAGAAGAAAAATGAAAATTTGGTGCCCCTCTCTCTCTGTTTCGTGCCCTATATTTGGAGATCAAAGTATTCCAAGTTTTGTTGCTGTCGGAAACTGTCTACTGCTGGAAGTTGCTACCTAGTTGAAGTTGCTAGAAAGGGGTTGAAGATCTGGGAGGCTGACTTGGTGTGGATGGAAGGTCTAGTATATGTCCAGGGTGAAGATTCTCAAAGAATACTATTGAAAGGAAGAATTATCTTGACTAGGTTTTTCCCTCGAGTGGGGTTTTTCCCTGGCATAATGCCTACATATGGTGTCTATTTTTTTATGTGCTACTGCTTTGGTAATTGCTTGATGAACTAAAATAAAGAAGATATAAAAAATTGTAATAATAAGAAACATCACAAGTAATTATAAAGAATAAGAAAATATGTCTGCCTTTATGACTTTCTAACATGGAATCAGAGCTTTGGTGAAACAAGGAAGAAAAAGGCAATCTTCAGCACTTAATCAAGGAACCATTCAAAGGATCATCTCAGGGAAGGAATCTACTACATTCTAGTAAGATGTCTAATTGAATCAATGGAAAAAAAAAACTTGAAGGACCCTCAAACTACAAGTCCTGGAAGAAGAGGATTGACCTCATCTTTGAAGAGAATAAGGTACTGGACTTGGCCAAAGGAAATGTAAAGAAGCCTACAAAGGATTCCAGTGATGGTGACAAAGTAAAATTCAGGGAACTAGAATTGGTGGCCATGACTCTAATGGTAGAATAAATAAAGGAGAACCTTGTCCCATTCATATCCAACATCAACAATGCTCACGAAATGTATAAAGCCTTGTTGAAGTTATTCACTATTAATAACATTGGTCAAGTAGCAAGTTTGAATAATGAGCTAAGAACTACAAAGCTGAATAAAGAAGACACAATTGCCTCCTTATTTGTAAAGATAGCAAGAATTAGGGATGAACTTTTGGCCATTGATGAAAGTGTTCCATACAAAGAACTCATGATCACTTCCCTATTAGGATTGTCACCTACTTGTGTTGCATTTACTGCAGGACTTAACAGTTGGAAAGTAGCTCCCACCTTTGAAGAACTATGGACTTCCTCCAGTTAGGAAGAATTAAGGATCTCATTATCTACCAATCCTGAAGGACTATCAAATGCCTACATTGCTCAACTTAAATGAGAGAAATCGAAAGGACCAACGGAGAAAGTTGACATGTATAAGGTAGAATGCTATCAATGCCATAAGAAGGGTCACTATAGGAGTGATTGTCCTGACAATCCGAGAAACAAGAAGAGAGAAAGAGATAAAGTCAACATTGTTGAAGAATGAGACTCAAAGAAAGTCAAGCCCAAAGAATTTGACATTAGGGACTTACACTACTAAGTCCTTTGCTTGAAGCTTTAGATATCTTATTTCATATTTTTGATGTTTTGGGTTTCTAACATATTTTTGGAAAATACATTTTATTTTTTTTATAAGCTTATAGGTATCCCTAAAGCTTTGGAGGGAGCCCTAGACAGGTTCTAAAAAACCCTAACAGAAGGGTATGCTAATGTGAATGTATGAAACTCTAAACTACTTAGGGTTATTGTGAAATTCTATTTGAAGTTTTATTGATGAGGTCATATTTGGGATTTTGGTATGATCAGGAAAACCTAACTTGTTAGGGTTGAATGATAAGGTCTAAAATCCCGAACCTTTGAAGTCTTGGTAATTTTGGGTTTTCTATGTTTCTACATTGAAACCCTAACTCATTAGGGTTTGGTGAAAAGTGTAAGCAAGACCCTTATAATGTCTTAGAAATGATTTATTTGATATGTGTGTGTTTTCATGATCCAACCCTAATCTAATAAAATTTATTAATATATTGTGAAGTTGGGTTTGACTATGAAATGAAATACCTTTGCTCGATGATGAATCCCTAGGTATGTGAAGATATGTCCTTTTTGGTTGAAATACTAGCCTGGTCTAGGTCAGTGTATATCTAATGTATTAATGTTGTATAACATATGATATGCCTTTGCATGATGATATTTGGAAATCTAGGGTTTTGTAGCTAAACCATAGTAGTAGTTAAATTTTCTAGTATGTGTGATATAACAATATGAGATTTTGAGAGTGCAAGCTTCTGTGATCCATAACGTTTTAATCATAAATCTTCCGAGAAATCACATAAGGAATTTTTGGAACCGACGCGTTTCGAACTACCAACTGATGATGAACTACAGTTGGTAGTTCGAAACACATCGGTTCCAAAAATTCCTTATGTGATTTCCAGGAATATTTATGATTAATATGAGATTTATTTATATAATGATTTTTGAGATCATGAAAATGAAATTCTAGGCTTTTGAAGTTGAAGCTTAGGAGAAGTGAAAACATGATTTGAGATTTGTATAAGATTGTTGATTTGAGTTTTGATTGGATTTGATGATTAATTTAAAATGTAGGGATTGAAAATAACCCTAGTGGAAGCTGGTCATATTAATGACTAAGCTATGATTGACTTTGATTAACTCTCTTGTGTAAAATCTAGGATTTGTACAAATCTCTAGTGAAAATTCTAACATATGAATTCTGAAAGTTGTTAGACATCTTGTAGATCTATATTTAAATTAGTTCTAGGATTTGATATATGTTGTAGCAGGGTGTGTTATACCTTTGAAAGAAACATTGAAACACTAGATAGATTGAAAGTTGTTATGAAGTAGTTTAGGATTTATGGCAAAGTCCCTAGCAAATGTTGAAGATAATATGTCTCTTGTTTGTAATTAAGCTTGGGTATCCGATATGTATAAAAGTTAAAATGATTTTATGATTATGATATGGCTAACTTCATGCTATAGATTTGGTTGTACTTGCTACCTAAGTTGTGTAGGTACATAATCTTCAATATGGTGAAGATGCTCGTTGATGTGATAAGCTTGATGAGGATGATGATAACTCTGATGAAATGGTTGGAAGCCACGAAATATTCTTCAATGATGAAAATAAGAAGTTGATCTCCCCAAGGAAGCCTGAATATAAGAGATCTCCCTAATATGAAGAGGAAGTATGGATAAAGACGCTCCTTGGTTGAGAGGGAGGGCATAACTTAGTTTTGATTGAAGAATGAATTTCAGAGGATATGTTGCTACATGAAAAGTAGGAGAAGGAAAGTGTATGATGAATGAATCTTATGACAAAGATTCGGTTGATAGTCCTACTATGAAAAGTTGAGAAGCAACATCAAGTTGTCTGAAATACCCCAGAGGTTTGTCTTTGTATATATACATGTGAAAGTATATTATTGATTGGGGTTGTGTTTGTACAGGAAAATATATTGAAGGATTCGATAGCATACAGGTTACCAGTCAATTTGATTGGGATAGATTGGTCATCCATGATCTGCTGGATCAAGGGGTGTTGAGGCTTTGTGAGTGAAGCATTTCCTCGGAGGAAATCTGGCAGGCACTTTGTGTTGAAGTCTAGGTCCCGAAGTTGGAAAGGTTGTGTTGATTAAAGAGCTCTGATTTTTGAATACACACCTAGATCCCTAGGTTGATGGTTAGTAAGTAAGCCTGATGATACCTAAAGGGGTTGAAAGCTTGAGTCCATCTTAGTCCCACCCAGATAGATTTCCCTGGTTAGGAATCTTGTTTGTGGCATTGCGGTGCCTAAATTGTTGAGAGACCAATGGATAGATTGCCCTGGTCAGGAATCTATTCCATGGCATTGTGGTGCCTAAATTTCTTCATTGTTCATATAGTATGATATCTTCCATTATATTTGTATATGATGAATACCTCTCTAGTTAAGAGGGAGTGTTGGAAAATGTAACTAGGTTCAGTTTTCATTTAATGTACTTGAGTAATCTTGTAATGTAGTTGTCAAAAGAATAAAGAAAATAAAAATAACTATTATTATTGTAACTTATTAAAGCACGAGTTTCATTCTTGGGTCACCATGTTTTAGGTAAAATTCCCAATTGAGGAATTATAGGATTTATTCTGAGTTAATAGAGTCATTATACATTTAAAGAGACCCTTCTTGGGATTTTGAATCATGTAAAAAGGTTTAATATTGAGTAAAATATGAATTATGTGACCTCCACACCAATTCCACCTAAAGGGGATCATGTCGGCTTAAGAGACACCTATTAGATCTCAATTGGAGCCTATAAAAGGTGAAGAAAATCTCTAACACAACTATAATACCATGTATAAATTATATCAATGGACTCAATCTGATCATGCAATGTAATAAAGCAAGATGTCGAATCCTTATACAATATTTGCGGAATATAAAACACGATCGCTCAATCACATGCAAGTAAGAGAAAGGAAATTATCAATCACACAACACAAAATGTTCTTGGGGAAAGCACTTGCTCAAAACCCCTCTATCATATTTTGTACATAGTCAAAGAATCATGAAAAAATACAATGATTTCTCACACTGAGAAAATCCTGCACTATCATGACTGTCTCACTCTGATCCTGCTCAAAACTGTCTAGGAATTCTTAGGCAAAGTTGACCAACACTTAGCCAATTCTCAACCCTTCCTTAGCCCAGCCTTGCTCACGCAATCCCTAGGCAATTATTCCCTATTAAATAGGATAATCAACCTTTCTTAATTGCAAAATTCTTATGGAGCCTTCCTCTGACTTTATAATTACGCCCGGGCAATTCGCTAATAATACAACTGATAGTTAACTTCCCTTTAACCTCTGTCTTAACTAGGTCGCCATCAGAATTGAAATGCATGCAACTATTAATAGTGAATCATCAGTTACTTGGTAGATCACTAATTGTGAATTAAATCTAATTTAATTCACTTGACCTATCACTAGCTCATCACTCAGCTAGAACTAGTTAAACTGATTTTAACTCAATTATTTTGAGTTAACTGATTACACTCACACCACACTAGTGCATTGACTGCAACTGGACCCTGAAAATAATATAATCACTCTACATGCCTCACCTTTGACCCTCAACTCGAAATTCTTGAGCAAACTAATTCTGTCTCACTTAGTTAACTGATACAAGTCGTTATGAGATGAAATTACAATTTACCTTCAATTTAATTAAGGGATAATTAAATCAAAAGCCTCACACAGTAGCCATTTCTGGGTGCCATTTTCTGGATTTTGTTTATGGATGGAAATTTCACTGTTTCTTGTTGCAAATTTTAACACTCCCTCTCAACAAGAAAGGAATCAATCTGTCCAGATCCGGTACCTTTGGAATGTTCTTGCATGCAACACTTCTCTAGTGTTGTTTGCACATGCAACTATCCTGAAACTAAATAGCCTCCAAAAAAATGAATCAATATAATTCATCTGTCATAAAATTCTTCTGTCTACTGGATCCTACTGCACATGTCTACTGGAATCTTTGCGTTATTTTTGACATCTGCATCCATGCACTCTGCACTGCTGCCAACTCTGATCTGTGCTCTAGTATCCCACATCTGTCACTTTGATTTCTGTCCTCCTGAAATCTAACTGCATCAATCTAACCGATCCTTCGTGCTACTTGTGTACTGTGGGCTCCTCGTAGCCAGGTTCGATCCATGAGACACACCATGTCAATGGACCCTACCCAATTTTCTTCTTGGGATTATATTTTCACATTGCCCCACCTCACACCTAGAGGTATAGCTGCATGTAATCCCTCTACCCTTATGGCTCGAAATTTCCTCCTCCTGAAGGTATCTAATTGAGTGGACTCTTCCACTCGGTCTCCTCTCTGCTCCTCCAATTGTGGCTGCTCCAAAAAATTCTGAGACTGCTTCTGAGGCTGCATGTTAAGAGATAATTTCTCCCTATCAACGACCAAGTCAATAGCCACTGCTTTTCTCCTCAAAGCTTTGCATGCATCCTCAACCTCGAGAGCATACAGGTTCTTGAATCTTACACCGATCTGTTTCACCTGTCCCGTGGCTATGTGTTTAAGGAACACCTTTCCTTTTCTAAACATCACCTCATAAGCACGGTCTTCCAATACCGCTACAGAGACAAGATTATCCCTTAGGCCTGGAACATACAAAACATCTACTAATCTGAGAGGGGAGCCATACTCCCTTTGAAAGATAACTGTACCTATGTCGGTCGTGATATACCTCCTGTCATCTCCAAAATCTATGTTATGCTATAGGTCCTTCTCCTCCAAGTCACTGAAGAGATCTCTATTCCCCGTCATATGGAATGAGGCACCACTGTATAAATACAACATACATCCCATTACAGTGCTGGCCATGCATGCAATGAGAGTAAAATCAAGCTCGAATTGTGAAGCCAATGCTTCACCCACTGCAACTGCAGACTCCTTCTTTCTTGCCTTCTTCAGTGGAAAATTCGAAGCATAGTGCCCATGCTCTTTACAGTAAAAAATTTTGATGTTGGACAAGTCTCTCTTGCCCTCTTTTCCTTGGGACTTCTTTCCCTCGGCTTTCTTTCATTTTTTGACTCGTGGACATTGTAATTGCCCCGTTGTCGCAAAATTTTCTAAAAAAAGAGTTGATTTTAAATCGACAATATCTCCCTCATCTGAGCTCCGATTCAACCGATTTGTTTTTCCAATTTGGGTATTTTTTCGCAAGGAATCCAAATATTCTATTTTTTTTTTTAAATTGTACATAAAAATGTTCAAATATTCTCTAAAAAGTCGCCGCCCAAACAATTCATGCTCTGATACCATGTAGAAAATCTCTAACACAACTCTGATACCATGTAGAAATTATATCAATGGAGTCAATCCGATCATGCAATGTACTAAAGAAAAATACTGAATCCTTCTACACTATTTGCGGAGTATAAAACACGATAACTCAATAACATGCAAGTAAGAGAAAGGAAATTATCAGTCACACAACACAAGATGTTCTTGGGTAAATCACCCGCTCAAAACCCCTCTATCATATATTTTACATAGTCAAAGAATCATGAAACAATACAATGCTTTCTCACACTGAGAAATTCCTGCACTATCCTGACTGTCTCACTCTAATCCTGCTCAAAACTGTCTAGCAATTCTAAGGCAAAATTCACCAACAATTAGCCAATTCTCCGCCTTTCCTTAGCTAAGCCTTGCTCACGCAATCCCTAGTCAATTAATCCCTATTAAATAGGATAATCAACCTTCCTTGAATGTGAAATTCCTATGGAGCCTTCCTCTGACTTTATAATTATGTCCGAGAAATTTGCTAATAATACAACTGATAATTAACTTCTCTTTAACCTCTGTCTCAACGGGGTCGTTATTAGAATTGAGATGCATGCAGCTATTAATAGTGATTCATCAGTTACTTGGTAGATCACTACTTGTGAATTAAATCTAATTTAATTCACTTGACCTCTCACTAGCTCATCACTAAGTTAGAACTAGTTAAACTGTTTTTAACTCGATTATTTTGAGTTAACTGATTACACTCACACCACACTAGTGCATTAACTGCAACTAGACCCTGAAAATAATATAAGAATCACTCTACTACCTCACCTTTGACCCTCAACTTGGCATTCTTGAGCTAACTAAGTCTATCTCACTTAGTTAATTGATACACGTGGTTATGAGATGAAATTACAATTTACTTTCAATTTAATTAAGGGATAATTAAATCAAAATCCTCACATGGTAGCCATTTATGGGTGCCATTTTTTGGATTTTGTTTCTGGATGCAAATTTCACTATTTCTTGTTGCAAATTTAAACAAAAGGAAGGAAATCAAATTCATTTGGAGTACACTCACTCACAACAAGTTCGATATCTCTTGTAGCTGGGAAAAATTCAAAGTCTTTTGTCGGGAATCTGAGAGAAGTGTGAGTTTGGGGAAGTTTAAGGAGAAGAATAAAAATGAAATTTTGGTGCCTCTCTCCCTTTGTTTCGTTCCCTATATTGGCAGACCAAAGTATTCCAAGTTTTTTTGCTACCGAAAGCCGTCTGCTGCTAGAAGTTGCTGCCTAGTCGAAGTTGCCGGAAAGGGGTTGAAGATCTGGGAGGTTGAATTCAAGGTATGGAGGGAAGGTCTGATATATATATAGGGTGAAGAGTCTCAAAGAATACTATTGAAAGGGAGAATATCTTGACAGGGTTTTCCCCTCGAGGGGGGATTTTTCCTGGCATAGTGCCTACATCTGGTGTTTATCATTTTATGTGCTGATGCTTTGGTAATTGCTTGATGAACTAAAATAAAGAAGATATAAATAATCGTGTTAGCCACCTATAAAAATTTTTCATATCAAATGGTGGCTAGATCTTTTCTAAACTTCAAGAAACAATTAATTTTTCAAATTGTGAGTTCTTGAAGCCTTAATGATGTTTATTTTTTCTTCAGAAAATCTTCACTGCTGCCTCCCTCATAAACACTGAAAAAATCCACTGTTTTCCTATGGAAAAGACTGCTGAAAAATTCCATTTCCCTCATTTTTCCTTCTCCATTTCCCTTCTCCATTTAATTCCTAAAAAACATTTCATTTACCCCTCATTCCCTCGAAATTCCCTTTAAAACCTTTGAAAATTCCTTTGGAAGGTTTAAAAACCCCTTTTTCCCCTTCTACCGAAAGCCAAAAAAGCAGTGAAAATCTTTCATTTTGGCCTAAAAACTCATTTTTTATACTAAGGCCTTAAGCCCCTTTGGCCTTAGCCCCCAGCCCATTTTTTCACATAGAACCGGAGCTGTGACCCACTGTTAAAACCCCATCGCGCAATCGCAATCGGGGCGTTCTGTGTTCCTTTTTGCCTTTGCATTCAAAAGTTTTTCGATGCGATTGGCCCCTTTTCTTTTAAAAATCCCCCGATGCCTTTGTTCCTTCACAAGACCTTAGCCCCACTGCTGGGCACTAAAAAACATTAAAAATGCCTTTCCAAAGCCTTTTCCCCTTTATATTTTGTAAAACCCGACTTTTGCATTAAGTCTGTCGGTTCATTGTTTTAACAAAAACCAATTGTTGATCTACTCCCCGATCAACGGTCGTCGGAATCTCGCATTGCAAATGTTAAATGGGCGTGTTTAAATGGTTCCTTCCCTTTTCTCTGATTTCGATAGGCCCCTTTTGGTTAAAACCCCTCAAACCACTTCCCCACAATATAACCCGCGCCCAGGACCAAGCATTAAGTCCCAAGCGCTAATCGCAATCGGAGGTTTGTGATGGGCACATTTCTTTTGTTTAAATAAAAACTTCGACGCGATTGAGTTTTAGTTTTATAAACCCCCCGCCGCAATCTCCGCCGTTGATTCCCCTTTAAATCCAACGGTCAAGCGCCAATCTCATCGCGAAAAACCATTGCGCCATTCCTCTATTCTCCTCCGATTATGATCATTGCGATTTAATCTGGACCGTCAAAATCCACAAGAACCGACGGTCCTGATTAATCGCCCTCCACCATAGGCCTTCGACATTGAACCCACATACTCATTCCCGACCGTTGATCTCTCTAAGATCGACGGCTCCAATCTAATCACATCGCAAATTTTCTTTGCACCTTTCCTCTCTCCCCCGCCGATTGGCGATCCCACGATTGGATCTGGGCCGTCCATTTCATAGATTCGACGGTCCAGATTCAAACCATCACCCTTTGTTATTTTCATAAATCCCGTTGTGTAAAATCTTTGGGCGAATATCTACCGTTGATCTCTGCAGATCAACGGTCCACAAACACACAAACTCCGCCCGACCCCTGCCTCATATTCCATTTCATTAGCCCCAAGATTGAATCTGGGCCGTTTATATTGAAGATCTAACAGTCCATATTTAACCCGGTAGGCCCAACTCATTTGGGACCTATCGCCCTCATTGATCAATCTGAGTTGTTCATTCCTATGATCTGACGGTTCAGATCAATACCGCCTTGGCTCTGCCCCCCTCCTTCCGCCCACGCATCTTGTCTTATCGCGCTCCAAATTCCGCCGTTGGATCTGCCCACCCTTTATCCAATGGCCAGGGAGCCATATCGCGTAATTTTGAGTCCGACGGTTAATGTTTTAAATTTATGCGATATGGGTGGTTTTAAAAAGCCATGTGTCAGCCAGAGACGCATATCGCGTTCAAAAAGGAAATACCGCCTTTCCCTCTTTTCTCCGCGCGACACCAGTGGTTTTTGTGGCCAAAACCACCTTACCCCATTTACATTACATTCCCTACTTTTTAATCTCCACCATTGATCTCTGAGATCTAACGGTCCCAGTTTAATCCAACCATTACACTATCGCCCTCCGCCATTCTTCCAATAGACCTCATCAACGAATCTCTGCCATTGATCTCTGATGGCTGATCTAATCCGACGGCCCAGAATCTTTCCGAAAACCCAAATTTCATTTTAACCCTTTTTCCCTCCGCCAAAGGTTTTTCACCCATTTCCTTTGTATATTCTCCCATTTTGCGATAATGTGGCCCCTCTACATTATATTTTCCCAATCAATCTCGACCGTTGATCTTTGCAGATCAACGACCCGGACTTAATTTCCCCACCATTAATCCAACCACCTCTCATTTTGACATCAGTAAAGTAATCCTCGTCGTTGGATGCTTTCATCCAATGACTGTGATCTAACCTCAACCTCCAAAGCAGTTTAAACCTTATCCTGCAGGATTTTATAACTTTGTGTGTATCTTTGCAGGTTGTAAAGCTTTTACACAATTTCTTAAAGGAAATCAAAGGCCGGGGATGATGATCCCCCAGGCTTTATCCTTGAAGGAAATCATTCCGCAGGGTTCCTGATCATGTTTTATCTATGCCTCATGAGCACTGATGCCATTATACAACCCCCTGCGCGCCTGCAACAACAATGAAAACACAACAAACACCACAAACAAAGAGTATCAGTTGGACAACATGAAATCAAAGCAGAAACATGTTTGAAGATTGTTAAACACAGTTTTGAGGGATTACGACAATAAATCAACTATCAAAATCCTAATCCACTCAATTGAAGACAGTTTAAAGAACAAAAGATAGAAATTAGGCCTAATTAAGCCTAACACACAAAATTAAAGCAAATTAACAGTGATTAAAGAAAGACAATCAGATCTATCATTCAGAGAAAGCCTCCACCGCCACATCAGAGGCTAATTGAATCCTCACCAGCTGCCAAAAGACACCTGCAACCTCAAAGCAATCAAAGAAGGCCTAGTTATGACCAGAACAAAAGATATTTGCCTCAATACAACTGAATAGTTAATTCAACCAAAGGAACTTATTGTAAACTGTCAACAGAGTTATTACAAGGATAACAAAGAGCCTTAAAGTCAACAAAATCTTCCCGGCAAGCTTAATACTTAATGTAAACCAATTAATACAGAGGAAATATTAGAAAGTTTCTCCATTGAGCCCCTCAAAGGCCGAGAAGCATTAAACTGTATTAATTGAACCTAGAAGATATTTTATCCCATCCCACCTCCTCATTTCTTCTATAAATACTTCTGTAGAAGATGAGATAATGTTGGTCACTGCATATCTGTTTCCTGTAAATAGTTTACTGAAGCCGCTGTAAGCTCTGTTTGTAATTGAAGATACCTAAGTTGAGATGAGAAGTTTGAAGCTGTAGAGAACCACTGGACTTGAAGATTGTAACTGGTTTGAAGCTGTAGAGAACCACTGGACTTGAAGATTGTAACTGGTTTGAAGCCTCAAATACAAGCTGATTTATTGGATCCTGGTCTATGTCAACGGTGATGTTTTTCTTATTGTAAATGGTTATTTTATTTCTGTTTCCATTCTGTTCATCTTCTCTAATAAAGAACAACAATTATAGAGTAAGGATTTACTGTCAAAGGTACCCTGCTCTTATTGATAAGCTTTATCTACATGTTTTCTTCCAATTGTGTTGTTTAAGAATGATTTAATACAGTCCAAGAAGTCAAGATGTTGGCGTTCCCTTCTCTTACTGTCTAGACTTTAAACATTATTCTTGAATGTTATTTTCAGTGTCTGCTAAGTAAAGTTGAACTAGGGAAGTCTATGGTTAGCCCTGTCCTCTAGTTTTACCTCCAGAGGTTGTCTGAAATTTTCCCTAATGGTATGTTGAAAGCAGGCTAGGTTCAAAGTCCTTACCTGATCTTAGACTATTCTTTGTTATCTTAAGTGTTGTCTTGAAAAGTTTACTAAGTAAAGCAGAGCCAGGGAAGTCTATGGTGAGCCCTGTCCTCTAGTTTCTTCTCCAACAGTTGCTTTGAAAAGTTTCCCTTTGAATATGTTGAAAGCAGGATAGGTTCAAAGTCCTTACTTGATCTTAAGCTATTATTTTTGTGTTTTAAATGTTTTTCTATTGAAAGTGCATCAAAAGTAGGCTAGTTTCAAAGTACTTACCTGATCTGAGATTAATTTTATGTCTTTCTTAAGTGTATGTCAAAAGCAGGATAGTTTCAAAGTACTTACTTGATCTTAGGCTGCTCTTTGTTCTTCATTTGTTTGATTTCCCCTTCTTATTGTTTCATTCCATTCCATAAAATCAACTTAAAGAGATCCTATGACATAGATGACTTGCCCCATAGACCACTCTTGAACCTTGCTGTTTCAATTAAATCCTACTATGACTCCATAGCCCAATGGATTAAAGCTGAGATAAATCAATCTTTGCAATTATAGAGAGATCCCTCTCTGGATTCAGGAGGGCTAGATCCTAGAATCCCAAAGTGGTTCAAATGTTCTCCCTACAGCTTTAGTCTCACCAATCTGCTAGAATTATAGGGAGCTAACATTTTTGGCGACTCCATTGGGGCTTCTCAGTGAATTTCATCTTAGATACCCATAAGACATCAAGAAAAACCCTTGATTCAAGAACATTGTTCAATGCAGTACAAGTAGCCCTCTTCAAGCACTACCAAGCAAATGGTAATCATGATAAAACTTATTTGAGTCAGTGGCAAACTAAGAAACCCTTAGGATTCTCATAAGAGTTTATCAAACCTTGAAAGAAACAGCTAGCTTAGCCATAAGAGTAAACTTTCTTTCTCTCATCACCGTAGCTAAGTGTTGAAACAGATTTAGGACACTCTTAGAACCCATAGGACTGAAAAAACTCAAAAAACCCAAAAATATTTCAGATTGGTATTCAAATAAACATGGTGGTGGACCATAAATCATTTTATCTCCAAAAGAGCTAAAAATTTCCACCTGGTGACTCCACAATCCAAACAGACCAAAAGACACCACTAGGAAACCCATAATCATCATAACATCATTTAAAATCAGTTAAGAATACTTTAAAAATTAAAGTTTTCTTGTTTAAAGATCAGTTAGCCTCCTAAAGATTGTCATATTCGGTTAAAATTTTCTTGTAAGTTGTGTTTGAAAAACATATCATAGTGGCTCCTAGAAGCATTCATACTAGAGCCTATCCTGATCCAAACCCTCCTGAGATAGTTGATAACCCTGAAATAATCCTTAGGAAGTCTCCTGAGGTTAAATCTTCAACTGTTTTCAGATCACCCCATAGAGCTCATTCTACCCCTGAAAACCTTGCAGCTCTACAAAATCCACAAGTTAACTTAAGAAATCCATTTAGAACTAGGTCACTTGAGGATTTAGATCAGTTAGTTCAGAGCCTTCGCTTTCATCCCAAGATAGAAGTGAACATCCTGGTAGCAGAGAAACTACTCCACCTGACTTACATTTCCTTCATAACTTTGGTTTCTCTCATCCTAGATCGGCTCAACAATCTATTGCTGGTCCATCCACTTCTGTTATCCACACATCCACTGTTCAAACTACACCATTCCATCAACCTCCTCCACTTGTAAACCCCCCACTTTTTCCACAACCTCCTATCATGGCAACATGGTATGCTCCCTTAGTCCTTCCTTTACCTTTAGTTAATATCCCACAGGACTATCAGTCCAAGATACCATTGTATGATGCCAGTAATGCTACTACTGCTTCACAACATGTGGATAAGATGAATGACTACTTTGACAGAAATGAGATTGATGATGAAACTGTCAAACTTAGATTATTTGCTCAGAGCTTAGGGGGAGAAGTAAGAAAATGGTTCAAAGGCTTAACCCCTCACATTATTAATGATCTCCAAGCCTTCCATCAGTTATTATTAAACAAATGGGAAGTGAGGAAAAACCCTCTCCAAATACTTTCGGACTACAAGAATCTCCACAGAAACACTGGGGAAAGTGTACAAGCTTATTGCACTAGGTTTAACAGTGTTTATAATGCCCTTCCCCCAGATTTAAAACCCCCACAAGGCTCAGATTTAAACAAGTTTCCTGAAGGATTTGATCCTGAAATGGCTTATCAACTTAGAGAAAGAGACCCTTTGACTCTAGAATATATGCAAAAAGGAGCTCTTGCTGTGGAAGTTAATTTAATGGAGGAAAGAGCCAGAATGAGGAATGAGAAGAAAGTGTCCTTTAGAGAGGAATCCACACCTTCCACATCTAGCTCAAAGATGGAGAGAATGATAGAGGAGATGATGAAAAAGATGAGCATACTTGAGAGAGCACAAGCTAGTCAAAACCAAACAGCTCCTCAAAACAGAAATCAAAACCAAAATCAGAATTTTAGGAGAAACCAACTTCAAAACAGACCAAGGGAGGATGATCAATAGAACACTCCTCCTTTTCATCAAAACTATGTAAGTGAGGTTGAATAAACAAGTGAACAAACAAAGGAAGATGACAACAACATGCTGGGAGTAGACAATGATGATTTTGAAGTTCACTAGACTAGAAAAAAAGGTCTATACACACCCTATGATGATAAAAGAGCTGAGGATGAAAGTTATTATCAAGAAATGGAAAATGTCATCATAGAGACTCAAAAAGAGTATGACCTTAGGAGTAAAAGCAATCAGGAAACTCTCAAGACTAAGACCTCTGAAAGTTCTGCAAAAAACAACCCTGTGAATAAAACCAAGACTACAAAACAAAAAGATAAAACAGTGGCTGGAAATTCTGATAAAACAAAGAAAAAGGCACTCAAAGTACTGAAAAACAGAGTGCAGACCTTAGTAGCGTTAGCACCTCAGCTAGTGCGTCTGTTAAAACAATTTTGACAAATGTAAATAGAGGAAATCAACAAACTGATTTTGCTGATAGAGTGGCGGTTAATAAGGGTGAAACAAGCACTTCAAAGAATCAGATGCCTTTTAGTTTGGAGCAGGAAATTGCCAGAATCAAAATATCTGTTCCTCTCACTGAATTAGCTGCGCAAGATGTATATAGATCTCAAATTTTGAAGGCTTTTAACATAGAAGAAAATAATGACATTGTCAATCTTAATGATGACCAGCCAGAGCTCATATTCGGTCCTAAGATTGAGGGTAGATATCAAGAGGGACCAGTTCCTCCTTTTTATGTTAGTTTAAATGTTCATGACAAAATTTTTCACAATGCCATGCATGACTCAGGGGCCTCCCACAATTTAATGCCCAAAGCTATAATGGAGAGCCTAGGCCTTGAAATCACTAGACTGTACAAATATCTTTACTCCTTTGACTCAAGCAGAGTGAAATGTTTAGGTTTAATCAAAGACCTCTGTGTAAACTTAGAACAAATTCCAGCCAAGTGTTTAGTAATGGATATCGTTGTGGCTGATGTATCCCCCAAGTATGGCATGTTGTTGTCAAGATCATGGGGATCTAAGTTACAAGGAATAATGTAGATGGACATGACATATGCAACCATCCCTGTTTTTAATCAAACTAGAAGACTTTACAGGGAATGTCATATGCAATACATGGTTACCAACCAAGAGAGACCACAGAACTCTCCTCTTTATTATGTACATACATGCCTTGATTCATTTATCCTGTTCAATGATGAAGCATTCAACGAACAAGAAACTTTAACTGAATTAGTGGAAGATAGAGAAAAAGAGGAAGACAAGATAGAAGTGTCAAAACAATTTGCTAAATCCGAAAATCATAGCAAACAAATTACAGGTCTAGAGCTGCAAATCAAACATCCATTGCTTTTCAACCTTGAGAGTCAAGAAACAAATCCTCAATACAATGAAAAACATGAGGAAATAAAACAAATTTAATATAGTGTTGATCTTCAAGAACAATAAAAAAGCGCACTAGATGAAGAGGATAGTAACCAAACTAGTGAATCTGAAACTAGTCCTCTTTGGAGTATGCACTTTGATGGATCTTGTACTAAGAGTGATGTAGGTGTGGGAGTGTGGCTTCATAATACAATGAAAAATCATACTAAAGGGCATTCCTGCAAATTAAACTTTCAGTGCACCAATAACATAGCTGAGTATGAAGCCCTTCTTTTAGGCTTGCATTTATTGAAGAAATTAGGGGCCAAAAGAATAAAAGTTCATGGTGATTCTGAACTAATAATTAGGCAAGTGAATGGGGAATATACTGCGAAACATCCCAGAATTAGAGCCTATCGAAATGATGTCATGGATTTATTGAAAACATTCGAGAAATTTAAACTTATCTTTGTCCCAAGAAACAAAAATATTCAAGCTAATGGTTTGGCTTTTGCTGCTAGAACGTGCCTGACTCCTTATGAAACCAAACAATGCACAACTCAAATCAAATTTCGACCAGCCGTTCCTGATAATGAGAAATATTGGCAAGTGTTTGATGGAGACAAACAAATAGAATAATTCCTACAGTCTAGAAATGAATTTGAACTACCAAGTTCAGATTCAAACTATGAAACAGACTGTCCTAGTGAAGAAAATCTACTTGATGAAGAAGAAGAGTCTCCAGAGATGGCTGATGTAAAGTTAACAAACTTGAAAACACAATAGAAATTGTTGCAGAGTTAGAAAAATAAGACTTAGAAACTCTGCAGTCTTACAATCAAATTTTGCCAAAGGGACTGGTCCCTTTAGAATAATTGTTTGATTTCAATGATGTGGCCAAGAAACCGAAACTGGAGCCTGTTGAATCTGAAGTTGAAGAGTTTAATATAGGCAGTCAACTAGAACCAAATATGATCAAACTGTCTATGACTTTACCAGCTCACATCAAACTAAAATACATAGAACTGTTTAAATAATTTTCTGATGTTTTTGCGTGGAGTTATGAGGATCTGAAATCCTATGACACTGAAATAATTCAGCACAAGATACCTCTAAAGGCAAACCAAAAGCCATTTAAACAAAAACTGTGCAGAATAAACCTTGTTCAGTTACCTTTGGTTGAGAAGGAAATCAAGAAAATGTATGAAGCTGGTATTATTGTTCCTATTAGATATTCAGAATGGGTGTCTAATTTAGTGTCAGTTAGGAAGAAAACAGGAGATATTAGGCTTTTTATTGACTTTAAAGACTTAAACAAAGCCTCATTGAAGGAAAACTACCCTTTACCCAAAATGGATCATATTTTACAAAGGGTAGTTGGTTCTAAAATAATTTCTTTGCTAGATGGCTTCTCAGGATACAATAAGATATTAGTAAATCCTGATGATCAGCTAAAAACAACTTTTACTACACCTTGGGGCACTTTCATGTATGTGAAAATTTCCTTTGGTTTAATGAATGTTGGTGCTACTTTTCAGAGAGCCATGGAAATTGCATTCTCGGAAGAATTAGGCTACTTCATCATTATTTACCTTGATGATATCACTGTTTTTTCTAAAACAGATGAAGAACACCTAAAACACTTAATAATAGTCTTTGAGAAATGCAAAAAGTTTTGGTTATCTTTAAATACTAAGAAAACACTTTTTGGTCTCCAAGAAGGTAAACTACTTGGACACATAATATCAGAAGAGGGGATAAAGATAGACCCAAAAAGGATCGAGGCTATATTGCAAATCACTCATCCTCGTAACATCAAGGAACTTCAATCTTTCATTGGAAAGATTAATTTGTTGAGAAGGTTCATACCCAACTTGGCTGAACTCCTTAGAAACATTACAAACATGTTGAAAAATGAACAAGGAGTTAAATGGACCTTGGAAGCAAAGAAGTCTTTCGAGCTGGTAAAACAAGCATTAACCAAAACACCAGTTGTAATAAGTCTTGATTTTTCAAAATATTTTTACATTTTTTCATTCACATCAGAACATACAATAGTTGTTGTCCTACTGCAGAAAAATCCACAGGGACAAGAGCAGCCAATTGCATTCTTTAGCAAGGCATTGAGAGATGCACCTCTGAAGTATAACATTATGGAAAAACAAGCCTTTGCCTTAGTCAAAGCCTTAAAAGACTTCAGAGTTTACATTTTGCACTCCCACATCATTTCCTTTGTCCCAAATTCAGTTGTGAAAGACATTCTAACACAGGACCCAGATGGCAAGAGAGGTAAGTGGATAGCTCTGATACTTGAATATGATTTAGAAATCAAGTCCACTAAACTCATTAAAGGCCAAGGACTAGCAAGATTAATGGCTGAGTCTAATTTTGAAGCTCTTGATATAAATCTGATAAATTCCTTAGATGAACAAGAGTAAATGTCAACTCCCATTGTTGAAGATTATTTTATGAATTCCTCTTGGTATGCTGATATTTTATTTGTTTTGCTCAATTTGAATACACCTTCTGGTTTGACAAAAACAAAGGCAAGGTTTTAAAGTTAAAAGCTGTTAACTACTGCATTTTAGATAAATGCCTTTATTGGAAAAATGCTAGTGGGTTATTGCTTAAATGTTTGCCTGAGTATGATGCAGAGAAAATCAAGCATGAGTTCCACAAAGGAGAATATGGAGGCCACCTCTATTGGAAGACAACTTCCAACAAAATCCTTTGAGCTGGTTACTATTGGCCCACACTCTTTCATGATGTCCATAAAATGATCATTGCTTGTTATAAATGTCAACTCTTTGAAGGCAAAATAAAATTGCTGCCCTTACCTATGCATCCAATCACTGTTGAAGCCCCTTTTCAACAGTGGGGACTTGAATTCATAGGAGAAATCTATCCACCATCATCTGCACAACATAGATGGATTCTCACTGCAACAGACTACTTCACCAAATGGATAGAAGCCATCCCTTCTAGGTGTTGAGCCCCAAAGATGTCCTTCCCCTTCACCAAATTTCACTTCATTTCCTTTGTCCCTTATCAATTACAAGCTTAAATGGTCAATAGGATTGGTTAAAGACACTTTAAGAATGTATATAATGACTAACTTGCTACAATTTTATGGTTTTGTTGTTGTAGTAATTTTTGACTAGACTTAGCTAGAGAATGCAGCCATTCTGTAGCTAGTTGCCGATTCCGCAGCTGTATTCATGTTCTCACATGTTCCAGGTGTCACCTAAAAGAAAAACGTATATGGGTGAATTCCAGACTTCATCCACATCATTCCTTGCTCCCTACGAAGTCTGAGCAGAATTCTACAGGTGGTTATGCACGTGGGAAACCAAAACTAAGAGACAAATTTCTAATAGGACAAGGACTGTACAGATGTCTTTAATCACAGTACGAGACCTCCACCAAAGTTCTAATTTGATTTTAGTTGGGAAAGACATTTATTCATATTTTATCTCAAGGGAAGTTATGTAATTTTATTATAATAATGACTCGGGAGACCGAGAAACAACTAGCTAGATTTATGTTTTGTTGCTAGATCTAAAAAGACCGTAATACTCTGTTTTTGAAATACTTTTCCTTTAATGAAAGAAGCACCGCTTTATTGCAAGATTTGAGGCAATCTTGAGGAGATTTGTATGCTGATCCGGTGGTAGAGGGCCCCTACTGCCTGAGAAGCTTTGTGCACATTGTTTAGATAAGTAATTTTAGCCTTGTTGCATTCCTAGTTTAAGCAATTTTCTGAACTTTGTGTTTTATACTCACTTGCATTGGATGCTACAGTCTAGTCTTGTTCTCACGAATTATTCCAAAATATCACTAATATTGAATGAGATATAACTGTAGTATTTTAGGAATTAGTTTCTTTTTTCTGAACTTTACGTTTTTGTGCTCAATTACATTAATTGTTACAGCTAGACTTGTTCTTCCGAATTGTTCCAAAATATCCCTAATACTGAACGAGATAGGGCTGTAATAATTTAGATATTAGTTGCATTATAAGTGTAGTTGCAATACTCCAGAGATTAATGGCGCGCTAGTTCAGCTTCTGTTCACTGTATTTCAAGTTAGACTAATGGCACACTAGTTCAGTTTCTGTTCACTGTATTTCAAGTTAGGATAATGGCATTCTGGTACAGTTGTGGTCATTGTATTTGAAGTTTGAATGATTGCATTTTAGTTCAGCTTTATCTATTGTATTTTTAGTTTCATTAGTTAGTTTTGTTCCATTAAACTTCAATGCCTTCATTATTTAGAAACTACTCTTGTTATTAATCTCTTCCAACACACCATCATATGGACAAGAATTAGTGATATCAGTTCAAGGCCTTAACTGTTCTGCAATCTCTTATAATTGTACAAATATCCTTTTTCCCAAAACTATTCCAAAAGACTCCTAACTTCCGAATAAGGCTTAGTAGTGACAATTTAAGTTGCAGAATGGATTAATTTCAGTGTCATAGGTTAATTTAGAGTAGAGTTCCTCACTGTGTTGCAGACTATCTTTTCCAAATATGTTCCAACAAATTTCTAGCCATGGATAAGATTTTCTCTGTGATCTTGTAGGTAGTTGTTTACTTAGAAGAACCTCATGGCACTAACTTATCCTTTTCTCAAGCTATTCCAACATATTTCTGATGAATGAATTGGACTGAGTTCATGTTGTGAGTTATTGAGTTCATGTTGTGAGTTATTTTCTTGTCAAAGTTTTGCATTTTATAAGTGCCATACATAGTTTAGAATAGGTTTTGCTCTGTTTTAGTGTGACCAACAACTTCTCTTTTCCAAAACTTAGTTCTTTTCCTCTTAGAATAAAAACACAAAACTAAAAACATTGGAAAAAAACATGAAACACAACGTAGTGAGAAACAAATACCTAGGCACATATAGTGCACTTCACTTCAACAGTTTACTAGCCCTGGTTGACAATTTATGACCTCAATTTAGGAACACTAAGTTGAGCAGACATTTTGGCACCGTTTCCGGGGAAGTGTAACTAGGTAGCCTTGTTTCTTACCTCCCAAAAACAATGATATGCGTAGAGAAAGAGACTCAAGGGGTATATTCATAAGAAGCAGAAGCTTGATTCCTAGAACACCACTTGTTTCACCAAGACCAAGAGTTAGCACACCTCCTACTCAAATCCACATTCTATCCTTTACTGATCCTAGACTTCCAGAGGACTTAAGATCAGACATTCCATTAGAAAGACCTTCCACTTCATCCACTGAACCTATCTTAGAAGAAGATTCAAGGACCCTTGCTAGAGACCTAAAATTTTCAGCTTCTACAGAAGAATCAACTATGGCAGAAGAAGGGGGAGGAGGAGTTTTTAATGGAGAACACACGCTATTTGAAGGGGGTAGAGGTAGAGGTAGAGGTGCAAAAGGAGGAGGCAGAGGAAGAGGTAGAAGAGAGATGGGAAGCTCTTTTGGATTTCCTATAGTAGAGGAAGAAACCAATGCAACTATGAAAAACATTTCACCCTCTGTCCTTCCAAACTTTTATGGACTCAAAACTGAAGATCCTGAAACCTTCCTATTTGAATTTGAAGTCTTATGTAGAACCTATGACTACTTACAAGATGCTCAAAAACTTAAACTATTCCCTTCAACATTGAAAGGAGCAGCATTAAAATGGTTTATGAGTTTGATCAACAGTTCTATTAGGACATGGGAAGACATGAAACAAGCATTTCTAGAGAGGTATTTGGATTACTATATGCCAGTCAACCATAAGGAAGAAGTGTTTAAAATGTTACAAAAAGATGATGAAAATTTGGAAGATTTGTTGGAGAGGTTTAACTATAACATCAAGAGGGCAAAAATGGAAAACTTAGACCAAGACACCTTGAAAGCTCTCTTGTTGAAGATAATTAGGGATGAATGGTTAGATATCCTTAGCATGATGAGAAAAGGGGATATATCTCAGCTCACATTACCTGAAATAGCTGAATTATGTATCAACCTTTCAAGAGGGAAATCTAAAAATATAAAAGGACCAAGAGACCCTGCTCTTGCAAGGGCAAGTAAATCTGCTTCTGGGACAGTAAGTAGGGAAGAAATAGGACATATGCTTGATGAATTCAAATCTAATTTCTTGGGGAGTCTTAGTGAAAAAATAGACACCCTTAAGTTACAAAACAAGCAGAAAATTGAATCTGATGCCTTAGCAATATTTTGTCCCAAATGTAGAAAGAAACATGCCTTGAGAGAGTGCCCTTTGGATGCAAAAGTTGTGGAGACTTGTGTAATTTGTTTAGAAAAACATGAGACCAAGAGTTGTCCTTCACTTCCTGGTCTTAAAGCTTTCTTTCAAGAAGAAACTCCTACAAGTTCCACAGAATCTCTCAATTTTGTCTCCAGGAGACCTTGGCAAGGACTTCAAACACAAGGATTTCATGATCAGTTGTATAATCAACCCCCACCAAATTGGAATTCTTGGCAGTAACCTTGGCCCCAATTTCAAAATAAATCACAAACTTGGGCGCAAGGAGCACAAAATCCCTATGGAAGATACTTTCAGTATTACCAATATCCACCATCCTACCCACCATATTCACATTTTCCTCCTCAACAAAACTTTCAACAAAATCCTCAAAAAAATCCACAACATCACAATCAACCACTTCCATTACCATTTCCTCAGAAAACAAATCAGTTGCCTGCCCAACCCATACCAAACCCCAACAATAAAAATCCTCAGAACACATACATGATAGAAGGCCAACAGTTTCCAACTTATTTGATCACTCCTTTAGAACTTAGTGATGTTCAACTTAGGTATGGAAGAATACTTGAAAAGAGGAAACCTTCTGTAATCATACAAGAGCAAGACAATTCTGAGGAAGATTCTCTACGGATAAATAAAATTCTTGAAGAGAACACATCTTTCCAAGACTCAAACATTGAAAAATCAAAACAAAAAGAACCAATAATTTCAACTCCTATATTAGAGCAGCCATCAACATCCACTTCTACACCTCCCTTTCCATAAATATTACAAATTGATAGGGGTATAGAAAAACAAATTATGGTGCCTAATTATGATTTCCTGGATGAGCTGAGAAATGTTTGTATTAAGATCCCATTATTGCAAGCTATCAAGGAAATTCCAATCTTAGCAAAGACAATAAAGGATTTGAGCATGAAGAAAACAGGAAAAAGAATAAGAGAGACAAAGAAAATTCAACTGGCAGGAAAAATAGCAGATATCATGATGGGTAAGATTGCCATTCCAAAGTATCTAGACCCAGGAAATCCAGTTGTTAAAATACACATCAATGGAATTGAGATCCAAAACACACTTATTGATTTAGGAGCAACAATCAATATCATGAGTAGACAAATCATGGATAGACTGAAACTTCCTAATCTTCTTTTTACACCCACATTATTACAATTAGCAGACAGATCTGTGATCAAACCTGATGGTGTAATAGAAGACATTCCAGTGTCCCTAGATTCTTGGGAATATCCTATGGATTTTATGATCCTAACTCCTAAGAATAATCTAGGAGGGCATCCTATTATATTAGGAAGACCTTGGTTAGCTACAACTGATGCTTTCATTAGTTGTAGATCCGGTGATATGTACATCTCCGATGGTAGTTCAACCAAGAAATTTACCTTGTATCCTCCAACAAAAACAATTACAGAATTAGATGATACTCAATGGATAGAGGATGAAGAAGACTTACAACCTCTCTTCACAATTTCATAAATTAGTGAAGATAGCCAGATTCTGAATACCTTAGAGAACTTTGAATCCTCTTCGGAATACAAACATGAACAATTTCAAGAAGAATCCAACATTGAGTTTTTATCATCAAGACAAATGTCTCTTTATTCCATGGATAAATTTGGCAGCTCTACAATTGAGATATTTCCAGGCAAAACTTTAAACATAAACAAGAACCTAGAGAAATCTCAACAAGAAGAGCTAGTCAAAATATTACAGAGACATTCTTCTGCATATGCATGGGAGTACACTGATATGAAAGGGATAAGCCCCAAGACTTGCACTCATCACATCTATATAGAGGAAAATTGTAAACCAATTAGACAACCTCAAAGACGGATGAATCCAAATCTTAGGGAAATTGTTAAAGAAGAATTGCAGAAATTGTTAAATGTTAACTTTATCTATCCCATTTTAGATAGTCAGTGGGTTTCTCCTTTGGTAATTGTGCCGAAGAAAAATGGTAAATGGAGGGTATGTATTGACTACCGAGAATTAAACAAAGCTACTCTTAAAGATCATTTTCCCCTACCTTTCATAGATCAAGTATTAGATACATTAGCTGGCAAAAAGTACTTCTCATTTTTAGATGGGTTTAGTGGTTATAATCAAATCCAAGTAGCACTTGAAGATCAAGACAAAACCACATTTACCTGTCCTTGGGGTACCTATGCTTACCGAGTATTGCCATTTGGACTATGCAATGCATCTGCAACATTTCAAAGGGCAGTACTAGAAATATTTTTAGATCTAATACATGATTGTGTGGAGGTATATATGGATGATTTCATAGTTTATGGAAACACATTTGAAGAAGCTTTAGAAAACTTGGAAAAAGTTTTAAAGAGATGTAAAGAAGCAAATCTTTCACTAAGTCATGAGAAGTATTTTATGATGTTTACTGAAGGAATTGTTTTAGGACATCACATTTCAGGGGATGGGATTAGAGTTGATGAGTCAAAAGTTGAAGTCATCTCTGACTTATCTATTCCAAGTTGTCAAAAAGATGTTAGGAGTTTTCTTGGATTTATAGGATATTATCGAAGGTTTATAGAAAACTTCACTAAGATAACATCTCCACTTTTCAAATTATTTACCAAGGACTGTGAATTCAAGTGGAATCCAGATTGCCAGTTAGCCTTTGAGACCTTGAAAACAAAAATATCTGAAGCACCTATTTTAAGGGGACCTAACTGGAAGTTACCTTTTTATATTTCAACAGATGCCTCTGATATAGCTCTAGGAGCAGTATTGGGACAAAAAGACTTGATTCCTTATGCCATCTACTATACCAGTAAAAATTTGACTCCTGCAGAGTTAAACTATGCTGTAACTGAAAAAGAGTTTTTAGCTGTTGTTCATGCCATAAACAAATTCAGACACTATATAACAGGCTATGAAACTTTTGTTCACACAGATCACTTTGCAATTAGATATCTAATGAACAAATCAATTACTAATGGCAGAGTCATAAGATGGTTATTGCTTTTACAAGAATTCAACATTACCATTCTAGATAGGCTTGGAAAACAAAACACAGTAGCTGATTTCCTATCTAGACTCCAAAACATCAAAGATAACACTCCAGTTGAAGATCAATTTCCTGATGAATATCTTTTTGCAATTTCTACTCAAACTCCTTGGTTTGCTGACATTGCTAATTATTTAGTTTCAGGGAAATTTCCTTCAATAATGAATGCAAGAGACAAAAGAAAGATCATTTATGATAGTGCAAAATATTCATGGGTTGCTAATGAGTTATACAAAACAGGTCCAGACTTTATCATTAGGAGATGTGTTCGGGAAGATGAGATGCCTGAGATCCTCAAGGCATGTCATGATGAACCTTGTGGCAGACACTTTTTTGATAAAAGAACAGCTTATAAGATCCTTCATTTAGGATATTATTGGCCATCCCTTTTTAAAGATGCTAAAGAGTATGTCAAAAGGTGTGACAGTTTCCAAAGGGTAGGGAAACCTTCTCCTTCAGGTGAGATGCCATTGCAGCCTTAGGTACATATTGAACCTTTTGAAAAATGGGTTTTAGATTTTGTAGGACCTATTAGTCCTCCATCAAGACAAAAGAAATATATATTAGTTTGCACTGATTATGTTACCAAATGGGTAGAGGCCAAACCATTACTTTCTGCTACTGAAGCATCTGTAGTTAATTTTCTTTTTGAGGATATTTTTACTCGTTTTGGTGTCCCAAGGGAAATTGTTACAGATCAAGGAGCTCAATTTACATCAAAGCTAGTGGAACAAATGATGGAGAGGTACAAAATCAAACACATAAAATCTACTCCCTATCATCCACAAGCAAATGGTCAAGTGGAATCTACTAATAAGGTCATTGAAGGGATCCTAACAAAGACTGTTCATTTACATAGAAGAGATTGGGTAGATAGGCTTCCTGAAGCCTTATGGGCCTATAGAACTACATGGAGAAGCACAACAGGCCATACTCCTTATGAACTTGTTTATGGAAAACAAGTTTTGTTTCCCATAGAGTTTCAGATTCAAACTTTTAAAATGGCAGTTCAGCTAGGACTTGATCTAACAGAGGCACAAAAGCATAGATTGGAGTAGATTAATGAATTGGATGAGATCAGACAAGATGCAGTCCAGAAAACAAGTATAGTCCAACAACAAAGGACTAGATGGCATGATAAGTACATCAAGGAAAAGAAGTTCAAAGAAGGTGACTGGGCTCTCTTGTTTGATTCAAAGTTCAAGGATTTTCAAGGTAAATTCCAAACACATTGGCTTGGGCCATATGAAATTATAAGAATTTTTGACAATGGAGCAATAAAAATCACGACAATAGATGAAGAGAAGGTTACTTTTCTTGAAAATGGTCATAGATTGAAGCTGTATCATAAGTCACTTTCAAGAGAAGAATTTGTCAAGAGATTCCAGGAAAACAATGATGTGAAGTTAATGAAGAAGAATTTTTCTTCTTCATCAACTCTGTTGAATTTTCTGAATTCAAAAGCATAAATAAAAAAAATAAATAAATAAAAATAAATAAATAAATAAATAAAATAAAGTATAAACATGAAAACTAATCACTGATTAGCATGTTTATACAGAAAAGATAAAGTGAAAATCAGAATCCTTCTGACACTTTAGCTTTTCAAATTTGTTCTTTTTCTACAATTAGCTATCACAAAATCATAAGTATCACTCCATCATGTCTCCATTCATTCATATTTCATTCACTCCATTCATCCATACTTCATTCACTCCATTTCATGGTCCATTTCATTTCCATCTCAGATTTCTAAATTTGATCTCTTTCTGCAAATTGAGTATTACAAATCACAAGTTGTAAACCATTTTTTATGGTTCATTCCACTTCACAACTGTGATTCATTTCATTCCATTACATTTCACTTCACTCCTGAGCCATTCCACCATATTTCATGATCCATTTCATACAACATTCCATTCCATGTTTCAAAGTTCCTACAGGTACATTCTGTAGCCAGTCAGACATTCTGCAGCCAGCTAGACATTCTGCAGCTAGATATCCTGAAGGCAATTATCCAGCAACACTTGTTCAGCAGAAAATTGACCCTGCACACCTATGTCAACAAGAAAAATCAAAGGAATTATGAAGACTGAAGAATCAATGATTTTCAAAGGAGGACAAAGCATATCAAAACCACAAAAATTAAAGGAAAGGCAAAGGTAAAGTTGTAAAATTATTATGATGACAGAATATGAAAGTTATAGTATAGTTAGGTCATGTATGATTCAAAAATTTGTTTTAACTATTCGTGTTGATCATGCCTATTAAGCCTATCATAAAAACTTTGGACAAAATCCCTTCCACTCCGCCATTTCAAATCATCATTTAAAACTTAACGGTTAAAGTACTGAAGTGACCTATTCGGTCACGTCACCAGCCAAAGTATTCAGTGATGATTTTGAATTTCTCACGAAATTTTTCCGCGGTATTTTCTCCCATGATGGTTCTCAAACTCATTAATTCGTGTAAATCACCCTCACTAATTTCACTCATTCTATAACCTCCTCATATCATCCTTCCGTAGCTAATTCCTACTGCATAAACAGAGAATAGCATCTTTGGGGTAAAAACAACACTTTAACAGCCATTTTCACCGTGGATAGAAGAACAGTAAATTGAAAGTTGAGAAGAGAAGCCATGGGTCTCATAGTAAGATCCGAACCAGTTGGAACCAAGTACTTAGAGGGCTACCCACAAATTAGAGAAATGCTACAGCAGGCTGGGTGGTTACAATTCTTGGAAAAATTTAATGGTTTTCATAAGGAGGTAACTAAAACATTTGCACGGTCCTTCAATGGAGTAGAGGTCGAAATAGGAGATATTAAATTCACTATTACAGAGGCTTTCATTGCAGAAGCAACGGAATTACCCAGGCAAGGAGAACGGTGGTTCAAAAATGGGAATTTCATAATGAGGCATGGAGACAAATGCTCAAAACACCAGGTATGGATGTTTCCATTTTTAAGAAGGGTATTCCTAGCTCAGCACTGAAGAATAAATGGCGGAATATGTTTCTCATTTTGCAAAAATTTATAACTTGTGAGGGAAGGTTTGGTATCCTCTATGTTTATCATATTCGGTTAATGATGCATTTCTTAGATGAAGAAATCAATTTACCCTTTTTCCTTCTTCATAGTCTGAAGAGAATGGCCTCTAATGTACAAAAGATGGTTCAATTCCTGGAAACCACTTTGTACCACCACAGCCTAGTTAAAACCCTAATTGAACATCATTTGAGAAAAATGGGAGACAATTGGGATGAGTTTCTAGTAAGGAATCACTTTGAAGAACCCAAGGAACTTCCATCTGAAGGCAAGCCTACAAGAAGAAGTAGGAGAAGGAAAATTTTCAAAGCTGTTGAAACTAAAATTGGTAAGTCTATACAAGAGGAAAGTGAAGAGATAATTTCTGAGAAATTGACTGAAATTAGGAAACAACTTAAAAAGGAGAAGATGATAAGAAGGTATGCCAAGGAGAGAGGTGAAGGACCATCTCAACCAAGACGAAGCCACAAACTTAGGGGTATATTGAAGAAAACGGGGATTAGACAAACGAGAATCATAAACATTGAGGATGAAGAGACACCAACTGCTAGATCACCTGAGTACCAATATGAAGAGGATCTTGATGAAGGAGCTCCGGAGATAGACCCAGCACAACAACAAATTTACAATTATGTTGAGACATTAGAGAAGAGAGCCTCAGAAAGTAGAGACAGAACTCCTAGCCCACCAGAATCTGCAATTGATATACTAAGAAGAGATAAATATGAGTTAGAAGTACTCAATAGGCATATCAAGAATGAGAATGACATTTTAAAGGAGTAGGTTAAGCTGAAAATTCATATGAATACAACTCTCTCTCTGCAAATGGAAAAGTTGTACAAGGCTAGTGAGAAATTGAAGAAGAAAAACAAAAAGTTGAGCAGGGCACTTATAAATTTGAGATTCAAGTTGGTCATAAAGAAGCCTAGGAGGCCATTAACTATCAGGCAAAGCAAAAGAAGGAGCCTAGATGTCCTAGCAGAAGTCTCAGAATATATGAGTTGATTGCATGAGGACACGCAAAAACTTTGCAGTGGGGGTATGTTGAGCCCCAAAGATGTCCTTCTCCTTCACCAAATTTCACTTCATTTTCTTTGTCCCTTATCAATTACAGGCTTAAATGGTCAATAGGATTGGTTAAATACACTTTAAGAATGTATATAATGACTAACTTGCTACACTTTTATGGTTTTGTTGTTGTAGTAATTTTTGACTAGACTTAGCTACATAATGCAGCCATTCTGTAGCTAGTTGCCGATTCCGCAGCTGTCTTCATGTTCTCACAGGTTCCAGGTGTCACCTCAAAGAGAAATGTATATGGGTGAATTCCAGACTTCATCCACATCATTCCTTGCTCCCTACGAAGTCTGAGCAGAATTCTACAGGTGGTTATGCACGTGGGAAACCAAAACTAAGAGACAAATTTCTAATAGGACAAGGACTGTACAGATGTCTTTAATCACAGTACGAGACCTCCACCAGAGTTCTAATTTGATTTTAGTTGGAAAAGACATTTATTCCTATTTTATCTCAAGGGAAGTTATGTAATTTTATTATAATAATGACTCGGGAGACCGAGAAACAGCTAGCTAGATTTATGTTTTGTTGCTAGATCTAAAAAGACCGTAATACTCTGTTTTTGAAATACTTTTCCTTTAATGAAAGAAGCACCGCTTTATTGCAAGATCTGAGGCAATCTTGAGGAAATTTGTATATTGATCCGGCGGTAGAGGGCCCCTACTGCCTGAGAAGCTTTGTGCACATTGTTTAGATAAGTAATTTTAGCCTTGTTGCATTCCTAGTTTAAGCAATTTTCTGAACTTTGTGTTTTATACTCACTTGCATTGGATGCTACTGTCTAGTCTTGTTCTCACAAATTATTCTAAAATATCACTAATATTGAATGATATATAACTGTAGTATTTTAGGAATTAGTTGCCTTTTTCTGAACTTTACGTTTTTGTGCTCAATTACATCAATTGTTACAGCTAGACTTGTTCTTCCGAATTGTTCCAAAATATCCCTAATACTGAACGAGATAGGCCTGTAATAATTTAGAGATTAGTTGCATTATAAGTGTAGTTGTAATACTCCGGAGATTAATGGCGCGCTAGTTCAGTTTCTGTTCACTGTATTTCAAGTTAGACTAATGGCACACTAGTTCAGTTTCTGTTCACTGTATTTCAAGTTAGGATAATGGCATTCTAGTACAGTTGTGGTCACCGTATTTGAAGTTTGAATGATTGCATTTTAGTTCAGCTTTATCTATTGTATTTTTAGTTTCATTAGTTAGTTGTATGCTAGTTTTGTTCCATTAAACTTCAAGGCCTTCATTATTTACAAACTACTCTTGTTATTAATCTCTTCCAACACATCATCATATGGACAGGAATTAGTGATATCAGTTCAAGGCCTTAACTGTTCTACAATCTCTTATAATTGTACAAATAGCATTTTTCCCAAAACTATTCCAAAAGAATCCTAACTTCTGAATAAGGCTTATTAGTGACAATTTAAGTTGCAGAATGGATTAATTTCAGTGTCATAGGTTAATTTAGAGTAGAGTTCCTCACTGTGTTGCAGACTATCTTTTCCAAATATGTTCCAACAAATTTCTAGCCATGGATAAGATTTTCTCTGTGATCTTGTAGGTGGTTCTTTGCTTAGAAGAACCTCATGGCACTAAATTATCCTTTTCTCAAGCTATTCCAACATATTTCTAATGAATGAATTGGACTGAGTTCATGTTGTGAGTTATTGAGTTCATGTTGTGAGTTATTTTCTTGTCAAAGTTTTGCATTTTCTAAGTGCCATACATAGTTTAGAATAGGTTTTGCTCTGTTTTAGTGTGACCAACAACTTCTCTTTGCCAAAACTTAGTTATTTTCCTCTTAGAATAAAAACACAAAACTAAAAACATTGGAAAAAAACACTAAACACAACGTAGTGAGAAACAAATACCTAGGCACATATAGTGCACTTCACTTCAACAATTTACTAGCCCTGGTTGACAATTTATGACCTCAATTTAGGAACACTAAGTTGAGCAGACACTAGGCAAGCCAATGAATCTGTCATCATAAAATTCATTGAGACTCATATCATCTTTAGATTTTTTTGTCCTAGGAAGATCATCACTGATAATGCTGCTGCATTTGGATCCAAGAAGATGGTGGAATTCTGTCACAAATATCAGATAACATTGGGTCATTCTACTGCTTATTACCCTCAAGGTAATGGGCTAGCATAATCCTCAAACAAAAGTTTGGTAAACATAATCAAGAAGTTTCTGGAGGACAATAAGAAGTCATGGCACACAAAGCTGGTACATGCACTTTGGGCTGACAGATTGACACTTAAAAAATCAATTGGGATGTCACCCTACCAGCTTGTATATGGGATAGATGCAATTTTTCCAACCAGCCTAGGTGTGCCCGTCATGAAGCTGATCCAAGAAGTACAGTCTAAAGACAATGACATGATTAGAAGAATAAATCAGACCATACCCCTTCAGCAAACCAGAGAGGAGGTTTACAACAGAGCATTACAAAAGCAAGAAATCATCAAGAAGCTTTTTGATAGAAGGACAAAGGCCAATTATTTCAGCATTGGTGACAAAGTTTTAAAGTGGGATTCAAGGAGAGAATATAAGGGCAAGCACGGGAAATTTGATAACTTATGGCTTGGCCCTTATCTCATTCATTCTACTGCTAGTAACAATGCTTATTTATTGCAGGAATTGAATGGAGTTGAACTGTTTGGGGCTCCTGTCAATGGCAAGATGCTCAAACATTATTTCTCTTGACCACCTCAGTTTGGAAGCCTTTTTATTTTTTCGCATTGTGAATATTACATCCATCATTGCATTCAAAGTTAGAAAAATAAAAAATACAAAAATAGTAAAAGATAGAAAAGAGGGCAGATTGTAAAACAAGAAAGGTACAGCCCCATACCAAAAAAGAGGAACAAAATTTGAAAGTGTGCAAGCTCAAATGCCACTCCTAAGAAACACACTCCTAGTTAGTCATCCAGCCTAATCATGACTAATTAGTTTTAAATTTACTGCTGATAGGTTAGTGAATTAGATTTGCCAAATAGCTTAAATCTTGGCTTATCAGTTAGGTAGATTATGATAGGAAAATAAAGGTTCAAACAAGCTAAAAATATGAACCTATGAGTTTCAAAAGAAGCATGGCTCCAATATTTTTTAATCTTGAGCCAAAAAAAGAAGCAAACTGGTTCTAATATGCCCAAAACCTGAACCAGAAAGAAAAGTAAGACAGCTCAAACAAAGTCAAAAACAGAGCTAAAGAAAAAGAAGGATGTTCTTGAACTTTCAGATCTTAAGCCTTCACCATTTTGATTTAATTTTCTGAAAATAATTATTTATGTGCAGCTTGTTTTCATGCCATAGATTAGCAACAAGTTAGACTGTTCAATCCTGACTTGTTTGCTTATTAAATTCCCTGTTTTAGAATTTAGTGAATAAAAATCTGTTAGACGGTTTAGTCCTAACATATAGTAGTTAGGTAGAGAAGCTTATGAAATCAACTGCTTAGTCTGAGTTCATGGAGAAATAAGGGTAGAAATAGACCAGTTTTATGTTTTCAAAAGAATAAAATGTTTGTAAAAGAGTTTGCCAATCCAAATGCACTCTGAAAAGAAGAAAAAATGTTAGATCATTCGGATTGGGTAGGTAGAAAGCTTGTTTTGATAGAATTCCATTGGTTTCAATGGATGCTAACATTGTAGAGCAAAAGAAGATCAACAGAAAAAGCAAGTGCAGCCCAATGGATGAGGCATTGATCAGCTTCCAGAGAAGACATGTCTGAGATTCTTGGCACCTCCAAAGAGCTGCCATCCCAAGTTGGAACTACTGTTAGCCACCTATAAAAATTTGTCATATCAAATGGTGGCTAGATATTTTCTAGACTTCAAGAAACAATTCATTTTTCAAATTGTGAGTTCTTGAAGCCTTAATGATGTTTATTTTTTCTTCAGAAAATCTTCACTGCTGCCTACCTCATAAACACTGAAAAAATCTGTTGTTTTCCTATGGAAAAGACTGCTGAAAAATTCCATTTTCCCTCATTTTTCCTTCTCCATTTCATTCCTAAAAAACATTTCATTTACCCCTCATTCCCTCGAAATTCCCTTTAAAACCTTTGAAAATTCCTTTGGAAGGTTTAAAAACCCCTTTTTCCCCTTCTACCGAAACCCAAAAAAGCAGTGAAAATCTTTCATTTTGGCCTAAAAACTCATTTTTTATACTAAGGCCTTAAGCCCCTTTGGCCTTAGCCCCCAGCCCCTTTTTTCACATAGAACTGGAGCTATGACCCACTGTTAAACCCCCATCGCACAATCGCAATCGGGGCGTTCTGTGTTCCTTTTCGCCTTTGCATTCAAAAGTTTTCCGATGCAATTGGCCCCTTTTCTTTTAAAAAGCCCCCGATGCCTTTGTTCCTTCACAAGACCTTAGCCCTGCTGCCGAGCACTAAAAAACATTAAAAGGGCCTTTCCAAAGCCTTTTCCCCTTTATATTTTGTAAAACCAGACTTTTGCATTAAGTCCGCTGGTTCATTGTTTTAACGAAAAACCAACCGTTGATCTACTCCCCGATCAACGGTCGTCAGAATCTCGCATCGCAAATGTTCAATGGGTGCGTTTAAATGGTTCCTTCCCTTTTCTCCGATTCTGATAGGCCCCTTTTGGTTAAAACCCCTCAAACCACTTCCCCACCATATAATCCGCGTCCAGGACCAAGCGTTAAGTCCCGAGCGCTAATCGCAATCGGAGGTTTGCGATGGGCACATTTCTTTTGTTTAAAGAAAAACTCCGATGCGATTGATTTTTAGTTTTATAAACCCCCCGCCAAAATCTCTGTCGTTGATTCCCCTTTAAATCCAACGGTCAAGCGCCAATCGCATCGCGAAAAACCATTGCGCCATTCCTCTCTCCTCCTCTGATTATGATCATTGCGATTTAATCTGGACCGTCGAAATCCACAAGAACCGACGGTCCTGATTAATCGCCCTCCGCCATAACCCTCCGACATTTGAACCCACAGACTTATTCTCGACCATTGATCTCTCTAAGATTGACGGCTCCAATCTAATCGCATCGTAAATTTTCTTTGCACCTTTCCTCTCTCCCCCGCCGATTGGCGATCCCGCGATTGGATCTGGGCCGTCCATTTCATAGATCCAACGGTCGAGATTCGAACCATCACCCTTTGTTATTTTCATAAATCCCGCTGTGTAAAATCTTTGGGCGAAAAATCTACCATTGATCTATGTAGATCAATGGTCCACAAACACGCAAACTCCGCCCGACCCCTGCCTCATATTCCATTTCATTAGCCCCAAGATTGAATCTGGGTTGTTTATATTGAAGATCTAATGGTCCATATTTAACTCGGTAGGCCCAACTAATTTGGGACCTACCGCCCTCACTGATCAATCTGAGCCGTTCATTCCTATGATCTGACGGTTCAGATCAATATCGCCTTGGCTCTACCCCACTCCTTCCGCCTGCGCATCTTGTCTTATCGCGCTCCAAACTCCACCGTTGGATCTGCCCACCCTTTATGCAACGGCCAGGGAGCCATATCGCGTAATTTTGAGTCCGATGGTTAATGTTTTAAATTTACGCGATACAGGTGGTTTTAAAAAGCCACGTGTCAGCCAAAGACGCATATCGCATTTAAAAAGGTAATACCGCCTTTACCTCTTTTCTCCGCGCGACACCAGTGGTTTTTGGGGCCAAAACCACCTTACCCAATTTACATTATATTCCCTCGTTTTTAATATCCACCATTGATCTCTGAGATCTAACGGTCCCAGTTTAATCTAACCATTACACTATCGCCCTCCGCCATTCTTCCAAGAGACCTCATCAACGAATCTCCGCTATTCATCTTTGATGGCTGATCTAATCCGACGACCCAGAATCTTTCCAAAACCCCAAATTTCATTTTAACCCTTTTTCCCTCCGCCAAAGGTTTTTCACCCATTTCCTTTGTATATTCTCCCATTTCGCGATAATGTGGCCCCTCTACATTATATTTTCCCAATCAATCTCGACCGTTGATCTTTGCAGATCAACGGACCAGACTTAATTTCCCACCATTCATCCAACTGCCTCTCCTTTTGACCTCAACAAAGTAATCCTCGCCTCTGCGATCTAACCTCAACCTCCAAAGCAGTTTAAACCTTATCCCGCAGGATTTTATAACTTTGTGTGCATTTTTGCAGGTTGTAAAGCTTTTACACAGTTTCTTAAAGGAAATCAAAGGCCGGGGATGACGATCCCCCTGGCTTTATCCTTGAAGGAGATCATTCCGCAGGGTTCCAGATCATGTTTTATCCGTGCCTCATGAGCACTGATGCCATTATACAACCCTCTGCACGCCTGCAACAACAATGAAAACACAACAAACACCACAAACAAAGAGTATCAGTTGGACAACATGAAATCAAAGCAGAAACATGTTTGAAGATTGTTAAACACAGTTTTGAGGGATTACGGCAATAAATCGACTATCAAAAGCCTAATCCACTCAATTGAAGATAGTTTGAAGAACAAAAGACAGAAATTAGGCCTAATTAATCCTAACACACAGAATTAAAGCAAATTAACGGTGATTAAAGAAGGACAATCAAATCTATCATTTCGAGAAAGCCTCCACCGCCACATCAGAGGCTAATTGAATCCTCACCAGCTGCCAAAAGACACCTACAGACTTAAAGCAATCAAAGAAGGCCTAGTTATGACCAGAACAGAAGATATTTGCCTCAATAGAGCTGAACAGTTAATTCAACCAAAGGAACTTATTGTAAACTGTTAGCAGAGTTATTACAAGGATAACAAAGAGCCTTAAAGTCAAAAAAATCTTCCCAGCAAGGTTAATACTTAATGTAAACCAATTAATACAGAGGAAATATCAGAAAGTTTCTCCATTGAGCCCCTCAAAGGCTGAGAAGCATTAAACTGTATTAATTGAACCTAGAAGATCTTTTATCCCATCCCACCTCCTCATTTCTTCTATAAATACTTCTGTAGAAGATGAGATAATGTTGGTCACTGCATATCTGTTGCCTGTAAATAGTTTACTGAAGCCACTGTAAGCTCTGTTTGTAATTGAAGATACCTAAGTTTAGATGAGAAGTTTGAAGCTGTAGAGAACCACTGGACTTGAAGATTGTAACTGGTTTGAAGCATCAAATACAAGCTGATTTATGGGATCCTGGTCGATGTCAACGGTGATGTTTTTCTTATTGTAAATGGTTATTTTATTTCTATTTCCATTCTTTCCATCTTCTCTAATAAAGAACAACAATTATAGAGTTAGGATTTACTGTTAAAGGTACCCTGCTCTTATTGATAAGCTTTATCTACATGTTTTCTTCCAATTGTGTTGTTTAAGAATGATTTAATACAGTCCAAGAAGTCAAGATGTTGGCGTTCCCTTCTCTTACTGTCTAGAATTTAAAAATTATTCTTGAATGTTATTTTCAGTGTCTGCTAAGTAAAGTTGAACTAGGGAAGTCTATGGTTAGCCCTGTCCTCTAGTTTTACCTCCAAAGGTTGTCTGAAAATTTCCCTAAGGGTATGTTGAAAGCAGGCTAGGTTCAAAGTCCTTACCTGATCTTAGACTATTCTTTGTTATATTAAGTGTTGTCTTGAAAATTTTACTAAGTAAAGCAGAGCTAGGGAAGTCTATGGTGAGCCTTGTCCTCTAGTTTCTTCTCCAACAGTTTCTTTGAAAAGTTTCCCTTTGAATATGCTGAAAGCAGGATAGGTTCAAAGTCCTTACTTGATCTTAAGCTATTCTTTTTGTGTTTTAAATGTTTTTCTATTGAAAGTGCATCAAAAGCAGGCTAGTTTCAAAGTACTTACCTGATCTTAGATTACTTTTATGTCTTTCTTAATTGTATGCCAAAAGAAGGATAGTTTCAAAGTACTTACTTGATCTTAGGCTGCTCTTTCTTCTTCATTTGTTTGATTTCCCCTTCTTATTGTTACATTCCATTCCATAAAATCAACTTAAAGAGATCCTATGACATAGATGACTTGCCCCATAGACCACTCTTGAACCTTGCTATTTCAATTAAATCCTACTATGACTCCATAGCCCAATGGATTAGAGTTGTTTATTACCTATCTTCTTAGCTGAATCAATTTTTCACTTTCATTCACCTTCACCCTTCATTTAGACTTCCTTCGCCTTCACATATCTTTTCCCAACCAAAACAAACAAAAACCTTGTTCTTCATAACTAGCCTAATATCACATTTCAAGCCTTAAAGATAAATCAATCTTTGCAATTATAGAGAGATCCCTCTTTGGATTCAGGAGGGCTAGATCCTAGAATCCCAAAGTGGTTCAAATGTTCTCCCTGCAGCTTTAGTCTCACCAATCTGCTAGAATTACAGGGAGCTAACAAATCGTAATAATAAGAAACATCACACGTAATTATCAATAGTGAGAAAATCTTTCTGCCTTTATGATTTATTGACAGTCTCATCCTAAAGTATCTAAGCAAGGTAGAAATCAACCAGGTTCCCCTCCACCAAAACCTCTAGTGTTTGAGGATCCTGAGTTTGAAGAGTAGCCCCCTCTGAACAATACCAAACACATGTTTGAGGTAACTTAAGAGGAGTTGAGAGCTCTTAGATATTTAACCCAAAAATTCGCTAGGACACTTGGAATTCTCCCAGTCACCCCCATATTGCCTCAGATGTGTATTGGTAGGGGACAAACAACTCGTTGTGGTGGATTGTTAGTTGCTTCGGTTGAATAGTTGGCTAATGATTCTTTGGTTGATTTAGTAGAATAAATATAAATATATTATGATCAAGAATAAGATGAAGGGCCTTCAAATCGTGAAAATTTATAAGGTCTAGTAACTGGTGAGAAATTTGAAGGACTGTTAAAAAGTGAAAACATTGAAGTTGAGAAGGAAGGCACCGAATCTGAAAGTGACGAAGAAAATTTCAATAACAATATGATTTTCAATCAACAACTGGCATGGATGGCTTAAGGGGCACTAAATATTTTGGGTGTTCTACATCCCTTGCCTCACCATTCAGAGAAGTTTCTTACAAATTTTGATTTGGATAAGCCCACTATTGTGGAAGACCGTACTAAATTTGTTTACTTATCATTTAGATTGATATATGTTTAGTACAAGGATGCTTCTTGTATATTGTTTCCTTATACATTTGAGAATGAACTGTAGCCTGGTACCATGGTCTTTTGACAGGATCTATTATCAATTGGGAAGATTATAAAAAGGCTTTCTTGGAGAATTTTTTTGAAGAGAAAACATCGACGATGTTATTAATAGAGTTAAGTGCTTTGAAGATGGGTAACAAAGTATAAGATTTCAACCAAAAATTTACTAGAATTTTGAATAAGTTTCCTGGTGATGTACCGCCTCATGATTCAATAAAATGATTTATTATATTGATTCCCTACCTTCTAATATTGCCATGTTTTTTAAAAGGGCTAAAAAAACTACATTGGTGGAGAACTATGTTGAAGCCTTAGCGATTGAAAAATATATGATCTCTATAGGAGTACATAACACTCAAGACGATTTTAAGGCCAGTGGTAAGAAGCCTCATACATCAACGAGTAAGTCCACCAATAAGGAGGTTATTGATTTCAAGTGTATAGTTAAATAATTGAAGAAATTGACAAATGAATCATCTGATCTAAAAATGAGCACTAGTGAATGTTTGTTGAGTGAAAAATATTTCAAGCTTTTCTTTAAGTAGAAAAAGAAGCCACCAACTAATTCAGCTCAAATTTTGAATGTTAATATTAATGTTGAAGAACTTGGAATGGAAAACTTTTGTATGTTTCAGCAAGCATGCCATTCTAAGAAAACTTTCCCTCAATGGATAAATGGAGCGACTCTAATGATTAATAAGTTTTTGGTATAACAACTCGAAATGTAATATCCCAAATTAGCAGACAACTAATTGGGAATATTAATTTTTGACTGAATTTTTCCTTTTCTAATGTTAAGTAGAAATAAAGTGGGTAAGGGGTGTTAGGGTCCCGTGATTTGGCAGATTGGTAGACCAAATGACAGGGTAACATGGAACCAGTCTTTGGAGTCCTAGGACCTAGCCTTCCTGGACTCAGAGAGGGATTCTCTATTGGGTGCAAAGGATGTGTTCTTTTTGCTCTAGGGTTTTGATTTTAGGCTAGTTATTAAGTATAGGGTTTGTTGATTGTTTTGGTTGGGTAAGATGGTCAAGTAGGATAGGTGGAGTGAGAGTTTGTCAAAGCCATTAGGCTATGGAGTCAAATGAAAGTCAAGGGTGTCTCGATAATGAATCAGAGTGCAGTGCAAGGCCAATCTAGCAAGGTTAATGGATCTTTAAGGTTACGAGTGAAACAAGATGGACATCAAATTTGGGAAAAACTAGGAGGTCTTAAATACTGATAGTTAAAAGCTATAACTCATGAGGTAGGGCAAACCATTAAGCTCAATGAACAATACTTAAACTGATAAATATCTAAGATAAACATTCCAGTGAAACATAGAAAGCATAAGAGCTTCTAACTTTAGTAAATTCACCTTCAGAATTTGGGAAAACATACAAGATAGCACAATAACTCAATCTGTGAAGAGGGAACTCCTAAACATCATAAATAAAGCTATAAAGGACTCTGAAATAAGTTGGTAGGCATAGACAAAGGGCAAGATCGAACGAGACCTCTTTGACTTAAAATATCAAACAATACTCCAAAGAAAGGTTCCAAGACATAGTTTTAGACAGTCTCAAATAAGCAGGGCATACTGTGAATCATATTTGTTAACCAGCATATTAATCCATAAATGAAACTAACAAGCATAAGGAGGTTTGAAGAGCAACTAAGAATTCTTCAAACACAACCAGCTGAGGAAAAAATTAAGGCTATCACAAACGGGAGGACTAAGGTGCCTCAAAGAGCATGTCTCAACCTATACTTTTATGATTTATAGCAGCTAAGAGGAGTGAAACATAATGATAACTAGAAAACATAAACAAAATAAGAAGACATCACCATTCACCAAGCTAAGGAATCCTACAGACAAGCCTCTCCATCATCAAGCCAAATAAGCCATTCATCAACTCCACAACACCAATTTATTCTCCAAGCTCATAAAATCATGTATATTGCTCTCAAAGCTCATCAAATTCCAACAAAATACATAAGGGCCTCATGCTCTATTTATGGAGCAAAGGAGGACTAAAACCCTAAATATGGTAGGAAAATCTCAATTCAACCATAAATGTCATTTATGGCCAAGAGACCATGCAAGGCCCAAGGCACATAATATCATAAGAAATAAATGCCAAAATAACTATTTACACCTAATTCTAGAGTGTTTTTCCTCAAAAAACTCAAAAATATCAATTTGCAATAAATGAGTGTGTTTTGTTGACTTTCGGTCCAAAACACACTTAGACAGTCTCTGTGCACAACACCTTCCTGATGCTGGATTTGGCTCCGTGATGGCTCGTTGGAAAGCCTGATGAGTATACTTTCCAGAAATTCTTGATTTTTCCTGAATGAGTGCCATTTTACTGCCCAAAAACCCATTCTCCCAACACTTCTCTGTGCGCAACACCTTGCCTGAAAATGAGGCAGAATGGTCAAAATTTTGATGTTTTTTGACCTTTTGGGGGGCAAAAACTGCTCCAAATGATCTGAAATTTTGTGAGCAGACTGTTTATGATGAGAGGAATCCAAAAATGTAAATTTTGCAAGCTGAGAATGCACCAAATTTTTTCGTAGCGCCAAGGGTGCTGCACACATGGGCCTCAAAATTTCAAAAAAACAAAATTTTGTTCAATTTGGCCCAAAATTTGTGGAGAGGTCCCTTAAGAGGTCTTGGACACCTGTTGAGAAGCCTCAGCCAAAAATCCAAGGTTATCATGGCTTTTTTCCTCCTTTAGTGTTTTATTTTCAAGCAATGCCTTCTTGAGCTTTGCCCTAGCAATTTGATTTCTGAGGGTATAGTGTTTAGTCATTTTCCTTTGGAGCTCAAGGGCCTTGTTTTCCTTCTCCAATTTGTCTTCTAAATGCATATTGGCCCTCTCAAGCCAAGGCTCCCTATCAAACTCTATGTCTCTGTCAAGTAGCTCACTGATAGGAATTTGCTTAGCTAGGGCAGATTCCTCTTCCCTCTCTTTGGCCAGGGCTTTTCTCAGCCCAATGGTCCTTGGCCTCTTTCTAGGCTGTTCTTCTTATTCTTCTTCACTCTTTGGATGAGTCTTCTTGTATTCTTCTAATTGCACCTCTGCCTTTATGGCTTGTCTCCGGGCCTTGAGTGCCCTTACCTCATAAATTTCCATGTGTGCACTCCTTTGCCGGTTCTCCCAATCTAAGACATCATATTTGTACTTGGATCTATCTAATTCTACCTGAAGATCTTTTATTTTGGCATTTTTACTTTGGATGAGTGCCCTGGAGATTTTATCTTCTTCCTCACTATCAATATGTATAAGTTCAAATTCTCTTTCTTCACCATGTTGATCCTCAACATTTTCATCCATTTTTTCTTTACCTTTGTCCAATGGTTTGATAGCTGGAGAAGAGATGGCCCCTTGCCTTTTTGAGGAAGCAAACACATCCCTCTTCCCCCTGTGGTATGAAAAAACAAAAGTTCTAATGATTTTTGCTCTAGAGTCCTTGTCATAATTGTTATCATCTGCTGGAAAGCCTTCTTTCTCACCTTTTGTACTGCTGTGTGTAGCCTCTTCTTCCATATCCCCCTCATTACTAGATGTCCCATCACTGTGTAAATCGTCATATTGTTCATTGAGAAAGCTATGAGCCTCACTGCTGCCTTCAACACCCTCATCATTATCACCCCCTTTGCTGTCTTCAGTGCTGTTACCTTGGTCTTGGATTAGATCATCCACCTCTGCATCAGCTTCACTTTGGCCCTGTTCATCATTAGAAGGCTGATCTGTGTCATGATTGTCATGATTGCTGTCATGACAGTCATGACTTTCCTCTTTGCTATTTTTCTCATCACCAACTGTCTTATTAGTGTCATTTCCTTGGTCACAACCTGCCTCTTCAAACTCTATTTTAGCTTCATCATTTTCTTGTTCTTGATCTTCTATTTCCTCATCATCTTCCTCTGTTTCTTCATGTTCATCATCTTCATCCATATTGTCACTGTTTGCACTATGACTAGGCTCACTGTCATGCTCATGCACATTTTTCTCTTGGCTGTCATGTTCACTTTCTTGCTGACTATCATGCTCATCATTTTCTTCACTATCTTCAAGGTCTTCATTTTGCTCATCAACACCTTATTTTTCTGTACTTGGGAGTGATTCATTTGTATCACTACCATCACTGTCTTCCTCCAAGTGCTCACTGTCTTTGTCTTCATGACTGCCATGTTCATCTCCCTCCTCCTTGTCATCATCATCCTCTTGCTCTTCCTCATTAAACTCTGTATCTGCCTCACTGTTTTCATCATTTCCATTGTTAACCCCTTGTCCATCATTAAATTATGTCTCTGCCCTACTGATTTCTTCATCTCCACTATCATCTGCTTGCTCCTTATTATCACTGTCATCACCTTCATTTGATGCATCAGGAGAAGAAGTAGGAGGTAAGTTTCCTTGTGGAGAAGGCATAGGTGGAAGTGATGGAGGAGTGGAGGTAAATGGGTGTGAAGTGGAAGGCAAATTTTTCTAAATGAAGGCTTGGGGATTTGAAAATACATCATGTGAGATAAAAACTTTCGAAGGAATTCCCTATTGCTCTAGCTGGTGCAAAACAATCATCTTAACCAAGGAGTGGTGAAAAAGGCTTTGCATTTGATGGGCATAACTCCTTTTCTTGACCACTGAATCCATTTTGTTAATGCTCCGGTAGAGATAGTATGGTAGGTTTAGCAATTTAACCCTGGTGAAGTGCGTTAGCAGCCTTATGTGATATGAATAAATCCTAGAGTACCTCCCCTCACAAGTGAAGTACTTGATGATCTGTCTCATCAGTAGGGCATATCTCTCTAGTAGGCGGGAGAAGGGGAAAACAGTCTTGCAACCCTGTTGATAACTAGGTTCGAGGAAGGGCTCATAGTAGCTTAAGGCCAATTTCTTCTTCTTGAACCATCTCTCACCTATATCTAGTATCCATGTGGCTTTAGCAATGGATTCGGATGATAAATCAAATTTTACTCCTGCTAGGTTGACCTGGTGGTTTTTTAGGCTGAGAATGAACAACCTAGTCAAATCTGAGTGGATTTGGACCTGTTTAACCCTCTCACAGAACTGATAGCATCCAACATCTTGAAAACATGCAAGGATCATGGGAGAAGAGATGATTTGAATGGTATCTAAAGGCTCAAACCTGTTAGCCCTTCCTCCCTTGTGTTTTGGCTTGGTAGGCCTTTGGCCTTCATCACTACTGGTACTGATCTCTTCTCCGAACATGGTGGCTGATTATATCCTTGAACAAAATGGTTTTTAGCTTGGTGAGAGCTTTAGGTCTAGGGAGGACAAATGATTGATGGTGAGGGAAAATTTTAGCAAATCAGGGAAAAATGAAGTAAGTCTAGGAATGCTTTCAGAGTTTAGGAGGAGGCTTAGCTTGTATTGAGTGTGTTTATGCTAATGACAAGTCTCCAATTTGGTAATTCTTGCCCTAGAAGGTTAAATATTTGATTGCCATGAAGATTAGGGGTTGGCCAAATTTAGGTTTTTGATATTTTCCTTTGATCATGAATGAGAAAAGATCAATTTGGAGGGCAAAGAAAATGACTACCAACCTTGTCTAACTCATGCAGGAGCCTGGGGCCAACTTGAGGAGGAGAAAAAGTGAGTTTGAGCAAATTTTGGGCAAATTTAGCCAAATCTCCTCTGTGCGTAACGCCACCTGACAGGTCGTTCCTGTCGGGCCTTCCCTATGCGCAGCGCTGGGTCAGGTCAGGCCTTCCCTATGCACAACGCCGTTGAACAGTGGGCAAGTCGAGCCCAAACTGGGCTTGTGCGCAACGCCTCCACCGGTGCGTAGCGCCACCTCTCCTATGCGTAGCGCAGTGCTTTTTTGCACTGTGTCTGCCTCCTCCATGCGCAGTGCCGACGACTCTGTGCGTAGAACCTCCGTTGGTGCGTAGCGCCTCCGTCGGTGCGTAGCGCCTGAAAACTTCAATAAGTTTTGTAGAAAACCCTCTAAAAAATGTTTCAACGGCTCTCCTCTTTTGCAAAGACAAAATGAGGTGGGAAGAGGGAAAGAAAACCCTTATACTCCTTTTTGAAAAATAATTTTTAGGATCAAACCCACTTTCTAATGTTTGTTTCCCTTCTCACTTTTTTTACTGTCATTTTGGTCCTTTTGTCCTGTAGGTGGCAGAACCATAAGAAAAAATAGTTTTTCTTTAGCCGGGGTATTTTGATGCTTCTCTTGTGTTCACAAACCTTTCAACATGCTTATTCTTTTCCTTTTACCCAGATTTGGAAACATGAACTAATTCTTTAAAAAGCAAAAGGTCTTTTGACAAAGTTTGAGGAAAAAGACAGACAGTGACATTAGTGCTCTTTTTTGAAGGTTTTCTCTACTATATCCCTTTCATGAATTTCAACACCTGTAAACAGTAAGCTTGTAATCATTTTGGAACCTTTACCTTGGAATTTTCAGTCATGTATTTTTTATGCCTTTGATTGTTTGGTGGATGAGACTGAAGAGAAGAATTCTGACCTTCTCTTAACTGATATTCTGTCATGTTTTTACTATGAAGTAGTGAAAAACCTCTTGGTGTGAAAGCCCTAGAAGTTGGCATCAAAAATTCCTTTTGTCTTCATATGTGCCACCATTGTGATAAACATTAGGTTTGTTTTAACCTTATCAATCTTCCTGTAGGTACCATTTTTGACAGTCCTGCCGAAGTGTCACTCATGGCTAATCTATCTCTTGCAGAATATACTTTTGATAAGGAAACCATTTTTGGGGGCTTCTCTGACTTTTAGAACAATCACATGTTTGTTCCTTTGATCATTTTGATAGTGATACATCTCTGGTGAGAAAAGTTAACAATTTAAACCATTTTGTGTCTCCTCTTGGCCACTTCTGTTTTTGCAGGTGCCTATACAACTTTTGCCTTTGATCCCTTAGTGCCTTTTTTGGAATTTTGACACCTTATTTTTGCAATAGTAAACTTATGCTCAGTAATGATTTTATCCTTCGGTGCTTTACCTTATGTCTACCTCCTTTTGATCCTTTTAATGCCTCTGACTGTAGCTTGAAAAGTTAGGCCCTTGCACTGATACTCTTTGTCATTTTGTCCTTTTGGTGAGGTGGAATCAGTGCTTCTTTGTCAAACCCTAGAGGATAGCTTGAAAACCCTTTGAATGCCATCTACTGTTATGAAGGAAACTTTATCATCATTTCTTGACCAGTTTGTCATTCTTCCCAAACTCCTAGGTTTTAGGGCTGTTAGAAAAATGTAAATAGTGTTGTCTTCTAAGTTCTCTAAACCTTTCAAAACTCATTAATTATTTCTAAAAATCTTCAATGTGCACTGAATGGAGTTGAGGTGACCTTTGCCTTTGTAGCCCTTGTACTAATTTTCTTCTTTGCCACATTGTTTTTCCAATTAGTCACAGAAACCATGATTCTCCAAAACATATGCCTGCTGCTTTCTCTTTGCTATTGATGGTCTTCTTGTGGTGATTTTCCCGTTACCTTACCTTTTTTATAGGTTGATGGCCATCTTGATATTTTTGCAGTAATGTGAGCAAGGGAAGCTGTCCCTTGCAGAATTTGTGCACTAGGCCAAGGAGGCCTTTCTTGAATGACCCTTTGATTAGTTTTGGACAAAGTCACTTGTCCCTTTATTCTTTGAATGCAGTCTCTTTACATAGGAAAAATAGATATTTTAGGATACCAAATCCACCTTATGACTTGTGAAACCCTAGGTGACCTAGTGGAAGGTTCCTTGGACTTGGCTTTGGACTAAAAATTAGATTTTGGGGTCATCAAGTGTAAAACAGAGTTTATGATAAACTGATGTATTGAAGATCAAAATCCAATGTACTTGATTTATCTAAAGAGCCTACAGAGACAGTTTTGAGGCCATCAATGCTTGGGGTAATTTTGGGAGACACAATAGAGCTATTTGATAGGTGGCCTTAGGTAGCTGTGGGGGGTTTTTAGGCAAAACAAAACAGAGGATTTGGGCCAAAGGTGACAAAACACAAACAAAAATGAGTGACATGAGCCCCTAATGGGTTTTGTGGGACTGGTAAGTAGAGCTTGACATGATGGAATGATGAAATAGGGAAAAAAATATCTTAAGGATAATGAAGGTGGTGAGATTTCTAGAACTCACAATGTTCATGAACTTTGTTTCTAGAAATCTAGGGCAAACATTTAGTCATCTATGAAAAGCAAAAAAATACTGATGACTGACAAGGGGATCCACAAATAAAACCAAGCAGCTAAAGTGCTTCCCTATAGTCCCAAAAAGGCAAATATTATGGATAAAGTGGGGTCCATGGGGCCACCCAATGAATGGAGCAATGTCCTAGGTGGATGCGTGGGAGAGGCAATGCAATGGGTAGCACAATGGTAGGTCAGAGGAGGGGCAGCACAGAGCTTGTGGGCCCAAGGGAACATTAGAGGCTTAGTTTAGACAAATTGGAATGAGAGCAGATCATTCCTCATTCATTCATCTACATGGTTTTCTATCTGACTGAATGAAGCACACTTGATTTGTTTAGCCAAGTCTGTATTGCTTTTTAGCACAGAGATTTCCAAGCAGAGATCTCAACCTCTACCTCTGGGGACTTCGAGTTCCCGCCTAGGAGAGTAGTACCATATAGTTTTGTGAGGAGCTTGCAGAGAAACATCAAAACCGCACACATTCCCTTTAGGACAACATAGAGGTAGTGAAAACTGCGTAGTGATTGCGTAGTCCAGTAGAGAGGAAGTGTCGAGAAGTGGAGGAGAAATGCAGTTTCAGTCGAAGGATTTGGATGGGAGGCTAGCCATATCCTACCAGGGATTTGGGAAGAGTTTTGGAGACACTTTCCAACAGTTCCAGTCAGGAGACCGATTTCCCTAGCAGAGCAGCGTGCCAAGCCCAAGTGGGCAATTTTCCAGGGTCGGGATTTCTGGAAATCCTTTGTTGGTTTTTATGGGTCTTATGAGTAGAGACTGGGGTTAAAAGCCTGGAATTTTCTAAGCACAGGAGTAGGCTGAAACCATAGTCTTATTCCAACAAGCAGCAGTAGTTCCAACACTAGCAGCACAGAGAGGGAGCCACACAAAGCATCATTCCAACATTGTTTTTGTCCATGTTTAGAGATGTTCTTCAGCCTGTCTAGTGCAAGCCCGGGCACTCCTTCGACAAAAAAATAATAAAATGGCCTAGCTAGTTTTGGCTTCATTTCTTGTGTCTTGATGTTATTTTCCATTTTTCTGTAGTTTATTGTCTATCTATTCTTTTATTACTGTTAAACTCCATTTGGGGATATTATAGTGGTATCATAGCTCATAAACTTGGCTCAACTTGTGGAGCACGCAGTATATGACATCAAAAGATAGAAAAACATCACATACCGGAGGCAGAGATACAGAAGCAGAGAAAGGAGGCTCGAGATTACACTCGACTAGGTTGATAACGTTCCGCTGGTAGAAGAAAGAGGAAAGGCACCTATGGAAGAGGAAAGATATGAGGGGAGGGATTTTGCTCAAATCCTTCTGAAATCAGTAGAAGACCTCACCAAGAGGATTGAGGAGATGGGGCAGAATATCAGTGGAGACAATAAGAAGAAGGGGATTCATGGGGAATTAGAGAATAGGGAAGGATTTGACACTTCACATCATCCATCCGGTCCTAACATTGCGTAGTAGGTGGTGCCACACACTCCACCATGCTATACCATCCCTATGTTTCTAGCTTTGGGACCAGTAGCAGGAGCTACGCAAGAGTCAGAGGTGGCTCACTATGGAGATTATTTCGCGAAGTATCAGTCCTATGGGCTGAAGTTTGGAGGTGCTCTCACCTTCAATGAATTTTTTCAGCTGAAGAACAATAGTAAACCCAAGGGCCAAAATAGAGGAGGAGGGTACATGCAGGGCAATAACCTGTAGCTTACCGTAGGCAGAATTTTCCTACCAACTTTTGATGGGTCATCAAAGAGTTCAGCCAAAGCTTGGGTAGAGAAGTTGGACATTTATTTCCAGCTTAACCAGATGACGGAGGTGAAGGCCATCAAGGTGGCTGCACTGTACATAGAGGGAGAAGCCCATGACTAGTGGTTTCATGGCATGACCACGCTAAGTCACTCGGGAGTGACAGTGTATGATGATTTTACCAAGAGGGTGATGGAGAGGTTTGATCAGAAGGATCCAGAGGAGCACTTCGTGGAGCTGACCAAGCTCAAACAGTCAGGAAACCTGGAGACCTACATTTCAGAGTTCCTAAGACTCTTGGTGATGGTTCCAAACTTATCGGAACCAAGGAGGATTTACATGTTTATTGATAGTGTGGTGGAGCCTTTGCAGGGCTAGTGAGGTCTACTCAGCCCACTACATTGCAGGATACAATTAGGAGGACTAGATATTTACAAGATGCTCTACCGAGGATGAGGGTTGCCATGCCGAACAAACCAGCTTTCCAGCAGAGAGGTAGGACACGAGAGCTTCACCCCCAAGAGGGAACCAGGGCCTAGGGCCATTGGATGATAAGACTTGGAGGGATTTGAGGCGGAAGAAGCTCTACTTCACTTGCCAAGAGCCATGGGCACCGGGTCATCGGTGTGCCAGAGGGAAGGCACACTATATTGAGGTTTTCTTCGACAGTGAGGGGGAAGAGGAGGAATTCTTTGAGATAGGAGGAGATACTGGCACAAGAGAATCAAGGGATAATCCTCCACCACCACCTCCTCCAGCAGCAGGAGGATCAACATTTGCACTGACCGGAGAGGTCCTTGCATCTTTGCAAGGGGTACCCAAGTACCTAATGTTGAGGGTCCGAGGGACTGTTCAGGGACATCGTGTCTCGGTGCTAGTGGAAAAATAGGCTATGCACAACTTCATCGATGCTCAGATGGTGCAGATAATGGGCATACAAATAGAGATATTTTTATGGGTTTTCGGTGCTAGTTCCAGGGGATAGGACCATGCAATGCATGCGTTATGTCCCAACTTTGACGGTGACCATGGGGACATACTCATTGATAGACCATTTTTTTGTGGTCGACATTTCAGACACCGACATGGTGTTGGGGGTATAGTGGCTTCTCACTCTGGGTAAAGTCACTACTAATTGGCAGACACTGGAGATGGAGTTCGTGGATAAGAAGAGTGGGAAACATGTGATGCTCAGGGGCATGCATACATACCCCACTCAGAAAATTTCTGCACATAGGATGGATGCAAATTTATGGCGGGGAGACATAGAGTGATCAGTTGAGTTGAGAATATCAGATGTAGGTGTTGCAGGCCAACCCACACATCCCTATATACATGTTCTCCTAGACCGTTACTCTACGGTTTTTTGGGACATTCCAGTAAGGCAACCACCTGACCAGGGGTTTAAGCACACTATCGAGTTGGAGCCTAGAATTCAGGCTGTGATCACCACCCCCTACAGGCATCCCAAGGTTATAGGGATGAGATCGAGAGAGCTATCCATGATCTCTTGGAATTGGGGCACATCAGGTGCAACACAACACCTTTTTCTTCTTCAGTTGTTCTGGTGAAGAAGAAGGATGGGACACTACGGATGTGCATAGAATTGATGGTGGAGTACTCCAAGGATTGTTTTGCATGTGAGGTCTTGGAGGGGCAGGTGAATGATGACCACTACGAGGTAATGGATGGAGTGATCTACTACAAAGACCAGATCTATTTAGTGGTCAACTCCCAGCTGCAGGAGAATATCCTACACACAACCCATGATTCACCATTGGCTGGGCACCAAGGGCACACCAAAACTTACAGGGTCATCAGGGAGAGGTTTTCATGGAAGGGCATCAAGGATAATGTTCTACGGCACATCAGGGAGTGTGAAGTGTGCTAGCGGAACAAGGGAGAGATGACCCACACAATAGAGCTGCTTCATTCGCTTCCCATTCCTAAGGGGAAATGGGAAAGTATCTCGATGGAATTCATCACGGGGTTGCCCATGGTACATGGAAAAGATTGCATACACGTGTTTGTGGATTGCTTGATCAAGTATGCTCACTTCTTCACAATCTCAGCCAAGTACACAACCTCACAGGTGGTCGAACTGTTCTTCAAAGAGCTATTTCAGTTGCATGGTCTCCCCAAGACCATTGTTAGTGACAGAGACAACCGCTTCATGGGGGGATTTTGGTAGGAGATGTTTTAGTTGGTGGGTACGGAGCTCACTCCCAGCATGAGCTACCTCCCCCAAACGAATGACCATACAGAGATAGTTAACAAGTGGCTGGAGGGCTTATTGTGAAAGTATGTCACCAGGCAGCAGAAGGCATGGTTGAGATGGCTGCACATGGGGGAGTACTGCTACAACACTACATACTACATGTCCATAGGTATGTCTCCATTTCATGCATTATATAGTTATGATGCCTTAACTTTCATTGATGTCATGTTTGGAGACAGTAAGGCCCTAAGGGCCAAGGAGCGGGTCCAGGAGAGCAAAGATATCTTGAGGGATCTCAAGGAAAAATTGTTGGAAACACAAAATCAACAGAATATTTACGCTGACAGGGATCGCGTGGAGAGGCACTTCGAGGTTGGGGATCTAGTGTACCTACGTCTCCAGCCATACAAACAATCCACGTTAAAGAAGAAGGGGGAAGAGAAGCTGAAACCGTGCTTCTATGGGCCTTACAAGGTCACTCAGAGAGTGGGGGAGGTAGCTAATGAGTTGGAGCTACCATCGGGGAGACAAGTGCACATCATATTTCATGTATCTTTCCTGAAGAAGGCTCTGGGCCAGCAGGTGACAACAACAGTTGAGTTTCCTCCCATGGATGATGAGGGGCACTTGGTACTTCAGCCAGAGGCCATACTAGGTACCAGGGAGAGGCACTTGGTACTTCAGCCAAAGGCCATACTGGATACTAGGGAGAGGCACTTGAGGAGCAGGGTGGTGAAGGAATAGTTAATCAGATGGAGGAACCTCCCGGATGAGGATGCCACTTGGGAGGGGGAGAAGATACTTCAGCACCCATATTTGTAGTTGCTTAAGGAAAAGCAATAATCTGGAGGGGAGGACTGTAATATCCCGAATTAGCAGATAGTTAATTGGGAATATTAATTTTTTACCAATTTTTCCTTTTCTAATGTTAAGCAGAAATAAAGTGGGTAAGGGGACCCACAAATAAAAATAAGCAGTTAAAGTGCTTTCCTATAGTCCCTAAAGGAAAATTTTGGAGCTGAAGTGGGGTCCATGTGGCCACCCCACGAATGGAGTAGCGTCCTAGTTGGTTGCGTCGGAGAGGCAACGCAGTGGGCAGCACAGTGGTAGGCCGGAGGAGGGGCAACACAGAGCTTGTGGGCCCAAGGGAACATTGGAGGTTCAATTTAGACAAAAGGGAATGAGAGAAACTCATTCCTCATTCATTCATCTACCTAATTTTTTGTCTAGCTGACTGAAGCATGCTTCGGTTGTTTAGCCAAGTTTGCAGTGTTGTTTAGCACAAATATTTCCAAGCGGAGATCTCAACCTCTGCCTCGGGGGACTTCGAATGCCCGCTCAGGAGATGAGTACCATCCAGTTTTGTGAGGAGCTTGCAGATAAACATCATAGCCACACACAGTCCCTTTAGGACAACGCAAAGGTAGTCCAAACTATGTATTGATTGCACAATCCAGCACAAAGGAAGTTTCAGGAAGTGGAGGATCAGTGCAGTTTCAGCCGAAGGATTTGGAGAGAAGGCTAGCCACCTCCTACCAGGGATTTGGGCAGAGTTTTGGAGACACTTTCCAGCAGTTCCAAGCAGGAGACTGATTTCCCTAGCAGAGAAGCGTGCCAAGCCCAAGGGGGCCATTTTCTTGGGTCGGGATTTTTGGAAACCCTTCGTGGGTTTTTTTGGGTCTTATGAGTAGATCCCAGGGTTAGAAACCCATAATTTTCTAAGCATGGGAGCAGGCCCAAACCACAGTTCGATTCCAGCCATCAACGGTAGTTCCAGTGCTGGTAGAGTAGAAAGGGAGCCACGCAAAGCATCATTCCAACATTGTTTTTGTCCGGATTTAGAGCCGTTCTTCAGCCTGTCTAGTGTAGGCCCATGAGCCATCTTTTTTAGCACCTTCATTGTACACTTCCGACAAAAATTAATAAAATGGCTCAACTGTTTTTGGCCTCATTTCTTGTGTCTTGATGTTATTTTCCATTTTGTTGTAGTTTATTGTCTATTTGTTCTTTTATTATAGTTAAACCCCATTTGGGGATATTACACGAAATTCAACATGCAACTAATTACATCAATTTGTGCAATTAATATTCAACACCCAAACTATTCAACTAATTAATTAGCATATAATTTCAAAACTGTTAGCCAAGAAGAATTATCTATGATGACGATATACCGTAGTGGTGATTTTGGATTTGTAACACTACTTAGATTCCACTGATTGAAACCAAGTTTTGGGGACGACTCTCCACCCAACCATAGGCTTAGTTGCACAAAAGATTTCTACAACTAGCCACCCCTAAGCCCTCAATCAACTACTACTGCCATGGAATCCTTTGTCTAACAACACCCTTCTTCAAAAAGAATGAATGGATGCTTCTCATCTCCCTTTTCAACAATTAAATAAAACCAATTGTTCCAAAAATGGAAGGGATTGGAAAGGGATCTGCATGCACACAATCCATGTATCAACATGCCAACATTTATTTTTTTGTCTTAAGTTTTACTTATCTCAACCTTTTTCTTAATTTAATTCCTACTTATTATTATTATTATTAGCTTTAATTTTTTGTTTGTTTGTCAAGTGGCTTGAGTTCATCGCAAATTACATCAAGCTTGACCTATGGCTTGAGAAACCATGACCCAGGGGTATCTAAGCCATTGAAATCACCTGGGGATCGCACCCGCCCTGGGCCACACCAACCCTAACGTGACTGGATTTTTGCCCAAGAAGTTTCGAACCATTGACCTTCACATCACCGTCTATTCCATGCCCTATGGGATTTTATTAGCTTTACTTATTCTTACTATTTTTATATATATTTATTTAAAACTTCAGTTTATTATTTATTATTATTATCTTGCATTATTTATTTGTTATTATTATATTTTCCTTATTATTTATTGTTTTTATTTTTAATTTTTTTTTTGTAAGCTTCGTGGGACTACATCTTCATCATGTCCAATATATCACCCCGATCGGGCGGGGAATTGAACAAGTGACTTCACATCGAGGAGTGCCTTAATAGAGCACCCGATCACCGTCTATCCAAGACCCTATGGACTATTATTTTATTTATTTATATAGTAATATTATTTCATTTTATTATTAATATGACACATTACATACTCCCCTTCTTTAAGGAACTTCATCCCGAAGTTAAGTTTAATCATTTACTTATTTATTATTTTATTTATTTATTTATCACTTCAAGTTTTCCCTGCACCCTCTACTAAACTGGTATATCAGCAGGCTTCGAAAGTTACAAAACATCGGGGAAATCCCAAGGAACCCCAAGTCCTTTTTCCTAACTTTTAGAACCAGTCATAAAGCCTCATATGTCGATACCATAGCCCCAAGGCTCGCCCCAAGGCTCAAACCTCATCTTCCCCAAGGCATGCAACCGATTCACTACTCCAGGCATCTCGAAAGGTTGGCTCAACTCCCTCCACACTCACTGAGGTGCACAACCCCAAGCATCGAAGTCCTCACTCCCCCTCTAGACTTTGGAATTCCAATCCAATATCAAGCACTCAACCTCCTCAAGATGGTCCCATAGCCCCTCAAGGGATATCCATCAAGAGTTATACAAGATAAAGGAACCAATGGCATATGTAGTGTTTATTGAGTCTATCCCCAACCAATATGGTGTTACATATTTTCCCTCTCAGGTATGGGCTCCCACAAGATCATCAAATAAATTGGCCCTCTTGGCACATTTGTGGAGTTCGTGTCAATCACCACATCTCAATATGAAACCAATGCATTTGTTATAATCATAATATCATAGAAAATAATCCATATGCCTATTTAGCATACCATATCCATCATGAAAATTGAACATCATTATCATAACAAATTAAATAATTAAGCAACACATATGCATCAAATCATTAACCTCTCATCAGAACTATGTCCCATTTGCCACATACCATCACATCATGAAACATCATCACAACATTATAATTCAACATTCCTATTTTGACATAACAAATAATTGAAACCATAACCTCACATAGTATCATAGTGTATCAATAAAATTTAAATAATAAAACATGATTCAAACGTTAAAAAATAAATAAATAAAATTCCATGTAGGATAGGTATCTATCTAAGCTAAGTTACATAATCCTATCTAGTTAAACACATAATTTAATAAAAAATATAATTAAAGTCACAATGAATAACATCTACATCCTCCTAGGTAGTTGACCTAGGGCTATATTGGTATGTTTGAAATTTGACTTGCTCAAAACTCATGATTTCGAAGCTGACAAACCGAACGGTCTAGTATACATATTGGTTAGACCTGAAGGACTCCCCCCTTGAGAATTTTCAAACTCCAAAATGGTGGATTGGTGGTCATCCTGACGATGGTTTACAATGGCATGAATTTGATGTCAAGTCTGTGGGTTTTCTCCCTTTTCTTTGTGTCCTTGTTGTCTAAGCCTAGCTTGATACTTTGGACAATCCCTTCTATAATGTGGATCCCACATTCCCAAAATTATAATTGACCTTGATCCCCGATTTATCCTTGTCCTTGGCCACCAAATCCTCTAGTTCTACTGTTAGCTCTTTTCAGGTAGGATTGACCTCTACGTTCTTCTGGAGGCAACCCAAAGTTTGCACTAACAATCCTAACAACATTGTTTCGTCTTCCTTGGAATTTATATTGGTGTCCCCCTTTTCTGCTCACACCCTCCTTGGGGGATTCCTTCTTTTGTATTTTCATTAGCTACTATTTGCCTTTTCATATTTATCGTCTTCTGACTTGTTTGGCCAAACTAGTGGTTGTTGCCATAATGGTGGGTTTCCACATGGCAAATTTTGCTTGAACCAAAGGATTGAGCCCATGTAAGAATATTTTAAATTTATTTTTATCATTTACCATATAGTCCACATGATAGACCAATGCATAGAATTCAAATTCATAGTCTTCGATTGATCTACCATTCTATCGCACTACATGGAAGGGCCCTATTCAAGGTGTTTGTATTCCTTTGATATGTTCATGGTTCTAAAGGCTTCCTTAAACATTTCCCAAGTAACTTGCAATGGGGTGACTTACATCTTAGTCTTTTTATTTACCACCATAATAAAGCTTCTCCTTTTAGTAGACTCATTGTTATTTGGGCCTTTTCCCCTAAAGATTATGCCTTGAAGCTAAGTGATCTCTTGACATCAATCACCTAAGATTCTACTATTGAACCCCCATCTTGACCTGTGAACTCTGGTACTTTGGATTTTTGGACTTCTTTCATAATATCCAATGTTGCTTTTCTATCCTTGGCATTGAACGAAAAATTGAAGGCTTGTCTCTATTTTTTTTCCAACTTCCTTTCTTGACTTTGATCAATTCTAGTTTGATCTTGACCTTCACTAGTGACCCAATCCTTAAAGATGTTTGTCATTTCTCCTAGAGAATGTAATATGACTTGCTCGATCGGGGTTCCAATCTTTGTAGTGACTTGAGGTGGGGTTTCCACCCCAAAGGTGACTTGAGTTTGTTTTCATTGCTTAAGAGTCACGATCTACCCTATAAAGCGAACAATGTTTAGTTCCTCTTTTACCATTCATCCATAAGAATTCTACATCATTTCAAATCCTACCTATATATAAAATACAACATGACATAACAAAGTTTAAAAAACACACAAAAAAAAAACATATTACTTATCAACATAAAACAAAATTAAATACCATATTTAAACACATGTTATCGTTATATGCTCTAACATTATTAGTTTTAAATACACTTTTAGTTAAACTAAAACATACCTATATATAAAAAATAAAAATATATCATATGAAATCAATATATATTATATAAACATATAATAAATGAAAAATAAATAAATATATATCATATGGAATAAATATATATCATATAAACATATAATAAATGAAAAATAAATATAAGTAGTTACAATACAATTCACTAATTTCAAAACTCTTATATCAAAGAGAAAACAAAGGTACTTGTTATTTATAACCTCATAATTACCAAATTATATAATTGAAAAACTAAACCTTAATCTTTGATGCAATTCTAAATTATCAATAACGATTAATTTTAATTAAAAAATTACATTTTAAAATTTCACATGATATTTTAAATTTTTTCTTCAATTCACTTAATACAATAAAATAGCTATTTTAAACTAATCAAACAAATAACTATATTTTATAAAAAAACCTTTATTAAAAATATAAAAATTATATTTTAATATTTATTTTTATTAATTAACACTTTATTTATTCCTTAATAGATAATTACTCTATTACAACATTTTATAAAATCCTACATATTCATCATCACTAGTCGTAACTAAATAATCTTTATAATCTTTATTAGAATTTCGCTTTATAATCTTTATAGTCCACCAATCTCCATGTGATTTTTTTTTTGTGAGTTCCAACCATAATTAATCTTCCCCTTCGCATATTTTATTAGAACTCCCTCGAACGCTGTGAAGTCTTAAATTGGCTAGGTTTCCTTCTCGATGTAAAAAAATTAGTATATTTTAGGAAATAACTTAGTTTACATATATAAAGAAAATATAAAAGAAGACTATGTTAATCTTGGGATGAGACTGCATTAGTAGTAAATTCAAAGATAGTTAAGTCTATCTCAATTCTTTTCATAGTTAAGGGACTACACTCATAGTGAGTTTAAAGGTAGCCAACTCTAACTTATGTCTTTGTTCATACTTGCATGGTCTTTTATTTAATGTACAAGGTAATTTTTTTATTATTTTAAATGTATTGTGGGAAAATCCAATACAAACATATGTTAATTTATTCATATCATTTTAATTAAACCATTAACATTAAACTTTTTTCTTTACCATCTTCATCATTTGTCCACTAGCGTTTCTTTTTACTATTAATACCTCGATGAATAGTATTAATAATATTAATACCATGAAACCTAGTATAAATACCATTCATATTTACCATTCTATTCCCTTTCTTTTCCCATATATATATATATATATATATATATTAATGAATTTAATGAATCAATATATTATTATATTTTTTAATTAATTTAAAAATTAAATAGTAAATATATTATTAGTGCTATTTAAAAAGACATTCATTTAAATAAAAACATGGACCATATTCGATATATATAATTATTTCTTAGTTCAAATACTAATTCATCATTTAAAAAAATATTTCAAAGGTCCAATAGAGTTGAAAACTTGTTCTGATATCGTATGTAATAACTCAAAATTTAACATACAACTAATTACATAAATTTGTGCAATTGATAATCAACACCTGAACTATTTAACTAATTAGTGTTGAATTTCGAAACCATTAGTTGTGAAGACTTATTTGTCACGACGATATACCTTACTTGTGATTTTGGAGTTGTAACGCTCCCGAATCCCGCTAACTGCAACAAAGTTTTAGGGACAACTCTCCACTTAGCTGTAGGTTTAGTTGCACACAATCTTTTTACAGTTCGTTGGAAATATGTTGTCATTGATGGCAAATGCAAAGCATTGATGGTGTTGTCATTAATGATAAAGGATGGAAAAGGAGTTGTTGGCATAAGGAAGATGATGGAAAAGGATTGTCAATGACAGTGTTGTATCCATATCATAGATAATGCAATGGAAAAGTTGAGAAGACTACAACAAGAAGGAAGATCAACACATGTATGGCAAAGGTGATGCAAAGCTCACATGTTTCCAAGCATATTGGTGAAAAATGGTGGTGGAGCTAATTGGTGAAGGTGCAGGATCTTTGAAGCCATTTCTAGCTCATAATATCAGTTCAAGTATAGTTGAAACCCACTTAGATGGGATCTCTGAAAGAGTTTTCTAGTGGTATATGGAAGATAAAAAATGGCCTCTTGGATTGAAATTTATGGCTAATTAAAGGTAGGATCCTCATAATTCAAAGATTACAAAGATAACTTGGGAGGACCTTTAGAGTGAGTTAAGTTTTGCGCATTGCCAAATTTGGCGAAGCAGCTGGCAGGAGAACGATCATTAAAATAAAGACATGTTTAGTGGCAGATCAGGCTCCATGCGTCCCTGCCAACGCATCGAAAATATTGCACGGGGCCAAGCGTGCTCGAGGAGGGTGGCATGATGGGTAGTTTTCCCATACCACCGATCTCGAGATCGATGGCAGAGATGAATTGCATGACCCACCTCCCCCCCATACCACAAACGAAAGGGATGTGACTGTGATGTGACCCCGACATGCGATATCGAAAGTAGAACCGCAAGCCAACATATGGCTAGCTGACAAGTCATAAGGCGCCAAAATAGAAGGACAATTGGACAAGAAGGTGACAGACAACTGGGCCAATATGCAACAAGACCAACATATATGAAGACAAGTGACATGCACAGGTGGATGATGATGCCAACATGATGTGGGATAATGAGAGGACACGTGGTATGAAACTTCAATGATTTTGGGTACCCTAGTGGGCCAAATTTGAGAGACACATGTCACCACTTAGACGGTACCACATGGTGTTGATGACATCAACGTGAAATCATCCCGTATGGTCAACCAAAGAAGAATTATAAGGCATGCATGAAATGAGTTATGGGTTGATTGAGTGTTAGGAATACATGGCCAATGTTAGTGAAAAATAATCCCGACTTGTTATTGATTGGTCATTGAAAGTAGCAAGCGAACCCACTAGGACACATCATCCTGGTGGCATGGCCGCATAAGGAAATTGAATGCGCAATAGAGGAACCTGTGGGTTGACTTAGCATTGGGAGTACGTGGAAGTTATCAGAGATGAATCAACCCATAAATAATTTGTTTGGTTGTTGAGAGCATTGGGCAGACCCACCAGGATAGCTCATCTCGAACCCTATACCCTAGAGGTAACTTATGATAATGCAGGGAAGAACCTTTGGGCTCTCAGGCTCTAGGACACGATGAAAATATAGTTGGGAAATGATGAAAAATGGAGAAGCGGAAAGGCGGCCCCACATGATGCGCAATCCTGCTACTTAGACCCTGGAGGTGTTTATGAAAGAGCGTTGGGATAAGGAGTCGAGGGCTAAGCTGTAAGGACCATGACTTGGTTGTGTGTAGCATAGTGACAAAAGGGGTGGGTTGGATAAACGCTTAGGGATTAAGGCTGATGTTACAACTTCTTGATCATATAGGCCAAAGGGGCCAATGTACAAAGCCACAGGGGATTAAAAGTTAAATATGGTAGCATGGACATTATTTTCAATATATTTGGAATTCTTCCAAAATTAGTGACAACTTAATTACGTAAACTCCAATTAAAACCTGTAAAATTAGATATCACCTCAAAATTAGCAAATTAACTCATATATTGAGTTCAAAACCACATGCAAAGACAAATTTTGAGTTGCACACATGCAAAACTCATGTTTAAACAGGTTTAACATTAAGACAACTAGAGAACACTTGAAGAAATCATGATAAGAGGTGAACCTAGATAAAGTTCTAAATGGAAAATTAAGAAGTTTAACTCAGCTTGACTCAGTGATTCATATAAAAACAATAAATAAGTGGTAGAAGACTCAAATATTATATTCGAAAGAATCAGTTGAAGCAGGAGAAACATAAAAACAAATATTTATGCATTGAGGAATATTGTGAGCATTGAGGTGTGTGCAAGAGTGGAACCGAGTTGGTTGTGAGCAACATAAAGGAAGGTTATTGGTGCAATGAGATGCATAGTGTTGGTATGCATCAAAGGTGAAGAAAAGACCAATCTTGGTGTTTGAGGAGGAAAAAAATGAATTGGTGATTGGTGTTTTGACGTAAGAATTGATGTTTTTGGTGTGTATGTTTGGTGACTTGATTAATAATTAGAATTGTTGAAGGTGGTTTTGGTGATTTGTTCAGTAATCATAGATTGTTGAAGGTGTTTGTATGGTGGTTTTGGTGATCAATTGAAGTGTGAAATTTATTTCTTTATGAAATAAAGTGGTCTATTGGTTCTATTTTGAAAATGGATGAAAGATGGATTAACAGGGTCGACAAGTGGTAGCTTACATTCTAGGAGAAAGAGTCCCTTTCAACAAAGGCTGATAAATGAGCAGGGGATGGAGTCCCTTTCATTAGAGGTTGATAAACAAGAAGGGGCAAGGGTCCCTTTTAGTAAGGGCTAATAGACGAACAAGGGCAAGAGTCCCTTTCAACAAAGGCTGATAAACGAGCAAGGACAAGAGTCCCTTTCAACGAAGATTAATAAATGGGCATGGATTAAAGTTCCTTTTAGTAGCAGTTGATAAACCTACAAGTAGTATCTTGTGGGGAAATGATAAACCTACAAGTAGTATCTTGTGGGGAAATGATGTAATCAAGTTGAAGCTTGTATTTCCAAAGAAATAAAAAGAAGATTGGTGTCTTATGTATATGTTGCTCATGTGCTTGATGATGATTATGATGTTATGTTTTACATGATTGAGTTTTGTTGTTGATTCATGAGTGATTTATAAAGTGATTGAGAAGTATAATTTGTGAAGAATTTTACAATTTGGTCACACTACTTATTCATGGTTTCCATTGTTTCTAACACAATTTGCCACCTTTAAGCCCTAAATCAACTACTATTTCTAGTGAATCCTTTTTCTCACAACACTCTTCTTCAAAAAGAATGAATGAATGTTTCTCATCTCTTTTTTCATACATTAAATAAAACCATCTTTCCCAAAAATCAAAGGGGATTGGAAAGGGATCCGCATGCACACAATCCATGTGTCAACATGCCAAATTTTATTTCTTTGTCTTAAGTTTTACTTAACTCAACATTTTTCCTAATTAATTCCTACTTATTTTATTCTCATTTATTTTTTGTTAACTTTACCTATTCTTACTACACACACACACACACACACACACAACTTTATTCTTATTATCTTGATTATTTATGTGTTATTTATTTGCTATTATTATATTTTCTTTATTATGTATTGATTATTTCATTTTATTATTATTGTTATTATGGTTATTATTACTATTAATACGGGGCATTACAATTGGCCGATCAATTATAAATTGAAGAACAACCTGAACAATCGAATGAAGAACAAGATGCTACTCCACCAGAAGATGATTCCAATACTCGTTCATCCATGTTAATGATGGAAGTGGTTAGAGGTAGTGAGACTCAATAGGTTTGGGAAATTTTAGTTGGGGAATATCAACCTAATAACCCTCCTAAGTCTTACAATAAGGAGCAAAGGGCAAGTCTATAAGCATACTCTTGAGGATAAAGGTAAGGCCTTTTTGAGAAGAATATTCCCTCCTAATACTTTTAATTAGAATCCAACATATCAACCCATAAGTAACCATACTTCCAAAAGTGCCTCGGGGAGTACCAAATGAAATTCTAAAACACCCGAAGCATCCAATAAGTCTTCTTAATCAACATATTCAACTCATTCAAGCAAATACAAGAGTGTTCAGGGTTGTATAGATTACAATATAGTTGAAGGTCTGAAGAAACAATGAGTGAATATAACACTCTACAAGATAGGTCATATACCCGAGCAAAGATATTTGATTATCCAAACATTCTCGCCAACCACTTCAACAATAAAAGCTTTTTATACACCTTCCAAGACTTCATCCTCCACTCGATCCAAGGCTACATAAAATGGTAAATATGTTGGGAATACATCTAATTTTGGAGTTAGTTCTTGATCTTAGACACCACCATTCTTGCTTAAATTTGAAATTATAATTTTCATAATTGCGTGGTGGATTATGGTGCATTTGCTAACGTAATGGCTTTGTCGGTATGCTAGAATATCAATGAAAATCCAAAATTAACTGATGCTAAAATCATTCAAACTGATAAATTTGAAGTGCAAATGGTCAGTGAACTAAAAAAAGTACTCATACACCTGTCATCCGATTCACAAGTACATCAATTTATTGAAATCGTGGTGGTAAATATACCAGAGGCCTATGGCCTTTTGTTGAGTATAAATTGGTCTAGTAAGCTTCAAGGTAAGTTCACTTCATACTGTTCTCACTAGCGGCCTCCTTACGAGGGAAAGACCAATGAGATAAGAGTAAATAGTGAACAACATATGAAATACATGGTCACAAAATTGGAGGGTCATAATGAACTGATTAGTATTTCACAGGAAATATTGGTGAACTATTTCCTTGAATCATATTTTTGTTGCTACCAAGCACAACCATCTCAAGTCCTACCTATTACATAATTAGAACTCCTTCCTTGTAATTTGACTGGTGAAAATGAAACTTTTATTATAGATGTAAATGGTTTGAGCTTAGTAAATGACACTATAAATACTAATGTTTGGACTCTTAATTATGATGGATCAAACATGCACGATGGAGATAGTGTAGGTTGCATCCTAATGTGTGTGAAAAAAAAAAAAACTCTCATATCCTATCGTTTGGAGTTCGAATGTACCAATAATTCAACTAAATATGAAGCAATTATTTTTAGTTTAAAGAATGCCATTGACTTGTAGGTGGAATGTATCAAAGTAATTGGTGACTCAGAAATAAACACCAGGTAGGTACGAAACACAATTCATTGTCTTTCACCTCATCTCAAAAGCTATCAGCAAGAGGTATGGCACCTCATTTATGCTTTTAAATCTTTTAGTATATATTAGTGCCTAGGATTAATAACATTGCATCTGACACTTTGGAAAATGCAACAACTCAGTTTACCCCTCTTATGGATGGTTTTTCGATTGAAATTATTTATAAACGTGTGGTTCGTAACAACATTACTAATTTTCATGTTTTTAATGATGCAAAACATATTTTGGATTTCCTTGCCAACAAAAATATATTCAAGGATGCAACCATTGATGAAGAAGAGCACGATGAACCCCTAGAGGAAAGATCCAAGATGTGTGAAGGAAATATTATGCCAAAAGGTGTTGTATCATTAGATAAACTCTATGATTTACATAATTGTTTCAAAGGACCACCCAACATTAAGACACAAAGTTTGACACTTACACATGAGCAGATAAACCCGGGGACAGAAGAAAAACCCAAGTTTGTAAATCTTGATACTTCTTGTACACTTGATGAACATTGGTTGTTCATTCAACTTTTCAAACAATACCGATATTTTTTCCTAGACATACGACGACCTAAAAAAAATGATAATAGAATAATTCAACATGTGATTCTAATCAAAGAAGGTGTCACACTGTTTCAACAAAAAATATATAAGATATATCCAACACCGGAGCCTTTGATACAAAAATAATTAAAAAAATTAATGGATGCAAGAATTATTTTTAAAGTCTAGCACTCTACTTGGATTTCTAATTTGGTTCCCGTTAGGAAAAAGTATGGTGAGATTCATTTAATTGTAGATTTTCACACTTTTAATCGCACGTTGGACAAACATAATTATCCTGTATTGGAAATGGAGAAAATTCTTCAAACTATCTCTGTTTTTGAAATGTTCTCATTACTTGATCGGTTTTCTAGCTATAGTCAAGTTGTAGTGTTTGAGCCAAATATACTAAAAACGACATTTAGGACCATATGAGGCATGTTTGCATTCAGGCATATGACATTTGGGATAATTAATATCAGGGATACCTTCCAAAGAGCTATAGACATTGCATTCAGGGGGTTGATATGAAAATCATGGTATTTTACTTGGATGATGTAGTTGTATTCTCTTAGAAAATATCTAATCATTTGCGTCATCTTAGACAAATATTTGAACGTTTCAGAAAGTATGGAATATTTCTCAATCCCAAGAAGAGCATTTTTTCTATGTCAAAAGTTAATCACTTGGGTCATATCATAGCTAGAAAGGCATAACTATGGACCCTGAGCGAGTTAAAGAAATTATGCAGATTCCCTTCCAAATCGAAAATAAGGTAATGAAGTCCTTGGGAAAAATCAGTTTCATTTGCAAATTTATCTTAGATTTTCCCCAATTCGTCAAGCCATTGAAATACATGATAAAGAAGGATGACACCTTCAAGTGGAATCAAAGAGAGAAGGACACCTTCACTAAGATAAAAGAAGCTATCAATGAGGCTCCTACCCTATTTAGTCCCAATTTAGAGAAAGACTTCATGCTCTATAAATTCACATCAAAACCTTTACTTGCAGTCGTTCTTACATAAATAGACAATGAAGGAAACAAATGAACCATTTCATTTATGAGCATTAGGCTGCAGGGATCCAAGCTCAACTACCCAGATATAGAAAAACAAGATTATTCGTGTACAAAGTTGTCAAAAATATCATGCCTTACATCCTAAAGAGTCATGTGAAAGTGATCATTCCTCGCCTGGAAGTAAGGTCTCTATTCGTATAAAAGGAATTAAGGGAACAAAAAGCGAATTGGCTGAAAACTCTGTAAGAGTATGACCTAGAGTTCAAACTGAATCACACAATTAAAGGTCATGGTCTATGTAAGCTAGTCGTAGAAGCCATAGATCTGCCAAAAGAAGAAATGGGTGGTTGGGAAGGAGAGCTAGACATGTACAACTTTGATTTTTTTCATGCACCAAGTACATTGCCATCATGGTACATTAAGTTGAGGCAATACTTAGAACAAGGCATGTTGTCTACACACTTGAAAGCATAAAAAACGACCCATCAGACTTAAGTCCACACCTTACTAGTTGGTTTAGGGAGTTTTATTTAGGAAACACCATAATGGAGTTTTGCTGAGATTCCTAGAATCTTATGAGGTAGAGAAAATATTGAAAGAGCTTCATGGTGGGTCGACTAGAGGTCATTATGTTGACGAAACCACAACAAATAAATTATTCGAGTAGTGCAATATAGGCCTACATTATTCAGATATGCTCATGCTTATGCTCATAAATGTGATTTTTTCCATAAATGTGACGGGATAGAGTAAAAATTAGCAGCCCCACTGCAACCAATCATGATAAAAAAACTTTTCCAATAGTGGGGATTACATATTATTGGCGATATTTTCTTGCACTTTTCGAAGAAACATAGATATATCCTCATGGCGATGGATTATTTCACAAGATGGGTCGATTCCATCCCTTTGAAACAAGTGAACTAACAAATGGTGATGTAATTCGTCGAGAAAAACATCACCACCATGTTTGGTGTTCCAACTTCACTTATTTTTAATAATTCCATACATTTCTCATATTTAAAATTGTATGAGTTTTCTTTAGATATAGGTATTGTGCTTAAACACTCCTCTAATTACTATCCCCAAGGTAACAAATTGGCTGAGTCCATTAACAAAAATCTAATTCGAATCATTAAGAAAATTGTGCTTACTCAACAAAGGAATTGGCATAACGTGTTATCTAATTCCCTATGGGATGATCGAGTCACACCTAATCCTTCTCTAAGTACTTATCCATACTTCCCGGTCTATGGAAAAGAGGAAATCCTTCCTCTGCACCTTTACCTGCTATAATTACAACTCACCCAAGAATCAAGAGGCAGGTATTGCCCCATTGTGTAGAATAGGATTGACACCCTCATGAAACTTGAAGAGGAAACAAAAAATACTCATGATAAGTTTTCCTCTCATCAATGATGCATCAAACGATGGTTTGAAAAGAGATCTATAAGTGATAATAAATTCCGTGTAGGTGACCTTGTCCTAAAATGGGATAAAGCTCATGAAGATAAGGGAAAACACTAAATTCCAATCCTTGTGGCTCGGTCCATTCCAAATCCATGAGAAGCTTGGCTGACATACTTACATATGACAATCCTTGAGCAGGGAGATTGATTACCTCTCTGTCAACGACTAAGATCTAAAGTTTTACTTCCATTAGCAACTCTCCAAGTTGTTGTTCTATCTGTACATATTTCTTTCCTTATGCCATTATTTTGTTTCATTTCAATTATGTTTTCACATTTGTTTCTTTACACACTACTCTTTGGATTTTTTTCTCATTCCCTTGTACCTAAATAAAAGGATTTGTACATAGATAAATTGCTTGTCTCAAGGACCCTTGAGCGCATGTCAAATATTTTAATGGGATTGTAGTAAATGCTCATCAATTGGTTCTCATCAGATCTCCTTCTTCTGGTCCAGTCCTAAATATCCTAATAAACCAATGTTATTTGAATGGAAAATAGGCATTGAATTAGGTGAGGGAACCCTAATAAGCTGTAATATATCGCATCGTTTTTAGGGTCTCTGTCACCTAAATTGGTCTTGAATTAATGAATAACGTGCTAAATGTGTCAACCCAATTATTAGAGAAGGGATAGATAGAAAATACAAAGCAAGCAAACCCATTTCAGAAAATATTAAAGTCTCTAAAACATAAGGAACAACTTCTCTGGCCATAAAATAAGCCAGGATCCCTCATCCACCCTGGTGCAATGAATTCCCAAATGCTGCAAAAGTGCATAAAAAATAAAAATAATAATAAAAGGTAAAGGCTTGATCAATGCTTCTTTCACATAGAGGTGATGCAAGCAACTTCATTAGGGCTATGGATGCTCACTGACAGTGAAGTGAAGTAATGCTTGTGATTTCTTGAGTGATTCTGTTGGGGTTATGGACACTTGCTGGCATCAGAGCAACACTGGAGACTTGTATACAAACTTCGAGCATCTTAAGCTCACATATATAATGTCTCTATCCCTTATGAAAACTTTTAGTGTCCAACTCAAATCTCATGATGTATTATAAACCAAACCAAGGAAGGTGATGGGGAATCTGAAATCTATAACCAGAGATAAACAACTAAATTAGTGGGACCCAGGCTGAATCAATACTTCCCATTGATCAAAATATACCATAATAGGGCTAAACAGAGGTTTCGAGGTCCTACCCATGAACCTCCAATTGCTGTAGTTTCTACAACAACCCAAAATTTTTGACATTCTCAAAATTTATAGCCCCCCTATTTTAAACTTTTCAAAGAATAAGTTGCAATGATTCTTCTAAATGTATATAGCCTCATGATTCCTCTAGTTCCTTTTCTTCTTACCAAATATTGGCAAAATACCTTATCGTATATTATTACGATTATTCACATCACAAATATTCATCACAAATATGTGATAAGAGTGTTTATTGCAAAGTTGAATTACTTTATCACATTTTAGAATCCCTAGATTGTGAATATTGGTGACATCTCATATTCTACCTTATGAGATGGTGACTATGTATGATTCATCACACTCCACCTTCCAAGATTGCGACTACATGCACCCGTTGCACCAACTTACTAATATTCACATTTTTCCCTACGAAGACACATTTATTTCCTCGCCACCTTTGCACATGCAATATCAAGTATATAAAGGGGTCAACCCCGAATTAATTTTCACATTATTATTTTCTCTGAGCTTGCGACTAAAAAGAATAATAAACCCATAATTTTTGCAATTTGGATTCACAGATTGTGACCACAACAAGAGTGTTAAGATCTGGGTAAGTTATCACGTCTTTCTCTTCCTATTTTGAATTTTGTCAGTCCAGTTACCTTAGTCATTTCACCTTCCCTATGTTTCATAGTCTACTCAGTCTTAAATTTATTTATATTCTTAGAATCTCTTTTTTACATTCTCTCCTTCTATGGTCGAATCTTCCTTTTTCTAGTACTTAGTCATTTTTTCCTATCGCTCTAAATTCCCATACTCAACATGAGCCTTTCACCCTATTGTAAAAATAGAATCCTTGATAGCAACCTTATCACCCCATCATGTGACAATGTAAAATAAAGCCACTCTAGATTGCGACTTAGCCATCCCATCATTGTTAACAGTTTCCACTTTTGGCCTTATTGCAATTTTCCTCCACATTCCGCGACTACAACCACTGTTTCAACCCTATCCCGATATACCACTAAATTTGGCAATTGTTCCAAATACTCACCATCTGTTCCATGTTATCGCATCCTAATGCTACAAATCATAATTGCACAATCCATAGTCATTCCTTCCCCTATTGTAAACTACCTCTGGAGATTCCTAAATAGCCTATCACATTCTGTCTTTGCAATTTGCGATGAAGCCTATCACACTGTAATTTTACATTCTATGACACATACTAAAATAATGAATTATTTAGTTATTTTTTCTGAATGTTTTTTGTTACCATGAACATATTTGAAATATCATGCACTGTCTACCATGAGTGCTTCAATATTTCTTCATCTATAGGAGATATGGCTCCACCGACAATAAGAAGACCTGGAAAGGAATTATTTGAAAGCAATATTGAAGGGGTTGTTGAAAGCCCTGTTATAAAAGTACCTACTGATCTGAACTTAGAAAATAACACAACATAATACATATATAACCATAAATACAAAGATGCAACAAAAATAACACTTCATTTCATTAATATCAAAGAAATGAAATATGCTTACAAACATAATGGAAATAAACTAGCTCGGGCGATGATAGCTTATCTCCGAGAAGAGATGTGGTAGCTACATGCCTCTAAACTATGTTACAATGAGGCTCGGTGGAATTTTTATCATTAAAAAATAACGAGAAACCCTAAACATCCAAAAACTTAACCCTAGGATATGAAGCGCCAAAAGCTTGTGGGCCACGTTGGGGTAAGTTGGAACGTCAACTTTCGAGGGTCGTAAATTTGGAATACGATCTTCGTTTGGCTATCATAATACCTCGTTTCGAAGATCGCAAAGAAGATGTCAAAAAGGAACACATGTAGAAATTAGATGAATAAATCACTTATTCAATGGAGATTAACCTGATCACACATCAATTTCGAATTGCATGCATAACACATAATCTCTTCTACAATTAATTGTCACATGCGGAAATAATAGAAGCAATCTCACATCAAATCAACATGCACACATTAACTTAGTATGTATGGGGAAAGCTTGTAATGGCTTTGACTATAGTATATTATAAATGGAGAAGAACATACGGCAAATACATAATACAAACTTCCTCACAAGTACTAGGTACTATCTCCCCAAGGCGCACAAAACAGCTTGGTTTAGACATGGGTATAGGGTTCAAAACACACCCACTACTTCTCTTCCTCTGTTGCGCAATCAAGGCTGGGTCTAAATAGAGATCCGGTTTTGAATCTCACTTTGGATCCAAGCTAGCAATTGTCATTGGTAATTTCTCCATCAATGTGAGTACAAATCTCATGCACAACTATGTCGCCACTGATAGCTAACTCAACCCTTTCATCTACCTCTTTCACTTGTCGCCACTGAACTGTCCATGCACTGAGTTAAACTGATGTGTTCTTTAGTTGAATAATGAGTTAATAATTTGTGAATTAAATAATATTTAATTCACACAACTCATCTCTAGTGTATTAGCCAGTTAAACTAAATACAACTAGTTCAACTAGTTAACCAGAACACCACCTCCATTAACATGCAAGATGCCATCAAACCCTAGGAACCACGTGATTCCTCTGTCAGTTGCATGAGCCACCTCCATGACTCGAACTGAAGTGCTCCAAGAGAGTAAACTGTTGTTTATAGTCTAAATATTATTAAGGGTAAATAATATTTGACTTCCATATTTTAGGAGAGGCAGTCTAAAAATAGCCTGTGACCTAAAAATATGAGTCTCATCTATTTTTACCAACATGTCGCATACTTCAAGAATCTCCAACTGGAATCCCCGAATCATGCTCCGTATGTCTAAAAATAGATTTTTCCGACAAAAATCACATGTGTGGTCCCCACCTAGTTTAGGTGATCACTTTCCAACTAGGATCAGGAAAGATGTTTCAGGAGGCCTCCTTCACTGTTTCTTGTTGCCATTTTCAACAACACATAAAATGGTTAGGGACTTTTCTAGTCTCTTCATTTTCCCTAAAAATGTCATTTAGTCCCTCAAAACAACTTCGAAAGTTTAAGACCCAAAAAAATACCAAAAATAGTAAATTGTGCTACAATTAAGGAAACTAAAAAACTCAAAGAAACAATGGTGGGGGCCTAAGTGGAAAAGGCGGGTGGCCACCAATATCCACCTGGATCACCTACTTATGTGAACACTACTTGTTACATAGAGAAATCATTATCAATTTCTTGGCTTAACATATATCAAACATTCTCCTGGAATGATATACCAACATATGAGGAAGATCGAGAAGTTTACATTAATCGTTGAGCCAGAATTGTAATCTATGGATAAATTATGCTTCCCTAGAGAGGTGTTAGTCTAGAACAACAGGTGAAAGACTATGCTACCATTTCTCCTAACTCAAAACAGATACACAGAGAGGATTGGAGGCTTACTTGTTTCAGTTGCTTCCAAATGGCTCCTTTCTGTCGCTTCCACTACAGCTTCAAATTCAAGCGGTTTGTGAGTTGAATGCTTCCCGAAAGAGAGAACACTGAAACAATAGAAGATGCAATAATATAGATATCTATTCAAGCTAGTTAGCTAAATTAGTTAAGCATAAACTACATTCATCAACCAAGATCTTACAATATGGAAAATCAAAGTTAACATAGATGCATTTAGTGAAAAACAAGAAGTACTCTTTATTGATGATAGAAGGAGAGGTTACAACATAGTGACTGATTTGAAGTGACCTTCCAACAAAGTTCCCAAGTCTCATCACAACATAAATCTCTCCAACAGCAACTCCACAAATCAAACTCTCAATTGAAAATTCTCTAGCATTTATCTACTCGAATTCTTCCTTCTCAAACACTTCGATCTGTGTTCAATTTATAGATGAACTGTAGGTTGTTTTGCAATCAATATATTTCCAAAAATATGCAAGACATGTTTCCATTCATGTAGATGTCAAATGGACACTTGGATCCGAATCTTGACACATGTGAACTCTTCTAGAAGGCAATGGCCAAGTGGAGATTCTGGAACAATGAGAATTTCGCTCCCAATGTGACCAACACACCTTTGAATGTTGGGAAGTGCTTTGCAGAGCAGCCTTGCATGGGGCTACCTGCATATGCAACGCACTTAGGCCCCTTAGAGCTTGCGTTGGTGAGCTTTCATATGCTAAATAATAAGCTTCAAACCATGGAAACCTTTGCTTGATGAAAGTCTTGTTTGATTTGTCTTGTTTTATGTCTTAGAGCATATAGCAAATGAGATGATAGGGGATGATAGACCCTTGATAATCAGTCCTGGAGATGATGCCCAGTTAACTAGGTCATTGGGAATGGTGCCCAAATTGACCTATAACAATTGCCCCCTAAAGCATGAGATCCAAATAATAAGAACATTTGATTGAGATGCTTTACACTGTGATGAGCCTGGAAACGAAGCAGAATGGTCACCTGCATCAATATTACAATACATTACATCATGATATATCCTCTATTGATCATAATTGCTGAGGGTAGGCATTCCCATAGTCAGCATATAAAACAATCTAATAACATGTACATAATTTAGAAAGTCCTCTACATTGGAATGTTGCCCAGATGCAGACATGCCTACAGATATAGGCCCATGTTTGGATGATAGTCTGTATGTAAGGTCATCGTATAGATGATGTGTGCAACAATCCTGAAATTGCAGTTCGGATGCCTGAAACTAGATTCGGGGTCTTCTTATCTCATTCACTTGATCATTCGGGTACAAGTCTAGCCATGTGAATATATGATTTGTCGTCGAACATGGAAAGAAATCGTTTGATTACCAGCTAATGATGTGAGTTGTTAACAAACGCGAGAGAACCACCATTAATGTCAATGGCCCTCAAGGTACTGCAGCACATTTCGTGAGGCGTGAATAGATGATTTGATGTCAAACGCCAAACAAAATCTTTTGGTCAAAAGTCCGGAAGCGAGGATCTTGTCGATGCTGTAACAAGCGTATTGGTACTGGAATCTGATGTTTCTAAGTGAGCTTCCTGGATATTGATTTGTTGTTGACAGGAAGTCACCTTATTGCAAAACTGGAGTTACTGATTTCGGAGACAAGGGTATGACTTGATATAGCAATTTTCGAGGATGACGGTCATGAAAATGAAGGTTTACGAGTATTGCAGATGGATGAGTTTTTAATCATTGGATGAATTCTCTTGAACATATCGGCGACACTGTGATGACTTGGCAGCATTGACCCAAAACTGAAGTGAAGGTATGATGAACCATAGGTGTGAATGAACCGTTAAGATGATTACCCAATCCAAACAGTCACGAACATGGAGTGAAAGAAGTGTCATGTTCAAGAGCGACTTGCTACCAAAAAGAAACTTTACTTGCTTTTCCCAAATTTTCCCCGGTCATTTGTTGACCAGTACCTCTTTATTTTTTGACAAGCTTGAGGAGCATAACATTTGCTTGATCTATAATTCAACCCTTCGGGTGAATAAAGTATCGCTATTTAATAATTTAACGAGTCTAGTGATGAATGAAACTTGATTCTTGCCATGATCAACAAGCTCGTCACTATTTTATGTTTTAACGAGCTTAATGACAATGATAGCCCGATCCTTTTTCATATTTAGAGAGTCTGAAAAAGAGGACGAAAGAGAACTCCAAAAGTAATTTTTCGTAAATTTGTCTCTCAGATCCGAAAAAGTGTAAACTAATATCTGAAAGAACCTCTTTGGTCATGTTTAACCAAGGTATTCCTTTTTCGTAAATAATCCATCTCAGTCCGGAAAAGGGTTAAACTTATATTGAGTAGATATAAATTCATTTACTTTAACGAGCTTGAAATGACAAGTGCTCGGCAATCTTTTCACATTATCGAAGTTTGAAAAGAGCTGAAAGAGGACTCCAGGGGTTCCTTTTTCACTGTTATCGAAGCTCGAAAAAGAGATAAAAGTGCGCTTCAAATCCTTTTTCGTTTTTAACAAAGCTCGGAAAATAAGGAGAAAAAGTATGCTTTGTGGTCAAATCATTCTTTGAAATAAATCTGCATGACTAACCTGTTCGTCAGTTGTATTTCCTGTTTAGAACAACATCAAATGGATTAAAAATACCTGTTTCATGATAAAAACGTAATAAAACTATAGTCATAGCAATAAATTTAACTTGCAAATAATTAAATGACTATATAAAGTATTTTCACTATTCATTTTTCTCATTCCATAGTTACCATTTTCATTTTGGAGTTTTGAACCTGATTTGCCCCTGAACTTCAATTGTTGATTGCATGCAATTAGTAAGAATGTTTTAAATGCCCCCTGCAAGAGTAGGTTCCCCCCAAGCTTCATTTCATTCATCTAAGCAGATTACTGGTTACTAATAGCTGGATGGAATGAAGGTTCATTATAGGAGAGGATTTGTTTCATTTTTTAACGAGCTTGACACAGGAAAAGAACTATGCTCATGACCTGTTTCATTTTTTACGAGGTTGACACAGTAAAATAACTTTCCTCAAAGGCGCTTGTTTCATTGACACAAGAAAAAAGAACTATCCTTGTGACTCTGTTTCATTTTTTAATGAGGTTGACACAGAAAAAGAACCATCCTCATTGTGCAGTTGGAGTAGTGATTGTGCGTTGGAAAATATGTAGTTGAACACAGTCATCATTTAGGGAACTTGATGAGTACCACAAATGATAAGTTATAACATGCGTTAATGGGTCTTCTCCAGGGTTTTCATTGAATTTTGGAATTTCAGAGGGTAATTTATGTGAAATCACTAGCCACCAAGGGGAATAACTGATAGAACCAGCTTGATATTGCACTGAAGATGTGAGTAAAGGATCAAGTCGTTTAGTACTCATAAAGGAGGAACCAGATAGGATTCCAAATGATGACATGGGTGAATTCATTGGAAAAAACATCGAAGATGAAGCAAAAAAAGATGTTGTCGCAATTGAAATAGATGGTTCAGTCTGGGATGTTATCTCAGCCATGGTCAAATGACCCAATGTATACCGTATAGAACCTACGGGAAATCAAAGTGAAACAAGATCAAAAAAAGCAAAGGAAGGTGATTGAGGAAAATAATTGTACAGGTAAAGCTCCTACTGAAAATGAGTTGGAGTTAAAGGTGTCTCGTCTTATGATATTTCTTCAATCGCAATTAAACTAGGAGGAAGAACTTCACCGTCAAGCCCAAAATATATTTCAGATGGTTGACTATGTGATATGGGAGTTTCAATAGCTACAGAACTTTTTGGGATGACCAAGGTAGGAACAACTTCCGGTTACTTAACTTCGGGATCGAGATTTTCTCCACTTAGGGAATATAGCAACATAAATATAAGGGGGTGATAGACCCTATTTCATTGGTCATGGGGATGATGTTCAGTTTGACCAATAATATTTCCCCCCTAAAGCACAATGGGATCTGGATCAACTTCCAGTTAAACAACGTCGGGTTCGGGAGGTATGGTCTCAGCGATTGAATGGTTCGTGACCACGGGTAGCTGTGAAGACTTCGTTTCAACAACAGTAAACGAACCGGGATGTGTGGAAACAATTTGAGCTAACTCTGGTTTAAATGATGATGTTTCGCCAAAGGTACGAATTGTACTTGATTCGGCAGATCGTGATCGCCTTCGCCTACCAGAAGTAAATTTCGGCGGTAAAGGTGGTTTTAAAGCTAATCTACGCGAATGACGGGGGGTGGGATTGTGTTCTTCCACGATTATTGATTTATTTTATCCAAAAACAAATAAACAAAAAGAGGGTAATACTAGGCAAAAGGGTTTACCAAGAAATTGTGAACTGCAGAATACCTCCTGGTGAACCAAGAAGTACGGGTAGGTAATCTCCCCGAATGCTATGTTCGGTCTATCACAATTTCAGGGCAGCTGAATCGGTTCACTATGGATGGATAGCACCTAAAATTTGTCCTCCCAAATATACCCGAAGGTACATGGAGGCCCAAGTCCATCTTAGCGCTGTCTGATGCGAAACCGCACAGTGAGAGCACCCCTTTATACTTATTGTACTGTAACACTGCCCGATATACCCGAGAGTACGTTGACGAGCTACGATATACTTACGTACGTGGAGTGAGGTATCACACTCGGAATGTATCCCAGACAAGTTAACGACAGCTGCTATGTTTTACGACGCCATAACCCGTCTCTAGCCTAGACCTTCTAAATGTTATATTTAATGTTCCAAAGCATTATTAAGTAAATTGAGATTTATTTTATGTTGATCTTGCTTAAAAATTTGCCTTTCAGGTTCACCACGATGATGTATATGAAATTCCTAAAATGTAGCTAAGAATGATAAAAAAACTTTCACTTTCAGCTTTTTCAATGAAGAACCTAGCTACTAAGGTAAGAGAACGCTAGTTTTTTGGAAAGAGAGAAAATAAGTTGTGAGAAAAAAAATCAATGAATAAAACAAAATCAATGAGTCACAAACTAAATGCAGATTTCCTAATGTTCCTTTTGCAAAAAACACACAATCCTACTTGCAAATGCAAGTTTTTCTTTTCAGTTTCCTTAATGTTATGAATGCAAAAAAGAAACTAGGTGCACTAGATCAATAATCGAAATGCTTTTTAATTTCGAGAAACGAAGAATACAAACAACAATTTCTCTTTTGAAGGAAAAATGAGGATTTCAACAATAATTTCTCCTATCAAGGAAATGAAGATTTTACAACAATTTTCTATTTCGAAAGCAAACGATTCTTAATGCGACCATAAAAAATACTTTGAAATCGACTTGTTAATGATAAAGAAAAACTTTTCTAAACAAACATTGAACAAATTTTCAGCCAAAGGAGGAAGAAATATATAGAGTCACTGGTCAATTGAGCATCAAAATATTCAGAACACAACAATAAACATAACTGAAGCAAGTTACAAAGTCAGATTCAAGGGAATTTGGTCCCTTTCAGGAGCCAACGCAGTCTCCAAGGGGAGACAGTGCTCTGCAACGCAGGCTTAGAAGGGAGACAATGCTCTGCAAAGCACTATGCCCTAACTAAGGGTGCGTTGGGCGCAGTAAACATAGAAAAAGCTACTGTTTGACTCACCGTCTTTGCAAATTAAGGCTTGAAAAAGTCTAATATTTATGTGTAACAACTATTGGGTGGATTTAGAAAGAAAATCAGAGACTAAAACACCTAGAACTAAGAGAAATTCCCCCAGCGGATTCGCCAGTTTGTTGGGCCAGAATTGTAATCTACGGATAAATTACGCTTCCCTAGACAGGTGTTAGTCTAGAAAAATAGGTGAAAGACTATACTACCATTTCTCCTAACTCAAAACAGATACACAGAGAGGATTGGAGGCTTACTTGTTTCAGTCGCTTCTAAATGGCTCCTTTCTGTCGCTTCCACTACAACTTCAAATTCAAGAGGTTTGTGAGCTGAATGCTTCCTGCAAGAAAGAAAACTGAAACAGCAGAAGATGCAATAATATAGATATCTATTCAAGCTAGTTAGCTAAATCAGTTCAGCATAAACTACATTCATCAATCAGGATCTTACAATATGGAAAATCAAAGTTAACATAGATGCATGTAGGGAAAAACAAGAAGTACTCTTTATTGATGATAGAAGGAGAGGTTACAACCTAGTGACTGATTTGAAGTGACCTTCCAGCAAAGTTCCCGAGTCTCATCACAGCATAAATCTCTCCAACAACAGCTCCACAAATCAAACTCTCCAACACTATTGCATGTTTGCTAGGAAGATATTGTTTAAAACACCATGTAACAAATTCAATGAATGGGTGAGTTTGGGGTATGATAAATCAAGTTGAATATGACTCCCACACTAGTGAAACATCCCGCAAGTCCTGAAAATTTTGAAATGACATGACACAAAGCTCAAATATATCAAGTTCACATTAGGTTTCATGAGCCTCAACATATTGGTCAATTAAGGGCAACTCGCCAAATTTACAGAGTTTGCAAGTGAGGGTTTAATCGCTTCACCCTTCATCTTTACAATTTACAAGTTTCCAATAAACTAGAGAAATAGAAACAATACTACCCTTAAGAATTTGCGGAAATATTTGAAATTGATTAAGTGCGACAAAATTCACGTGCTTTCTTTGTGTTTCAGGCAGTGTAAATGAATTGAATGAGGTTAATTTTCCTTTTTTTCCCTCAAACCAAGGAGAAAACAAGTTTCAAATATGTAATAGAAAATCCTATAAGCGGAGTGACTCAACATAAAGGCGCCACATATTAAAAGTGGATTTTACTAGAGGAAAAAATCACTTTATTAACAAACATATTAAAATTTATTTCAAGTCTAATATGTTGAGATTTCTTAAATTAAATTTGGAGAAAATCTCATGAATGTGACAACAATAGGATTTGTTGCTAAATTGACTCCATCTAATCCTGATGTGGAGTTATTGCATCCTATTTTTGTTATGATTGAATTTATGATTTAGTTTCTACTCCCAACTATAAAATGTAAGCCCGTAGAGGAAAATATGCATGAGGGATGTGAGGTGAGTGGAAGATAAGTGCAGATGAGAAACTCTGCTGTTGTAATTCTCCTGCTGATGAATGAGATTGCCGATGCCTCTGTTTGGTGGACGTAGCCCAGATTGGTTGGGTGAACCACGTTAAATCTGCTGTCTTCATGTTTTATGCTGTGTGTTTGATTGTTTATTTAGTTTCCGCTGTGTTTTACTCAACAATTGGTATCGGAGCATATGTTAATGTATGACAACAAGAATTGACCACTGTTTGAGAGCAAGCATTGACCGCCGGATGAAGTTCTGAGTGCTGTGATATGGATGCTGAGGGTTGTTCATGTATGCTCAGTGGATGTAGAGGAGATCTTCCTGAGACCGTGGCACCGTGAGCAGGTGGAGCCACAGCCCGTGAATTGGACTGCTGAAGTCGTGGCCATTGAACTGCGTGCTGGAGACAAAGACCCGATCTGTGTATGCATCGATCAAGCTGCAAGATTGTTGTGATCGTGGACCGTGGCTGAACGTGGCTGTGTTAGCATTAATAGTCGAACAGATCGGATTGACATCTGAGTGAGTCTGCTGTGAGGTTGTCTGTGAGCCGTGAGCTGCAGATCTACGTGGACTATTATGTGCGTTGAACTGAAGCTGTTGGACCATTGCTGGTATGTGTGTTGGTCTGTGACTGTAGAACGTTTACTGTTCAAGCTGCAATGGAATGGTTAAATCCCGGTAGCTGGAGTTTCAAATGCGCAGAGGGAGATTTTTTAATAGTCGGCCTCCATAGCTCGTGAGCTGGAGCTGGAGATTGTCCTCGTTGACAACGTTAAGAGTGGAAAGCCACGTTCATAGCTGTTTGCAGGTAGCATTCAGTCAATGGTTGAGCTGTGTGGGTCCAATATCAAAAATCGAATTGTGAAAGGTGAATGGAAAAATATTCAATGAAGTAAGTAAATCAATTTAAATCAATGAAGTGAGTGAATGGTTTAAATCGATTTTTTGAAATGCAAATATATATCGATTTATTTTTTCAAATACAATGAGTGTTGGTGCCCATATATATTGATTTATATATTTTTATATATATGGTGGCACTTTAATAAATCGATATATTTTTATAAGGTGGCACTTTATTGTTTTAAAAGTTTTTTGTAATATGGCCTAAGGCATTTTTCATGAAGGGCATTTTTATTAATTTTGATTAAAATAAAAAAATTCATTTATTAAGATTTGCGATTGGAGATTTTTTGACACAAGCTACTCAAAAGTTCAAAAACACAAAGTGTTCAATTTGAGATCGAGAAGTTTAATGGGAAAAACAACTTCGATATCTGGAAAGTGAAGATGCATGATCTAATTGTACAACAAGGTGTGGCGAAGGCGCTTTTAGGCAAAGCCAAACAACCTTTTGCCATGACAGATGACGAATGGAGTGACATGGATGAAAGAGCACTGAGCGACATTCGATTGTGTTTGGCGGATGATGTTTTGTTTAACATCGTGTTAGAGAAAACTACTGCTGGTTTGTGGACAAAGCTTGAAAAGATGTACATGACAAAATCCTTAACCAATAGGATTCTTCTGAAGAGAGAGTTGTACGGCTTATGCATGAAGGAAGTTACGATGATAACTGATAATCTGAATACCTTTAATACTCTCTTGGTGCAGTTAGAAAGTATAGAAGTAAAATTTGAATCAGAAGATAAAGCTGTAACTTTATTATGCTCGTTTCCCAAGTCATGGGATCATTTTTTTACTTCTATAAGTCTTAGTTCATCAGAAACCCTTGAATTTGATGATGTTGTTGGAGCTTTTCTATCTGAAGAAACAAGGAAAAGGTCAAATTCATAAACCTCTACATCAGAAGCAATGATGGTCAGAGGTCGTTCTAAAGAAAGACACTTCAGTAAGCAGAACAACTCGCGGTCAAAATCAAAAGGGAAGAAGAGTAAGGTAAAGTGCTGGTTTTGTGGCAAATCGGGACATTTGAAGAAATACTGTTGGAAGAGACAAAAAACATCCAAAGGAGACTCTTCGACAGAGAAGAAAGAAGAAAACACGATAGATACAGGTTCGGCATCCGTTTTAGGTATGAGTGATGAAGTGTTATCAGCTAGTTTGTCTAATCATGATCAACATTGGTTGTTAGATTTTGGTGCATCAAATCACATGTGATTTCATAGAGAGTGGTTTAAATATTATAGATCAATCAATGATGGAGTTGTTTACATGGGAAATTATGTCTCATGTAATATTGTGGGAATTGGAAGCATCCAGATTAAAATGTTTGATGGGACAAATAAAATATTAACTGATGTAAGACACGTGCCTGAACTCAGAAAAAACCCCATTTCTCTAGGAGTTCTAGACACAAATGGATATAAAACCCTTATTCAAGGTGGAGTAATGAAATTTTATAAAGGAATTTTACTAGTAATGAAAGAAAAGAAGGTTGGAAAGTTTCCAGTTAGAAGGAAGAACAAAGTCAGATCATGTTTCTACAGTATATGAAAATGACAGTAATTCTATTCGTTTATGGCATCAACGGTTGGGCCATATGAGCGAAAGAGGATTAAAAATTTTATCTGATCGTAAGTTACTTCCTAGTTTAAAATCTTCTAAGTTAGATTTTTTCAAACATTGTCTATATGGGAAACAAAGCAAGCAAAAGTTTAAAACTGGAAAACATACTAATAAGGGAATCCTTGATTATATCCATTCTGATGTTTGGGGTCCATCTCCTACAACCTCATATGATGGATCGTCATATTTTGTATCTTTTATTGATGATTTCTCTAGAAAAGTGTGCGTCTATATGTTAAAGAAAAAGTCTGATGTATTCACAGTTTTCAAGCAGTTTAGAGCATTAGTTGAAAGCATCACTGGAAGAACCATTAAATGTTTAAGAACTGACAATGGTGGTGAGTTTACTTCAAAGGAATTTGATAATTATTGCAAGGACACTGGGATCGAAAGACATAAAACTACTGTATATACTCCTTAGAAAAATGGAATTTCTGAACGCATGAACAAGACTCTCTTAGAGAGAGCAAGAAGTATGCTTAGTAACGCTAATTTGCAGAAAGAATTGTGGACAGAAGCGATTTCTACAGCTTGCTACTTGATAAATCGATCACCATCAACTGCAATAGGATGCAAAATTCCTCAAGAGGTATGGAAAGGTCATCCTTGTGATTATTCTAAACTGAAAGTTTTTGGTTGTGATGCATATGCTCTAATTCCGAAACATTAGCGTTCTAAATTAGATCCTAGATCAGAAAGATATATCTTTGTTGGATATGGTGATGGGACTAAGGGATACAGGTTGTGGGATCCTACTACTCACAAGATCATCATTAACAGAGACGTTAAATTCAATGAATCTTCACTCAATAATCTAGATGTAGATGATAAATTGAAACAGGATAATGTACCTAAGATTCAACATATTCAGTTTGAAACTAGTTCAAATACTGATGATAGTGCAGATCATGAACAAGTTTCAGATGCAGATCATGAACATGTTTCAGATGCAGATCATGAATAATTTCCTACATATAATAATCAACAAATTGTGGAAGAACCAGAAACATTTTTAAGGAGGTCCACGAGAATCAGACGTCCTCCTAAAAGGTATGATGATTATGTTACTTCAGTTGCTTTAACCGCTAATGATGATGAACCTTTGTCACATTCATGAGATTTTCTCCAAATTTAATTTAAGAAATCTCAACATAATAAAGTTTAATTACTTAGAAAAACATTGAAATTTTTGAAAAATAAAGTTTACAAGAGGACCCTAATTGGCCCCTTCATTTATAGTATTATGGAAGAGGCAAAGGAAGGAATTGAACGGGAATGGCCCAAACTTAACTGTACTTTAAACAAAGTAAGGACTTGTTTTTATATAGAAAGTTATAAAGGCTAAGAGGAAAGTAGGAGATAACAAAGAATATAATAGAATGAGAGAGCATTTCCCTAATTTCTATTATGTAATATTGTGCTATTGTATCCAAAGGACTATGAAATGAAGAATGTTTTGAGGTTACAAATTTTGTGTTATTGAAATGTATCTTTTTTTATAAATTTTTTATGTAAATACATATTTCTACATGGATTATATGAATGCTTATGATTATCATGTTGCTATGTTTCACAATTTAGTTATGTTATTGTTTAGAGGGAGACAATCCTTATATCCTTATTCATTAGGATTTAAATGAATGCAAATACACTTGGGAATTTCTAAAAGACATATTCCCACAAGGGAATATTTTCTTTTATTTCTCTTTCTTATCTTTCCATAAAAATATGAAAAAATATGCAAGACTTCTATTAGTTAACTTCCATACCATTGGCCATGAAATAAAGATCAAGAACATGATTCTTCTAAGGTTAAATCCATTCCAACTAGTCAAAGGTCTCCAAAATCCCCTTTCAAGTTGGTTAAAGGTTGCAAATGGGTCCAAATACCCCATTTTTTTTGTAAACTACCACATGGCTCCTTCAATGAGGAGTGGCCAACCATCCCAAAGGTCCTCAACTACTGCTAAGTATTTTCCTTCAAAGTTGGGCTAAAGGGACTTCATAGAGGTGCATCCTTTTATTTTTCAATGCAAAAATTCAAGCACCACTTTTATCTTTCATCATTTGACCAAGGTGTTCCAATTGTCTCATCTCTCCCATAATATTCTTCCAAAATTTGACTAAAAAAATCCAATTCTTTTGATATGGAAGAAGTTTCAAAGGGTCAAATATTTTATTACTTCAACACCTCTATTTCACTATGCTCTTAAATCTTCAAAGGCTCATTGTTTCCTCTACATGAGATTCAACTTTCATAGAATTTCTCTTCAGTCTACTACCTATTTTACCTATTTGTTGCAAGTGTATATTGGTTGTGGGAGGTAGCCATTAACGTTCCGAAAACCAAATATAGTCCCATTTCCATTTGTGCCATTATTAAGGTATACCCATCACCCATTTAACAAAAATATGCTTATATTCTCTTAAATTTTTTTTTCAAATTTCCGTTCAACCTTTCATGAAATCCTTCAAAGTTCCCTTTTATAGGGTGACCACAATTTTTTTGAAATTGTCTTTTATAACAACATATACATTTGGACTAGTAATTGGTTGCCATATGCTTGTCAAGAATAACTCAAAGTATTACAAATTATGTAGGTGATAATAATATCTTCTAACCCAAAGGTATTCATTTATTAGGAGCGTTGCTAAAACAAACATTGTTGCATGAATCTGGGTGTAAAAGAATGCCCAAATTTCCTTCAAACTGTGTTCATATTTGATGGGGATGAAAGGTCTGATATGAAATTGTTCAAGTGGACAATAGAAAAGTTCCAATTTGATTGTAATTAGGGTAATACTCCTTGTTCTATTATGTTTCATTAACTACTATTGTGTATGGAATGTACAATTATTGAAGTTCACACTTTCCCTCAAAGAAGTATCTATAAAATTGCTAAGAATGGGAGGATTTGCCACACTCAAGTTCTCACTCTTTTAAATGTATGCTATAGATCTTCCACATATATATCCTCTAGCCTTATCACAGATGGGCCTGATTCTTATCTTGTTATTTCACCCTTATTAGGCACCCATGCATGTGATTCCAAAACAAGATCAAAGTATAACATGATCTCACCAATAGTTTTGGGTTTCAGATCAAAAGGAGTTATGTTCTTCTGCATTTGTCTTCCAAGTTTCCCATCCACTAAATAATTTTAGATCATATTTAGAGAAACAATGGTTATGAAAGCATTTGTGCAAAAGTAAAACCTTTGGAATGTATCCTTTTGAAGTGTTAAAAAAGTTTCATGAGACAACCATAAAATATGTGGGTGACAAGATGCTTTGAGGCTACAAAGACGTGTCTAGACTTGTTATTACAAATGTTAACAAGATTGCTAATCCCCCATTTGGACAACCATCAATTTTTACCAATATTCATCATGTCGAGCTTGAAAAATCTCCCTATATGGCTCAAATTTTTCTTTCCTTTTTTTTGCTACTTTTTTGTTCCATATAAGTCTTCAAACATCCTTCCTCCTTGCATGACTTCTTCACTACTTCATGATATTGTCCCTTTTGAAAAAAAATCAAAGTGTCACCATTTTTTGTGCCAACACAACCAATGCAATAAAAAAAGAGTTTAAGGCCCTTAGGACCTTTCCACTTCTCCTTGATTCCTTCATAGTATCTAATAGGTAATTTCTTAATAAGTTTATTTATTTTTCATGAAACCCAATTGAAGAACCATCAAGATCAAGACTCATCCTTATGAAATGAATTAATAACAACTTCTAGTTCCACGAAAGAGACTTCCTTCTTTGAACTTATATTATTATCTTGATCTACCAAGATCTGTAAGTAGGAAGGAATTTGTGCTATCTCTACAGTGTTCCACTTTGTGGTTCCTTAAAAATTTTCCCAAAGTGTTTGATACCCAATTCTGACATATCCTTGAAGCTGTGAACTCAATTCCAAATTTCATTATTAATTCTCTAGGTGGTGTTTATATTTTGCCTCATTTTTTTTATGATGTTGGGAAAACCTATTGTTTTCATCCCTGTTGGCCATCTGAGTGGTTTTACTTTTTTGTGTCCATTTTGCTTCCTCTTTGTAAAAAATATCCTTCCTTTTTGCTTTCTCCAACTTTTAATTTTACACGTCCTCTACACATAACACTTCATTCATATTGGATTTGAAAATGGTTGCAATATCCTCTAAAACATAAAGTTTCTCTTGTGAGTCTTTGAACTTCTCCTTGGACCAAGTTATTTTAAAATTTTAATCCCATTAGTTTTTCACTAAATTGAAACATATTGAAGTTCTATTTTATACTCATTCAAGACCAACACTCTGAAACCTTGATCTACTAGCTAGTATGACTTTAATTTAAAGGGAATTGGGGGGTTTATGGGTAGACACCCCCACTTGTAAAAGGAACAAGATTAGAACTTCCCTCTTAAAACTAAGATCTAATGTCCTCCATAGAGTCTACTAGTTTTTATAAAAATAGAAATATATATTGCCTTATTGAGATGATGCTCTCCCAATCCTATCATTCCTCCAAGTTGACTTTAGCAATAATTGTTGAACATCACAGAACCCCACTTCATATAGTTTATGGAGAAAAATATTGGCCAAAGGATTTGAGTGATAGAGTGCTAAGATTTTATTCTGCAAGAAATTTATGTGTCTCAAGAATCCTCAAATGATCCATCCGTCTAGTGGTCATTGTCACATATCTTCACCACAATTTTTCATATGTTTCCAATTTGAGGGTTGTTACAAGGTTATTTTTAAATATGGGTGCACCTTTAAACATATCTTGAAATATTTTCCACAAATTACCCCTTTTTAAATAAGAGTTTCCATGACTTACAAACAATTATCAATTGAAACATCACAAATTCCTTTTAAACTATTAAGGATTGCTTTAAAGTGTTCCTTGTTGGGTGAAAAACTTGTTTATCCCATCAAATTCTGTCATACTAGCCCAAATTTTTCTATCACGTGCTTATAATTCATTGTAGATTTACCATGCTCAAATAATCACTGTGGAGGGATTGCATTCTTTTCCATACATGTTACCATCCCTGGTCAATTTTTTTCATGAAATGAGACAACCAAACTTCCATCAATAATCAAGCCAAAATTTCTACAAGACACTTTCAAACCTCCATTTTCTCTCCTCATGCCAAGGAGACAAGGATTCTCATCTCAAATTTTGTCACTCATAGATAATAGTTTTAAAGGGATGCCTACTCATGAGCCAAAAAAATAATGAGATGCTAGTCAACTCATTCACATCCCTCTTTTGAAAAGAAAACACAACAAACTCATAAAAAATATGAAATATATGGTTGAGATGGGTGATATAGTGCTAAGATTTCATTCAGAAAGAAATTTATTTGTGTCAAGATTGCTATACTAGTATAACTGTTCTAGTGTGCATACAAAACACGATACTAGCTATCAATTATTGATTTCTTTGGATTACTTCAGGAATTAGCTATCAAACACTCAATCATGGCTCATTAAGAGGCTGCCATAGCAAGGCTTCAGGTAACGTATCCTTTTAGTTAGGAAATGATTTGAAATGTGCGTTAAGTGTAATCTCAAGGCTGAAATATAATGAATACATGCAAAGTTTCATGGAGTGCAAAATAGTGCCATAAAACCCTCTTTTATTTACTGTCCATAACTCAATTTTCAATGATCTTTGTAGGTTTATCCTTTCCTTCTTGTCATAAGGAAACATAATTCATGGACAACCATAACCTTTGATGCCTTACGCATCACATAAATGTTGTTAGGATATGGACATAATAAACACCTTAAAATCATGATATATTGACTTTAATTTGGGTGTTGGGGGTTGCCAGGGGGTCGTTTCTTTCTTTCTAATATCACAAAACAAAACTTTCCACATTTTCCTTAAAAAAAATTGTAACACAATCCCAAAATATGGAATGTTTTCAAAATATCCAAGTACATCTATAGGACGTGTTGCCACAAAAAATGCTGACTCCTCAAAAAAATGTGATGAAGGAAAAACTTGCTCGGTTGAGCCTTGTGGTTGCTAATATCATGAGGGCTTCTGAAATTTGGAAGCTTTCAACCAAATTACAACAAACTTGAGTACATTGGGGATGAAGGATATTGTCATGAGTTTAATTTATTGAACAAAAATTGTGTAGTGGGTGTAGTGGATATGAATGAATATCCTAATGATTGAATGGTTTGATTTTTTAGCCATGGCATGCACAAAATTTTATTGATTGACAATAATTTATAAACCAAACATTTGAGGGAGAATTTTAAGCATTTACTATAACCTTATTCATACAAAGTGATCACCTACAACAGTTAAAGAACAATGGAATGGAACTAGGACTGTTTGGATCCATTGTGCTAGGAAATTATCCTTGATTACCTTAACCTACAACAAATATGGAAAGGCTCATTTGAGTTTTTTCTAAACCAAAATCATCTCAGAACTATGGAAATGATCTTGTAAGGTTACTATCAACAACCATATCATTCTAAGACACCCTCAAGATATGGAATGATTCCTCATGTCTTACTATGGTGGTTTCCCTCCACATCAATGACAACATGTGAAATGGAAAACTAGTTCGGGAAGTTCAATTGATAGTGTGAAATTGTACTGAAGATTTGCACTAGAAGGGAAAACATTGTTTGGCACCTTATAATGGATTTATGCTCATGTCATTAAGACCTAAGGTAGCCCTAACAAACTCATATATACAATAGATTAGTGCACCCATTGGAGGGTGATATTACTTATGGTGTCATGTATATATATGTTAATATGAGATAGGGACAAGTGTCACATCATATGCTTAACATGACCAACCTCTTAGTAATTTACAACCAATTGAAATGTGATTGTAACACAAAAACAAAAAAATTAGTATAACTTCATTCCTTCACCTCACACAACTATTTTTATTTTATTTTAGACTCTACCACACCCTCCATTGATGTTCAAGGCATTCATTTGTAAAGTTGACCCCCAACACGATCCTTTTTCATTAATCCCACTTAAAAAAAATCTAGTTCCAGAATTCATCCAAAAGGACACATGTGAGGGTGTATGATTAAGTAGAGGAAGGGAATCCGTACTATAATTGTGATGTAAAATCCAATCGAATAAACAATTCATAAAACTGATGCTCAATTTCCATTTGATCATGAATTACAACTCGCATAAAAAATGCAATCAAGGAAATGTACAAAAATGGTGATGAGAGAATAAAACAAAATAGATTAACAAAATTACATTATGTCATCTTACATGTGTGAATTCCCCCCATATAAACCCCATCACACCCTCCTTATCACTTTTTTCATGTTGGCTTGTGTGTAATATTAACATTCAATTTCTTTAGGTACTCATATATTTTTACGTAGTTGAGAGCTAAAGTCCTGAGGATTGAGTGGAATAAATTAGGTTGATTTTATTTTCAAATGGACAAAAAAGGAATTGGACGAATTCAAGTCGAGGTATAATTTCTATATTTGGTTTTTCATTACGATATAATATAGAATCTGTCTTTATTGTAACATTTAGTGATTTATCTTTATGTGATGTGCAAATTGGTTGCATGTATAATGTTCGACGAATATCAAGATGGGGTTGAAGAATTCATAGAATTTGATATGAGGCATTTAGAGGATAAAAATACCACTAGATACCCTTGTAAAAGATGTGGCATTGTTGTAATAATAACACTGAAGGAAGTACAAGAACACTTGTTGATTCATAGTATAATGAGTTCATATAAAATTTGGTTTTGCTATGGAGAGAGAGTTCCTAATTATGTATTACCACATGATATTGTTGAATCAAAGTATCATTTCCATGTAGATAATGTTACTTATAAATTTCAATTTACATGAAAAGAACTATCTAGATAAAATCTTATGTATACCATGTTGTTTGAGAGTCACAATTATATAAATAAATATCCATTTTCTCTAAGGATGTTCTATATGGAAAATATCGATGTTTCCATTATTTTTTTTACAATGTATTTTGTGATTTCCAAATAACAGGGTGATGAACACATAGTCAAACATAAATATGATAATCGTGTTGATGAGTATGCAACATTGCTTATGAATGATATTGAAGTTCTTGATAATGACAATGGTGATAATGTAATGATCATATGGTTGAAATGGTGAATTATGTTCAAAATGTTTTAATGAAAATCCAAATATAAATCTGAAAATGACCAAGAAACACCAAAGGAAGAAATGAATGATATTAATCAATATTATAATTTAATTGAAGATGTATAAACACCATTGTACCCAGGTTGCACTAGTTTCACTAAGCTATTGGACACCATGAAATTTTACAACCTTAAAGTGAAAAATGAATGGTCTGATAAAAGTTTCACCCAATTGTTGAAGTTGTATAAAGAAATGTTTCTTAAATAAAATACACTTGCAGATTCTACATGTGTTGCAAACAGGTTGATTACGTCATTATGTTTGGACTATGAAAGGATACATGCATTCCAAAATGATTGCATTTTATATCGAGGAAAATATGAAAGTAAATACAAATTCATAACATGTGGTAAATCTATATAGAAGGTTGACTCATTTTGGAAACATGCGTAAAGGTGTCCCGACAATAGTGCTGAGGTATTTCACTATAGTACCAAGGTTGAAGAGAATGTATAGGTATTATTTTGAACTCTTTTAATTCCATTATAGCATGCACATTCATGCACTACCAACCTACTCATAAATCACCTTCTTTACTCTTCTTAAGAATTGTAATGTATATATTATAATGAATTTTTTTTGTTACAACTCTACACACATTGCACATAAAATGAGGTGGCATCATGAAAATGCAAGTGACGATGGAAAACTGCGCCACCCACTTGATACCCTAGCATGAAAAACTAAACACCCTAAATGGCCGAATTTTTCCAGTGATCCTCGAAATGTGTTACTTGCAATGATAGTGGATGGATTTAATCATTTCGAACACTTGACTAGTGCATATAGTGTTTGGCCAGTAGTACTAGTCACATATAACCTGCCTCCATGGTTATGTATGAAAATGAACTTTTGTATCTTTTCATTGTTAAGGACATACAATGGTAATTCAAGGTCATTTTTTTAATATTAAGGTTATATTGATGTGGGTAATCCATGACTTTCCTGCTTATGGAAAAATGGTTGGTTGCATGGCTAGATGGTTTTACACATGTCCCATATGTGGAAGGAACATCGGCTTAGAGTATCTTAAATGTAGTAGGAAGTGTGTATACATGGGACATAGGAAATATTTTCCAGTATATCATGAGTATTGTTCTGAAAAAGGACAATTTAATGAAAAGGTTGACCATTGCATTACACATAAAATTGTAAGTGTCAGAGGTTTTTGTAGAAACATAAGGAAAATAAGAGAACTGGGGAAGAGTTAAAGTGAAAAAATAAATAAAAATATTAATAAAGGTGAAAATTCAAACACTATTGTGTGGAATAAAAGGTCAATTTTATTCAATTTTCCATATTCGTAGGTTTGTACACACATTAACTCTAGTTAATTATTAAATATGCGACGTTTGAAGGATTTCAATATGTTTATATGTCTTATTTGAATCCATATTTTAACTTTTATTCCATATTATCACGAATTCATTCTTATATGGCTAGATGCAGAAAATCCTAGTACGCCAAATTTTAGATGAAATACACATAGGAAAAAAGTATGTGAAAGTATTTTTGGAACCCTTTTGGATATAAAAGGTAAAAGGATTGGAAAAATTATCATGATGAATTACAACATTGTGTGGAATAAAAGGTCAATTTTATTCAATTTTCCATATTCGTAGGTTTGTACACACATTAACTCTAGTTAATTATTAAATATGCGACGTTTGAAGGATTTCAATATGTTTATATGTCTTATTTGAATCCATATTTTAACTTTTATTCCATATTATCACGAATTCATTCTTATATGGCTAGATGCAGAAACTCCTAGTACACCAAATTTTAGATGAAATGCACATAGAAAAAAAAGTATGTGAAAGTATTTTTGGAACCCGTTTGGATATAAAAGGTAAAAGGATTAGAAAAATTATCATGATGAATTACAACAGTTGGGTATAAGTAGGTCACTATGACCACAAGATTAGGGCAAAAAAATATTTCTTCCACCTGCACCATGCACTCTTTCATTAAAAGAGAAAGAGACACTTTGTGATGTTTTGTTCAAATTAAAGGTCCATGATGGTTATAACTCAAATCCTAGAAATCATATATCTACGGAAGAGCTTAAGCTTCATAGTATGAAAACACATGATTATATGTTCTCATGTAATGACTCTTTCTAGTAGTAGTGCACCATGTGTTACCAAAAGGTGTGTAAAACACCATTTGTAGGCTTTGCTTTATTTATAGGAAAATTTGTGCAAAAATTGTGGATCCAAAAAATCTTGAAAACTTAGAAGATGATGTCGAGGAGACGTTGTGTTTACTTAAAAAATATTTCCCCCCATTCTTTGATATAATGATACATTTGACTGTACACTTGGTACAAGAACTATGTTTTTGTGGCCCAGTCACATATTGTTGGATGTTCTCCTTTGTAAAGTGAGTGAAATCTTAATGTGTACATAAATTTAAACATATTATTTGCATCTAATATATCACTGAAAAATATTTATTTATATTTTTAATTTGAAATGAAACTTTTGTTTTTTTTTTTGAAGGAACATGAAAGTTTTCAAAAGTCACGTGAAAAACAAAAATAGGCCCAAAGGGTGCATAGCCGAAAACTACATTGTGGAGGAACCCATCAAATTTTGTGCTGGATAAGTTCACAATATGGAATATATTGGAAGCATGACTAGTAGAAGTGAATCTTGGGATAATGAACATGGAGATGTTGGTTACTATGGGAAGGCCTTATCTAGTGGGGCTTCTATTGAAATTGATAATACCAGTTTGTTACAAGTCCACAGGTGGATCTTGCACAATATAGATGAAGTTCAACCATGGATAAAATAAGTAATAAACATGACCTTTTAAACCATTTTTAAAAATCTATTTAAATATCTTGATTTTTTTTTTTTTATTGATATTATTGGAAATTAGGATGCACTCGCACAAAAAGATGAATCCTTGTTTTAAAAACTCCACAACTAACAATTTATAGATTGGTTCATGAAGTGGGTACTGATATGTTTTCTAGAGATTATATTATAATTATTTAAAATTCATTGTATGAAACTAAGATTCTTTTTATATAGTTTGAAATTTCATGGGTTTCTAACGGCATTTCATAATGCACAGGTGGAAGGAAAATAAAATATGTCTGATAACCTTAATGGTTAGCACATGGCCCAAGGAAATATGAAACTAAGTATGAGGTCTACCAAATCATTGGGTGTAGATTCCATATTAAAATCTTAGAGAATATTGGGGCCACCAAAAATAGTGGTGTGTGCAAAGATGTAGAAGCACTAATGAGATCAATTGCAAAGGAAAAAAACCCCATATGTCAAACGACAACATATTATGGAGTGATCCAAGAAATATTCATGTTAAGATACCATTTTGTGAAGTATCCCTTCAAATGTGATTGGATAGATGTGAATAAGAAAAATGGAATGAAAGCTTATGAAATTGGTTTCACAATGGTAAATCTAAATATATTCTTAAGTATCGACAGAGTGTAAGATGATCAATTTATTCTAGCATCACAAGTGAAACAAATATTCTATGTACAAGATCTTGTAGAGAATGATTGGTTTGTAGTTATCACATGCCCTTCAAAGGAATTGAGAAATAGTAACACATATGAATTGGAGTATGTAGATCTATCAAGTGTTATAGACTTTGAAGCTGGAAAAAAAATGTAAAGATGATGAAGTTATACGTGAGGGTGACATGGATTATGTTTGATAGCATTGTGAAGGCGCATGGTTCGATGTTGATAGACAATTACTATTCATGATTTATTTATCCATTGTTATATGTGATGAAACTAAAAATTACATTTTCATACTCTTAATTGTAATGAATGGGCAAATATCAATTAATTGACTATATTGTTTTCTTGAATGTCATTGTTAACTTTTATGGAAATGCACGTATTGAACTTTTTGGGACAAATTTTGAATATTTTCAAAGTCCACCTCCATTTCCTTCAAATTTTAATGTATATGAAGGCAATCACTATTGTAGTTTAGTTTTTTTTCTCATTATGGTAATGATGGATTATGATATGTTGTTGTTTTATGTTTGTTATAAGATTATTTCAGATGTAAATTATTTTTTCAAAGCACTATCACTATTTTGATTTTAATCCTTTTGTGAGAGATAGTGGCAGTGTTTGTCTTGATCAAAAATGATATTTTTTGGGTGTTGATAACTAGTTGTTCTTAGGGTTGTTGAAAATATGAGGTCATATTCATTATTTCTTTATAAGTGCATAATCTCAATATGAATGTGATTGTCACTGTCCTTGAATAGAATGCTTTATTTTTACTCCGAAATTTTTTTAACATATTTACAATACATTAGAGTTTCTCTTATTGATATATGTTATGAAATAAAATTTAATTTGTGGGGGGGGGGGTTGTTGTATACCACTAACTTGAGTCTGATGGGTTATAAAGCTCCCTTATAGGATTTTATGAGGGGGGTTCTAAAACACCCCATATGATACTAAGAGGGGGTTTCTAAACTACCCTCATAAGTTTCTTGGGGGGGGGGGGTAGCCACCCCCATATGATGCCACAAGGGGGTTCTAAAGCTCCCTTATAGTATTTTATGTGGGGAGTTTTAAAACACTCCATAGGATATTAAGAGGGGGTTTTTAACTTCCTTTCTACAGGGAGAGGGGGGGGGGGGGGTTTAAAACACCTCCAAAAGTTGTTACACGAGGGTTTAAAACTTCCTTTGTAGGATTCTATGAGGGGGGTTCAAACCTCCTTGTATGTTGCTTTAAGGGGAATTTGAAACTGCCATCAAAAGCTACTATAAATGGGGTTCTAAACCCCCCTCATAAGTTGCTATGAGGAGGGATCCTAGCACCCCTAAAAAAAATTACAAGGGGGAATGATAATGCCCCCATAAGTTGTTACAAGGGGGGTTCTAAAACCCTCTCTTAAGTTGCTACTAGGGGGTTATAAACACCCCTCATAAGTTGCTATAAGGGAGGATCTCAACACCTCCAAAGGATAGTATGAGGGGGGCTCCTAACTCCCATAAATGTTGCTACAAGGGGGTTATAAACCCCCCTCATAAGTTTCTACAAGGGGGGTTCCTAAGAACCCCAAAAGCTGTTATGAAGGGGGATCCTAATGCCCCCAAAAATTCCTACAAGGGGGGTTCCAAATCCCCCTCATAAGTTTCGACAAGGAGGGTTCTTAACTTCCCCCAAAAGTGACTATGAGGGGGCTTCTAAATCACCCTTGTAAGTTGCTATGAGGGGGGTTGTAAACTTCCCCTGTATGTTTGTATGAGGGGAGGTTCTAAACTGGCCCCACAAGTCACTTTTTGAGGGGGTTTAAAATCACCCCAAAAGTGAATTTTTGTGGGGTGG